>OY730170.1:0-600000 GCA_963422465.1 Lichina pygmaea
ACCCTAACCCTAACCCTAACCCTAACCCTAACCCTAACCCTAACCCTAACCCTAACCCTAACCCTAACCCTAACCCTAACCCTAACCCTAACCCTAACCCTAACCCTAACCCTAACCCTAACCCTAACCCTAACCCTAACCCTAACCCTAACCCTAACCCTTAGGCAGCTTTGTCTCTGGTTGGAATTGAAAGTAGACTTGGAGTTGCATAAGCCAGTCGTCAACCTTGTTTCTTTCACTGTAGAACAGGTCTGGCTTGGCGACACTAATCTTTCCATCTGGGAAGTTGGGGTTGGTTACTCCTAAGGTACTCATCCTTGAGGGTCTTCCAAGTGTTGTGGTCTGTACTGTACTGTCCTATCCGAGTAAAGGATTAGGGTGAGAGGTGGAAGGCAGGTTGGTTCTCACAGGAGAGGAGTGTCAAGGAGTGTGAAGGGTTTTGGTGGAACATAGTGGTGGTGACACCTGCACAATGGCTTCGTACAAAAGGATTGTATTGAAGTAGATCTAGTTGTCTGGATCACAACATGAGTTGAAGATGATTGTTCGATAAGGGAACTATCACCAGACTATATAGTGCTCAGTTTGTGAGCACAGTGAGCTCTGCTCACTTTGCTCACAGTTCATGCACGCTGCGGTGAGCTGGGTGAGCTCTGCTCACTTTGCTCACTTGTTCATGCACGCTGCAGTGAGCTGAGTGAGCTCTGCTCACTTTGCTCACTTTTCATGCACACTGCGGTGAGCTGGGTGAGCTCTGCTCACTTTGCTCACTTGTTCGTGCATATGCATGCTGCGGCGAGCACCCTCTGGTTTGTCTCGCCAGTCATGTGACGGGTTCCTGTGTCACGCTGCCTGGTACTTCTGTCCAGTATCCTGTCTGCTGCTTTCTGTGAGTATATACAGACTGTGTTCCTCCTGGGTCATAACAAAACACAAGAAGGAATAGCCAAAACCTTTGAGGAAAAGACTAAAGCCTTCTCACAACAGTTCTTTCCAAAAGCTCTAGTTCCAGAACCAGGCTCAGAAAGCTCCCAGACTATCTCTGAGATACAGCTCTCCCAGGAGGTAACATGTGAAGAAGTGGAGCAAATTCTGGCCAAGAAGAAACCTTTCACAGCAGGAGGGAGAGATAAGCTGCCAAATGGATTTCTGAGAGCTCTGGGGCCTAGGTTCTGCCAAGCTCTAGCTATTCTGACTTCAACATGCTGGAAACTGGAGTACTTCCCTGAAAGATTTAAGAGTGCAAAAACAGTCTGCTTGAGGAAACCTGGCAAGGGAACCTACAATCAAGCTAAAGCCTGGCGCCCTATAGCTCTGCTAAACACAACAGGCAAGCTGATGGAAGCTATTGCTGCAGCCGGACTAAGCAAGATAGCAGAAGAAGCTGGACTATTGCCAGATATCCAGATAGACTTTAGGAAAGGAAGATCCACAGAAGCAGCACTTTTCCTTCGAATCTCCCAAGTGGAAAAAGTCTGGAAGGAAGGTATGGTTGCATCCCTACTCTCACTGGATATCTCAGGAGCCTATGACAGAGTTCTCCCCAAGATACTACAGCAAATTCTGAAAAGAAAAGGAATACCTACCTGGCTAGCTTCCTGGATCTACTCCTTCTGTGATAAGCACTCTACCACTCTTGTCTTTGATGATTCTGAGTCTTGTTCAATTCCTATTCATTGTGGAGTTTCTCAAGGTTCTCCATTATCCCCTATTCTTTTTCTATTCTACATTTCTGAATTGCATGAGACTGTGCATACTCTCTCTTCTGGTGTATCTGCCCTGGGGTTTGCAGATGATACAAATCTGCTTGCTTTTGGTCACTCCTTGAAAAGTAACCTTCTGAAGTTAAAGAACACACACCTCAAATGTCTATCATGGGCTGCAAGACATGGAATAGTCTTCTCTCCTGATAAATATGAAATACTTCATTTTTCCAGAAGAAGATCAGACAATCTTCAGCTCAAGCTCAGACTGGGCAATGTGATTCTCAAACCAAAAGAAGAAGTGCGAGTACTTGGAGTGTACCTAGATGCAAAGCTCCACTGGCACAAACACCAGAGGATTATTCTTCAAAAAGTACAGAAAGCACTCTCTTCTCTTTCTAGAACTTCCTATTCTACTTGGGGCTTTCCAGTTCACACATCATGTCTGGTGTACACTGCTATACTGAGATCTCTACTGAGCTATGCAGTGGGGATCTGGTTTAACCCTCTAAGAAAATCCTCCAATATCTCTTCTCTTGTTTCATTTCAAAACAGATGCCTAAGACTTATTGGGGGTACCTTCAAAGCCACTCCTTCTTTTCTATTAGAGAGTGAGCTTTTTCTTCTACCTCTAGACCTATACTTTAAATTTCACACTGCCTGTTTTCTTTCTTCTATTCAAAACTCCCCTCTCAAATACTTTCTTGACAGTATCTTTTCCACTATTTCCAGCTATGCCTCTCTCTTGAAGAAACCTTGAAAGGAATTCTCAACTATCTCTTCTAACTGGAAATTCACTTGGTTAAGTCAAATAACTACTAACCAGGCTAGTTCAAAGAAAGAACTACAAAAGCTCTTTACTAAAGAGTGGGAAGACCAATGGGAAGAGAAGAAAAGAAGAAGCTATCCAGGCTGGCAGACTTTCTGTCAAAAGCCACACAAAAACAATCTGAAGCTCTACAAAGAGTTACAGAAAGCTAAGGCAAGTCTGCTACTGCAAATCAGGACTGGAAGAATTGGTCTGGCAAGTTTTCTTTTCAGAGCTGGAGTTCCTGACTTCCCTACCCCACTATGAGTGTGTGGCCAAGCAGAAGAAACTGCAAAATATATCACCTCTTCACGCTTTATTTATTCAAGACAAAGACAACAAGTTTTTTTTAATCCCCAAGACTTCACCACTATTATTTCAAACCCAGAGCTACTACAGAAGTTCTTGTACTGGTTTATATCTTTGAAAAGACTAAACCAGTTTAATCTAGCTTTCAAACTCCACTATTCCCAATCTAATACCTAGATTCTCTTCTCTTACCAGAAACTTCAAGATTCCTTTTGTTACATTCCCTAGTCACACCCTGCCTTCAGTTTTTATCCCTTCAAAGGTTTTCTGAAGAAGTTCACTATTAGCTAGAAGATCTGCATGGCTGTAAAGCTACTACCAGTGTAAGAATCAAATAAAAAAAATAAAAAAAATAAAATGTTTGCAGAGTTCATGCAAATTCAAGCTACTAACACTACTCCCAAGTCCAAGTCTGAACACACTGCTGACCCAGAGATCTTCAGTGGTGATGGCAGAAACACGGAAATCACGCATGAGAAGCTTGAGAGCTTCATCATGTCACTGTCACTCAAGATGACACTAAACACTGACTGGTACTCCACAGAAACATCGCAGATTGCGTATGTCTTTTCACGCACAACTGGCATTGCGCAGTCCTACATCTCAGCTAAGATCACAGCTGGCCAGTACATTGACTGGCATGACATTGTCCAAGATCTCCAGAACATCTTCTCTGACCCAGACCCAGAGTTCCTAGCTCAGAGAAAGCTTATCACCTTGTGTCAGGCCAACTGTTTCTTTGCTGAGTTCTTCACAGAGTTCAATCAGTATGCTCCACACACAGACTTCAACAACAAGGCCTTGAAGTGCTATCTTCGATGCACTGTCTCTGAAGAGCTTGCCAAGCAGCTTGTCAGCATCAACCTCAAGGACATCAGCTATCAGAAGCTTGTTGAGGAATGCCAGCTGCAGGACAACCAGTTGTGTGCCACTTCTGCCAACTCTCACCATCCACATCAAGCACCTCCCACCCAAGCCTCAGTTCCACAATCAGAAGCTTCAGTTCTGTGTCCAGGGTTCATCAAGCCAGTCTTCACGCCACAGCCACCAAGTCCTACCATGGATCTCAGCCACTCTAAGCTGACACCAGAAGAGCAAGAACATTGCTGAAGCAAAGGCCTCTGCTTCTACTGTGGGAACTGAGGTCATGTCTCAACCTTCTGTCCAGTGAAAAGCATGCCTGTTGTTGCCACCACCACAACCACCACCAAGTCTGCCACTGTTGAGACTACTCCAGAGTCAGAAAACAAGTAGTCCTTGGTCATCATCACACCCAAGGACATGAAAAAGATCTCCATGTTGGCTATCTGTCTCCAGACCAGCAATTGGACAGTAAGTGCTTGTTTCTTCCTTGTATCCTAGATGGGAAATTCAAGTGCAATACTCTTATTGACTCTGGCTGTTCAGCATTTGGCTGCATTAGTACTTCCTTTGCGCAATCTCTTCACCAAAAACCTCTCCCCTACCCACGCACATTGCGATTGTTTGATGGCAAGACGTCACAAACCACACATCTCGCCAAGACAATCATGACCACAGCACATGGTGTGCACTAGGAGGAAGTCTCTCTCTTTGTGTCTCCTGGTCTTCACTATGATGTGATTCTGGGGATGCCATGGCTCCAGAAGCACAGGCCACACATTGATTGGACAAACACCTTAATCATGTTCAAGTCAGATCACTGCTGATCTGCATGCCTCAAGTCAAACAATAGCTATCTAATCTCTTTGGATCTTGAAGCCAAGATGTCTGCTGGAAAGTCTCAGGATCCCAAGCCCCTTTCTGCTACACCAATCCCCATCAATGCTGCCGTATTTTCTCTCCTTACTGCCAAGCCAGATCACCAGGTGTTCAGTATTTCTCTGAGAGACATTGAGCAGGTGTTGAAGCTAAAGAAGCACATGGATCCTGCCACACTTCTCCCTACTCAGTACCACAAGTTCCTGGACATCTTCAGCAAGGATGATGCTAACAAGCTTCCTTCTCTACGCCCAGGAGTTAACCACAAGATCAAGATGGAACCAGGAACCCAGGCACCCTCTGGACCTCTGTACAGCATAAGCAGAGAAGAACTTGAAGTTCTCAAGAAGTACCTGACAGAGAACCTGAACAAGAGCTTCATTCAAGTATCTTCATCACCTGCTGCTGCACCAGTCCTCTTTGTCAAGAAGCCAGAAGGTGGATTGTGTTTCTGTGTAGACTACAGAGCACTCAACACCATCACCATCAAGAACTGTTACCCCCTGCCACTGATCTGGGAGATGTTGGACCAGCTTTGCAAAGCTGTGTGGTACACCAAGCTTGACATTTTTGGTGCCTTCAACTGTATCCAGATGAAGGAAGGTGAAGAATAGAAGACTGTGTTCTGCACACACTCAGACCTCTACGAATACCTCATCATACCCTTTGGTCTTGCCAATACTCCAAGCATGTTCCAGAACTACATCAATGATGTTTTGGGACCTGACATCCTTGATGTCTTTGGCACTGCCTATGTGGATGACATCCTTGTCTACAGTCAGACACTCAAGGAACACCAGAAGCACGTCAAGCTTGTTCTCAGTCAACTACAAGATGCAAGCCTGCAAGTTGACATCTCCAAGTGTTACTTTGAAGTCCATCAAGTCAAGTACCTTGGCCTTATCATTCAGTCTGCCACTGAAGACAGCTGACCCAGATCTGTGAGTATGGACCCAGCCAAGACTGACACCATCAAGGAGTGGAAGCCTCCTGCCAGTCTCAAGGAAGTGCAGAGCTTTATTGCCTTTACAAACTTCTACCACCAGTTCATCAAAGACTTTGCCAAGCTTGCATCCCCACTCACAGCTTTGACCAAGAAGAATGTTACCTTCAAGTGGGAAACCCCAGAGCAGCGCTTGTTTGAAAGCATCAAGAAGACATTCAGCACTGTACCCATCCTGCAGTACTTTGATCTGGAGAAGGAGTGTGTTGTTGAGACTGACACTTCTGACTACATCTCTGGTGCTGTCCTGTCACAGCCAGACCACGAAGGAGTTCTACGCCCTGTTGCCTTCTTGTCACACCGCCACCTGCCGGCAGAATGCAACTACAAGATCTACGACAAAGAGTTGCTGGCAATTGTCTGTGCCTTTGAAGAATAGTGAGCAGAGCTTGAAGGATCTCCAGAACCTGTCAAGGTGATCTCTGATCACAAGAACTTGGAGTACTTCATGTTGTCAAAGTGCCTTTCCCGCTGTCAAGTCTCTTGGAGTGAGTTCTTGTCACACTTCAATTTCAAGATTAGCTACTGTCCAGGCAGTCAGTGCAAGGCCGACGCTCTCACTCGATGTTCCCAAGACCTCCCATCAGACAGAGATCTCTGTCAAGACTTCATGGAGCAAGTCGTCCTCAAGCCCAAGAATCTTGCATATTCAGAGGTTCAAGTCAAGCCCATCCAGATCCTGAGACATTCAGAAACTGCACCAGTTGACACTGAACCTGGTGCTGCACCTTTTTCAGATGTCATCCAAGCTGCCTATAACAACCTTGCTGAAGGTGATCCAGTGGCAACAGTGTCACAGATGCTAAGAGATAGTGTCAGGCACAGTCGAGAAGTGTCTCTCTCAGACTGCAGCTTGGAAAATGACTGTCTCTTCTACAAGAACCGACTCTGGATCCCTGAGAACGATGAACTACGCCCACGAGCGGCCTGAGGCTCACAGGAGTTCGCTATGTGAAGGAGGGGGGTAATGTCACGGTTCTGGCCCAGTTGCATATCTGGCACAAGTCACGCACCTTGCCGGGAAGTTCCATCTGCACTGTTGCCTGTTTGCTCCGCCGTATCCCCTGCCTATAAGAACTTCTCCTGCTCCCCCAGCTTCTTCTCTTCTTCTTTTCTCTTTTCCTTCCTTGTCTTTCGTCTTGTACATCAATCCAAGTCTCAAGTCTCAAGCCAAGTCAGGTCAAGGTTACCGAATCAGTTAGGCTTGAGTTCTGCTCTGCCAGTGCCTCGTCACAAAGTGCACATCCTGGCTCTATTTTGTCTCTTGTCACCCAATAAGAATTTTGGTCTGGATAGCATTGCAAACAAGACGCTTAGATAGACAGTGCTCAAAAAAGATGTACGTACAGCTATTGACAGAATAGAAGAGAAGATGGTTGATTGGCAGAGCAGAAGGTATGATACACAAATATCAATGGACGGGGCATACCAGGAAATGTGCCTGTCCTTTGGCATCAGACTCGGGCCAGAGCAGGGGATTGGGAAGAGTGCCCCTTGCCTGGGGGCAAGGAGTTGAATTGAATCTAAAAACCATAGAGCCATCCAAAGAGATGTTGAGGGTCTTGATTCAACATGAGAAGATGATGCTGAATTCTTATGCATCCTAGCTTTCCTCGGAGCCTATTCCTACGAAAAGTGAACCCGTGCTATAGCCATTGGAACCAACGAAGCATCGAGACGCATAAGGGAAGGCATGCTGAGAGAAAAACCCGCCGCTTAGGGAAGAAGAGACAAAGGGAGGGGACCGGAAAGGAAAACTGTGATCATCTCTGTGCGCCTGGACCATTACCCCTGGAACTGGCCATCTCACCGTACCTGCCTCGTTCGCGGGTCGTGTCGTACGCCTGGAGGATGCGAGTCTGACTCTCGTCCGCCTGCGAGAAGGCATATCCACGCTGCTTGCGCATTCGTTGCACCTGGCGAACCTTACGTATCGCCTTTTGAAATTGCTCCATCCTGCGGAAACGAGCGAGTTAGCAATACAGAGAGCGATGACGAAAGTGGGAAAACGAATGTACGTACCTCGGACGATAGTCCTGAACGTTGTATTTCTGGATCTCCTGAATGTGGTGATAGGTCTGCGGGAAATACATGCGTTTCGCGCTACATCATCGAACCCTCTCACGTCAGGGCATCGGAGAAAGACATCGTTGGAACCGGCGGGCGGGAACGAGAAATGGGTGCGACTCACTACTTCCATGCGTAGTCTCGGGCGAGACATAAGACAGGCAGAACCAATGCCATCAGCCAGAAGATCGGGCTCGGGAAAAGCCTTTGAATGACACCATGATATTCCGTGGAGAATCTCATCGTCTGGGTCGCGATGGTAGCGTAGATGGGTAGGAAGACCATCCAGATGATCATGGAGCCCGGGATGGCCAGGACGGTGTATTTGGTCCACATGTTCGTGATCAAGGCCGCCTTCCCCAAAACAGTAGTCAGGACGGCTGTGTAGAGCGCTGTTCCCCAAACCCAGTGTCCCGCTGTCTTCCCATCGGCCTGTGGCAGGTCGTACCGCCAAATGTACACCGATGCGAAGTAGAGGATCAAAGAGTGATAGAAGCCGTTGGCGACCCAGGACCAGAAGGAATGCATCTTGAAAAAGGTACCCTGCTGGCCAAGCCGATAGAGTTGTGGATAGCGGTCGAGGAGGCGCGCGCTGATGAATTGATCGAAGATGCCCATGGCGAGGGGTGGGAATACGGTGAAGAAGACGTTATAGAAGGAGAGCGTCCACGATTCGTATATGACCTCTCCCGAAAAGGCGTTTTGGAATGCGTACTACATCCGCCCGGGTGGCGGCGGCGGTCATCAGCACACATCGTTCAAAGGCCCCCGCTCGTTTGTCTGTCTGTGCACGACTCACCCAGAATTGAGTCATGTAGAGGGTGATGTTCTTGTAGAAGGAATAGAGAATGACTCGGCTGACACGCTGGTAGCTCCAGGCTCCGTGGACGAGGAGAAGCTTCCGAAGGAAACGGAACTGCCCGATTGACACGTCCGCGCTACGTGCTGCTTGAAGACCCTCGACGCCGCTGATGCCGACCCCCACGTGGGCCGCTTGGATCATCGAGACGTCATTGGCGCCGTCGCCGATCGCCAGCAGCAGGGCCTTGAGATGGCGTTTCACGAGCTTGACCACCAACGCCTTTTGCAGAGGTGACACGCGACTGTTGACGGGTCAGCGCTACGGTCTACGAGTAAGGACTGCTCCCTCCAATCTTCTGCCACAGCGAAAAACAGTAAAGAAACGAGAACACGAGAGATGGGGACGGGGCCAAAGGGTACTCTCTCATACCAACAGATCACGGCCTTGCACATGACGGCAATGTCCAAGAACAGCTTCTCCATGTCCTTCTCGAGCGCGTAGATCAACGACTTGCCATCGATCACGAGCGCGAGCGTATCCAGCTCCACGCTACCGGTCGCTTGCGTCCGGATCGCCGCGAGCTTCTTCGAGATGTTTTCCCGGGTCGCGTCCGAGGTCTCCTCGTTGACGATGAGCAGGGTCATGTCTTCGCTGATGAGCTTGCAGCTCATGCCAATGTTGATGGCCGTCTCCTGTCGATCGCCGGTCAGGACCCAGACCTTGATGCCGGCCGTCTGAAGAGTGTGGATCGTGTCGGGCACGCCATCTTGCAGCCGGTCCTCGATGGCGGTGGCACCGAGCAGGTGGAAGTCTCGCTCGATGACCTCAGCAGCCTTCTGCAGCTCCTCGGCCCGGTTGCCGCCGACGGTGGTCGACGCGGCCTCGAAGATGCGGTTCCACTCCTGGAACTCCTCCTCGGGGATCTCCCTCGTGGCCAGGCAGAGGGTCCGCAGGCCCTCGGTCGCGTAGTCCTCGAGGTGCTGGAGCGTGGCTTCCAGGGTCGGCGAGTGCTGCACCAGCCGCTCGATGATGACGGTGTCGGCACCCTTGCAGTAGATGCGGATCCGGCCGTCCGGACATCTGTAGACGGCCGACATGCGCTTGCGGGTCGAGTTGAACTCGCACACCGCCAGCAGCTCGTACTCGTACTGCTCGCCGTCGACGGCGATCATGACCGAACGTGGCTTGCGCGCGGTGAAGCGGTACCCCAGCTCGACGGCGCCTTCGACGAGGGCGCCTTCGTCGGGCGAGGCGGCCTGGTACTTGATTCTGTCCGGGTCGTCCTCGCTCCGCTCCGGGATGACGGTGTGGCACGTCGCCAGCAAGACGAGGAAGTCGTGCATGGTCGCCTTCGTCTCGTGCGTCCGAAGGTTCTCGCGGAGGCGGTTGAAGCCGTGGATTCCGACGCTGCCGCCGTCCTGCTCGACGGCTCGCCGATCCTCGGGCACATCCTCGCCGTACTGGATGCCGGCGATGGAGCACTGCTTGAACTCCATCTGGTTGCAGGTCAGGGTGCCGGTCTTGTCGGAGAAGATGTACTGGATCTGACCGAGCTCCTCGACGAGGCTCGAAGTGCGACAGACGGCCGGGGTGTCGGTCGTGTCGTAATAGATGTCGAGATCGGAGTTGATGAGGAAGGCGTGGTAGTACTTGACCAGCTCGACGGTGACGAAGAGCGAGATCGGGACGAGGTTAGAGTAGAGGATCCAGTAGGTCAGCATGTCGGAGAAGAACTGCGTCGCGGCGTTAGTGCCGCCGAACTCGAGATAGGAAAGGCGCGTGCGCGAGGTCGAGCGGATGACGAGGTTGCCGATGGAGCTGATCAGGCTGAGGACGAGCAGGATGCCGACGAGCATGACGATCTGGTAGTTGAGCATCCTCTCGACCGCGGTCCGCTTGATAGGCGTGGGCATGGCGTTCCTCATCAGCTTCGTCTCGTGGCCGGTGAAGACGACGACGCCGTGGATCCAGGGCGTGTTGCGCAAGGTGGCGCCCCGGAGCAGCAGCTGCTCGGGCGACAGGGCCAGCTCCTTCTCGCCGCCTCCGGCATCGACGGTCAAGGTGGCCTCGTAGGTGTAGAGACTGCTGTTCGGCTGCTCGGACCGGATCCGGCCGCGCTGCCGGCTCAGTTCTGTCGGGCTCACCAGGTGGGCCGTCTCGGGGAGGGCCTGCTTGATCTTGAGGTTCGTCTCGCCGTCCAGGTTCGCGGTCTCGATGTAGCAGAGGCCCTCGGGTTCGGAGCTCGCTTGCAGGACGAGATCGGCCGGAAAGGCCTCCTCGGACTCGACCCGCACCACGTCACCGACGGCGACGTTGATCCACCTCGTGGGTTGGAAATCCGACCCCTTGAGCACCTGAGCCTTCGAGTGGTTGAGCGACTTGTCCGACGTCTTCCTCTTGAAGTCCTCGAACAGCTCCTTCAAGGCCGAGACGAGCAGTACGACGGCCAGCGGGCCGATGGTGGTGAATCGATTCGTGGGCGAGATGCCCGGGATCTGTTGAATGATGGCGGTGAACAAGAAGAACATGTTCGCGAACTTGGAGAACTCCTGGAACAAGAACTTGGGCAGGAAGGTGGCGACGTTGTACTTGGCCGTCGAGACGTGATTGTCGACGTAGCGGTTCGCCGAGTTGGCCGGTGGGTTGTTGAGGTGAACAATGCGCGGACCCATCTTCGATAGATCGGCCTTGCCCCGTCCGAAGCCAATTTTGAGCCTGCTGGCCGGCGACTTCCAGCCACGTCGCTTGCCACCACCAGCGCCGTCGCCGCCACCGCCGCCGCCCTGCTCGGGGTCGTCCGAATCGACTCGATGCGCCCTGACGCCGGCCTCGGTGAGAGGCACGTCCATCTCGGAGTATTGAGGGCCCATGCCGAGCATGGTCTTGGCACGGCCCATCAAGCCGCCGCCCAAGCTCATGACGCTGTTGCGATCGCGAGGACGACCGCCACCAGCTGTAGAGGAGGGAGAACCGTCTACGCCGGCATGGTACAGGTCGTTCACCGAGCGCTGGTCCTCCGGATAGTCGTCGAGATCTGAATAGCGCTCGAAGCTGCTCGCGTCTGACGACGTTTGCGGATGGATGCGATCAGGTTGGCCGGAGCCGTGAGGTCGATAGACTCCGAGCGCGGAAGGCGCCCCGCCGAGATTCGTGGCATGCGACGGCGCTCCAGACTCGTTACCCGCCCCACCGACGTACTCATCGTAGGCGAGCGACGGCCTCGCGAAGGGGTCATCCCCATGATCCAGGTTGTACGTATGGAGAAGCTCGTCGTCGTTCAGCGGCGGTCGCTGGCCGGAGCTGTATACTGGCTGCTCGTCGTTGACGTCGAGCAGGCTCGTGTCAATGGCGTTCAGGTCCACCCCCCTTGCTCGTGCAGCTGCCGCCGAGGGGCCTCGCACGGAAGGTCGTCGGTTATCCATGGCCACGACGACAGCCCTGTCGCTTACGACAGCCTCGTGCCGGTTGAAATGCTCTGCGACGGCGGATCTATCACACTGCGTGCATTCAATCTGTGGGAGTTGAACATTGCGCGTCTTCCAGCGGAGCCTCAGCAAGAGTGATAATTACACTCAAGATATGTGCCCTGATGTCTCCCGAGCTGCTCGACTGTTCGGGTGGTTGTGGTCTTCCGCAGTACGTACTGTAATTGGCAACGTCAGCAGGAAGGTAGTGTCTGCCCGTTCTACCCTGCTATTCCGGGCACACGGCTGTGTATCGATGGTTTTGGACCACGACAGCCACTGCATTCGCGTTCATACAGTACAGTATAAGCAGCCCACCACATGGCTGTGACAGGTGCAGTGGCTTGACAGACCTCACCTCGACATCTGCATAAGTGCATCAGTACATGCTAGTACATACAGCAGTACGAAATTTCTCGGTCTACTGATGTCGTATAACAGTAATTGTAACTCACCAGACTTTACGTTCCGTACATACGATGGGTACTCCGTACGTAAAGTACTTCCGTACGCAATGATGTTGTCTCGTACGACGTTAGGGTGAGACCTTTTTGAGCCGCAATCTGAGCCGCAGTCCGGTTTACGTACGGAAGTACGTATGTACGGAGTACGTTACGTACGTAGTACGGAAGTACTCCGTACAGTATTTAGAAGTTCTGAGACATTTTGACGCGCCCAGAAGCACGACAGCATGTGTCATGCTAACGTCGAGATACGGCTGAAAGTCAAATACGTATGTACCTGCAGAAGTACTCCGTACTCTGTAATACGTACCTTCGTACGTACAATCCGTACATACGTACGGAATACTCCGTACAGAGGTACCGTACTGTACGGTACGGTACGGTAAAAGACAATAGCTGGTACATACGTACTCCGTACATACAATACATACTTGTACGTAGCCTCCTGCAAGTTGTTGCAGGCTTCCCAGAGCCTCAAGTTGGTGGCACCTGAAGCTCATCAGGCGTACATACGTACATGGGTACTGCAAAGCTCTCTCCACTCATCAATCGCGAGAACATCACATCAGGATCTTGGCGCCTCGGACCTCTTTTGCACCTGTGTCAAAGTCGGCCACTCACAACCTTCGGCCCTCCACGGCCCCGGCCATTGTGTCTCGCTCTTCCCCTCCGACGTCAAACTTCAGGTTGCCTGAGTCGCCATCTCGAGCGGCTCGAGCAGACGGCCAGCGTCCACCAGCCTGTGGCCATGCCTTCCAAGCAATCTACGCTCGGGTATCTCACCCCCAGTCGCTTGCCAGTCGATGAAGTCGTCGATATGATGGTCTTCGGTGCCCAGTTTGCATGGTGCTAATTCGAGCTTTGCACATGATAGCAAGTTCTTTGGCGGCCGATCTGGGCCGAGCGGCTTGCCGGTACAATCGACACTGGCCCTCTCTCCGCGTGCTAAATCCTCTCCGGATGGTGACGCCCTCGCGAACGGCGCCACGGTGGCTGCGTCCGAGGACGAGCTCGAGGCCGCAGGGGAGAACCAGTCTGCTGTTGCTCCGGCTGAGCATCAACATCAAGATTCCCCTACTACAGCCGAGCGTGCAACCACGTCTGGTAAGCCTTGCCATATACTTTCACGTGGACGTGTATGCGCGAAAAGTCTCTCATGACTTCATCCTACGTCCGAGGAGGCGTCACGTTCAACTCATACGATACGATTCCTTTCAGGCAAGAGATCAAAGCGAGCGCTGTCCAACGACTTCAGCGGATCTAACGATCCCGACGGCTCAGAAAAAATGCCCAGCAAGGGCCAGAATTTCGTCAAAATAGACAGTGATGACGAACCGGTCAGAAAGAGGCCCAGACGGACGCGTGATCGCGATATTCCCTCCAGTAAGATTGAGATCGACGGCGAACAGAAGATTTCGGCGCCGCTCTCCGGAGAAAAGTTTAAACAAGCAAAGGCGCCAGGCCCGAAGGTCAGCCCATCGGCCTCCGAAGAGTCTGCCTCGGAAAATGAGGCACTTGATGCATCGGACGGAGGGGAGGAGGAGGAGAAGCCTGAGGCGGCAATGGCAGTTCGGAAGAAGATACAGTCGAACTTGGGAACCAGTGGACAGGACCCGTATCCGGATTGGCGCCCTCACGATCCCGTCCCGTATGCGGCCCTCTGCATCACCTTCTCCCTCATCGAGCTGACTACCAAACGCCTCATCATCCTCTCGTACTGCGCTCAGTTTCTGCGCCAGGTCCTGCGCTTGACCCCGGAGGATCTGCTACCGACAGTGCAGCTAATGGTCAACAAGCTTGCCGCCGACTACGCCGGCGTCGAGCTTGGAATCGGCGAATCTCTCATCATGAAGGCCATCGGCGAGGCTACGGGCCGTCGCTCGGCCGCCATCAAGTCCGATCATAACGAGATTGGGGATCTGGGGCTCGTCGCCGCCAAGAGCCGGTCGAACCAGCCCACGATGTTCAAGCCCAAGCCGCTCACCGTCCGCGGCGTCCACGAAGGCTTGCTGGCCGTCGCCACGGTGACGGGGCAGGGTGCTCAGAGCCGAAAGGTCGCCGGCATCAAGAAGCTGCTCTCCGCGGCCGATGCGGAGTCGGCGGGGCCGGACAAAGGCATAGACGTATACGTAGAAAAGGGCGGCGCAAGCGAGGCCAAGTATTTGATTCGCTTCTTGGAGGGCAAGCTGCGGCTCGGCCTCGCCGAGAAGACAGTTCTCGTTGCCCTTGCCCGGGCCATGGTCGCCCACGAAGTATCGGCCACTGGAAAGATCCCGAGCACGGAACAGCTGGCCAAGGGTGAGGCCATTCTCAAGACTGTGTACAGGTATCTCGCCCCCCAAGTCCCGTCAGCCTGGGTTCGAGCGTCAACGCTGACGGAAAGGTGTGGCAGCGAGCTCCCTAGCTACGAGGTGATCATCCCAGCCAGCCTTAAGCATGGCATCAGCAACCTTCGAGACCACTGCAAACTGCATCCCGGCGTGCCGCTGAAGCCGATGTTGGCAAAACCGACCAAGTCCATCACCGAGGTCCTCAACCGGTTCGAGAACAAGGAGTTCACGTGTGAGTACAAGTACGATGGGGAACGAGCCCAGATCCACTTCATCTCTTCTGGACCGACCTGCGACACGGATGCCAAGCTTCCGCCGTCCAGCAAGGGCAAGGGCGGCTTATCCGCAATCTTCTCCCGGAACTCGGAAGACCTATCCAAGAAGTATCCGGACGTGCTCGAGAAATTAGAGGGCTGGATCAGGCCAGGCACGGAGAGCTTCGTGCTCGACTGCGAGACTGTGGCGTGGGATGTCGCGGAGAAGAAGGTGTTGCCGTTCCAGCAGTTGATGACCCGAAAGCGTAAAGATGTCAAGGCCGAGGAGGTCAAGGTCAAAGTCTGCATCTTCGCCTTCGACCTGCTCTTTCTCAATGGACGGGTCAGTGTCCCCAACTCCTGCCAGCAAGATCACGGACTCCCTTCTAAGCTGACAATACGCAGCCGACGGTACACAAGTCGCTTCGAGAGCGACGGCAGCTGATGCGCGACGCCTTCGTCGAGGTCGAGGAGGAGTTCGCCTTTGCCAAGTGCATGAACACGAGCGACCTTGAAGAAATCTCCGCGCTCTTGGACGAGAGCGTAAAAGCTTCGTGTGAAGGATTGATGGTCAAGATGCTCGACGGCGAGGAGAGCGGATATGAGCCGAGCAAACGGAGTCGAAACTGGCTGAAGGTAAGGTTCCCAAGACGTATCCCCTGGTGCCGAACGCCGTGACCCTGACTCCCAACCTAGGTCAAGAAAGACTACCTTTCCGGGGTCGGGGATTCTCTGGATCTAGTCGTGCTTGGGGCCTACTACGGGAAAGGAAAGCGGACGTCCGTGTATGGTGCATTCCTCCTGGCTTGCTACAACCCATCTTCGCAAACGTTTGAAACGGTTTGCAACATTGGGACCGGTTTTTCAGAAGCCGTGCTTGAGGAGCTACATAGTAGGCTTTGTCAGCATGTCATCGAGAAGCCCAAGCCATTCTACGCGCACTCCAGCGTCCCCAAGGACCAGCCCGACGTCTGGTTCGAGCCGAAGTTTGTCTGGGAGGTGAAGACGGCGGATCTCACGCTAAGCCCCCGGTACAAGGCAGCGACGGCACTCGGCGTGGATCCTCAGGGGAATCGGGGTGTCAGCCTCCGATTCCCGCGTTTCATCCTGCAGAGAGACGATAAGAAGTCGGAAGACGCAACGACAAGCAGAAGTGTGGCGGAGATGTATCGGAAGCAGGAGAGTGTCGTGAAGGACAGCAAGCCTTCGGTTGATGATGACTTTGAGTACTAGAAGTAATTCACCTGGGCTGAAGAGGATAGGTGGCAACACCTGCTCTGTTTGGACACCTTGCTCTCACTTTCGGCGATAGATCTGTGCACCACGAACGATAACCACTGTTCAAGTGGGAGACTCCCTAGAGATCGGGCCGTGTCATCCTCCACGATCGCGTGTGACATCTGGGTACGATACCGTACAATACCGTACAATACCCCACAATTGTGTCTATAATTAGCTGCACAAAGGTGAAACTGACGACGGACGTACGTCACTTACCTACGGTCGTCGTCCTGACATCGACGAGTCTTTTCGGTGGACGCATACGCCTGGCCGCACTGTAGAACTCCGCACCCACAGAAAGCGGTTCCAGTCATCTCCAACCGCTTTTGCAGGGATTGAAGCTCGCTTGGCCGATCTTCCTTGTCCTAGCTCTAGAGTGACTTTCCGACACTCGCCAGCCGAGCTGGTGCACATGAGCACGACCAGCATGGCCGCGGAGAAACAGACGAGTGGGAAGACTGACAGGTCAGCCTTGGCATGCAGACTCAGCTCCCACTTGCGCATCTGCTAAAGCTTGTCAGCTACGTTATCTATCCATCGTAGCCACTTTATGGAGAACCCCATGCGTAGTGGGGAAGCATCACAGATCGGCACACTACTAGTGATCCCGCTCCAGGATCCTTCGGCGAGCTGACTCCTGTTTAGCCGGCACAGACGCAGCTCTATGCAGCTATGGAGCAGATGCTGAGTGCGGGGTTCACATCATCCTCCTCAGGTGATGACGAACATAAAAGGGTGCTTGGGCACCCCAATCCCGGACCTATTGTGATGGTTCCAGACCTCCAAAGCGACCTGTCACTCTTGCAAGATGCAGTATACCTGGACCACTATCGTTGCCTTCCTTGCGTTGTTGCTGCTCTCCTACGATGTTGACGCTCAGTCTGCCTACTGCAACACCAAAACAAGCGCGACCCGGTACGTTCAAAACAACGAATACGCATACGCCTTCCGCTTCCAGGTTCCCGCTCTACAGTCGAGGGGCCGGATCGGAATCAAGTGCATCATGAATAGCGGGGCGAAAGGGAGTGCTGTGAAGACACTTCAGTACTCCATAAACAACTGTTACCGCCCTTCACCAAGACTGGTGGTAGATGGCGACTACGGGCCACGTACCACGGCAGCGGTCAGGCGTGTACAGAGAAAGATCGGCACAGTCGCAGATGGGATCTACGGTTCCAGAACCCTGATCTTGATGAAGTTCTATGGTGTCGGGTTGAACGTCCAGAGACGACAGTGCGTTCGCTACGGTGTCTCAGCATAGGTATGTGTGTACAAGAAGTACAAGACCTTTTTGGAAGAAGAGATTATGTGACCAGACTTCACACTATCTGCTTTCTCAGACAATCTTTCTTCATGGACTATCTACTTTCTATCTTATCATAATATACTGGTTAAACATGTCTTTCAAATTACCGATGTGTTGTTACCAGCACTAACTACAAGATCAGGACTCTGTTGTTGCAGTCTGTACTGTACTGTCCTACTGTATGTAGGATTGTGGTGAGATATAGAAGGCAGGTTGGTTCTTGCAGAAGGGAAGTGTCAAGAAGAAAAGAGAGTGTTGGAATATAGTGGTGATGACACCTGATCAAAGACTTTGTACAAGACAATAGTTTGTATTGAAGTAGATCTAGTTTTCTGGATCATAATATTTATTTATTTTTTATTTATTTGATTCTTACACTGGTAGTAGCTTTACAGCCATGCAGATCTTCTAGCTAATAGTGAACTCCTTCAGAAAACCTTTGAAGGGATAAAAACTGAAGGCAGGGTGTGACTAGGGAATGTAACAAAAGGAATCTTGAAGTTTCTGGTAAGAGAAGAGAATCTAGGTATTGGATTGGGAATAGTGGAGTTTGAAAGCTAGATTAAACTGGTTTAGTCTTTTCAAAGACATAAACCAGTACAAGAACTTCTGTAGTAGCTCTGGGTTTGAAATAATAGTGGTGAAGTCTTGGGGATTAAAAGAGACTTGTTGTCTTTGTCTTGAATAAAGAGAGCATGAAGAGGTGATATGTTTTGCAGTTTCTTCTGCTTGGCCACACACACATAGTGGGGTAGGGAAGTCAGGAGCTCCAGCTCTGAAAAGAAAACTTGCCAGACCAATTCTTCCAGTCCTGATTTGCAGTAGCAGACTTGCCTCAGCTTTCTGTAACTCTTTGTAGAGCTTCAGATTGTTTTTGTGTGGCTTTTGACAGAAAGTCTGCCAGCCTGGATAACTTCTTCTTTTCTTCTCTTCCCATTGGTCTTCCCACTCTTTAGTAAAGAGCTTTTGTAGTTCTTTCTTTGAACTAGCCTGGTTAGTAGTTATTTGACTTAACCAAGTGAATTTCCACTTAGGAGAGATAGTTGAGGATTCCTTTAAAAGTTTCTTCAAGAGAGAGGCATAGCTGGAAATAGTGGAAAAGATACTGTCAAGAAAGTATTTGAGAGAGGAGTTTTGAATAGAAGAAAGAAAACAGGCAGTGCGAAATTTAAAGTATAGGTCTAGAGGTAGAAGAAAAAGCTCACTCTCTAATAGAAAAGAAGGAGTGGCTTTGAAGGCACCCCCAATAAGTCTTAGGCATCTGTTTTGAAATGAAACAAGAGAAGAGATATTGGAGGATTTTCTTAGAGAGTTAAACCAGATCCCCACTGCATAGCTCAGTAGAGATCTCAGTATAGCAGTGTACACCAGACGTGATGTGTGAACTGGAAAGCCCCAAGTAGAATAGGAAGTTCTAGAAAGAGAAGAGAGTGCTTTCTGTGCTTTTTGAAGGATAATCCTCTGGTGTTTGTGCCAGTGGAGCTTTGCATCTAGGTACACTCCAAGTACTCGCACTTCTTCTTTTGGTTTGAGAATCACATTCCCCAGTCTGAGCTTGAGCTGAAGATTGTCTGATCTTCTTCTGGAAAAATGAAGTATTTCATATTTCTCAGGTGAGAAGACTATTCCATGTCTTGCAGCCCAGGATAGACATTTGTGGTGTGTGTTCTTTAACTTCAGAAGGTTACTTTTCAAGGAGTGACCAAAAGCAAGCAGATTTGTATCATCTGCAAACTCCAGGGCAGATACACCAGAAGAGGGAGTATGCACAGTCTCATGCAATTCAGAAATGTAGAATAGAAAAAGAATAGGGGATAATGGAGAACCTTGAGGAACTCCACAATGAATAGGAATAGAATAAGACTCAGAATCATCAAAGACAAGAGTGGTAGAGCGCTTATCACAGAAGGAGTAGATCCAGGAAGCTAGCCAGGCAGGTATTCCTTTTCTTTTCAGAATTTGCTGTAGTATCTTGGGGAGAACTCTGTCATAGGCTCCTGAGATATCCAGTGAGAGTAGGGATGCAACCATACCTTCCTTCCAGACTTTTTCCACTTGGGAGGTTAGAAGGAAAAGTGCTGCTTCTGTGGATCTTCCTTTCCTAAAGCCCATCTGGATATCTGGCAATAGTCCAGCTTCTTCTGCTATCTTGCTTAGTCTGGCTGCAGCAATAGCTTCCATCAGCTTGCCTGTTGTGTTTAGCAGAGCTATAGGGCGCCAGGCTTTAGCTTGATTGTAGGTTCCCTTGCCAGGTTTCCTCAAGCAGACTGTTTTTGCACTCTTAAATCTTTCAGGGAAGTACTCCAGTTTCCAGCATGTTGAAGTCAGAATAGCTAGAGCTTGGCAGAACCTAGGCCCCAGAGCTCTCAGAAATCCATTTGGCAGCTTATCTCTCCCTCCTGCTGTGAAAGGTTTCTTCTTGGCCAGAATTTGCTCCACTTCTTCACATGTTACCTCCTGGGAGAGCTGTATCTCAGAGATAGTCTGGGAGCTTTCTGAGCCTGGTTCTGGAACTAGAGCTTTTGGAAAGAACTGTTGTGAGAAGGCTTTAGTCTTTTCCTCAAAGGTTTTGGCTATTCCTTCTTGTGTTTCCAGGTCAGGAACCAGAGGAAGATCAGGAGTCTTGTTGGCTTTGGACTTTCCCCACTTTGCAAGCTTCCAGAACTTTGAAGAGCTGGCCAGCTCATGGATTTGGTGTCTGAAAGTGTTCTGTTTTCCATCTCTGACTGCCTTGGATCATAATATAAGTTGAAAACAGCAATTCTATAAGATGTTACTCTTCTTATATAGAGTGTCTGGTGAGCTGTATATAACTGTACTCACCAGTGAGCAGTATTGTATACTCACCAGTGAGCAGTATTGTATACTACTCAGTGAGCTGTATACTATGTAGCTTGACAGTAAGTACTAGCGTCCACGGTGGTGGACTCTGCGAAGCACCGGGCGCCTACTTCTAGTCAAGAAGAGCGCTCAGTGCAAGTTGTGATGTGTGAGTTGATTGCTTGATCAAGGTAGCTAGCAAGCAAAGTGACTATCTATAGGCCGCTCCTAGCTCCTGCCTTCCCGCTATGCCTAGGCAGGCGCTCTGTCAGGTGCTGACTAAATGTGCCTGAGGCTCTGTGCTGCGCTGTGGAGGCGTAGCCTGTAACAAGGTGCCCGGCTTCGAGAGATCGTCGCCCCGACGAGCATGTCCAGCGGAGGTGTATCGGTTGGAGCTGGTGGAGCCGTCAAGGCTTTGTTGGCCGGCAGGACTAAGTCTACTGCCTCGGGAATGTCTGTGCCTATATCGTCCGGATAGCCGCTGTGGTGCTGATGTCCTTGAGCCTTTGTGGTCCTGCAGTGCAGCTCCGAGCTGATGCTGCCCGGGAGGCTCCTTGTGGGCAGGGCCTGATTCTCTCCGCCGTGCTCATGATCATCGCCATTGCTTCCTCGGTTGCCTCGCACAAATTTGCCCCGGTGGGCATTGCTGCTGTGGATCTGTTGCTCCCGGTGGGCCTTCTTGGCATCACTCAAGCCGTTGTCAGCATCACCGTCGTGCCTCTCTCCACCACGATCCACGTCTCCATCGCTGCAGCTGCCATTGCAGATGTCGCCCGAGTCACCACCGTAGTCATGATCACCATCAGCCGATCGGTTGCTGGGATGGCTGTAGAGCTGGATGCTGAGCGACTCAGTATACTGTCCGTGGAGCTGGTGATCTCGAGTCCTTGTAGCTATGCAGCATAGCTCTGAGCTGATGCCGCTGGTGAGGCTTCTCGTGGGCGGGGCCTGCCTCTCTCCACCGCGATTGTGATCATCATCGCCATCCGATCCGTCATCGCTCGCTTGGTCATCAAAGCTGTCGCTCTCACTCTGTCGGTTCATGGTGTAGTTCCGATGGTCGCCTAGTACGAAGTTGCCCCGGTGGGCATTGCTGATTCCACCGTGATCTTGATGGCCCTCATCGCTCGGTTGCTTGCCGGGATAGTCAGTGAGCTTTTCTGGCTTTGCCTCAGTGCCTCTGAGAGCCTCTGCTGATGGCGTCACCGTGGTCTTTCTGTGCTCCTTGTCATCACCTGAGTCACCACGATAATCACTATCACCATCGGAGGCTCAGTCCTTGTGGCGTGCGTAGGGCTGGGAGTAGTGCAGTTCAGTGTCGCTGTTGTGGGGGTTGCTGTTGCTGCAGTGCTGATCTCCATTGGCTGCTTGGTCGTGGATGTTGTGTTTGTCAGGTTGGATGTAGTGCAGCTTGGTACAGCCCCCGTGGAGCCGGTGCCCTCAAGTCTTCGTAGCCTCGCAGTGTAGCTCCGAGCTAACACCACCGGTGAGGCTGCTTGTGGTCAGGGCAAAGTCACCCCGGTGGGCATTTTTGTGGCGGCCCGGCTGGTCGTCGCTACAGCTGCCACCACTGTAGCCATAGTCGGCGTTCTTCGCAGTAGGTGGGACTGGCATTTGTCCACGATGTTTGTACTTCTGAGGCATCTCCCTGCCATTGCTTGCTTGATCATGCTTGTGGTCTGAGCGATCGTCACTGTGTAGCGGGTGCTTCTTGCAATACTCTTGCAGCTGCCAGTGCAGCCTGTTGTTGGATGGGAATGTCTCAAGGCAGTTGTTGCAGGTAGCAACAGTGTGAACACTGAGTGAGACTCTGATTCCTCCATCAGGCTTGCAGCTATTGCTGTCATCATCTCTGGTGTAATCTTTTTCATTAGCATCATCACCCTTGTACCCATGCCACAGAGGCTACTTTGTACTTCTATCGCTACCCCAGCAGTTTACCACCCTATAGAGTGTGTGGAACAATAAGGTTTTTCACTCTTAGAACTTTTTTGCTTCTATAAGTGTTAGAGCCCAGAGGTTTTCCTTGTTATACAGCTACACAGTGTTCCCGGCATAGTCTAGCCACTAGCTAGTTCTGAAGCAGAGAAGGAATACAATACAATACAATACAATACAACATCTAGAAGCTTTTTCTACCAGACACTACAAGATTTCCTTTTGCTACACCTTCTAGTCACCTCCCTGTCTTCAGTTTTTATCTCTTTAAAGGTTTTCTGAAGAAGTTCACTATTAGCTGGAAGATCTGCATGGCTGTAAAGCTACTATCAGTGTAAGAACCAAATACAAATAAAATAAGAATAAAAATGCCAAAAGCTCAAAGCAAAGCCCTTACATACCTCCGTACATACTCTGTACATACGTAAGCCCTTAGAGATTACTAACGGTCGAAAGTCGTACCGTATTCAAGCTGTCAGGTGGGTGACCACCGAGATGCAGGACAGCACAAGCATTTAGTTTGTACTATGAATAGTCTGACTTGATCTTACCTTGACGTCTCGGCTTCTATATTGGTATGTGCGAGATGGGCTGAGTGAGAGCATGGCTCAGCTGTGCAGGCTCCTCGCAATCTCTTACCTGGCATGCACCTTCGTTCAAGCACGAGACGCCAACTACGAAGTCGTCCTCGCGCAACCTCCTCCGAGTTCTCCGCCGCAGAGGATCCCGAAGGTAGTTCACTTCATCTTTGTCAACCTGAAGCCCTTAACCTGGGTTGAATATGCGGCCGTCAGCTCGGCATGGAAGATCATCGGGGCCAAGAGGATCAACCTCTAGGTTCCTCCAGAGCCAAGCTTCCGTAGCGAGATATAGGCTCGTGTCTTGAAGATACCGCCTGTCACAGTACGCTCCGTGGAAATGCCGGATAGTGTCTTCGGCCGCGAAATACGCCGGATAGAGCATGTGGCCGACATCGTGAGGCTCAGGGTACTGTACGAGGAGGGAGGTATGAATCCAAGGCAATCCACGTCCCTCGGCCCGACTGGAGCAAGTTTCCAGGTTGACTTGCTTTACATTCGACAATGTTGACCATTGCTCAGGGATATATATGGACACCGATCTGGTGGCGTTACGGTCGTCAGACACAGTTCTTTCAGACCCATCAACAAAGACAACTGTCATGGCGGAGGAAGCGGGCGTTGGCCTTTGTAATGCCTTGATCATGTCGACACCCAAGGCACCCTTCATCCGGCGATGGATGGACTGGTATCGTTCGTTTGAGGACCAAAAGTGGAATGACCACTCTGTCATCTTGCCCTATCATATGTACCCAGACAGGGATCCGGACATCACTGTCCTTCACGACCACGCTTGGTTCTACCCGATGTACGGAAGACACAATCGAGGTTTCAGGACGATGTGGCTTGGAAAAAGCTGGTGGGATATCGATCGCAGCTTTGGCGTCCATCTCTGGCGGGGGTCGAGAGGTCCCATGGCAAGCCTGTTGACGCCACAAACCGTGCGCGCGATCGACACCCCGCTCTTCTGCGCCATGAGGAAACTTTTCGACGACGTCGATGGTGACGGCATCGTATCCCTATCACCGGCTACAAATCCCAACTGCTCCGTTCCACGAGTGTCTGAGGTCGTGCGCCACCAAGACGGATTATTCTCGGTGTACGAGTTCGACACAGACGACATTGACGCCAAGTGGGTGGACCGGTTAGGTAACAATCTCCATGGCTGGGCTCCAGTGGGAACTCGACGGTTGTCGAGTGGCCTCGACGGCTCAACTGATCGGTACTTCGCCGAAAGCTCGTATGCAGTCTTGCCTGTTCCGTTGGGCTGGGATCCCCGCGCCAGGACCACCAATGTCGACTTCAAGTTTGACACCAAAACCCTCGCTTACGGCCAAGAGATAGTCCTTGTGAAAACAAGCATCGGTGAAAATGGGGCGATTGTTATCAAACTCATCATGGGAGAGGAGGGCCAACAACATTCATTTGTTGAGTTTGCATGGATATCCAAGTACATGTCGTGGGCAACAAAGACAGACAGCGATGATCTGGCGATAAAATTTCCTATTGGGTATGTATGTGTGTTCCAGGCAGAGGCTTGACTGATGCAGGAAGTGTCACTCCCAGCTCCTGGTGAGTCGAAGCTAACATCAGCAAGGTTTTGGCAGCTCAGCAACGGGGATTGGCATAACCTGACAGTGAGCTACGACCGCAAGACGGTCGGGACGGTGGATGTCTCCATCAACAGCACACTCCTTCGCCGTGTCGTCGTGCAGAGAGTATCTACAAAGCCTACTGCGTACGAAATTTGGGTAGGTTCACAGGATGAGAGTCACAAGGGCCCTCGCTTCCAGAGGACTATCCGACAACTTAGATTCTTCTCCAGAGCTGTTGGCCCCAGCCGTCAATCAAAAAAGAGCTCTGGTAACAACTCCAGTGAGTGAAGGACTGGTCTCTTTGTGATGTGAAAGACTTTCCAAGATCCCTTGAACTGACTTCACAGCTGGGTAGCCCCTCATGGAAGGGATGTTGTTGACATGTGGCTCTTGAAAAGTGATGACAAGCTATCAGTGGACATGCTACTACTGCCAATCTTTGCAATGGTGATCTCAATCCTACTGCTATACTATCTGATTGTTGCGGTCTGTACCGTACTGTCCTATCCGAGTATAGGATTAGGGCGAGAGGCGGAAGGCGGGTTGGTTCTCGCAGAAGAGGAGTGTCAAGGAGCGCGAAGGGGTTTGGTGGAACGTGGTGGTGGTGACACCTGATCAATGGCTTCGTACAAAAGGATTGTATTGAAGTAGATCTAGTTGTCTGGATCACAACATGAGTTGAAGACGATTGTTCCATAGGGGAACTATCGCCTGGCTATATAGTGCCCAGTTCGTGAGCAGAGTGAGCTCTGCTCACTTTGCTCACTTTTCATGCACGCTGCGGCGAGCTGGGTGAGCTCTGCTCACTTTGCTCACTTTTCATGCACGCTGCGGCGAGCTGGGTGAGCTCTGCTCACTTTGCTCACTTGTTTGTGCATATGCATGCTGCGGCAAGCACCCCCTGGTTTGTCTCGCCAGTCACGTGACCGGTTCCCGTGTCACGCTGTCTGGTACTTCTGTCCAGTATCCTGTCTGCTGCTTTCTGTGAGTATATAAAGACTGTGTTCCTCCTGGGTCGTAACACTATCCTCCTCTCCATCTTTCATCGTCTTGATGAAATCTGGTCATGCCTCCAAAGTCACGTGCGACTGTTAGCCGAACTCAGCTGGCTGCTCAAATCCGCGATCAGGGTTTTGTTTCGCGTACACCCTGTGACTTTTGTGTTCTCCGTGGTTGTCTGTGCTTCCAGATGCCGGGAGAAGATGATAAGTTGAAATGTGCTGCGTGCACTCGGCGCGGAAGGTCTTGTGTCTCTGTGTCCTGGGAATCTTTGAACATGTCCCGGGACAACCTCCGTGAGGATGTTGCCGCTGACGAGGCAACACGCGATGCACTCTTTGAACAACTTGCCACAGTGCAGGCTTGTCTGTCTTGGAAGCGAAAGGTGTTAGAGGGCGCCGAGGTCTGTGTGAGGCAGAAGCTTCAGTGCTTGGTGAAAGAGATGGAGTCAGATGGCGAGGATTTGACTTGATCGGTCATTGACACGTCCCTCCTGCAGGCTGAGCTGTTCGGTCCTGCTCCTGCTGAAACTGTCGCAGAAGAAGCCGGCAGTTCGCGAGGTTCTTGAGTGGTTCCCAGGTATTTTCCGAGTCTGGGTATCCTTTCCACTTGACGAGGTATTGCTGACCTTTTCTAGCCAGGATCTGTTCAACCTTGAACTCTTGTTCTTCTTCGGGTTGGTAATGGAATGTTTCCTGCAAGGGTGTGCTCTGGTCGGCTGGTTCAATCATTGATATATGAAAGTTTGGATGGACTCTGGCATCCCTTGGTAGTCGTATCTTGATGTTGACTGGTCCTGTTTTTTCTTCGACCGAAAATAGTCCAACCTTGATGTTGTCAAGTTTCTTTGTCTTTGGTTTCTTTGTTTTCCAATTTCTTGTAAGGAGGTAGACTTTATCCTCCTTCTTTAGCTGAGGTGCCATTTTTGATTTCTTGTCCATTTGACGTTGCATTCTTTCTGAGGTCTCTTGAAGGTAGTGCCTCATCATTGTGTGTGTTTGTCGTAGGAGCTTGTCATGTTGGAGTGCTTTCTCCGTGTTTGGTGAAGCTCTGCTTGGCATCCTGATGTTTGTATGTTGTCCAAAATTGGCAAAAAATAGTGATTCCTTTGTTGAGTCTGATCTGTGCTGGTTGATTGCCAGCTGTGCCACCAGTAATAACTGTACCCAATTACTGTGGGTCTGGTTGATGTAATGCCGTAAGTAAGTCTCCAGGACTTGGTTTGCTTGCTCTGTCTGGCTGTCAGTTTGTGGGTGATAGGCCGTAGACATTTTGGGTTTTGTTCCTATGGCTGCACTGATTGTCTTCCAGTAGTTGGATGTGAAGAGTTTGTCTCTGTCTGTAATGATCATGATCAGAACTCCGTGGTCTCTGACCAATCTGTCCAGTAAAAGGTGTCCCAACTGTTCTGCTGTGTGGGTCTTCTTGAATAGTACCACTATTAGATATTTTGTGAATCTGTCCACTATCACCATAATCAAGTTGTAGGTGATTCCTGTGACTGGGTCCTTGGACTTGGGTAGCTTTGTGATGAAGTCCATTGACATGTCTTCCCACAGGCCTCTCAGTATCGTGTTTGGGTGTCCTTCTCTGTATAGCTTGTGTTTTCCATGTTTGTTTTTCTGGCATAGTAGACACTTGCTGATGTAGTTTGTGACATGTTGTCAGAGGTTAATGACATTGTTCCCTGCCTGTTGGATAAGGTCTGTGGTCTTGGAGATTCCTGGGTGACCATGTGCTGGGTTGTCGTGGTAGTTCCTTATTAGTTCTTCAGTGTCTTCTGCCGTGAGCTTGTTGATCTGTGGCTGAGGCACCAGGTTTCCTTGCTGGTCCTGCTGTAAGATCATTCCTTGGTGTTCATCATCTTCTATGTAGTCTTTTTGTCAGCTTAGTGTGTCTACTCTCCTGTTGTCTTGTCCAGGGGTGTACAAGATCTTGAACTTGTGTTGCCCTAGGAGTTCAGCCTATCTGACTTGCCGTCTGTTCAGCTTCTTGGTTGTTGTGAACGTTGTCAGATTCTTGTGGTCTGTGAGAACAGTGAGTTCAGAACTGCTTTCTGTGTACACTCTCCAGTGTTCAAGTGTGTTGACAACTGCCAATAGCTCTTTGTTGTGGATATCATAGTTTTGTTCCGCTTGTGTTATTTTTTGTGAGTAGTAGGCAACTGGGTGCCACTTGCTGTCTGCCTGTTGGCATAGACATGCTCCTACTGCCTGATCTGAAGTGTCTGTCTTGATTTGTGTTGGTTGGCCTGTCTTGAAGTTGAGGAGAACTGGTTTCTTGGCGCAAGCGTCCTTGAGCTGTTGGAATACTTTTTGTTATCTCTCCATCCACTGGTACTCCACGTTCTTCTTCGTGAGTTCTGTCAGTAGTGTTGCCATCTGTGAGTAGTTCTTTATGAACTGTCAGTTGAAGTTGGCAAATCCTAGGAAGGCTTGTACTTCCTTAACTGACATCAGTGTTGGCCATTGCTGAATCACTTTGATTTTCTCAAGGTTAATCTTGATCCCTTTGATCCCTATGACATATCCAAGGAATTCAACTTCCAGTTTGTTGAACTCGCATTTCTTTGGGTTGAGCTTGAGCCTGTTAAAGGCCAGTCCACGTTCACACAGAATGTGGGTGGTCCTGTCTTTGACCGAGGAGGGCAGAGACTCAATAGATGAATAGCAAGTGGGGTAACTCTCTTGCTATTGTCGCTCGTAATGTGCATTCAGCCTGGAGAGCTATTCTCTCCGGCTATCTGGGTTCTTATATACAGGAGCCTGAGGGGGGGGGGTCCTCCCGAGGGGTATCAGCTTTCTGCGTGGACAAGCTGGACAAGATGGTTACACATCGTCCACCTCGTCCACCGGGTCGGGTGAACATTGTTCCTGTGGATGAGCTGGACGAGCTGGTTACACATCGTCCACCTTGTCCACCGGGTCGGGTGAACATTGTTCCGTGTACCTCTGTACACTTGCTTCGGTCAGCTCAGCTGTTCCGGCCTGGGCCTTAACACCATCCCCTCCCTCCAAAGGTTCTGTCCCCAGATCCTCTCGCTTCTCTTACCATGACCCGGACATCTTGTGTTAATCGTCGTGGAGTCCTCGGTTCTCGTGTTGGCAAGATGGGCAAGGTATCCAAAGTTTCATGCAGCGCATGTCGTCGTGACTGTGCCAAGTGTGTCGTCAGTTCAGAGTCCACATTTTGCGGTCAGTGCCTTGAGAAGGGTCGCCGTTGTGATCTCCATCTCGCGGAGTCGGAGTGGGAGAAGATGGAGCTTGAGCGCACTCAGCTTGAGGCTCAACTGAAGGAGATCGAGGAGCAGGAGTCTGTTCTCCTTCCTCGCAAACTTCGTCTCCGTCGTCAGTTGGGTGTGTTGTCCAAGAAGGAGGGTGAGGCCATCAAGCGTGAGCTTGCTGCGATCGAGGATCAGGAGGATCTCGAGCAGGAGGCTACGCGTGTGGAGTCCCCGCCGCCTTTGGAGGACTTCTTCTCTTCGGAGGCCTTGGCTTCTCTCGAGCCTTTGTCTCCATCAATCCTGGCTTCTGCGGGTTTTGTCGGTGGAAACTCCGCAGCTTCTCGTTCGTCGCAGGGCTGAAGTTCTCGGTGGGTTCCCACGAGTTCTCCTCATTGTCATACCCTAACCACTTGACCAGGTATTCGATTTTCTGTCCACTTCTCCGGCTGTCTAGGATCCTTTTGATATCGTACTCTTCTTCGTCGTCCTCGAAGTGCCATTCTGTTTTGATTGCTGCGTCGCTGGGTGCTGGCTCGAGCAGCGAGACGTGGAATACTCGGTGTATCCGTGCCTTTTTTGGCAGTCTCAGTCGGTAGTTGACTTCTCCAGTGCGCTTCTCAATCTCAAACAGTCCGATTCGTACATGATCCAGCTTTTTGCTCAGTCACTTCGAGCGCAGGTTTTTTGTTGACAAATAGACCTTATCCCCCCTCTCCAGGGTTGGTCCCTTCAACCTTTTGCTGTTTAGGCGGTGGCTTGTTGTCTTTTGTGCGGATTCAATTGCAGTCTTCATTTCCTCATGCATAGCAGTGAGTTTTTCGATGTTTGTTGAAGTGCCACTTCCAGCCGCCATCGCTTCCCAGCGGGGGTTTCTGCCGTAGTTCGCAAAGAACAGCGTCATGCCTGTCACGCTGTGTTGCTGATCGTTGTACGCAAACTGAGCCATTGGTAGCAGTTCTACCCAATCGTCCTGTCGGTGGTTGACGTAGTGGCGTAGGTACTGTTCCATCGTCTGGTTTGTTCTCTCAGTTTGTCTGTCTGTTTGTGGATGGTAGGCAGTAGACATCCTCGTGTCTATCCCTAGCTGTCTTGTCCACGTGTTCCAGAATTTCAAGGTGAAGAGTTTGTCTCGATCTGAGATAATCTTCGTGGGTAGCCCTCGCTGGCTAACCAATTCTTTGAGCAGGACATTGGCGAGTTCGCTCGCTGTTCCTGTCTCTCGCCACAGGATCAGGTGAGCGTATTTGGTGAGTTTGTCGACAACCACCAAGATACTGTCATATTTCACCTTTGTTACCGGGTCCTCTGACCTCGGCAGCTTCACCACAAAATCCATTGTGATGGTATCCCAAGCCACTTCTGGGAGGTCCATTTGTTGACTCTCTCCATAGGGTTTGTGGCGTGACAGTTTGTTTTTCGCACACTCTTCGCAGTTGCGAATAAATTCCGTCACTTTCCACTTTATTCTGTTGAAGTGGTAACATCTCCGGATCTTTTCCAGGGTCTTGTCTTGCCCAGGATGTCTGTGTAGAGGTCCATCGTGATGTTGTCGAATCACGTCCTCTTGTGTGCTCTCTGGCACTTCTTCCTTGTTCGTGGCCGCAACGTTGTGGCCTAGGGTCAGGAGTGCACCCATTTCTTCAGTTTTCGCTAACTGAGGTTGAGCATAGACCAGAGTTTGTCCTTTTGTCACTAGGATTGGGTGCTCTTCTGTCGTGTTGTCTGTCGTCATATCAGGCTGTCTGCTAAGCGCGTCCGCTCGTGCGTTTTCTGATCCTTTTCGATAGAAGATCTGGAAGTCGTATGAAGCTAAAAGCTCCGCCCATCAGACTTGTCGTCTGTTTAGCTTCTTCATCATCGTGAAGTAAGCCAAATTCTTGTGGTCTGAGTACATGTCCACTGTGTACTTTGCTCCTTCCAGGTAAGGTCTCCACTCCTGGAATGTGTCGACAATCGCTAACAACTCCTTGTTGTGAACATCATACCTGAGTTCTGGGCCAGAGAACTTTCTCGATCAGTATGCGACAGGGTGTAGGCAGTTTTCGGCGTCTGGTTGACACAAGCAAGATCCAAGTGCTTGGTCCGAGGCATCTGTCTCCATGATGATCCGCCGTCCGGGATCAAATGATGCCAGTATGGGTGCGGAGGTGAACTTCTCTTTCAGCTCCTGGAACGCTCTCTCTTGGCTGTTCCCCCATGTGAAGGTTTCTTCCTTCTTTGTTAGTTCAGTCAAGGGTGCTGCTGTCCTCGAGTACTCCTTGATGAATCGTCGGTAGAAGTTCGCAAATCCCAGGAAGGATTGGACTTCTTTGAGGTTTTTGGGTGTTGGCCAGTCTCGTACTGCCGTGATCTTTGTATCGTCTATACGGATTCCTTCCGTCGTCAGGATCGATCCCAAATATTCCACTTCTTTCACGTGGAAAACACTCTTATCAAGGCGTAACCTCATTCCTACTTCTTGGAGCGCATGTAGGATCTTCTTGACATGCTGTCTGTGCTCCTCCAGGGTTCCATTGGTGTAAACCAAGACATCGTCGATATAAGCAGTAACAAATATATCCAGGTATTGTCGGAGGATGGCGTTAATGAGTGATTGGAATGTCGCCGGTGCATTCGTAAGGCTGAATAGCATAACAGTATACTCGTAATGCCCGTACCTCGTACGAAAGGCTGTCTTCCATTCTTCGCCATCTTTCATCCTAACCAGGTTGAAAGCGCCTCAGATGTCGAACTTGGTAAACCACTTGGCTCCTTGGATTCAGTCCTGGATTTCTGATATTAACAGTAGCGGGTAGCGATTCTTAATCGTGATCGCATTAAGCTGCTGGTAGTCAACACACAGTCGTAATTTGCCGTCCTTCTTTGGCACAAACAATATTGGGTATCCGGCCGGTGATGTTGAAGGTCTTATGAACTCTTTCGCTAGGTTCTCGTCCAGGTAATCTCTTAAGGCCTCAAGCTCCTTTGCTGATAGAGTGTAAATAGGGCTATGTGTGGGTTTCTTTCTGTCTTCCAGCGGAATTTCGTGATCCCACTCTTGGTGTTCTGGTAGCGTCACGACCACTTCCTCACCAAACATCTCCTGGTAGTCTTTATACTCACTTGGCAGCTGCGGTGCCTGAGTCTTGCCCACGGCGTCATGCGTGGTGCAAAGTTGATGGTTTCGGAGCTTCATCCAAGCCACATAGGCTCGCCCTCGCCGGTGGTGCTTCTTCCACCCTGCATATGAGATCTCTTTGATTCTCACTTTCTCTGGCTCTGCTCGAGTTGCCAGACTCTTCTTCGGAAAGACTAGGTGCCTTCTTTTCCAGTCGATCCTTGGGTTTTGACTTTCCAACCATGGAAGACCTAATATAACTTCATGTGGTATCTGGACCAAGTCGAATTCTTCTGATCCGATTGTCGTACTGTCGACACACAGTCGTAGGTTCTTGGTCTCCTTTGTCACTTGTCCTTGGTCGTTGGAGAGTGGTGTCCCGTCTACTACCGTTAGTTGGTATAGATTCCTCTTTTCCTGAGTCGGGATCTTGTGCTTCCTGGCGAAACTTTCTGACATGAAGTTGCCAGTAGCTCCAGAGTCGATCATGGCGTTTGTCAGATGCCTGTTGACTCTCATCTTGATGTGAAAATGCGGACTGCAGGCTGTCGTGTCGAGGCTCTGCTCGACCCCTTCTCTCCGGAGTGTTGTCTTGCCTGCTCTTCCGACTCCGGATTTGAAGAGCACTGCTAGTTTTTTGAACAACCAAGGCTCTGAGCCTGGTGTTCTGCCACGTGTCTTTCGCATTTTTCGGTGAAGCATAGCTCCCATGCGTCTTCTCCGCAATCATCGTGTTCTTTCCCTTGCTGGCTTAGCTGGTGCTTGATGCTCCAGGCTTTCTTGTGGTATTCTGGGCCAGGGAAGTAGTGCCTTCTTCTTTTCTCTAGGAGATGTTCCTTGCAGTGGTGGTCCTCGCATCCTTTCCAATAAGGACGTCCGCAGGCTGGTGTCGTAGCCTGGTGATGGTCCACTTGCACTGCGATGTCTTGGGGCTGTGAGATACTGATGGTGTCATCCACCCATCGCGTCACTCTTGCTTCGCCGTCCTCCGACAAGGTCGCATCCTGTTGTCGGAGTAGTGGTGTCTCGGGAACTGGTGGCATGCCGGTTATGTCAATCTCGTAGTCTGTTGTGTCGAATTCGGAGATCAGGTCATCCTCCCAATGAACCTTATCGATCTGGTCTTGGATTGTGTGCAGGTCCTCCAGTGACCTCTGCAGATTGTTCTCCAGTCTTTCGATGTGCTGTCTGAGATTGTCCTCCTGTCCGAGGAGTGTTGCTTCTGACCGGTTCATGGGTAGCGTGCCTCTGGGAGCCCTCGGTGGCTCCTGAATGCCTTTGCCTTTCCAGGCACCAGTGGCATTCAACTGCTTACCCTTGCCTTCTTTCTTCCTCTTGCTTTGGCAGTTGGCTGCGAGGTGTCCTACCTTCTGGCAATTGTAACACTTCCGTGTTTCTTTCTTCTTTGTTGCCTGTGGTGTTGTTGCATTGATCTCCATGGGTGTCAAGCCATACTTGTCTTGTGCTGGCACTGTCTTTTTGCCCCATGGCCTTGCATGCTTGCCTCGCTTCTCGAGTTCTTGTTCAAATTGTCGGTTGTCGATGCGTACCGCTGTGTCAATCATATCCTCGAGGTCGGTGGGTCAGTCTCCTTGTGCGATGTCGTCCTTGACTTGTTCCTTGAGAGCTTGGTAGAATAGTGCTGTCAAGGCACTGTCTCCCCATTGCGTCCTCACTGACAACTGTTGGAACTTCGCCGCAAAGTCTGATGCTGACCCTGTCTGCCGTAGTGCTTGGAGCTTTCGTTCCACATCTTGTTCTTCATCAATGACCCCGAAGGTCTTCTTCATCTGGGTCTTGAAGGTAGAGAATCTCCCAATGATCTGCCGTGTTGTGGTCTCCATGCTAGAGGGGTCTTCCTTGTTGTCGAGGAAGTCTTGTAGGTAGACATTGAACCAGGCAAATGTCGGTCTGTCCAGGTAGGAAGCTGCGAACAGCACCTTCTCCTGTTCCGTAGGGAATTGTGCGGTGTTGAATCTGTAGTAAAGCTCAAGCTGAGAGAAGAATAATTCCAATCCCCCTTGTGATCCATCGTACCTCTTCGGCGTACCTACCTTCAACGGCTTTGGAGGTAAGGTGAGGGTGGTAGGGACAGGTGGTTCCTGGACTTGCGCCTGAGGCGCAGCCCAAACTTGGCCTGCCTGCGAAGGGGTAGGGCTGCGTGGATCTGCCATCGTATTGAGCCGGTGTCCTATGTGTTAGAGGCTGAAACTGTTAAAGGCCAGTCCACGTTCACACAGAATGTGGGTGGTCCTGTCTTCGACCGAGGAGGGCAGGGACTCAATAGATGAATAGCAAGTGGGGTAACTCTCTTGCTATTGTCGCTCGTAATGTGCGTTCAGCCTGGAGAGCTATTCTCTCCGGCTATCTGGGTTCTTATATACAGGAGCCTGAGGGGGGGGGGTCCTCCCGAGGGGTATCAGCTTTCTGCGTGGACGAGCTGGACAAGATGGTTACACATCGTCCACCTCATCCACCGGGTCGGGTGAACATTGTTCCTGTGGACGAGCTGGACAAGCTGGTTACACATCGTCCACCTCGTCCACCGGGTCGGGTGAACATTGTTCCGTGTACCTCTGTACACTCGCTTCGGTCGGCTCAGCCGTTCCGGCCTGGGCCTTAACAGAGCCCTGCCTGTTGTAGGTATCGTAGAACATCCTTCACATGTTTGGTATGTTCCTGTTGCGTGTTCGAGTAGACAAGAATGTTGTCCAGGTAGGTGATAGCTGTTTGGTCCAGGTGTGCTCTGATAATGTTGTTGATCAATGCTTGACATGTTGCTGGTGTGTTCGTGAGTCTGAATGGCATAACCAGATACTTGTAGTGTCTGTATCAGGTTCTGAAGGCTGTCTTCCATTCTTCTTCTTCTTTCATGCGTATCAGGTTGTATGCTCCTTTCAAGTCCAGCTTGGTAAAGATTGTAGCTTGGCTGATCCTGTCTTGCAATTTGTTCACATTTGGCAACAGATATCAGTTCTTGATGGTAATGTTGTTGAGTTTCCTGTAATCCACACAAAGTTGAAGACTTCTGTCTTTCTTTAGTGCAAATAGTATTGGGTATCCTGCTGGCAATTGAGATTCTCGAATGAAACTCTTTTTCAGGTTTTCCTCCAGGTACTCACAAAGTACTTGGAGCTCTTTCTCTGATAACTGGTAAATTGGTCCAAATCCTGGCTCTGTCCCTGGTTGCAACTTGATCTCATGATCCCAAGTTTGGTGCTTAGGCAATACTGCTGTTGTTGTCTCTTCCTGAAAGAGGTTATCATACCCAGGTCAGTACTCTTCAGGGATCTCCAGAGGGTTAATAACTTCCTCTCTCTTCATCTCTGACTGTTTGGCCACCTGGTTCTGGGGTGTGCCTGTCAAGGCAGACCTCTTCTCTTGAGAGTTGTCCTTTCTGTTGGTGAGGTTCTACTGAGGACTTCTTCCCTCATCTGTCCACGCCTTCTGCGGCTGGTAACAGGTCCAAGCTGTGTTGTTTGTGCAGTTCCTAAATGTGAGTACTCCTGTCTTCCAGTTAACAACTAGGTTGTGCTTCTTTAGCCAAGGCATCCCCAAATAGATATTCTGAGTGACCAACTTGACAATATCAAGGTGGATCCTTTCAGTATGGTGTCCGGTAACTATTTCCATTGGCTGCGTCTTGTGGCAGACTAGCTCTGTCTGTCCATTTGCTATTGTGAGCTGATAGGGCTGCTGCTTGCATCTTCTTCCAGTGCCGAGAGTATCATAAAGTTGTCTTGAGATGTAGTTTCCACTGGCTCCAGAGTCCACAAGTGCGTATGTCTGTACTGGCGTGTTGGCGTGTAGTGACACAGGCAATTGCAGGTGCTTTGTGTTGCTAGAGGTCATGTTGTTGAGCTCCTGATGTCACCCCTTGACAAGGGAGTTCAGTTTTTTCCTGATCAAAGTGTCTTACCACTGACTGGGCAATGGGTCCAGCCACTCCCATCAGTTCTGAGGAATCTGTTCATGAATTTGTCTTGCTGATGCTTGTCACATCCAGGCTTGAGGCAGTACTGCCAATTGTTGACGTAGCAGTTGTAGTTGTTGCCTTGCTGTAGGAACATGAGGTGTTTGTGCCAATCATGTGTGTGCCCGGGGAATGTGGTGTGTTGGTGTTTGTCCCAAAGATAGATCTCACACGCAAAAAAAAAACTCTTCCCAGTACCACTACGTTCAAGGACCATCACTTCTGATAATCACCGGACTTTGTCAGAAGTTCTGGAAACCAAGCGAGTATCTGTTGGGAACCACCAAAACCTTAAGGTGAAAACCCATCACTTTGGGTAACCCAGCTTGTTTGTCAAAAGTTGTGATCTCTGAATCTTCGATCTTCAACTTCAACAACCAACAGACTATCTATAACAAGGCAGAGAGTGGCCAGTGGGATTCTGAAAGACTGGGGACAGGCCCCAATTACCTAGGAACACTCAGTCTTGGGGTGTGGTCCCAGGATTGAGCAAGTACTCCCAGTCAGACAGATAACAGCTTGAACTTCTCTCAAGAGAAACATCTAGCATCAAGGAGATCAGGGCTCCCAGGATAAGAGAAATGGTTTAGAGCTTGCCTCTAGTGCTGGTAGAGTTGAAAAACTCTAGGAAAGCTCAGGCAGGGGGTGTGGTCTCCAGCTTGAGTTAATACAGCCAGATTTCCCTAGAGTCTAGTTGGAAAAGACTGCCCAGGAAAGTACAGTCTTGGGGAGTGGTCCCAGGATTGTGCAATTACTGCTAGGAACCAGGTGACCCTTTGTGAACAACCCACTGTGCAGGTTACCTACCCTATGCCTGTCAAAAAGAAGAAACCGGACTCCTCCCAGAACACTACCAGAAAAACAACACCTTCTCCAACAATGCCAGCTCCCAGTTCTGCTGGTACTCAGCCTAGTTCTTCTACCCCCTATCCAGCTCTCCAGAATGACTACAACCTACTGGACTCATGGCTCAAGACTCAAGCTACCCCAGAATCTGTACTGAAAAGCTGGGAGAATATTAAGAAAAACTCTTGTACTAATGAAGCCCAGTCCACCAAAACCCAGTCTCTCCCCACTGGTCTGACCAACAAGATTTTCCAGGAGCTGGAGAATATTAGCAAGCGGCTAGACAAGCAAGAATCTAAGCCATCATATGCCCAGGCTGTTCAGAAACATATCCCAGCTCAAATCCCTCTAGCTCCAAGGATTCTGAAGGAAGTTCTTGTCCACCCTGGTAACCAGACACCTGATATGGCCAACAGGACTCACATCCAGCTTTTTCAAGCTCTCCAAGACAGACTCCCCAGTCTCTATAATAAACAAGTCAGAGCAGTGAGAAAACTTCCCTCAGGGGACATTCTTATTAACACTGAAACCCAAGAGACTAAGAGTTTTCTGGAGAAAGACTCTGCCTGGATATCAGCTATTTTTACCAAGGAAGCAACTATCCAACCCAAGAGATTCCCAGTGTTGATTCATGGAGTCAGAACCACAGACATCCAGCCAGAAAACCTGGAAAAAACTCGCCAGACTATCCAGAACAGCAACCCATCCCTGAGCAAGCAAATCACTATTCTAAGAGCCTACTGGTCAAAGAAGGCTATAGCTCAAAAGAAACCAGTTACTTCACTCCACCTGGATCTGGCCACCCCGGAACAGGCCAATCTTCTAATTGAGAGTGGAGTAGTGCTGGGCCACAGATTGCATGAGGCAGAGTCTTTTCTGGCTAACACAGTGGTGGCACAATGCTTCAAGTGCTTTGGGTATGGACACCAAGCTTGCCTGTGCAGGAATCAAGCTGTATGTGGTGCCTGTGGAGGCCAGCATGAAAGAAGAACCTGCCAAATCCCTAAGCAACTGCTAAAGCCAAAATGCAGCAACTGCAAAGGAGCTCACCCAGCCTGGGCTAGCACATGCCCAGTACGCCAAGAAGCAGTCAAGAAGGTAAGAGAGGCATGGATTTCCCGCCCAGGGAAGTATGAGATCTCCACTGCTACCACTGTCCCAGTCACACAGTCTCCAGTTACTTTCCTCTTCATACAGACTCTTCCAGGGGGAAAAAGACGGAAAACCACAGAGCCAACTAGAAGCTCAGAGAGACTCAGAGGAGGGTCTCCAGAAGTGCAAATTCTGTCTACAAGATCAACAAACACAGGGGGAAAGCAGTCAGTCAACCCCTTCAAGATCTTTGAAGATGAAATGTCTACATGAAGAATACAAAGTTCACACTTCTTCAATACAATGTGCAGAAAAGCCAATCAGTCCAAGAGCTACTTCTAGCAACCCCAACTCTTCAAGAAGTAGATATTATTGCACTTCAAGAACCCTGGAAGAATCCTCACCTTCAAACCAGCACCTCAACTGTTTTTTCTTCTTTTCTTCCTTTATTTTCTCCAGAGATTGGTAGAACTCTTTTTCTTATTAACAAAAACCTGAATCTGTCATCTCTCCACCCTACTTTCTGGAGTAAAGACTTTGTTTCTCTTGAAATTCATCTGGAAAACACCTCTACTTCTCTGTGGGTGCATAATCTATACTTCACTCCCTCAAGTCAAGAGAACTACCTACAAGCATCAGAAGCTCTTCTCTGTCTACTCCAAAATGCTTTACAAGCAAAAGGGCAGCATATTCTTCTTACAGACTCAAATCTTCACCACCCTGACTGGTCAAAGAAAAGAAGACTATATTCTGACACTGCACACAAGTTCCAAACTCTAATGAAAAACTCAAATCTGGAGTTAGCTATTGCACCTTTTACACCCACAAGAGCTAGATCTCTTTCCCACAAACCCTGTTCACCTATTGATCTTTCCTTTATATCTTCTTCTCTTTCTAACTCTCTAATCTTTTCTAAAATTGCTTTGCAGTTCTTTCATAGGTCTGACCACAGACCTGTGCTAACTAGCCTGGACCTGGACTCACCAAGAAAAACCTGGAAGCCAGAAAGGAACTGGAAAACACTGGACACAAACCTGGCAAAACAAGAGTGTAATAATTTGCAGCTGCCCTTCCACTTTCAAGATAAACATGAAGTGGACGAGTACTTGGAATATCTTAACCACTTTCTCCAAGAAATAGCAGACAGATGCACAGAACTCCAGAAGCAATCTAGCCACTCAGTCCCCTGGTGGAACCAAGAGATCCAAACTAAAGTTAAGCAGGAAAGAAGAATAAGAAGACAAGTGCTCAGAGGACAGGCAAGCCAAGAAGAGCTAGAAGAAGCAACTAAGCTCAAGAAGAAAGCTGTCAGAGAAGGCAAACAGAACACCTTCAGAAAACAAGTTCATGAGCTAGCCAGTTCCTCAAAATTCTGGAAGCTTGCAAAGTGGGGAAAATCAAAAGCTAACAAGACCCCTGATCTTCCTCTGGTCCCTGATCTGGAGACTCAAGAAGGACTAGCCAAAAGCTTTGAGGAGAAGACAAAATCTTTCTCAGCTCAATTCTTTCCAGAAGCACGTGTTCCAGAACCAAGTACAGAAAGTCACCAGAGTACCCCAGAGATCCAGCTTTCTCAGGAGGTTACCACTGAAGAAGTGGAGCAAATTCTGAACAAGAAGAAACCTTTTACAGCAGGAGGAAAAGACAAGCTGCCAAATGGATTTCTGAAAGCTCTGGGTCCCAAGTTCTGCCAAGCTATAGCTGTTCTCACATCAACATACTGGAGACTGGAATACTTTCCAGAGAAATTCAAGAATGCAAAAACAGTCTGTCTAAGAAAACCTGGCAAGGGAATCTATAACCAAGCTAAAGCCTGGCACCCTATAGCTCTGCTAAACACAACTGGCAAGCTGATGGAAGCTATTACAGCAGCCAGACTAAGCAAGGTAGCAGAAGAGGCTAAACTCTTGCCAGAAATCCAGATGGGGTTCAGGAAAGGCAGATCAACTGAATCAGCACTCTTCCTTCTAACTTCCCAAGTGGAAAAAGTCTGGAAAGAAGGCATGGTTGCATCTCTACTTTCTCTGGACATCTCAGGAGCATATGACAGAGTTCTTCCAGAGATTCTTCAAAAGATTCTGGAGAGAAAAGGAATCCCTCTCTGGCTAACTTCTTGGATCTTCTCTTTCTGTACCAGATGTACCACCACCCTAGTTTTTGATGACTCTGAGTCCTCTTCTATTCCTATTCACTGTGGAGTTCCCCAAGGTTCCCCTTTGTCTCCTATTCTTTTTCTATTCTATATTTCTGAACTTCATGAGACTGTACATTCTCCTACTACTGGTGTTTCTGCTCTGGGATTTGCAGATGATACAAATCTGCTTGCATTTGGACACTCTCTTAAAAGCAACCTTCTGAAGTTGAAGAATACACATCTTAAATGTCTATCTTGGGCTGCAAGACATGGAATGGTCTTCTCTCCTGAGAAATATGAAATACTTCATTTTTCCAGAAGAAGATCAGACAATCTGCAGCTCAAGCTTAGACTTGGGAATGTGATTCTAAAACCAAAAGAAGAAGTGCGAGTATTGGGAGTGTACCTGGATGCCAAACTCCACTGGCACAAACACCAGAGAATTATTCTTCAAAAAGCACAAAAAGCACTATCTTCTCTTTCTAGAACCTCTTACTCCACCTGGGGCTTTCCAGTTCTCACAGCACGCCTTGTGTACACTGCAATACTCAGATCTGTACTGAGCTATGCAGTGGGAATTTGGTTCAACCCACTCAGAAAATCCTCTAATATTTCCTCTCTTATCATATTCCAAAACAAATGTCTGAGACTTATTGGGGGTGCTTTCAAAGCCACTCCTTCTTTTCTATTAGAGAGTGAGCTTTTTCTTTTACCTCTAGATCTCTATTTTAAATTTCACACAGCTTGTTTTCTATCTTCTATCCAAACCTCCTCTCTGAAAGACTTTCTTGACAGTACCTTTTCTACTATTTCTTCCTATGCTTCTTCACTGAGGAAACCTTTAAAGAAATACTCAACTATCTCTCCTAATTGGAAGTTCACTTGGTTAAGTCAAATAACTACTAACCAGGCTAGTTCAAAGAAAGAACTACAAATACTCTTTACTAAAGAGTGGGAAAACCAATGGGAGGAGAAGAAAAGAAAAGGCTATGCTGGATGGCAGGTGTTTTGCCAAAAACCTCACTACAACAACCTAAAGCTCTACAAAGAGCTACAGAAAGCTGAGGCAAGTCTACTACTGCAAACCAGAACTGGGAGAATTGGTCTAGCAAGTTTTCTTTTCAGAGCTGGAGTCCCTGACTTTCCTACCCCCCTATGCATGTGTGGTCAAGCAGAAGAGACAGTAAAGCATATCACCTTTTCATGCTCTCTCTACTCAAGTCAAAGACAACATGCTCTCTTTAACCCCCAAGATTTCACTACTATTATTTCAAACCCAGAGCTTCTACAGAAGTTTCTGTACTGGTTTATGTCTTTGAAAAGACTAAACCAATTTAATCTGGCTTTCAAACTTCACTATTCACACTCCAACATCTAGAAGCTTTTCCTACCAGACACTACAAGATTTCCTTTTGCTACACTTTCTAGTCACCTCCCTGTCTTCAGTTTTTATTCCTTTAAAGGTTTTCTGAAGAAGTTCACTATTAGCTGGAAGATCTGCATAGCTGTAAAGCTACAAACAGTGTAAGAATCAAATCAAAATCAAAATCAAAATCCTCTGTCGTGGTGTTTCTCTATCACTTGCTTGAATAGCTTGTCATCAATGTTGATTGCTTGTGTGATGAGTTTGTCCAGTGTGTTGACTGCTCGTCTGTCAAAGGTGATTTCATCCTTCATGTTTTCCTTGAGTCCACATCAGTACATGACCATCAGGGCATCATCGTCCCAGTCAGTCAGTACTGAGTATTGTTTGAACTGTGTGGTGTACTCTGCGGCTGAGTGTTGTTGTTTGATGTGCTGGATCATTCGTATAGCCACTTTGTCTTTGTTAGATAGTCCAAGGATCCTTTTGATCTTATCCTTAAATTGTGTCCATTTTGTCATCCATTCTGTTGTGCCATCATGGTCTCTGTTTCCTGAGAGATGTTTGTTGACGTAGGGCTTGATCTATCGATAAGCATTACCTCTCATGTAAGTGCTTGCGAAGAGGGGCCACTTCTCCTTAGGCAGCTTTGTCTCTGGTTGGAATTGAAAGTAGACTTGAAGTTGCATAAGCCAGTCGTCAACCTTGTTCCTTTCACCGTAGAACAGGTCTGGCTTGGCGATACTAATCTTTCCATCTAGGAAGTTGGGGTTGGTTGCTCCTGAGGTACTCATCCTTGAGGGTCTTCAAAGTGTTGCAGTCTGTACTGTACTGTCCTATCTGAGTATAGGATTAGGGTGAGAGGTGGAAGGTGGGTTGGTTCTTGCAGGAGAGGAGTGTCAAGGAGTGTGAAGGGGTTTGGTGGAATGTGGTGGTGGTGACACCTGATCAACAGCTTTGTACAAAAGGATTGTATTGAAGTAGATCTAGTTGTCTGGATCACAACATGAGTTGAAGACGATTGTTCCATAGGGGAACTATCACCTGGCTATATAGTGCCCAGTTTGTGAGCAGAGTGAGCTCTGCTCACTTTGCTCACTTTTCATGCACACTGCGGCGAGCTGGGTGAGCTCTGCTCACTTTGCTCACTTTTCATGCACGCTGCGGTGAGCTGGGTGAGCTCTGCTCACTTTGCTCACTTTTCATGCACGCTGCGGCAAGCTGGGTGAGCTCTGCTCACTTTGCTCACTTGTTCGTGCATATGCATACTGCGGCAAGCACCCTCTGGTTTGTCTCACCGGTCACATGACCGGTTCCCGTGTCACACTGTCTGGTACTTCTGTCCAGTATCCTGTCTGCTGCTTTCTGTGAGTATATAAAGACTGTGTTCCTCCTGGGTCGTAACACACACCCTCTGCCTGAGCTTTCCTAGAGTTTTTCAACTCTACCAGCACTAGAGGTAAGCTCTAAACTATTTCTCTTATCCTCAGAGCCCTGATCTCCTTGATGCTAGATGTTTCTCTTAAGAGAAGTTGAAGCTGTTATCTCTGTCTGACTGGAAGTACTTACTTAATCCTGGGACCACACCCCAAGACTGAGTGTTCCTAGGTAATTGGGGTCTGTCCCCAGTCTTTCAGAATCCCACTGGCCACTCTCTGCCTTGTTATGGATAGTCTATTAGTTGTTGAAGTTGAAGATTGAAGATTCAGAGATCACAACTTTTGATAAACAGGCTGGGTTACCCAAAGTGATGGGCTTTCACCTTAAGGTTTTAGTGGTTCCCAACAGATACTCACTTGGTTTCTAGAACTTCTGACAAAGTCTGGTGATTATCAGAAGTGATGGTCCTTGAATGTAATAGTACTGGGAAGAGTTGCCAGAAATCCAGATAGAGTTCAGGAAAGGCAGATCAACTGAATCAGCATTTTTCCTTCTAACTTCCCAAGTGGAAAAAGTCTGGAAAGAAAGTATAGTTGCATCCCTACTTTCTCTGGACATCTTACGAGTATATAACAGAGTTCTTCCAGAGATTCTTCAAAAGATTCTGAAAAGAAAAGGAATCCCTCTCTGGCTAACTTCTTAGATCTTCTCTTTCTGTACCAGACATACCACCACTCTAGTTTTTGATGACTCTGAGTCCTCTTCTATTCCTATTCACTGTGGAGTTCCCCAAGATTTCTTTTTGTCTCCTATTCTTTTTCTATTTTATATTTCTGAACTTTATAAGACTGTACATTCTTCTACTACTAGTGTTTCTGCTCTGGGATTTGCAGATGATACAAATCTGCTTGCATTTGGACACGCTCTTAAAAGCAACCTTCTGAAGTTGAAGAATACACATCTTAAATATCTATCTTGGGTTGCAGGGGTGGCATGGTGTAGTGGGAAGCTGGTGAGAGTTTCCCACTACGTGGCACCCATGACCCGGAACTAGTGGTGTCAGGCCTGGAGAACCTGACTAAACTAGTTGTCAGTTCAAATCTGACCCACCCCACATTCTGCCACAAAAACCTCTGAGATTCATAGAACTTGTCTAAGATGTACTCCTCACAAGATGTATGAAAACCCCCAAGAAATAGCTCACCCAATATCTGTCAAGATCCACAAAACTCTCATTACTGTGGTTTTCCTATTTCCCCTACAGGGTTTGAGGTTTTCCCACAGTACGTACACTACAAACCACAGGGTGTACAGTAAATGCGTGAGGTCTCTGAGTCAAGTCTACCAGAGACAAAAATTCTTCAAGAAGTTCTGCATGGCTTAACAACCAAAATCATTGTAAGAATCAAATCAAATCAAATCAAAAATCTTGGGTTGCAAGACATGGAATAGTTTTCTCTCCTGAGAAATATAAAATACTTTATTTTTCCAGAAGAAGATCAGACAATCTGCAGCTCAAGCCTAGACTTAGAAATGTGATTCTAAAACCAAAAGAAGAAGTGTGAGTATTGGGAGTGTACCTGGATGCCAAACTCCACTGGCACAAACACCAGAGAATTATTCTTCAAAAAGCACAAAAAGCACTATCTTCTTTTTCTAGAACCTCTTACTCCACCTGGGGCTTTCCAGTTCTTACAGTACATCTTGTGTACACTGCAATACTCAGATCTGTACTGAGCTATGCAGTGGGAATTTAGTTTAACCCACTCAGAAAATCCTCTAATATTTCCTCTCTTATTATATTCCAAAACAAATATCTGAGACTTATTGAGAGTGCTTTCAAAGCCACTCCTTCTTTTCTATTAGAAAGTGAGTTTTTTCTTTTACCTCTAGATCTCTATTTTAAATTTTGCACAGCTTGTTTTCTATCTTCTATCCAAACCTCCTTTCTGAAAGACTTTCTTGACAGTACCTTTTCTACTATTTCCTCCTATACTTCTTCACTGAGGAAACTTTTAAAGAAATCCTCAACTATCTCTCCTAATTGGAAGTTCACTTGGTTAAGTCAAATAACTACTAACCAGGCTAGTTCAAAGAAAGAACTACAAATACTCTTTACTAAAAAGTGGGAAAACCAATAGAAGAAGAAGAAAAGAAGAAGCTATGCTGGATGGCAGGTATTTTGCCAAAAACCTCACTACAACAATCTGAAGCTCTACAAAAAGTTACAGAAAGCTGAGGCAAGTCTACTACTGCAAACCAGAACTGGGAGAATTAGTCTAGCAAGTTTTCTTTTCAGAGCTGGAGTCTCTGACTTTCCTACCCCTCTATACATGTGTGGTCAAGCAGAAGAGACAGTAAAGTATATTACTTTTTCATGCTCTCTACTCAAGTCAAAGACAACATGCTCTCTTTAACCCCCAAGATTTCACTACTATTATTTCAAACCCAGAGCTTCTACAGAAGTTTCTGTACTGGTTTATGTCTTTGAAAAAACTAAACTAATTTAATCTGGCTTTCAAACTCCACTATTCACACTCCAACATCTAGAAGCTTTTCCTACCAGACACTATAAGATTTTCTTTTACTACACTTTCTAGTCATCTCTCTGTCTTCAGTTTTTATTTCTTTAAAGGTTTTCTGAAGAAGTTCACTATTAGCTGGAAGATCTGCATGACTGTAAAGCTACAAACAGTGTAAGAATTAAATTAAAAAAAAATAGCAGACACCTCTGTTGGGAAGCAATAGCAGCTGGGAGTGGCATTTCAACAAACATCAACAAACTCACTGCTATGCATAAGAAAATAAAAACTACAATTGAATCTGCACAACAAGCAACAAGCCACTACCTAAACAGCAAAAAGTTGAAGAGACCAACTCTGGAGAGAGGGGATAAGGTCTATTTGTCAACGAAAAACCTGTGCTTGAAGTGACCAAGCAAAAAGCTGGATCATGTACAAATCAGACTATTCAAAATTGAGAAGTGCACTGGAGAAGTCAACTACTGACTGAGACCGCCAAAGAAGGTATAGATACACTGAGTATTCTATGTCTTGCTGCTTGAGCCAGCACCCAGTAACACAGAAATCAAAACAGAATAGTACTTCAAGGACAACAAAGAAGAGTATAATGTTGAAAGAATTCTAGACAGCTGAAGGAACAGACAGAAGATCAAGTACCTGGTCAAGTAGTTAAAGTATGAAGATGAAGAGAACTTGTGGGAACCCACCAAGAACTTCAGCCCTGTGACAAACCTGAAGCTGCAGGATTTTCACTAAGAAAACTCACAGAAGCCAGGAGTGACAGAGACAAAGACCTGATAGAAGCTAAAGTCTCCAAAGAGAAAAGATTATCCAGAGATAGCAGAGACACCATGTGTGGAGTCTTCTGCTTGAGAGTCTCTTAGTCCTTGATCACAGCAAGCTCACACTTGATAGTGTCACTCTTCTTCTTGGACAACAAGCTTAATTGCTTGCAGAGATGAAGCTGGCAAGAAAGAAGTCTTGACATTTGTTTATTAATATCCTGCAACTAAGCCTTGAGCTAAGTGTGCTTAAGCTCCATTTTTTCCTATTCTGACTCTGTGAGATAAAGATTATAGTGACAACTCTTCTTAATGCACTGACCACAAGATGTGGACTCCAAGCTGACAACACACTTGGTGTGGTCATGACAACATGCACTGCATGAAACTTTAGACACCTTGCCTATCTTGCCAACACAAGAACTGAGAGCTCTCCAGTGGTTATTGCAAGATGTCCAGGGTATAGTAAGAGAAGTGAGAGAATCTGGGGACAGAACCTTTAGAGAGAGAGGATAGTGTTAAGGCCTAGACCAGAATAGCTGAGCTGACCTAAGCAAGTGTACAGAGGTACACAGAACAATGTTCACCTGACCTGGTGGCAGAGGTGGTAGAGATGTAACTATCTCCACCAACTCTACCACACAGAAAGCTGATACCTCTTGGGGAGAACCCCCCCTCTCAGACTTCTGTATATAAGAGAATCTAGATAGCCAGAGAGAATAGTTCTCGACTGAACAACAAGTACAAGCAATAATAGCAAGAGAGTTACCCTACTTGCTATTTGTCTATTAAGTCTCTGCTCTTCTTACCCAGACATGTGGACTACTTATATTCTGTGTGAACAACTGTTAAAGACCAGTCCATGTTCACACAGAATGTGGGTAGTCTGCACATCTGGGTAAGAAGGGCAGGGACTCAATAGATGAATAGCAAGTGGGGTAACTCTCTTGCTATTGTCACTTGTACTTGTTGTTCAGTCTGGAGAGCTATTCTCCCTGGCTATCTGGGTTCTCTTATATACAGAAGTCTGAGAGGGGGGGTCCTCCCCAAGAGGTATCAGCTTTCTGTGTGGTAGAGTTGGTGGAGATAGTTACATCTCTGCCACCTCTGCCACCAGGTCAGGTGAACATTGTTCTGTGTACTTCTGTACAATTGCTTAGATTGGCTCAGCTGTTCTGGCCTGGGTCTTAACAATATACTGTAGCTAAGAAGATTTGTACATGTAGCTATTTGTTTAAACAAATAGAATAGATGAATAGCAAGGTGGGTAACTCTCTTGCTATTGTTTTTAGTTGTGTGTGTTGTTCAGTCTGAAGAGCTATTCTTCTCAGCTATCTGGGTTCTCTTATGTACAAGAGTCTGAGAGGGGAGTTCTTCCCAAGGAGTATCAGCTTTCTGTGTGGCAGAGTTGGCAGAGCTGGTTACATCTCTGCCACCTCTGCCACTAAGTCAGGTGAACATTCTTCTGTGTACCTCTGTACACTCACTTAGGTTGGCTCAGCTGTTCTGGTCTGGGTCTTAACATTATATTGCTGCAGTATTGCTGCAGCACCCACAGACTCAAGAATTGCTGTCTGGTTGTATTGCCACAGTATCACTGCAGCACCTACAGACTCAAGAATCACTGTCTGGTCACATCACTGCAGCACCCACAGACTCAAGAATTGCTGCCTGATCACATCACCACAGCACTCACAGACTCAAGAATCACTACCTGGTCACATCACCACAGCATCACTGCAGCACTCCCAGACTCAAGAATTGCTGCCTGGTCACATCACTGCAGCACTCACAGACTCAAGAATTGCTACCTGGTTGCATTGCCACAGCATCACTGCAGTACCTACAGACTCAAGAATCACTATCTGGTTGCATCACCACAACATTGCTGCAGCACTCACAGACTCAAGAATCACTGCCTGGTCACATCACCACAGTATTGCTGCAGCACCCACAGACTCAAGAATCACTACGTGGCCACATCACTACAGCATCACTGTTCTCAAGGATTGCTGCTTGGTTGCATCACTGCAGTACCTATAGACTCAAGAATCACTGCCTGATTGTATTGCTGCAGTATCTATAGTATAGTATCAGATGTCAGCAGATATATCTACATACTAGCCAGTACTTCCTGACAGAGCAATCTCTAGATACTAGCATTTGATGCAACATGTACTGCACTCTTTGACAACAGTCACTACTAGTAGTTGCATCCTATAGTTATTCTCATCACTAGTTGCACTCTATGACTACAGTCACTACTATTTTATTTATTTATTTATTTATTTGATTCTTACACTGGTAGTAGCTTTACAGCCATGCAGATCTTCTAGCTAATAGTGAACTCCTTCAGAAAACCTTTGAAGGGATAAAAACTGAAGGCAGGGTGTGACTAGGGAATGTAACAAAAGGAATCTTGAAGTTTCTGGTAAGAGAAGAGAATCTAGGTATTGGATTGGGAATAGTGGAGTTTGAAAGCTAGATTAAACTGGTTTAGTCTTTTCAAAGACATAAACCAGTACAAGAACTTCTGTAGTAGCTCTGGGTTTGAAATAATAGTGGTGAAGTCTTGGGGATTAAAAGAGACTTGTTGTCTTTGTCTTGAATAAAGAGAGCATGAAGAGGTGATATGTTTTGCAGTTTCTTCTGCTTGGCCACACACACATAGTGGGGTAGGGAAGTCAGGAGCTCCAGCTCTGAAAAGAAAACTTGCCAGACCAATTCTTCCAGTCCTGATTTGCAGTAGCAGACTTGCCTCAGCTTTCTGTAACTCTTTGTAGAGCTTCAGATTGTTTTTGTGTGGCTTTTGACAGAAAGTCTGCCAGCCTGGATAGCTTCTTCTTTTCTTCTCTTCCTATTGGTCTTCCCACTCTTTAGTAAAGAGCTTTTGTAGTTCTTTCTTTGAACTAGCCTGGTTAGTAGTTATTTGACTTAACCAAGTGAATTTCCACTTAGGAGAGATAGTTGAGGATTCCTTTAAAGGTTTCTTCAAGAGAGAGGCATAGCTGGAAATAGTGGAAAAGATACTGTCAAGAAAGTATTTGAGAGGGGAGTTTTGAATAGAAGAAAGAAAACAGGCAGTGCGAAATTTAAAGTATAGGTCTAGAGGTAGAAGAAAAAGCTCACTCTCTAATAGAAAAGAAGGAGTGGCTTTGAAGGCACCCCCAATAAGTCTTAGGCATCTGTTTTGAAATGAAACAAGAGAAGAGATATTGGAGGATTTTCTTAGAGGGTTAAACCAGATCCCCACTGCATAGCTCAGTAGAGATCTCAGTATAGCAGTGTACACCAGACGTGATGTGTGAACTGGAAAGCCCCAAGTAGAATAGGAAGTTCTAGAAAGAGAAGAGAGTGCTTTCTGTGCTTTTTGAAGGATAATCCTCTGGTGTTTGTGCCAGTGGAGCTTTGCATCTAGGTACACTCCAAGTACTCACACTTCTTCTTTTGGTTTGAGAATCACATTCCCCAGTCTGAGCTTGAGCTGAAGATTGTCTGATCTTCTTCTGGAAAAATGAAGTATTTCATATTTCTCAGGTGAGAAGACTATTCCATGTCTTGCAGCCCAGGATAGACATTTGTGGTGTGTGTTCTTTAACTTCAGAAGGTTACTTTTCAAGGAGTGACCAAAAGCAAGCAGATTTGTATCATCTGCAAACCCCAGGGCAGATACACCAGAAGAGGGAGTATGCACAGTCTCATGCAATTCAGAAATGTAGAATAGAAAAAGAATAGGGGATAATAGAGAATCTTGAGAAACTCCACAATGAATAGGAATAGAATAAGACTCAGAATCATCAAAGACAAGAGTGGTAGAGTGCTTATCACAGAAGGAGTAGATCCAGGAAGCTAGCCAGGCAGGTATTCCTTTTCTTTTCAGAATTTGCTGTAGTATCTTGGGGAGAACTCTGTCATAGGCTCCTGAGATATCCAGTGAGAGTAGGGATGCAACCATGCCTTCCTTCCAGACTTTTTCCACTTGGGAGGTTAGAAGGAAAAGTGCTGCTTCTGTGGATCTTCCTTTCCTAAAGCCCATCTGGATATCTGGCAATAGTCCAGCTTCTTCTGCTATCTTGCTTAGTCTGGCTGCAGCAATAGCTTCCATCAGCTTGCCTGTTGTGTTTAGCAGAGCCACAGTTGAGCTATGCCAAGGCATAGCGCAGAGTCGCTATCCCTTGCAGGGTCTCTGCCATGCTTCCCCGCAGTCCTGAGGCCTTTTGCGCTCCGCTGTGTACGCTCACCCCTAGGTCCTGCTTCGGAGCGCCGGGTTGCCAGCCCGGAGCCTACACTCCAACTGCAGTTTGCTCCTTGAGCCCGTTATTTGCAGCCTGAGCCTGCACTCTGTACGGACCGGCATGCGCTTCTGTCCTCTCGGGCTATATAGACAGTCTTGTAGTAGGCCCAGACCCTACTGCCATCACTGCCATTATATGCCACACCCCACAGCTCTCGCTGTTTCACGTTACCTCTGTAGATCTCTCGTACAGAGGCCGACCATGCCTCGCAGACTCTACGGACCCTGCAGGCCATACCAGCACCTGCAGGACTGCCTTTCCAGCCCACTAACCAAGTAGGGAGAAGTCTCCGTCTGCCCGCTGTCGCCTGTGGGGCCCCGGTTGTACGTGGTGGCCCACTGGAGATCCAGTGCCCTGGCCCCGGTCTGTAGGTGGCCTGAAGAGAATCTGTGGCAAGACCTTAGGCAAAACCATCAAGCCAGCACTTTGACTATCACACAGCCCTTAGGTACTGGAGTGGTGGAAACCCTTCGTGCCACCTGCTCACCTTCTTTAACACGTAGTCTCTGTTTGATTAACAACACCGCAGTACAGACATCACTCCCCTCCTAGAACAAGATCCTTGATGCATCAGCTGCTGGAGACTCTGCTAGAAGGGGGGTGTGTGATAGGAACTCCTCTCGTCTACTCCAGAGGTGCCCTGTCGGGTGTCTAGACTTCACATCCACTAGTTGCAAGGCTGGCTTTGGGCTGTAGCGTACACGGTAGACATCTGTCAGGTGGTTTTCATAACCAGTTTGGTCGAAGTCCTCTGTTCTGCTGATGTCGCTTCACGGGGGTGTCCAGAGTGCCTGCGCGACACCTCCGGTGGCCTGTCACTCCGCGGGCACCAGCAGCTCGACCGGTGACTCAATTAGCTCTCGGTGCAGCAACTACAAGCAGCTTGGGAGACTGTCTGCCATCACTGCCCTGAGGTTCCCAGCCTGCACCACGTGGAGGTTTGAGTTGTCGCAGGCCACAGTCACTACTAGTTGTATTGTATGATTGTCAGTATCACTAGTTGCACTCTATAGTTATTGTTGCTACTAGCTGCATCCTAGTATATTGCTTGAGTACTGTATACTATCTGCTGCTTCAGGACCTGTGATTATCATCTGATAGTTGTGAGTAGCACCTGACAGCAACACTACTGCTACAATTCATAGGATGTGTAGTGTTGCTATTTGAAGCAGCTGCTATATACTCACTTCTTCAGGCACTATAGAATACCCAATGTACAGTGATGGGCAGCTGACAGACTCTAAAACTCAGCTGCTGCTGTAGGGTGCCCAGGATGCCAGAGTGGCTATGTGGTGTCTGAACACACACTAACTAGAGTACAGTGCTATGAATTTTTTCACTGATAAGAGACTTCCTAGATAACTGTTGTAGTCTGTACTGTACTGTTCTACCCAAGTGTAGGATTAGGGCAAGATGTGGAAGGCAGGTTGGTTCTTGCAGAAAAGAAGTGTCAAGAAGTGCAAAAGAGTTTAGTGGAACATAGTGGTGATAACATCTGATCAGTGGCTTTGTACAAGACTGAGGTTTGTATTGAAGTAGATCTAGTTGTCTAGATTATAACATAAGTTGAAGATGATTGTTCTATAAGAGAACTATCATCTGACTATGGGGCGGCATGGTGTAGTGGGAAGCTGGTGAGAGTTTCCCACTACGTGGCACTCATGACCCAGAACTAGTGGTGTCAGGCCTGGAGAACCTGACTAAACTAGTTGTCAGTTCAAATCTGACCCACCCCACATTCTGCCACAAAAACCCCCAAGATTCATAGAACTTGTCTAAGATGTACTTCTCGCAAGATGTATGAAAACCCCCAAGAAATAGCTCACCCAATATCTGTCAAGATCCACAAAACCCTTATTACTGTGGTTTTCCTATTTCCCCTACAGGGTTTGGGGTTTTCCCACAGTACGTACACTACAAACCACAGGGTGTACAGTAAATGTGTGAGGTCCCTGAGTCAAGTCTACCAGAGACAAAAATCCTTCAAGAAGTTCTGCATGGCTTAACAGCCAAAATCAGTGTAAGAATCAAATCAAATCAAAAATCATCTGACTATATAGTGCTCAGTTTTCAAGCTCAGCAAGCTGTGCTCACTTTACTCACTGTCAAGCCTGTCAAGCTGAGCTTGAAAAACTGAATTTTTTATTTTTTTTTATTTGATTCTTACACTGGTAGTAGCTTTACAGCCATGCAGATCTTCTAGCTAATAGTGAACTCCTTCAGAAAATCTTTGAAGGGATAAAAACTGAAGGCAGGGTGTGACTAGGGAATGTAACAAAAGAAATCTTGAAGTTTCTGGTAAGAGAAGAGAATCTAGGTATTAGATTAGGAATAGTGGAGTTTGAAAGCTAGATTAAGCTGGTTTAGTCTTTCCAAAGACATAAACCAGTACAAGAACTTCTGTAGTAGCTCTGGGTTTGAAATAATAGTGGTGAAGTCTTGGGGATTAAAAGAGACTTGTTGTCTTTGTCTTGAATAAAGAGAGCATGAAGAGGTGATATGTTTTGCAGTTTCTTCTGCTTGGCCACACACACATAGTGGGGTAGGGAAGTCAGGAACTCCAGCTCTGAAAAGAAAACTTGCCAGACCAATTCTTCCAGTCCTGATTTGCAGTAGCAGACTTGCCTCAGCTTTCTGTAACTCTTTGTAGAGCTTCAGATTGTTTTTGTGTGGCTTTTGACAGAAAGTCTGCCAGCCTGGATAACTTCTTCTTTTCTTCTCTTCCCATTAGTCTTCCCACTCTTTAGTAAAGAGCTTTTGTAGTTCTTTCTTTGAACTAGCCTGGTTAGTAGTTATTTGACTTAACCAAGTGAATTTCCACTTAGGAGAGATAGTTGAGGATTCCTTTAAAAGTTTCTTTAAGAGAGAGGCATAGCTGGAAATAGTGGAAAAGATACTGTCAAGAAAGTATTTGAGAGGGGAGTTTTGAATAGAAGAAAGAAAACAGGCAGTGCAAAATTTAAAGTATAGGTCTAGAGGTAGAAGAAAAAGCTCACTCTCTAATAGAAAAGAAGGAGTGGCTTTGAAGGCACCCCCAATAAGTCTTAGGCATCTGTTTTGAAATGAAACAAGAGAAGAGATATTGGAGGATTTTCTTAGAGAGTTAAACCAGATCCCCACTGCATAGCTCAGTAGAGATCTCAGTATAGCAGTGTACACCAGACATGATGTGTGAACTGGAAAGCCTCAAGTAGAATAGGAAGTTCTAGAAAGAGAAGAGAGTGCTTTCTGTGCTTTTTGAAGAATAATTCTCTGGTGTTTGTGCCAGCGGAGCTTTGCATCTAGGTACACTCCAAGTACTCGCACTTCTTCTTTTGGTTTGAGAATCACATTCCCCAGTCTGAGCTTGAGCTGAAGATTGTCTGATCTTCTTCTGGAAAAATGAAGTATTTCATATTTCTCAGGAGAGAAGACTATTCCATGTCTTGCAGCCCATGATAGACATTTGAGGTGTGTGTTCTTTAACTTCAGAAGGTTACTTTTCAAGGAGTGACCAAAAGCAAGCAGATTTGTATCATCTGCAAACCCCAGGGCAGATACACCAGAAGAGGGAGTATGCACAGTCTCATGCAATTCAGAAATGTAGAATAGAAAAAGAATAGGGGATAATGGAGAACTTTGAGAAACTCCACAATGAATAGGAATTGAACAAGACTCAGAATCATCAAAGACAAGAGTGGTAGAGCGCTTATCACAGAAGGAGTAGATCCAGGAAGCTAGCCAGGCAGGTATTCATTTTCTTTTCAGAATTTGCTGTAGTATCTTGGGGAGAACTCTGTCATAGACTCCTGAGATATCCAGTGAGAGTAGGGATGCAACCATGCCTTCCTTCCAGACTTTTTCCACTTGGGAGGTTAGAAGGAAAAGTGCTGCTTCTGTGGATCTTCCTTTCCTAAAGCCCATCTGGATATCTGGCAATAGTCCAGCTTCTTCTGCTATCTTGCTTAGTCTGGCTGCAGCAATAGCTTCCATCAGCTTGCCTGTTGTGTTTAGCAGAGCTATAGAGCGCCAGGAGGGGCGGTATGGTGTAGCGGGAAGCTGGTGAGAGTTTCCCACTACGTGGCACCCATGACCCAGAACTAGTGGTGTCAGGCCTGGAGAACCTGACTAAACTAGTTGTCAGTTCAAATCTGACCCACCCCACATTCTGCCACAAAAACCCCCAAGATTCATAGAACTTGTCTAAGATGTACTCCTCGCAAGATGTATGAAAACCCCCAAGAAATAGCTCACCCAATATCTGTCAAGATCCACAAAACCCTCATTACTGTGGTTTTCCTATTTCCTCTACGGGGTTTGGGGTTTTCCCACAGTACGTACACTACAAACCACAGGGTGTACAGTAAATGCGTGAGGTCCCTGAGTCAAGTCTACCAGAGACAAAAATCCTTCAAGAAGTTCTGCATGGCTTAACAGCCCAATCAGTGTAAGAATCAAATCAAATCAAAATAGGGCGCCAGACTTTAGCTTGATTGTAGGTTCCCTTGCCAGGTTTCCTCAAGCAGACTGTTTTTGCACTCTTAAATCTTTCAGGGAAGTACTCCAGTTTCCAGCATGTTGAAGTCAGAATAGCTAGAGCTTGGCAGAACCTAGGCCCCAGAGCTCTCAGAAATCCATTTGGCAGCTTATCTCTCCCTCCTGCTGTGAAAGGTTTCTTCTTGGCCAGAATTTGCTCCACTTCTTCACATGTTACCTCCTGGGAGAGCTGTATCTCAGAGATAGTCTGGGAGCTTTCTGAGCCTGGTTCTGGAACTAGAGCTTTTGGAAAGAACTGCTGTGAGAAGGCTTTAGTCTTTTCCTCAAAGGTTTTGGCTATTCCTTCTTGTGTTTCCAGGTCAGGAACCAGAGGAAGATCAGGAGTCTTGTTGGCTTTGGACTTTCCCCACTTTGCAAGCTTCCAGAACTTTGAAGAGCTGGCCAGCTCATGGATTTGGTGTCTGAAAGTGTTCTGTTTTCTATCTCTGACTGCCTTTTTCTTGAGCTTAGTTGCTTGCTCAAGTTCCTCTTGACTTGCTTGCCTTTTTTGCACTTTTCTTCTTACTCTTCTTTCCTCTTTAACCTTGTTTTGGATCTCTTGATTCCACCAGAGAACTGAGTGGCCAGATTGCTTCTGGAGCTGTGTGGATTTGCTTGCTATTTCTTGGAGAAAGTTGTCAAGATACTCCAAGTACTCATCCACTTCATATTTGTCTTGGAAGTGGAAGGGCAGGTGTAGCTTCTCACACTCTACTCTTGCAAGGTTTGAGTCCAGTGTTCTCCAGTTTCTTTCTGGTTTCCAGATTTTCCTTGGAGGATCCAGGTCCAGGCAGGTTAGTACAGGTCTGTGGTCAGACCCATGAAAGAACTGAAGAGCCACTTTAGAGAAAATCAGAGAGTTAGAAAGAGAAGAAGAAATAAAAGACAGATCAATAGCAGAACATGGCCACAGTTGAGCTATGCCGAGACATAGCGCAGAGTCGACATCCCGTGCAGGGTCTCTGCCACACTTCCCCGCAGTCCTGAGGTCTTTTGCGCTCTGCCGTGTACACTCACCCCTAGGTCCTGCTTCAGAGCACTGGGTTGCCAGCCCGGAGCCCACACTCCAACTGCAGTTTGCTTCTTGAGCCTGTCATTTGCAGCCTGAGCCTGCACTCTGTACAGACTGGCATGCGCTTCTGTCCTCTCGGGCCATATAGACAGTCTTGTAGTAGGCCCAGACCCTACTGCCTTCACTGCCATTATATGCCACGCCCCGCAGCTCTCGCTGTTTCACGTTATCTCTGTAGATCTCTTGTACAGAGGCCAACCATGCCTCGCAGACTCTACGGACTCTGCAGGCTATGCCAGCACCTGCAGGACCACCTTTCCAGCCCACTAACCAAGTAGGGAGAAGTCTCCGTCTGCCCGCTGTCGCCTGTGGGACCCCGGATGTACGTGGTGGCCCACTGGAGAACCTCCAGTGCCCTAGCCCTGGTCTGTAGGTGGCCTGAAGAGAATCCGTGGCAAGACCTTAGGCAAAACCATCAAGCCAGCACTTTGACTATCACACAGCCCTTAGGTACTGGAGTGGTGGAAACTCTTCGTGCCACCTGCTCACCTTCTTTAACATGTAGTCCCTGTTCAATTAACAACACCGCGGTACAGACATCACTCCCCTCCTAGAACAAGATCCTTGATGCATCAGCTGCTGGAGACTCTGCCAGAAGGGGGGTGTGTGATAGGAACTCCTCTTGTCTACTCCAGAGGTGCTCTGTCAGGTGTCTAGACTTCACATCCACCAGTTGCAAGGCTGGCTTCAGGCTGTAGCGTACACAGTAGACATCTGTCGGGTGGTTTTCATAACCAGTTTGGTCGAAGTCCTCTGTTCTGCTGATGTCACTTCACGGGGGTGTCCAGAGTGCCTGCACAACACCTCCGGTGGCCTGTCACTCCACAGGCACCAGCAGCTCGACTGGTGACTCAATTAGCTCTCAGTGCAGCGACTACAAGCAGCTTGGGAGACTGCCTGCCATCGCTGCCCTGAGGTTCCCAGCCTGCACCACGTGGAGGTTTGAGTCTTCGCAGGCCTGAAAAACTGAATACATATGTATACTGTGTCAAGCTGGTCAAGCTGTGCTTGAAAAGCTTGCTGCATATACACACTGTGTCAAGCAACCTCTGGTCAGTCTTGACAGTCACATGATTATCTTCTGTGTTGTACTGCTTAGTACTTCTGTTCAGTATCCTGTCTGCTGCTTTTGTGAGTATAAAGACTGTATTCCTTCTGGGTTGTAACACTATCCTTCTCTCTTTCTTTTATTGTCTTGATAAAACCTGGTCATACCTCTGAAATCATGTGTAACTCTTAGCTAAAAGTAGCTTACTGCTCAGATCTGTGATCAGAACTTTGCATTATCTATTCTCTGCAACTTCTGTGTTCTCTGTAGTCAACTATGTTTCCAAATACCAGAAGAGAACAGTAAATTGAAGTGTGCCAAGTGCACTTGTTGTGGGAAGTCTTGTGTCTCTCTGTTCTGGGGTTCCCTGAACATAGCCCAGGATAACTTTTGTGAAGGCCTGGCTACTGACAAGGTAAAGTGAGATGTGCTCTTCAAACAGCTTGCTAAGTTGCAGGCCTGTCTCTCAAAAGTAGAAGGTGTTGGAAGAGACTAAGAGTTGTGCAAAGCAGAAGTTTCAGTGTCTGGTGAAAGAGATAGAGTTGGATGGTGAGAATTTGACTGTGACAGTTATTGATATATCTTTTCTGCAGGCTAAGTTCCTCAGTCCTGCTCCTACTGGAACTGTCACAGAAGAAGCTGGCAGTTTGCAAGGTTCTTGAGTGGTTCCCAGGTATTTTCTGAGTCTCGGTATCTTTTCCACTTGATGAAGTATCACTGACTTTTCCTAGCCAGAATTTATTCAACTTTGAATTCTTGTTTCTCTTCAGACTGGTAATGAAATATCTTCTGCAAGTGTAAGAGCACTAGAGTCTCAGCAGGACAGAGTTGTGATGAAGGCCTGTTCCCTAGGTGGCTACTGAAAGGTGCCTGGAAGATGTTGTCAAGTAAACCTGTAGAGTATCACTTAATAGATAGAAACTGACAACTGGCCTCTCAACTAGTGTCAGGGGGGAGGCCGGCTTATATGAATCTCACCTAATGATCATGTGACTTGGTACATACATGTCACATGACTGCTAAGTGAGATAACATGCAGCCAACCCTAGTCAGGTGCTCACACAAGCTGTGCAGCTTCTGACAGCAAGGGTGTGCTCTGGTCAGCTGGTTCAATTATTAAGATATCAATGAAAGTTTGGATGGACTCTGGCATCTCTTGGTAGTTGTATCTTGATGTTGACTAGTCCTGTTCTTTCTTCAACTAAAAATAGTCTGATCTTGATGTTGTCAAGTTTCTTTATCTTTGGCTTCTTTGTTTTTCAACTTTTTGTGAGAAGGTAGACTTTATCTCTTTTCTTCAGCTGAGATGCTATTTTTGACTTCTTGTCTATTTAGTGCTGCATTATGTCTGAGGTCTGTTAAAGCTAGTGTGTTATCATTACATATGTTTGCTATAGTAGCTTGCTGTGCTGGAGTACTTTCTCCATGTTTGGTGAAGCTTTTTGTAGCATTCTGATGTTTGCATGTCACCCAAAATTTGCAAAGAATAGTGATTCCTTTGTTGAATCTGATCTGTGCTAGTTAATTGCCAGCTGACTCTTCATGATCTCTTTATTCAAGTCAAAGACAGCAAGCTCCTTTTAATTCTCAAAATTTCACTTCTATTATTTCAAACCCAGAGCTTCTACAGAAGTTTCTATACTGGTTCATGTCTTTGAAAAGACTGAACCAGTTTAATCTGGCTTTCAAACTCTACTATTCACACTCTAATATCTAGAAGTCTTCTTTCTACCAGTCACTACAAGATTTCCTTTTGCTACATCCTCTAGTCACCCCCAGTCTTCAGTTTTTATTCCTCTAAAGGTTTTCTCAAGAAAATCACTCTTAGCTAGAAGATCTACATGGCTGAAAAGCTACTATCAGTGTAAGAATCAAATAAAAAAATAAAAATAAAAATATAAAATTGCCAGCTGTGCCACTGGTAATAGTTGTACTCAATTGCTGTGGATGTGATTGATGTAATACCACAAGTAAGTCTCCAGAACTTGATTTACTCACTCTGTCTGGCTGTCTGTTCATGGATAATAGACTGTAGACATCTTAGGTTTTGTTTCTATAGCTGTACTGATTGTTCTCCAGTAGTTAGATGTGGAGAGTTTGTCTCTGTCAGTAATAATCATGATCAGAACTCTGTGGTCTCTGACCAATCTGTCCAGTAAGAGATGTTCTAATTGCTGTATAGGTCTTCTTGAATAGTACTACTATTAGATATTTTGTGAATCTGTCCACTATCACCATGATTGAGTTGTAAGTGATTCCTGTCACAGAGTCTTTGGACTTGAGTAACTTTGTGATAAAGTCTATTGACACATCTTCCTATAAGTAGACTTTCTGGTATCTTGTTCACAGAAGAGAATTCCTGGAAACCTACAGAGTATTTCAGTAAAGAAGCAATCACAAAGCTGGAGGTGTTCCACCAGGAAAATCCAAGAAAGCCAAAGCTGAAGAAGAAAACAGTCTGAGCTCAAGGAAAGACTGCAAAGCAAGAGAAGACTGCAGAGCAGGAGAAGCCACATTGCTAGCCACCTATACCTCAATCTGCTCCTGCTTCTTGATGGACTGCAGCTCTGAAGAGAACAACTCTTTCTCCCAAGAAGAAAGAAGACTGAGCTGTTTGCAAAGATGGAGACAACAACACCAAAGAGAACAATAACTCTTGAAAGTCTTCTGCACTAATTCCTGTCTTGTGCAAGGCAACTTTGATATCTAACTTCTTATTCTCAACCTTCCCCAACTCCTGCTGCAAGCAATCACACTTGCAAGCAACATGATCCTAATCTGACCAAGTGACAACCTTGTCACAGTGAAGATTCTTCTCCACACAACAAGTACACAGATTCAACAATACCTCTATCTGGCATAGAAGACCAGCCAAGCAACAGTGACAGTATAGAGAAAGTGACTCCATCAGAACACAGGTAATCTCAACTGCAAGACAACAACAACAGTGAGAATTAGACTGCTTAGGCATAGTAAGAAGTGAGAAGATTCTGGGACAGAACTATTGGAGGGAGAAGGTGGTGTTACAGCCAAGATCACAGGATCTTGCTGACACAGAACAACCATGGTCTGAACAGAAGAACTATCGGACTGGTTGCTCTGCTTGACCTGCTTGACCTGCTTGACCTGATCAAACAGGGCAGGCAGGGCAGGCAGGCAGGGCACAATACCCCTCTGCAGAGAACCCCCCCCCCCCCCCCCCCCTCCAGAGGCTTCTGTATATAAGAGCACCCAGACAGCCGGGGAGAATAGCTCTCCAGACTGAACACACTATAGCAACAACAATAGCAAGAAAGTTACCCACCTTGCTATTCATCTATTGAGTCCCTGTCCTCCTTACCCAGACGTGCGGACCAACCACATTCTGTGTGAACGTGGCCTGGCCCTTAACATGTGGCTGTTAGTCAGTGTTCTTATCCTGTCCAGAAGCTCTATCCTGGCTACCCAGCAGATGCCTACAGCTTTGGCGGGGTCTCTGATCTGCACTACCAGACTCTTGAGCTTTTGGTGTGCTGGCTGTGGTGGGTCTCAGTGTAGGCTGGGACTCTTGGTCAGAGTGCTGGTGTTGCCTTGGCGGGCTGCTGCTGTGTAGAAGTCTTGGGGTTTGGCAATGTCGAGCTTCTTCTCTGTGCAGAGGACTACATCCAGGATGTTCTGAAGAGTAGACTTCGGGGTTGGGGTCACTGCGGTGTCGGTGCTCTGGGGGGGAACCGGGGTCACGGTGGCGCTGCTGGTTGTGAACTATTCGACGATATTTATCAGAGTTTTCAAGTCTTCTTCTCCTAGCCTGGGGCTTGCTTCTTCTCCTAGCTTGACTGCTTCTAGATGTGCTACGACACGCTGGTGTAGTGCTTGCACCTCACTGGTGGTGAGTGGGCGTGGTGGCAGCATTTTCTATGACAGATATTAGAAGACTTCTAGTAATTAGTACCAAGAACATAAGACTTGCGGAAGAACTTGCACGCCGCCGGTACTACCACTGCTCCCCGACGAAGTCGCACTTGTGCCCTCGGCAGCGACCGTTCTTGCCGCGACTGATATGGCGGGACCAGACGCCCCCATAGCGCCTTGATGGCCGTATCCGGCCGCCATCGAGCCGATATGCCCCGCGTCGTGATGCGAACTGTTTCCGACACCCGCTCGGAAGCCAGCAGCGTGCGCGGCCACCAAACCCTTGCCTTCGACCCCCGCCTCCACGCCAGCGGCAAAGCCAGCGAGAGTTGCTGCCCCCTCACCGTCGATGGAGAGGTGGGTAGCGGCCGACCTGGCGGCCGCAACGAGAGCTCCGACCGTAGCGGAGGCATGAGACCCGGTGGTGGGGGCGGGCGAGTCCCTGGCGGGGGCGGCAGGGGGTGGCAGGGGCAGGGGAGGCGCCGGCAGGGGTGGGGGCGGGGGTGAGAGTAGCACTGGCCGGGGTCTGCGGCGCTGCTCCTGCGTCGGCGGTGGTGGTGCCGCCTCCATCCGGTCCGACCTCGCCCATCTCCACATCGGGAGTCTGCTCCTTTAGCTTCCTCCTCAGCCATCACTTGCTACAATTGAACCGAAGAATGTGTCAGCCAAGGAACGAGAGTATAGAATCGAGGCAACGGTGTAGGATGAAGTGGAGGATAAGGAAAAACAATCTTTCTCGCAATTTCTTCTTCGACTTCTTCGACATGCCGGACCACACTTTTATGCCGACACCTCCGACCGCTGAGATTGTTGCCCCGGCCAAGCTACCGGCTGATTTGATTATCTCGTGTTGTTCGAGTACCATGGTTGATCTTTGCTCGAGAAGCAAAGACGGAAACAAGGATGTAGGAACAGAAACTCGTTTACCAAGAAATCTTTGCTAACTCCGCTTCCGTAAGGAGCGACTGTCGTACTGACTTAGCAAATTAGCGTAGACATGAAACAAACATATCGATCAGATTGTTTTTCATACTCACTGCTAACAATTTTTTGACCTGTCCTTCAAGAACTGTCGTTTTGTTGAGTGAGTCGTACGAAGGAGGTGGACCTTCATGGCTATAATTGTGCAATGTGCGAGGAGGACTACTTCCATGTTCTACGGTAGCATTGGAATGGAAACTTGCAGTATGCATGCTGGATTCGGGCCGAGAGGTCCTCGGTCTGTGGTGGAAGATCTGGACTCCGATCTGCGATGGTATCGGGTTGGAAGATCTTGCATCTAGCTTGGGAAAGTCTAGAATCCACCTCGAATCTGGGTCTTGAGTCTGGCTGGAATATCTCGAATCTGGCTTGAGATGGTCTAGGATCCGGGCTGGAGATACCTCATGAAGGAGACTCTCACGTTAAAGCGGAAACATGGACTTAGTCTACAGGTTAATGTTCCTTGATGGATTGGGTCCTTGCTCATGGAGCGAGCTTTCTGGCCACTGTAGCTAATGAAAAGAGAGATGTTACGACTCTATATAGGGAGATAGGATCACGTGAAAGAGGTTGGTTACATGAAATGAACATGTAGACTAACTCTATCGCGAAATAGGGGGAACCCTACGTATTTCTTTAGAATATGTACATACGTATTGCAGGGAAGAAGGACGATGGTGAGAGGATGGGAGGACAGAAGGGGAGGACAGGAGGCGAGGTGAGGTTCAGCGCTTCAGCCGGCGCTCTTTTGCTGAATCAGCTGATAGAAGATCATCTGTGTTGTCGGTCAGGTGTATGGAGTACAGGTTGGTGCGCTGATATCACACAATTTCCTCTGGTAGCTTCTACCCAAATATGACCGGAGGATACCTGACTCTCAAAAGTACAAGCTACTAGCAAAAACTTTGTCTCGCACCTTCCGTACAGATAGGCACGACGCCAGCACTACGTACTCGGCACATAAAGTATGTACTTGTACGTCAGTCGTGTAAGTACGTGTGAGGCTGGTGTGTAGAAATAACAGAGCTTATACTAGCACCTTCTACACAGGTTTCCCGAGAGATAGCTGAGTAGCAAGAGTAGAAGTGAGCAGCAAAGCTCTGTCAGTTCTGCGCACCGACTTTTGAACTGTACGTATGTGACTTGTACTTTTCATTACGTACTGGTGGCGTGGGCGGTACGGCGGGAGGTACGTACTCAATGTACAAAAATCACTGACGGGTATACGTTACGTACCTACGTATAAGTACTTCCGTAGGGGCGCACACAACGGTACGGTACAACACCACGTGACCACCAAAGAAATCTCGTATATAACCGACAAATGATCACCTCCATTCCAAAAGAATATCAACGCACCGAACCCTTGTCGTCACTTTACCTGAGGTGCTCCAACTTATCCTCTTGCGCCGTTCTGGCGCGGAGAGGAAGGCGAGGGGCACTGTCAGTAGGAAGGTGACCATTGAAGCTTGTGCGGAGAGCAAAATAAAAACAGCGGTGGTTTTTCGCTAGCAGCACCTTCTCTCTATGCCCCGCTCTGTTCGACTGAAGTTGGGCCTGTGGCTGTGCTGTTAGATAGTTTCCGCTGAAATGAGAGAATGAGTCAAAGGAGGGGAAGAGCGAGGGCAAGAGCGTAGTGTTGGGTACGAAAATGTTCGTGGACGACTGACCGATGAGCCTTGCATTGGCAGAGGCATCGATAATGCTTCGAGTAGCTTGATCCCGGTTGTGTTGCTGGGCCGCGTATTGAAGCTGCTGGCTGGCGGGGCTGGGGATGGCTTGTCTGTGTGTAGATCCCAACACCCTGACAAGCATGAGATTCGTCGTCTATACCCCTACCGAGCTACGGCAAGTGCAGTGATTTATCTGCTTGGACGACAGATGATGTCCGCTGCGGTTTGTAAAAAAAACTTGACATCTTCTACGGCACCCTCCTACTGTTACTGACCAATCATAGCACAGAAATGACTCTGATACAAATTCCCCACCCATTGTGTCAGCAGTCTCAAGACGGTATCAGTATGTTGAGCCAAAGACAAAATGATATCCCAAGGATGCCGCTGGCTTACTCGACGGTCATTGCTCCGCAATCGAAGCTTCTGGAAGCTTAACTGACTTAGGTGGACTATGGCCCTCATCACGTCACTCGAGATAGAAGCATTAAACGGTTGTAGACTAATCCTTCCAAGGACCCCGCCATTGAAAGAGATATGGGTATCGGTGCTTATAAAGGTCTAGTGGGGAAGGATGAAGGGAGAGCGCTTGATCCGGTAGGAAAGGCCCCGACTTGTGCAATTGTTGACGGCGTGGTGGGGCAGTGTCGGGGCCACGGTAGTGCGCCCCAGCTTTAAACATGTCGTCAATCCTTCGGACCGATCCTCAAGGCGTGTACCGCCTGGCCGACTTCTGCAACCGCCACCTTCTCCCACCGCTCCTTGGCGGCTGTATCCAGATGGTCCGTGGCTCCGACAAGGTAATAAAGTTTCCGCGACACGTTCCGGTTGATCGATGTGTAATCATCGTACGATAGGGACCCGTTCTTGTGGAAAGGCCTCAGCGCCAGCTTGACCAGCCGTGATATGTCCGTCTTGGCCGAGGGTGACATGTCTCGCTTGGAAGCCGACCCCCTGGAACGCGGGGACATTGAGCGGCCGTCCTTCGACCTGGCTGTCGATTCGGAAGAGCGCCGTTCCTCGCCGCTCCCGGTGCCTCGGCGAGGGACGGAATGTGGCTTGGACGGGTTCGGCCCACGTGTCGGAGACGTGCTCGGGGCCGGGTACACCGGCTCGACGGTCGAGCGTAGCAGCAGAGGTGATCCGGGGCGAGACGACTGCGGGGAGAGGCCCGCGTTCGGCGGCGGTCTCGGGGACGAAGCCGGTGAGGACGAGGCTTGGCGGGATCCGTGGCCGTCGACGGATGTCGACGTTGCTGCCAGCGTACCCTGTGGTCTACCGTTCACCTCGGCCGGGCTCGCAATCTCGACCTCTGTGAGAAGTGACCGTAGGAAGCTGGGCGCCCGTCTGTTGCCGTCGGTCCTGCCGTTGACGCCGCCGGCCACGCCCAATCGAGGCGACCTCCTCGAACCGGTCGTGGAGGCAGGTGTTTGGTCGCCCGAGGGGTCAAGTTCCTGGGCTCTCCTGGTCATTGGTCTCTTGAACTTCCTCCCCGCTTCGTCGTCCGCCTGTGGCTCGTTGGGCGAGCCGCTCGGCGACTTTCTCTTTCGACCGCCGGTGGCCGTGCGGCGATCGAGGTCGCGGGCTACTTCGAGGTCCTTCCAAGCTTGCTGCTCCTCACGTGTCTCGGGGGTGGAAAGCAGGATCGGTTTGGATTCTCGGAAGCGGCTGGCGCTGCCGCCTTGTCTCTGAGCGACCTCGAAGCGCCTCTGCCACTCACGAAACTCGCGCTGGTGTCGTGCGTAGCGTTGTAGCGAGCGCGGGTGGCTTGTCGACGGCACTTCTACGGCCTCTGGATGATCGAGCTCGAAACTCAGCCGGTCCCACACAACCTGCCAAGCTTCCGCCCAGGCCGAGTTGCGATCTCGGATGCGCGGGGGACGCTGGCCTCGGCCGAAGCGCCTCGACGGGTTCTCCGGCAACGCATACGGGGGACGCCCCCTCCGATATGTATCGGCCGTGGAATCCGCCGCGGGTCTCGACAAGACGTTGATTTCGGAGAGACTGCAGATGTCGCACAACCAATCCTCATACATTACGGGATCGGGTGCGTCCACACAGTAGGTATGGAAAGATTGCTCGCATGAGCCACAAACACGCAGCTCCGCTTGGTCGCCGATGCCATGGCATTGGCTGCACTGCAACAGATCCTCGTCGTACTCAGACTCGACCTCTTCATTTTCCAGCGCCGCGGGGAATTCGGATGGGTCGACATCCGCAGCTTGCACGCGGTTCGCCACTTCGTACGATGAACTCAATGAGCCTAGGTACCGTGGTAGTTAGCTCTGGGTTTCAAAGCACCTCAGTGCGCCAGCCTACCTCCGATCTTTTCGTACAGCTCCACATGGTTGAAGCTCGTCCGACAAATGGGACAGCTGTTGGCCCGCTCCACCCAAGGGGCCAGGCAATCGTTGTGCAGATGATGCTTGCAAGGTATCAGACACGCGATCAACCGAAGCGGCTTGTCCGAGTTACGGTTCGAAGAAGAAGAAGACGGTGACTTGAGCCCCGCCACACTATCGTCCGATCCAGACTCAGCGACGGGGAGGGCAGCCAGAGCATCGGTGGACAACTCCAAGTCGGTCAAGCAGACGATGCATTGTTCGGCCATGGCGAAAGGGCACAGGACGCCTAAAAAGCCGTTGGGCAATGCCGATGCGGCTTGACGGAGGGCGCAGTTCCAACCGTGGTTGCGATAGGAACAGGTGGGAGGAGAGGAGGGGATTTCAGATAGAAGATCGGCTTTTTATATTACGGTCTTGTTATTACGGCACCATAATCTGTTGGCACGACCCTACAACTTATGTTAGCACGACCTCCACCCTAGTGTTGTTAGAATGACACCCTACATACGGACCGTATTTTAGCGCTCTTTTAGTGTTATTATCGACACACCTTGTACAGTACGTACAGTGTCACGACATAAGTCTGCGTACACCAGTACAAGCCGCCAGCTGCTACCTTCATAAGTAATACGACTAGATTGAGAATTTACACCAGTAGTAAAAAGCAGCTATGTATTGATTCTCCAGAGCAGCCCGAGGTAGATTTTGTATGGAGGTGTACGCAGACTTTTGTCGTGCCACTGTAACGTACAGCTGTACCTTACGTACTCCGTACATACGTACTGCCTGTGCCAACTTACAGTGGCCCGACACAAGTCTGCGTACACCTTCATACATAATCTACCTTGGGTCAGTCTGGAGGATCAATGTATCGTCACTTGCTGCTGTTGCTGTAACTCTGATTCTGTCGCATTACTTAAGACAGCAGCAATTGGGTTGTACCAGTGTACGCAGACTTGTGTCATGACACTGTAGATAGTAAAAAGTGAATACAGGAACTTGGTAGGCTCTCCTTTCATGCTGGCCTCCACAGGCACCACAAGCAGCTTTGTTCTTGCAGAAGCAGGCTTGGTGCCCATAGCCAAAGCACCTAAAATATTGTGCAATAACTGTGTCTGCCAGAAAAAGTTCTACTTCATACATTCTGTGTCCTAGTAAGTACTAGCCCACTCTCAATCAAAAGATTAGCTTGTTCACTCAGGGGTAGCAAGGTCCAGATAGAGAAAGGTGACTGGCTTCTTTTGGACTATAGTCTTCTTAGACTAGTAGGCTCTCAGAATAGTGATTTGCTTACTCAGAGATGGATTGCTGTTCTGGATTGTCTGGCAGGTTTTCTCCAGGTCTAAACTAGTCAGGTACATTGATCAGTCTTCACATTATGTTCTTCTAGTCTAGTAGAAGTCTTCTTTTCTTACTTAACTACATCTAATTATACTGCAACTTGTTGGCACAAGAATTACACTTCACTGGAGTTTGTTGGTCAGAGTGGTAGTATTTTTTCCCAAATTTGCAGAATATAACTTAGTAATTTTAATACTCTAAGTCTTCTGGAGCTGACTGATATTCTTCATCTGTTGTTAATGCTGCTGAGTGTTGATAGTCCGTCTTCTTGTGTGGACTTGATTGATAGCTGATAAAGCTATCTTCAACTGGAGAGTCAGTTGAGAGAACATGCTTGCCTGTCTCAGACAAATCTGATGGACTTTCTCTGGGCAGTGTTGTCAGAAGGTTCAGTCCACTCCAACCCAGTTCACTAAGGTCAAGCATCAAGCTTTCAGGTTGTGGACTTGACATAGTGCTTCTGGTGGTAGTGGTGTCTACACTTCTGGTTGAGTCTTGGCCTGCTGAGGTCAGTTGTGTGGAGATTATAGTCAAGGGCTCGACACCGTGCTGTGAGGTACTGCTTCCATCAGCTCGTGCACATTCTTCTTTCACTGGCTTGCGCTGTCGAAGATGATCCGCCGGAGTGATAGTCTGCCACTCAGACCCAAACGTCACCACGGAGGCCTTCTTGCCATGCAATGTAAAGCTACCTGTACCACGTGTCAATCTCTCGGCCTCGGTGCCAGTCACGCTGTCCTCGCTGAGAACAGCACTGGATGACAAATCATGACCTTTTCTATGTCGGTGATGAGGGCTGATGTGACTCTCTCGAAGGCTGCGGTGAAGGCTCCGCCTAACCTTCACCTGTTCGTTGCCCTCGCCATCCGACAGAGGGTATCCTGTCTGATCCATAGCTTCGTCCGGCCGAAGTGCCGACTCAGACTGTCGTGCCTCTATCATCGAGCCGGACGCTGGAAGCAGACCGGCTCTCGTGAGCAGCTCAACCTCGGCATCATCACTGCTTGATGCATTCACGGCGCGCTTGGCGCTGCTAGCCGGACTGCTTTGTGTCGATAGAGCTGTCATGTTACTGAGTTGGGGCTGCCCTGTCGAACTGGCGGGCCTGGAGCCGACAACATCGTGCGCCTGTTCGGGACGACCGAGCCGATCGGAAGGGAAGACGACAACCTGCTGTGTTTCCCAAGAAGTGTCGAGAGGTGCAGAACCGGAAAGTCTCAAGGCATTAGCCATTCCGTCGACCGGGTCGTCCGGAGAGAGCGACACAGCCACAGACGGGGGAGATTGATGTCCCCATTGATCCGGCATGATGTTTGCCCGCTCCTCGTCCCGGCCCACGGCCTGGGTCAGATCAAGGAGCGAGCTGCCCTTGGAAGGCTGGTGCGGCTCGACCGCGTCGGCTGAGTCGCCCAAGTCAACGCCCTCGTCTCGCAGGTCGAGCAGCAAGATATCCCTGTGGCACTTGAGCCGCCACATCTCCATCCGTATCCACTTGAGCTTGGCCGCCATCCGTCCAGCCGCCAGGATGGTCTGCTCTCTCGTCTTGGCCTGGATCGGAGCCAGAACCTGCAGATGTCTGGCGTTCCGCAGCTGATGGTCGAGGTGCTTGTGCGCAGTGACAAGTCTCTCGTTCGCCTCTTGGATCCTCTTGCTCATGATCTGACGTCGTGCGAGGATGATGTCCCGGGTGACGTACCCGGTGATACCATCCATGATCTGCGAGTCCTCGGCGGACGGCACGGTCGAGGCGTGCGAGTTGTTGGTGCCCGTCCTCCTCGTCGATCCGGCGTTGGGCGCGGTTCCGCTCAGCGGCACCGTCGCCCTCATCCGTACGCCTGCGGTGCGGAAGGTGGCCGCGTAGTTCAGTTTGGCTAGCCAGTCGTTCACCTCATGCTCGTTGTCCGCCAACAGGGTCTCCTCGAACCCCCCGTGACGGACGAACATGAAGGCGTTTTTGTGCTTCCTGTAGCTCGAGTCCAGCAGGGCGACGGCATCATCGGTCGACATCATGGCGTCCGGCTTGAAGGCCTCCAAGGGCGGCTGGAAAACGACCGGACTACCCGAGCGGCTCGTTCGCTGATGTGCGTCCTGCTGCTGCAGTAGGCTCTTGATCCAGATCACGTTCCGGAAGAAGTACAGCTGGGAGCCGGTGAGCACGGCGCCCCACTCCTGCCACGGAGACCTCGTCTTCTTCTTCTTCAGGTCCTTCCGCCACAGTACCCCTACCTTGGTGATGCGAATGTCGACGACACCCGGGTGCGCGTCGTCCGGGTTTGAGATGGTCACCGCCGACCTGAACGCGTCCGGTCTCGATCGAGCCGAGACAATCTGAAGCACGCCCCAACGGAAGAAGGTCCGCTGCAGGTGGCGTAGGTCGAGAGACTTCGCCGTGCCCAGGTAGCTGTACGGGTCTTGCTGGATCATGACGTCCTTCAAGCTCGGCCTCAGAAACTCGAGTCTGTTGTCGATGATCACCGTGTACGGGTCTATGGGCTCCTTGGGCGCCTTCCTCGCGGCCTCGGAAGCGGCTCGCGGAAACTTGGACTTGCGGCCTTTGTTCTGCAGAGCCCTTCCGCTACCGACGTCGAGGTCGTCCTCGACGTGGATGAAAGGGGTGTAACAGGTGTTGTCATAAAAACACGCCAGGATATCCTCCGAGACGCCGTCGCCGTACTCGTGCGTGTTCTTGATGTAGTCGTGCTTCTGCATCTTGTGCTTGTTACTCTTGTTGAACGCATCGGTCTGCAGGATCAGCAACGAGAAGGCGATGAAGTATGCCTGATCTAGTAAGTGTTAGTGCGCTGAGATGAAAAAGACCATTGCCGGGTCCAGCGCCCCGGGGCCAAAGGAAGAAAAAGAGGTCAGGGGAAGAACTGACCTGGCGAACTGAATATGCCTGGGTTGCACTCGTGATAGCGTTCGGCAAACTTCTGCAGTACCCTGTCGATATGCTGGGTTTCCTTGGGCAATTCGACCCTCATGAGCAGCTTCCTGATGGCCATGTCGATCGGGTCCTCGAAGAAGGCGAAGGAACGCAAGTAGCGGCGCAAGACGGCGTGAGAGAAGTCGTCGTCAGACCTGGCCAGGATGCCGGCCACGGCGCCACGGTTGACAGCCTGCTGCAGGCGAGCCAGATACTTGGCCGGCGCCTCGTCGGTCTCGCGTTCCGGCACGACAACCGACTCCCGCACCAGGCTGAACGAGTTTGGCTTGGACGTGTTGCTCGACGGCGTCACAGGCGAGCCGTGTCGAGGGAAGGGCGAGTCGAAGCTGGGCCTCAGGCGGCTCGAGAGGCTGAACATGCCTCCCAGGCTGCTTCGGCCCGTCGTTGCCGTCGACGACCTCCCGGACAGCAGCGAGGGGGTCGAGCGACGCATCTCATCGTTCAACGAGGCCATGGTCGGAGACCTTCCGCGCGACCCGAGCCCGGTTGGCGGTGATAGGGTCGGAGTGGACTTGGTGGAGCGGGCCGAGTTGGTACTCTGCTGGCGCAGTATAAGGCTCTCTCGCCGAGCGAAGCGCTTGCGTGGCTCGCTGTCTGTCGCTGCCGCAGCCGCGGCGGCGGCCTTATCCGCCTGGGAGTCTCGAGTCGAGACGACGCCGGCCGTGGCTCTCCCGTTGCGCGATTGCTCCCGGACAGCGTCCGAGGGGCCGGTGCTGCGAGCAGCCGAACAGGAGGGCCTGGCGTTCTGCGCCGTCGACTTGGCCTGCTTGCTGGGATCTGTGGTTGCTTGGCTCTGAACCAAGGGGGAGCGCTTCCTCCGCCGGGGCAGCCTAAACACGGTCGTCGTCGTCGTCGACACGGTCTGGGTCGTCGTTGTCGTGCTGAACGCGATCCGGTCCGCCGAGCTACCGTCCGAGCGCGATGACTCCGACAAGCGGCTCACCGGCAACCCGAGCGAAGAGCCCGAGTTGTCGCCATAGGCAGGGGGAGGCGGCGGAAAGGTGTATGGGGTCGCGCTTGGCTGGCCGGGCGGTTGCCGCTGCGACCGCGAGCTGGCCTGCCCCACGTCGAACAGGATCCGTTTGGCCGAGGCCGAGTCGGGGCCAGCGACGCGGCGCGACCCCGGGCGGCCGTCGTCTGCGCCTTCGGCGGACGCCGGCTGCGCGAGCTTCGGTGCCGTCGGCGTTGGCGTCGTCACCTTCGCTTCCTTCTGCGTATCGAAAGTCGGAGACGTGGTTATGATGGGGGGAGCTATGGATTGCGACAGTCAAAGTCAGCCATGTCCTTCACCGAAAACAGCTTCGGCGACTACTAATGGCATTATACCTGGCTGCAAGGGCATCGCGTTCGACTTGCTGTCGCCGGCGGCATCATCCTTTGCCCTCGCCGACAGCTGCGTGTCGGACGCGAATCTGAAGCGAGCCAGGCCTAGAAATCCATGAGACCGCCCCGACGCGCTCGGTGGTCGCAGGTGGTCGATGTCGCCAGGGCCCGCATCAGTTGATGTCGTGCATCGCGTATCTGCAGGTCGATCGGGCTCGGCAGCGAGTTCATCGACGAGTCGACCGTCGTAGGCTACCGAGCTGTGACGTCGGATATTGACCTCGCTCTTGCGATTGCGACGCAACAAGGCTGGGAAAGGCATGTCGAGAGCATGTCTTCACGAATATCAGCACGCGCTCGGGTTTGCAGCAAGGTCATCCGCAGTGGCGGCATCCGTTCTTCCCACAAATTCTGGTGGTACGTACAGTACGTAGCATACACGCCATTCCACAGGCAGCAATTTAACGGAGTATTGACTGAAGTCAGCTTAGAATGTAGAGTCATAAGTAATGAGGCTCTTCACCGCAACTCTGCTGGTACCTCCGCACTCGTAGATTGATTTGACATCGTTCGTTGGAGTACTCCGTACCCATGTCCCCAGATGACACATATGTACTATCGTACTAAGCAGATCTACTAAGGCCGCGGTACTCCATACATACGTACGAGGTACCAATACGTACGATGTTTGTCTGCGTGAACACACTTCTGAAACCGACAGATACACAACAAGTCCTGTAACTTCTGCAATCTAAACCATCGGCATGAGATGTTGCTGTCACTCATATGATACGTACTGGCTCGGGCTCTCTGTGTAACAGAACGATATCTTATACCAGTGTATTGGATACACTCCAAAGTGTAGTACCCTTTCGTACTCAGTACTTCCTAACATACGTATGTACCGCTACGAATGTAGGTATGTACACTCGTACATACCTACCTAAATTGAGTATCCACGTACCCTCCTACGGAGTACTCCGTACATTCCGTACTCATGCACACACTTGCGATCCCGAAGTTGGGGCTTGACCCAGAGGTGGCTTGGGCGCTAACGTAGGGCTGTCCGAAGACAGGAGTCTCTGCTAACTACTTCCGTACTGTACAGTAATTCCTGCACAATGTGATAGACGGAGTAGTGTCACAACTGTGAGAGGCAGCTACAGCATTTGTACACAATCTATTGAACCTTGTTTTTTCCAGACTTTTGAGAGCCATCGTCTATCTCACTTTTCGCCATCTCCGCACAGATGTTGGCTGGAGTTAGATGAGCAGAGGCGGCTTAGTCAGTGGAAATGGCTTACGGTAGTCAGTCAGTTAGTCAGGCTCATATAGGCCCCGAGTTCTCAGAGGCTTCAATGAGCAGCTTTCACGTCCCCCAACACCAGGCCACATTTGAATCTACGCATCTAGTGCATGACAAGTGCACTGTAACTCAATCTCCACTTGATTCAAGTATCTGGCAGGAGCACCACAACAGTGGATACACTAATCTACGAGCGTGTGTCACACGCAGCCAGTCGTGAGCTCAGCTACGGAGCGCTGAGCCAAAAGCTTGCTACTGTGTTGGGCACTAGCCCAACACCTCGCCACTTGCATATATAGGTGCGCGATGCTTCGTCAGCCGACATACTCGGCTAGGCGCCCAGTCGCTGACGAGCTCCCTACAGCGTGGTTGAGAACCTCAAGATGTCAGCCGGAGTAGTGATAGTCTAGCACTGCAGTACCACTATAAATACTGGTAGTGTGAGCAGCTTGCTACAGAAAGAATAAGCTCCCAGCAAAGACGAAGATGCTGATAACGTACAGTACCGTAGTTGATGAATCTCACTGAAACACTAGTCAAGTGCAAAGAAAGCAAGTGGTAAGTCTCCGCAGAATGACGATAACTGGGATTTTCTTCGCAGAGTGAGGCCTGATGTGCCTACAGTGGTCTTTTGATCTACAGAAGAGTGGTCGGAGCTGCTCTCTACTGCTACGCTCTGACATTACTTGACGTTGTAGATATAATATTGTCCTGATCTTTCGTCGACACAAGGACGGCGAACAGTGTGTTGGAAGTTCAACATCTGCCAGTAACTATCTTACAGTACGTACCATACTGTACAGTACTTCTGTAGAGTGGCAGTATTTTCTGTCTGCCAGGGTATCTTATAGTACTGTACTCTGTACAGTAGCACCACATCGTATGGCAAGCTTGGTGAAGTCCGAATGATGCAGGCTCCAAGTACTGCGCACTTGAAGCCTGAGTACAAGGGACCATACCGGTATCGTAGGATTTCTTGGCAAGAGTGAAAGTACAGCAGACAATAGCTGACACTCCGACAAAACTCCGAGCAAAATTTTTTTCAGCACATGGCCACCATGGATCAGCTTCAGCAGCAACGTGAGACTGCCAATGGCCTTGCTATCATTGATGGATCAGTGCAATGTGCAGGGGAGCTGGTAAGTACAGCTATCTATTCAAAAGGAAACAGTCTAACACTCAGGTACTTGTCTAGATGTGTCGCTTCCTGACTGCTGATGAACACCCAGATCTTATCACAATGCCGGGCAACAACGTCCTTCTCCACCCTGGCACCTGGGTACCCACCTCCCACAGAGACCTCCGCATTGTCGAGAGCCTGCTTATCCAATCACGGGCGGGGGATCTTTGCCAAGTGTCGCACAGCCCAGGGCTGGTTTGAAAATACCTGTGGATGTTGTGATCAGGAAGATGTTTTCAAGGAGAAGGAGAGGTTGAGAGATGAGCAGGAAAGGGAGAAGCAGACAAAGAAGACCACCACTCAGAGTGGTTGTACAACCAAGGCCCCTCTTAAGTATAGTCAATAGAACAATAATACTTACCTAGTTCTCAAGCTCCACCTTCAACTTCTTACATTGTAAGGAGGGGCTGGCGCTAGGAGAGACCTCACTATGGCCATGTTTTGAAGGGGAGGGTGGCGTGTGTGGTGGCTTCTAGTAATTAGCAGGATTAGTACAGTACCAGACATGTTACTATAGTAGAAGGGATGTAAACATACTGGTCCCCGGAAACGTATCATGATCTTCTCCTCAGCTTGCTTGCTTGCTTCAGTACTGGTGGAGTCCTTTGCCTCAGTACTGGTGAGGTCCTTGGCCTTGTTGGCTTCAGTCTTCTTCTCAACAATAATATAAATCATTGTACCACCATGGCCATGTGCTGGTCAGAAGAACTGAAAGAGTTCCTGGACATCTGTTGCCAGGTGGGCATCACAAGAAAGATGAGTTGGTCCAATCTTCTCATTCCAGTCAACCGCCAGGTAGGGCTTCTCCCCATCTTGTATAAACTTGTCAACCTGTTTGATTTGTCTGAGAAGGTCTTTGTGGATGAAATCCTCAAGGGAAGTTATCATATAGTTAGGGATTGTCAGCTATGACCAGACTATATTATATCTCTATCAGTTAGTACGTAGTGTTGTACAAAGCAGTGATAGAAAGAACAAAAAGAATACAGTACATGATTACTTCCAGGAGGTCTATATGTGATCTTCTCCATCAGAGTCTGTTGAAGCTTCAAGCTTGTAATACCCCTTGCAAATTTGGACAGTTGTACAAAGGGACTGAACATTAAGTGCTGTTGTTAGTGCAGTTGTTGCTCAAGAGGAGACAGCCCCAGATTACTGCTTTTTAGTCAAGGATTTCTCAGCTTTGGTTCCTTCCTGACAAACTTTATCAGCTGTACAAGTACTATAGCTCTCCCAACATGATGGGGGATTGATGATTTGCAGAGGTAATTGATGGGGATCTGAGCCTGTGAGATCAATGACCTCAACAGACAGGAACCTCTCAAAAGATGTTGAAGTACTGCCAGGTGTTACGACCCAGGAGGAACACAGTCTTTATATACTCACAGAAAGCAGCAGACAGGATACTGGACGGAAGTACCAGACAGTGTGGCACGGGAACCAGTCACGTGACCGGCGAGACAAACCAGGGGGTGCTCGCCGCAGCACGCATATGCACGAACAAGTGAGCAAAGTGAGCAGAGCTCACCCAGCTCGCCGCAGCGTGCATGAAAAGTGAGCAAAGTGAGCAGAGCTCACCCAGCTCGCCGCAGCGTGCATGAAAAGTGAGCAAAGTGAGCAGAGCTCACCCAGCTCGCCGCAGCGTGCATAAACCGTGAGCAAAGTGAGCAGAGCTCACTGATCTCACCGAGTGAGCAAAGTGAGCAGAGCTCACTGTGCTCACGAACTGAGCACTATATAGTCCGGTGATAGTTCCCCTATGGAATGATCGTCTTCAACTCATGTTGTGATCCAGACAACTAGATCTACTTCAATACAATCCTTTTGTACGAAGCCGTTGATCAGGTGTCACCACCACCACGTTCCACTAAACCCCTTCGCGCTCCTTGACACTCCTCTCCTGCGAGAACCAACCCACCTTCCACCTCTCGCCCTAATCCTATACTCGGATAGGATGGTACAGTACGGACTGCAACACTTTGAAGACCCTCAAGGATGAGTACCTCAGGAGCAACCAACCCCAACTTCCCAGATGGAAAGATTAGCATCGCCAAGCCAGACCTGTTCTACGGCGAAAGAAACAAGGTTGACGACTGGCTCATGCAACTCCAAGTCTACTTTCAATTCCAACCAGAGACAAAGCTGCCTAAGGACAAGTGGCCCCTCTTCGCAACCACTTACATAAGAGGCAATACTTATCGATGGATTAAGCCCTACGTCAACAAACATCTCTCAGGAAACAGAGACCACAACAGCACAACAGAATAGATGACAAAATGGACGTGATTCAAGGACAAGATCAAAAGGATTCTTGGACTATCTAACAAAGACAAAGTGGCTATACAGATGATGCAGTACATCAAGCAACAACGCTCAGCCGCAGAGTACACCACGCAGTTCAAACAATACTCAGTACTGACTGACTGGGACGACAACGCCCTGATGGTCATGTACTGATGTGGACTCAAGGAAAACATGAAGGATGAAATCACCTTCGACGGACGAGCGGTTGACACACTGGACGAACTCATCGCACAAGCAATCAACATCGATGACAAACTATTCAAGCGAGCGATGGAGAAACACCACGATGGAGGATACAGCCACCCCGCATGGCATGTGAGCAACCACTACAAGCCGCCTAACAAGGCACTGCCACATGACCCATATGGCTATGCACCCATGGAACTGGATGCAGTCCACTACAAGGGAAGGTTCACGAAGGGAAGGAACAACAAAAAAAGGAAAGCACTGAAGTGCTATGCCTGTGGCAAGCTAGGCCACATGGTGAAAGACTGTCGTTCAAAGAACAAGGTGCACTGACAGCAACTTAATACGCTTGACGGAGACTGGAATGTCATTGAGCCAGAGGACCCACCAGGAGAGGCTCAGCTATCCCTCGAACAATGGGACAACTACAATCAGACATTGGAAGCAGCCCACCAACTGGCAACATCAGGAGGCAAGGACCTACCAGAACAGACAGGTCAGGACAAGGAACAGGAGCCCTTAACCACCTCTGATGGGGACCGAGCCAAACCCACATCTATCAAAGAAGAAATACCACAAGGAAGCTATGCTTACAGCATGGACCCACAAAATCTACGGCACGGCGAACTACAGTGGAGGTTTTGCACAAAGCACTACTGCACCTACCACAAACAACTACAAAGGTACAGAGGACATTCACCCTACCACGCCACCTGCCACAAGCATTGGGTCAATTACAAGAAGGATGCGTGTGAGATCCACCTTTGGGACAAACACCAACACACCGCATTCCCCGGGCACACACATGACTGGCACGAACACCTCATGTTCCTACAGCAAGGCAACAACCACAACTGCTACATCAACAATTGGCAGTACTGCCTCAAGCCTGGATGTGACAAGCATCAGCAAGACAAATTCATGAACAGATTCCTCAGAACTGATGGGAATGGCTGGACCCATTGCCCAGTCAGTGGAAAGACACTTCAATCAGGAAAAGACTGAACTCCCTTGTCAAGGGGTGACATCGGGAGCTCAACAACATGACCCCTAGCAACGCAAAGCACCTGCGATTGCCTGTGTCACTACACGCCAACACGCCAGTACAGACATACACACTTGTGGACTCTGGAGCCAGTGGAAACTACATTTCAAGACAACTTTACAATACTCTCAGCACTGGAAGGAGACGCAAGCAGCAGCCCTATCAGCTCGCGATGGCAAATGGACAGACAGAGCTAGTCTGCCATGAGATGCAGCTAATGGAAATAGTTACCGGACACTATGCTGAAAGGATCCACCTTGATATTGTTGAGTTGGCCACTCAGGATATCTATTTAGGGATGCCTTGGCTAAAGAAGCACAACCCAGTTGTTAACTGGAGGACAGGAGTACTCACGTTTAGGAACTGCACTAACAACGCAGCTCAGACCTGTTACCAGCCGCAGAAGGCATGGACAGATGAGGGAAGAAGTCCTCAGTGGAACCTCACCAACAGAAAAGACAACTCTCAAGAGAAGAGGTCTGCCTTGACAGGTACACCCCAGAACCAGGTGGCCAAACAGTCAGAGATGAAGAGAGAGGAAGTTGTTAACCCTCTGGAGATCCCTGAAGAGTACTGGCCTGGGTATGATAACCTTTTTCAGGAAGAGACAACAACAGCAGCATTGCCTAAGCACTAACCTTGGGATCATGAGATCAAGTTGCAACCAGGGACAGAGCCAGAATTTGGACCAATTTACCAGTTATCAGAGAAAGAGCTCCAAGTACTTCGCGAGTACCTGGAGGAAAACCTGAAAAAGGGTTTCATTCAAGAATCTCAATCGCCAGCAGGATACCTGATACTATTTGCACCAAAGAAAGATGGAAGTCTTCGACTTTGTGTGGATTACAGGAAACTCAACGACATTACCATCAAGAACCAATATCTGTTGCCAAATGCGAACGAATTGCGAGACAGGATCAGCCAAGCTACAATCTTTACCAAGCTGGACTTGAAAGGAGCATACAACCTGATACGCATGAAAGAAGGAGAAGAATGGAAGACAGCCTTCAGAACCTGATACAGACACTACAAGTATCTGGTGATGCTATTCGGACTCACAAACACACCAGCAACATGTCAAGCATTGATCAATAACATCATCAGAGCACACCTGGACCAAACAGCTATCGCCTACCTGGATGACATTCTTGTCTACTCAAACACGCAACAGGAACATACCAAACACGTGAAGGATGTTCTACGATGCCTACAACAGGCAGGGCTCAAGCTCAACCCAAAGAAATGTGAGTTCAACAAACCAGAAGTTGAATTCCTCGGATACATCATAGGAATCGAAGGGATCAAGATTGACCCTGAGAAAATCAAAGCAATTCAGCAATGGCCAACACCGACATCAGTTAAGGAAGTACAAGCCTTCCTAGGATTTGCCAACTTCAACCGACAGTTCATAAAGAACTACTCACAGATGGCAACACCACTGACAGAACTCACAAAGAAGGATGTGGAGTACCGGTGGACGGAGAGACAACAAAAAGCATTCCAACAGCTCAAGGACACTTGCGCCAAGGAACCAGTTCTCCTCAACTTCAAGACAGGCCAACTGACACAAATCAAGACGGACGCTTCAGATCAGGCAGTGGGAGCATGTCTATGCTAACAGGCAGACGGCAAGTGGCACCCAGTTGCCTACTACTCACAAAAAATAACACAAGCAGAACAAAACTATGATATCCACGACAAAGAGCTACTGGCAGTCGTCAACACACTTGAACACTGGAGAGTGTACGCGGAAAGCAGTTCTGAACTCACTGTTCTCACAGACCACAAGAATCTGACAACATTCACAACAACCAAGAAGCTGAACAGACAGCAAGTCAGATGGGCTGAACTTCTAGGGCAACACAAGTTCAAGATCTTGTACACCCCTGGACAAGACAATAGGAGAGCAGACGCACTAAGCTGACAAAAAGACCACATGGAAGATGATGAACACCAAGGAACAATCTTACAGCAGGACCAGTAAGGAAACCTGGTGCCTCAACCACAGATCAACAAGCTCACGGCAGAAGATGCTGAAGAACTAATAAGGAACTACCATGATAATCCAGCACATAGTCACCCAGGAATCTCCAAGACCACAGACCTTATCCAACAAGCAGGGAACAATGTCATTAACCTCTGACAACATGTCACAAACTACATCAGCAAGTGTCTACTATGCCAGAAAAACAAACATGGAAGACATAAGCCATACGGAGAAGGATACCCAAACACGATACTGAGAGGCCTATGGGAAGACATGTCAATGGACTTCATCACAAAGCTACCCAAGTCCAAAGACCCAGTCACAGGAATCACCTACGACTTGATTATGGTGATAGTGGACAGATTCACAAAATATCTAATAGCAGTACCATTCAAGGAGACCCACACAGTAGAACAGTTGGGACACCTCTTACTGGACAGATTAGTTAGAGACCACAGAGTTCTGATCATGATCATTACAGACAGAGACAAACTCTTCACATCCAACTACTGGAAGACAATCAGTGCAGCCATAGGAACAAAACCCAAAATGTCTACAGCCTATCACCCACGAACTGACAGCCAGACAGAGCAAGCAAACCAAGTCCTGGAGACTTACTTACAGCATTACATCAACCAGACCCACAGCAATTGGGTACAGTTATTACCGGTGGCACAGCTGGCAATCAACCAGCACAGATCAGACTCAACAAAGGAATCACTATTTTTTGCCAATTTTGGACAACATGTGAACATCGGGATGCCAAGCAGAGCTTCACCAAACATGGAGAAAGCACTCCAACATGACAAGCTCCTACGACAAACGCACACGATGATGAGGCACTACCTTCAAGAGACCTCAGAAAGAATGCAACGTCAAATGGACAAGAAATCGAAAATGGCACCTCAGCTAAAGAAGGGGGATAAAGTCTACCTCCTCACAAGAAATTAGAAAACAAAGAAACCAAAGACAAAGAAACTTGACAACATCAAGGTCAGACTATTTTCAGTCGAAGAAAAAACAGGACCAGTCAATGTCAAGATATGACTACCAAGGGATGCCAGAGTCCATCCAAACTTTCATATATTGATGATTGAACCAGCTGACCAGAGCACACCCTTGCAGGAAACATTCCATTATCAACCTGAAGAAGAACAAGAGTTCGAAGTTGAACAGATCCTGGCTAGAAAAGGTCAGCAATACCTTGTCAAGTGGAAAGGATACCCAGACTCAGAAAATACCTGGGAACCACTCAAGAACCTCGCGAACTGCCAGCTTCTTCTGCGATAGTTTTGGCAGGAGCAGGACTGAACAGCTTGGCCTGCAGGAGGGATGTGTCAATGACCGATCAAGTCAAATCCTCGCTATCTGACTCCATCTTTTTCACCAAGCACTGAAGCTTCTGCCTCGCACAGACCTCAGCGCCCTCCAACACCTTTCACTTCCGAGACAGACAAGTCTGCACTGTGGCAAGTTGTTTGAAGAGTGCATCGTGTGTTGCCTTGTCAGCGGCCACATCCTCACAGAGGTTGTCCTGGGACATGTTCAGAGATTCCCAGGACACAGAGACACAAGACCTTCCACGCTGAGTGCACACAGCACATTTCAACTTGTCATCTTCTCCTGGCATCTGGAAGCACAGACAACCACAGAGAACACAAAAGTCGCAGGGTGTACGTGAAACAAAACCCTGATCGCAGATTTGAGTAGCAAGCTGAGTTTGGCTAACAGTCGCACATGACTTTGGAGGTATGACCAGATTTCATCAAGACAATGAAAGATGGAGAGGAGGATAGTGTTACAACCCAGGAGGAACACAGTCTTTATATACTCACAGAAAGCAGCAGACAGGATACTGGACAGAAGTACCAGACAGTGTGGCACGGGAACCAGTCATGTGACCGGCGAGACAAACCAGGGGGTGCTCGCCGCAGCATGCATATGCATGAACAAGTGAGCAAAGTGAGCAGAGCTCACCCAGCTCGCCGCAGTGTGCATGAAAAGTGAGCAAAGTGAGCAGAGCTCACCCAGCTCGCCGCAGCGTGCATAAACTGTGAGCAAAGTGAGCAGAGCTCACTGATCTCACCAAGTGAGCAAAGTGAGCAGAGCTCACTGTGCTCACAAACTGAGCACTATATAGTCTGGTGATAGTTCCCCTATGGAACAATCATCTTCAACTCATGTTGTGATCCAGACAACTAGATCTACTTCAATACAATCCTTTTGTACAAAGCTGTTGATCAGGTGTCACCACCACCACGTTCCACCAAACCCCTTCGCGCTCCTTGACACTCCTCTCCTGCGAGAACCAACCCGCCTTCCACCTCTCGCCCTAATCCTATACTCGGATAGGACAGTACGGTACAGACCGCAACACTTTGAAGACCCTCAAGGATGAGTACCTTAGAAGCAACCAACCCCAACTTCCCAGATGGAAAGATTAGCGTCGCCAAGCCAGACCTGTTCTATGGTGAAAGAAACAAGGTCAACAACTGGCTCATGCAACTCCAAGTCTACTTTCAATTCCAACCAGAGACAAAGCTGCCTAAGGACAAGTGGCCCCTCTTCGCAACCACTTACATGAGAGGTAATGCTTATCAATGGATCAAGGCCTACATCAACAAACATCTCTCAGGAAACAGAGACCACAACAGCACAACAGAATAGATGACAAAATAGACGTGATTCAAGGACAAGATCAAAAGGATTCTTGGACTATCTAACAAAGACAAAGTGGCTATACGGATGATGCAGTACATCAAGCAACAACGCTCAGCCGCAGAGTACACCACGCAGTTCAAACAATACTCAGTACTGACTGACTGGGATAACAATGCCCTGATGGTCATGTACTGATGTGGACTCAAGGAAAACATGAAGGATGAAATCACCTTCGACAGATGAGCAGTTGACACACTGGATGAACTCATCACACAAGCAATCAACATTGATGACAAACTATTCAAGCGAGCGATGGAGAAACACCACAACAGAGGATACAGCCACCCCGCATGGCATGTGAGCAACCAGTACAAGCTGCCTAACAAGGCACCACCACATGACCCATATGGCTATGCACCCATGGAACTGGATGCAGTCCACCACAAGGGAAGGTTCACGAAGGGAAGGAACAACAACAAAGGGAAAGCACTGAAGTGCTATGCCTGTGGCAAGCTAGGCCACATGGCAAAAGACTGTTGTTCAAAGAACAAGGTGCACTGACAGCAACTTAATACACTTGACAGAGACTGGAATGTCATTGAGCCAGAGGACCCACCAGGAGAGGCTCAGCTATCCCTTGAACAATGGAACAACTACGATCAGACATTGGAAGCAGCCCACCAACTGGCAACATCAGGAGGCAAGGACCTACCAGAACAGACAGGTCAGGACAAGGGACAGAAGCTCTTAACCACCTCTGATGGGGACTGAGACGAACCCACATCTATCAAAGAAGAAATACCACAAGGAAGCTATGCTTACAGCATGGACCCACAAAATCTACAGCACAGCGAACTACAGTGGAGGTTTTGCATAAAGCACTACTGCACCTACCACGAACAACTACAAAGGTACAGAGGACATTCACCCTACCATGCCACCTGCCACAAGCATTGGGTCAATTGCGAGAAGGATGCCTGTGAGATCCACCTTTGGGACAAACACCAACACACCACATTCCCCGGGCACACACATGATTAGCACAAACACCTCATGTTCCTACAGCAAGGCAACAACCACAACTGCTACATCAACAATTGGCAGTACTGCCTCAAGCCTGGATGTGGCAAGCATCAGCAAGACAAATTCATGAACAGATTTCTCAGGACTGATGGGAATGGCTGGACCCATTGCCCAGTCAGTGGAAAGACACTTCAATCAGGAAAAGACTGAACTCCCTTGTCAAGGGGCGACATCAGGAGCTCAACAACATGACCCCTAGCAACACAAAGCACCTGCGATTGCCTGTGTCACTACACGCCAACACGCCAGTACAGACATACGCACTTGTGGACTCTGGAGCCAGTGGAAACTACATCTCAAGACAACTTTATGATACTCTCGGCACTGGAAGAAGATGTAAGCAGCAGCCCTATCAGCTCACGATAGCAAATGGACAGACAGAGCTAGTCTGCCACAAGACGCAGCCAATGGAAATAGTTACCGGACACTATGCTGAAAGGATCCACCTTGATATTGTCAAGTTGGCCACTCAGAATATCTATTTGGGGATGCCTTGGCTAAAGAAGCACAACCTAGTTGTTAACTGGAAGACAGGAGTACTCACATTTAGAAACTGCACAAACAACACAGCTTGGACCTGTTACCAGCCGCAGAAGGCGTGGACAGATGAGGGAAGAAGTCCTCAGTAGAACCTCACCAACAGAAAGGACAACTCTCAAGAGAAGAGGTCTACCTCAACAGGCACACCCCAGAACCAGGTGGCCAAACAGTCAGAGATGAAGAGAGAGGAAGTTGTTAACCCTCTGGAGATCCCTGAAGAGTACTGACCTGGGTATGATAACCTCTTTCAGGAAGAGACAACAACAGCAGTATTGCCTAAGCACCAAACTTGGGATCATGAGATCAAGTTGCAACCAGGGATGGAGCCAGGATTTGGACCAATTTACCAGTTATCAGAGAAAGAGCTCCAAGTACTTTGTGAGTACCTGGAGGAAAACCTGAAAAAGGGTTTCATTCGAGAATCTCAATTGCCAGCAGGATACCCAATACTATTTGCACTAAAGAAAGACAGAAGTCTTCGACTTTGTGTGGATTACAGGAAACTCAACAACATTATCATCAAGAACTGATATCCGTTGCCAAATGTGAACAAATTGCGAGACAGGATCAGCCAAGCTACAATCTTTACCAAGCTGGACTTGAAAGGAGCATACAACCTGATACGCATGAAAGAAGAAGAAGAATGGAAGACAGCCTTCAGAACCTGATACAGACACTACAAGTATCTGGTTATGCCATTCAGACTCACAAACGCACCAGCAACATGTCAAGCATTGATCAACAACATTATCAAAGCACACCTGGACCAAACAGCTATCACCTACCTGGATAACATTCTTGTCTACTTGAACATGTAACAAGAACATACCAAACATGTGAAGGATGTTCTACAATGCCTACAACAGGCAGGGCTCAAGCTCAACCCAAAGAAATACAAGTTCAACAAACTGGAAGTTGAATTCCTCAGATATGTTATAGGGATCAAAGGGATCAAGATTGACCCTGAGAAAATCAAAGTGATTCAGCAATGGCCAACACCAACATCAGTTAAGGAAGTACAAGTCTTCCTTGGATTTGCCAACTTCAACTGACAGTTCATAAAGAACTACTCACAGATGGCAACACTACTTACAGAACTCACAAAGAAGGATGTGGAGTACTGGTGGACAGAGAGACAACAAAAAGCATTCCAGCAGCTCAAGGACACTTGCACCAAGGAACCAGTTCTCCTTAACTTCAAGATAGGCCAACCAACACAAATCAAGACAGACACTTCAGATCAGGCAGTGGGAGCATGTCTATGCCAACAGGCAGACAGCAAGTAGCACCCAGGTGCCTACTACTCACAAAAAATAACACAAGTGGAACAAAACTATGATATCCACAATAAAGAGCTACTGGCAGTTGTCAACACACTTGAACACTGGAGAGTGTACGCGGAAAGCAGTTCTGAACTCACCATTCTCACAGACCACAAGAATCTGACAATGTTCACGACAACCAAGAAGTGGAACAGACAGCAAGTCAGATAGGCTGAACTCCTAGGGCAACACAAGTTCAAAATCTTGTACACCCCTGGACAAGACAATAGGAGAGCAGATGCACTAAGCTGACAAAAAGACCACATGGAAGATGATGAACACCAAGGAACAATCTTATAGCAGGACCAGCAAGGAAACCTGGTACCTCAACCATAGATCAACAAGCTCACGGCAGAAGACACTGAAGAACTAATAAGGAACTACCACGATAATCTAGCACATGGTCACCCAGGAATCTCCAAGACCACAGACCTTATCCAGCAGGCAGCGAACAATATCATTAACCTCTGACAACATGTCACAAACTACATCAGCAAGTGTCTACTATGCCAGAAAAACAAACATGGAAGACATAAGCTATACAGAGAAGGACACCTGAACATGATACCAAGAGGCCTGTGGGAAGATGTGTCAATAGACTTCATCACAAAGCTACCCAAGTCCAAAGACCCAGTCACAGGAATCACCTACAACTTGATTATAGTGATAGTGGACAGATTCACAAAATATCTAATAGTAGTACTATTCAAGAAGACCCACACAGTAGAACAGTTGGGACACCTCTTACTGGACAGATTGGTCAGAGACCACAGAGTTCTGATCACAGTCATTACAGACAGAGACAAACTCTTCACATCCAACTACTGGAAGACAATCAGTGCAGCCATGGGAACAAAACCCAAAATATCTACAGTCTATCACCCACGAACTGACAGCCAGACAGAGTGAGCAAACCAAGTCCTGGAGACTTACTTACAGCATTACATCAACCAGACCCACAGCAATTGGGTACAGTTATTACCAGTGGCACAGCTGGCAATCAACCAGCACAGATCAGACTCAACAAAGGAATCACTATTTTTTACTAATTTTGGACAACATGTGAACATCGGGATGCCAAGCAGAGCTTCACCAAACACAGAGAAAGCACTCCAATATGACAAGCTCCTACGACAAACACACACGATGATGAGGCACTACCTTCAAGAGACCTCAGAAAGAATGCAACGTCAAATAGACAAGAAATCAAAAATAGCACCTCAGCTAAAGAACAGGGATAAAGTCTACCTCCTCACAAGAAATTAGAAAACAAAGAAACCAAAGACAAAGAAACTTGACAACATCAAGGTCAGACTATTTTCAGTCGAAGAAAAAACAGGACCAGTCAACATCAAGATACAACTACCAAGGGATGCCAGAGTCCATCCAAACTTTCATATATTGATGATTGAACCAGCCGACCAGAGCATACTCTTGCAGGAAACATTCTATTATCAACCTGAAGAAGAACAAGAGTTCAAAGTTGAACAGATCCTGGTGTTACGACCCAGGGATGGGAGCCACTCATTTATAGGCAATCAGGCCGCGGGCCAGGCAAGAGGACACCATGGAAGTCAAGTGACCAACCAACAAGGGGTCACGTGACTGTCGAGACATGCACGGGAGTCTCGACACATGATGCATGAAGCATCAAGACAATCTCACCAGTCTTGACACATGATGCATGAAGCATCAAGACAATCTCACCAGTCTTGACACATGATGCATGAAGCATCGAGACAATCTCACCAGTCTTGACGCAGGGTGCATAACATGGTGGGACTGTCAAGACAATCTCACCTGTCTTGACGTCGAGACTGTCAAGACAATCTTGATTGTCTTGACAGGCCAGCACTATATAGTCTGGTGATAGTTCCCTTATGGAACAATCGTCTTCAACTCATGTTGTGATCCAGACAACTAGATCTACTTCAATACAATCCTTTGTACGAAGCTATTGATCAGGTGTCACCACCACCACATTCCACCAAACCTCTTCGCACTCCTTGACACTCCTCTCCTGCGAGAACCAACCCGCCTTCCACCTCTCGCCCTAATCCTATACTCGGATAGGATGGTACAGTACAGACTGCAACACTTTGAAGACCCTCAAGGATGAGTACCTCAGGAGCAACCAACCCCAACTTCCCAGATAGAAAGATTAGCGTCGCCAAGCCAGACCTGTTCTACAGTGAAAGAAACAAGGTTGATGACTGGCTCATGCAACTCCAAGTCTACTTTCAATTCCAACCAGAGATGAAGCTGCCTAAGGAAAAGTGGCCCCTCTTTGCAACCACTTACATGAGAGGCAATGCTTATCGATGGATCAAACCCTACGTCAACAAACATCTCTCAGGGAACGGAGACCACGACGGCACAACAGAATGGATGACAAAATGGACGTGATTCAAGGATGAGATCAAAAGGATCCTTGGACCATCTAACAAAGATAAAGTGGCTATACGAATGATCCAGCACATCAAACAACAACGCTCAGCCGCAGAGTACACCACGCAGTTCAAACAATACTCAGTACTGACTGACTGGGACAACAACACCCTGATAGTCATGTACCGACGTGGACTCAAGGAAAACATGAAGGATGAAATCACCTTCGACAGACAAGCAGTCGACACACTGGACGAACTCATCACACAAGCAATCAACATTGATGACAAACTATTCGAGTGAGCGATGGAGAAACACCACGACAGAGGATACAGCCACCCCACATGGCATGTGAGCAACCACTACAAGCCACCTAACAAGGCACCACCACATGATCCATATGGCTATGCACCCATGGAACTGGATGCAGTCCACCACAAGGGAAGGTTCATGAAGGGAAGGAACAACAAAAAGAGGAAAGCACTGAAGTGCTATGCCTGTGGCAAGCTAGGCCACATAGTGAAAGACTGTCACTCAAAGAACAAGGTACACCGACAGCAACTTAATACGCTCGACGGAGACTGGAATGTCATTGAGCCAGAGGACCCACCAGGAGAGGCTCAGCTATCCCTTGAACAATAGGACAACTACGATCAGATATTGGAAGCAGCCCACCAACTGGCAACATCAGGAGGCAAGGACCTACCAGAACTAACAGGTCAGGACAAGGGACAGGAGCCCTTAACCACCTCTGATGGGGACTGAGACAAACCCACGTCTATCAAAGAAGAAATACCACAAGGAAGCTATGCTTACAGTATGGACCCACGAAATCTACAGCACAGCGAACTACAGTGGAGGTTTTGCACAAAGCACTACTGCACCTACCACGAACAACTACAAAGGTACGGAGGACATTCACCCTACCACGCCACCTGCCACAAACATTGGGTCAATTGCGAGAAGGATGCGTGTGAGATCCACCTTTGGGACAAACGCCAACACACTGCATTCCCCAGGCACACACATGATTGGCATGAACACCTCATGTTCCTACAGCAAGGCAACAACCACAACTGCTACGTCAACAATTGGCAGTACTGCCTCAAGCCTGGATGTGACAAGCATCAGCAAGACAAATTCATAAACAGATTCCTCAGGACTGATGGGAATGGCTGGACCCATTGCCCAGTCAGTGGAAAGACACTTCAATCAGGAAAAGACTGAACTCCCTTGTCAAGGGGTGACATCGGGAGCTCAACAACATGACCCCTAGCAACACAAAGTACCTGCGATTGCCTGTGTCACTACACGCCAACACGCCAGTACAGACATACGCACTTGTTGACTCTGGAGCCAGTGGAAACTACATTTCAAGACAACTTTACGACACCCTTGGCACTGGAAGAAGATGCAAGCAGCAGCCCTATCAGCTCGCGATAGCAAATGGACAGACAGAGCTAGTCTGCCATGAGACGCAGCCAATGGAAATAGTTACCAGACACTATGCTGAAAGGATCCACCTTGATATTGTCGAGTTGGCCACTCAGGATATCTATTTGGGGATGCCTTGGCTAAAGAAGCACAACCCAGTTGTTAACTGGAAGACAGGAGTACTCATGTTTAGGAACTGCACTAACAACACAGCTCGGACCTGTTACCAGCCGCAGAAGGCGTGGACAGATGAGGGAAGGAGTCCTCAGTGGAACCTCACCAACAGAAAGGACAACTCTCAAGAAAAGAGGTCTGCCTTGACAGGCACACCCCAGAACCAGGTGGCCAAACAGTCAGAGATGAAGAGAGAGGAAGTTGTTAACCCTCTGGAGATCTCTGAAGAGTACTGACCTGGGTATGATAACCTCTTTCAGGAAGAGACAACAACAGCAGTGTTGCCTAAGCACCAACCTTGGAATCATAAGATCAAGTTGCAACCAGGGACAGAGCCAGGATTTGGACCAATTTACCAGTTATCAGAGAAAGAGCTCCAAGTACTTCGCGAGTACCTGGAGGAAAACCTGAAAAAGAGTTTCATTCGAGAATCTCAATTGCCAGCAGGATACCCGATACTATTTGCACTAAAGAAAGACAGAAGTCTTCGACTTTGTGTGGATTACAGGAAACTCAACAACATTACCATCAAGAATTGATATCCACTGCCAAATACGAACAAATTGCGAGACAGGATCAGCCAAGCTACAATCTTTACCAAGCTGGACTTGAAAGGAGCATACAACCTGATACGCATGAAAAAAGGAGAAGAATGGAAGACAGCCTTCAGAACCTGATACAGACACTACAAGTATCTGGTTATGCCATTCAGACTCACAAACACACCAGCAACATGTCAAGCATTGATCAACAACGTCATCAGAGCACACCTGGACCAAACAGCTATCGCCTACCTGGATGACATTCTTGTCTACTTGAACACACAACAAGAACATACCAAATATGTGAAGGATGTTCTACGATGCCTACAAGAGGCAGGGCTCAAGCTCAACCTGAAGAAATGTGAGTTCAACAAACTGGAAGTTGAATTCCTCGGATACATCATAGAGATCAAAGGGATCAAGATTGACCCTGAGAAAATCAAAGTGATTCAGCAATGGCCAACACCGACATCAGTTAAGGAAGTACAAGCCTTCCTAGGATTTGCCAACTTCAACTGACAGTTCATCAAGAACTACTCACAGATGGCAACACCACTGACAGAACTCACGAAGAAGGACGTGGAGTACTGGTGGACGGAGAGACAACAAAAAGCATTCCAACAGCTCAAGGACGCTTGCGCCAAGGAACCAGTTCTCCTCAACTTCAAGACAGGCCAACCGACACGAATTAAGACGGACGCTTCAGATCAGGCAGTGGGAGCATGTCTATGCCAACAGGCAGACGGCAAGTGGCACCCAGTTGCCTACTACTCACGAAAAATAACACAAGCGGAACGAAACTATGATATCCACGATAAAGAGCTACTGGCAGTCGTCAACGCACTCGAACACTGGAGAGTGTACGCGGAAAGCAGTTCTGAACTCACCATTCTCACAGACCACAAGAATCTGACAATGTTCACAACAACCAAGAAGCTGAACAGACGGCAAGTCAGATAGGCTGAACTCCTAGGGCAACACAAGTTCAAGATCTTGTACACCCCTGGACAAGACAATAGGAGAGCAGACACACTAAGCCGACAAAAAGACCACATGGAAGATGATGAACGCCAAGGAACGATCTTACAGCAGGACCAGCAAGGAAACCTGGTACCTCAACCACAGATCAACGAGCTCACAGCAGAAGACACTGAAGAACTAATAAGGAACTACCATGATAACCCAGCACACAGTCACCCAGGAATCTCCAAGACCACAGACCTTATCCAACAGGCAGGGAACAATGTCATTAACCTCTGACAACATGTCACAAACTACATCAGCAAGTGTCTACTATGCCAGAAAAACAAACATGGAAGACATAAGCCATACGGAGAAGGACACCCGAACACAATACTGAAAGGCCTGTGGGAAGACATGTCAATGGACTTCATCACAAAGCTACCCAAGTCCAAAGACCCAGTCACAGGAATCACCTACTACTTGATTATGGTGATAGTGGACAGATTCACAAAATATCTAATAGTGGTACTATTCAAGGAAACCCACACAGCAGAACAGTTGGGACACCTCTTACTGGACAGATTGGTCAGAGACCACGGAGTTCCGATCACAATCATTACAGACAGAGATAAACTCTTCACATCCAACTACTGGAAGACAATCAGTGCAGCCATGGGAACAAAACCCAAAATGTCTACAGCCTATCATCCACGAACTGACAGCCAGACAGAGCGAGCGAACCAAGTCCTGGAGACTTACTTACGGCATTACATCAACAAGACCCACAGCAATTGGGCACAGTTATTACCGGTGGCACAGCTGGCAATCAACCAGCACAGATCAGACTCAACAAAGGAATCGCCATTTTTTGCCAATTTTGGATGACATGCGAACATCGGGATGCCAAGCAGAGCTTCACCAAATGCGGAGAAAGCACTCCAACACAACAAGCTCCTACGACAAACACACACGATGATGAGGCACTACCTTCAAGAGACCTCAGAAAGAATGCAATGTCAAATGGACAAGAAATCGAAAATGGCACCTCAGCTAAAGAAGGGGGATAAAGTCTACCTCCTCACAAGAAATTGGAAAATGAAGAAACCAAGAACAAAGAAACTGGACCATGTCAAGGTCGGACCATTTTCAGTCGAAGAAAAAGCTGGACCAGTCAACATCAGACTGCGACTACCGAGAGACGCTCGGGTACACCCAAACTTTCACATCTCAATGATCAAATTAGCTGACCAGAGCACACCCTTGCAGGAAACATTTCATTACCAACCAGAGGAAGAACAGGAATTTGAGGCTGAACAGATCCTGAAGAGAAAAGGTCAGTGATACCTTGTCAAGTGGAAAGACTACCCAGACTCAGAAAATACCTGGGAGCCACTCAGGAACCTCGCAAACTGCCAGCTCCTCCTGCAGCAGTTCCGGCAGGAGCAGGACTGAACAGCTCGGCCTGCAGTGTGGACGCATCAATGACTGTCGCCGACAAGTCTTCACCATCCACCTCTATTTCAGCAACAAGGCACTGGAGCTTCTTCTTTGCTTGACCCTCAGCACCCTCAAGAACCTTTCACTTTCAGGACACACAAGCCTGCAGCTCAGCAAGCTGCTTGACAAGAGCATCCCGCTTGGCCTCATCAACAGCCAAATCCTCGCGAAGGTTATCCCAAGTCATGTTCAGTGACTCCCAAGAAAGTGACACACAGGACTTTCCCCGACAAGTGCACTCAGCGCACTTCAACTTATCGTTGTCGTCAGACATTCAGAAGCAGGGCTTGTGGTTCAAAACACAGAAGTCACACGGAGCAAGCGACACAAAGTTATGATCACGGATCTGGGCTGCCAGTTGGTTTCGGTAAGCAGAGGCACGTGATTTTGCAGACATACTCAAGAATTCATCAGGACAATAAATGAAGGAGAGGAGGGTAGTGTTACAACCCAGGGATGGGAGCCACTCATTTATAGGCAATCAGGCCGCGGGCCAGGCAAGAGGACACCATGGAAGTCAAGTGACTAACCAACAAGGGGTCACGTGACTGTTGAGACACACACAGGAGTCTCGACGCATGATGCATGAAGCATCAAGACAATCTCACCAGTCTCGACACATGATGCATGAAGCATCAAGACAATCTCACCAGTCTCGACGCATGATGCATGAAGCATCAAGACAATCTCACCAGTCTTGACGCAGGGTGCATAACATGGTGGGACTGTCAAGACAATCTCACCTGTCTTGACATCAAGACTGTCAAGACAATCTTGATCATCTTGACAGGCCAGCACTATATAGTCTGGTGATAGTTCCCTTATGGAACAATCGTCTTCAACTCATGTTGTGATCCAGACAACTAGATCTACTTCAATACAATCCTTTGTACGAAGCCATTGATCAGGTGTCACCACCACCACGTTCCACCAAACCCCTTCGCACTCCTTGACACTCCTCTCCTGCGAGAACCAACCCACCTTCCACCTCTCGCCCTAATCCTATACTCGGATAGGACAGTACGGTACAGACTGCAACACCTGGCTAGAAAAAGTCAGCAATACCTCGTCAAGTGGAAAGGATACCCAGACTCGGAAAATACCTGGGAACCACTCAAGAACCTCACGAACTGCCAGCTTCTTCTGCAATAGTTTCGGCAGGAGCAGGACTGAACAGCTCGGCCTGCAGGAGTGACATGTCAATGACTGATCAAGTCAAATCCTCGCCATCTGACTCCATCTCTTTCACCAAGCACTGAAGCTTCTGCCTTGCACAGACCTCAGCACCCTCCAACACCTTTCACTTCTGAGATAGACAAGCCTGCACTGTGGCAAGTTGTTCAAAGAGTGCATCGCGCATTGCCTTGTCAGTGGCCACATCCTCACAGAGGTTGTCCCGGGACATGTTCAGAGATTCCCAGGACACAGAGACATAAGACCTTCTGTGCTGAGTGCACGTAGCATATTTCAACTTATCATCTTCTCCCAGCATCTGGAAGCACAGACAACCACAGAGAACACAAAAGTCGCAGGGCGTACACGAAACAAAACCCTGATCACAGATTTAAGCAGCAAGCTGAGTTCGGCTAACAGTCACACATGACTTTAGAGGCATGACCAGATTTCATCAAGATGATGAAAGATGGAGAGGAGGATAGTGTTACAACCCAGAAGGAACACAGTCTTTATATACTCACAGAAAGCAGCAGACAGGATACTAGACAGAAGTACCAGACAGCGTGGCACGGGAACCAGTCACGTGACCAGTGAGACAAACCAGGGGGTGCTCACCGCAGCATGCATATGCATGAACAAGTGAGCAAAGTGAGCAGAGCTCACCCAGCTTGCCGCAGTGTGCATGAAAAGTGAGCAAAGTGAGCAGAGCTCACCCAGCTCACCGCAGCATGCATGAAAAGTGAGCAAAGTGAGCAGAGCTCACCCAGCTCACCGCAGTGTGCATGAACAAGTGAGCAAAGTGAGCAGAGCTCACCCAGCTTGCCGCAGTGTACATGAACTGTGAGCAAAGTGAGCAGAGCTCACCGATCTCACTGAGTGAGCAAAATGAGCAGAGCTCACTGTGCTCATGAACTGAGCACTATATAGTCTGGTGATAGTTCCCCTATAGAACAATTGTCTTCAACTTATGTTGTGATCCAGACAACTAGATCTACTTCAATACAATCCTTTTGTACAAAGCCATTGATCAGGTGTCACCACCACCATGTTCCACCAAACCCCTTCGCGCTCCTTGACACTCCTCTCCTGCGAGAACCAACCCGCCTTCCACCTCTCGCCCTAATCCTATACTCGGATAGGACAGTACAGTACAGACTGCAACAGTTTGGATAGAAGATAGAAAACAAGCTGTGCGAAATTTAAAATAGAGATCTAGAGGAAAAAGAAAAAGCTCACTCTCTAATAGAAAAGAAGGAGTGGCTTTGAAAGCACCCCCAATAAGTCTCAGACATTTGTTTTGGAATATGATAAGAGAGGAAATATTAGAGGATTTTCTGAGTGGGTTGAACCAAATTCCCACTGCATAGCTCAGTACAGATCTGAGTATTGCAGTGTACACAAGGCGTGCTGTGAGAACTGGAAAGCCCCAGGTGGAGTAAGAGGTTCTAGAAAAAGAAGATAGTGCTTTTTGTGCTTTTTGAAGAATAATTCTCTGGTGTTTGTGCCAGTGGAGTTTGGCATCCAGGTACACTCCCAATACTCGCACTTCTTCTTTTGGTTTTAGAATCATATTCCCAAGTCTAAGCTTGAGCTGCAGATTGTCTGATCTTCTTCTGGAAAAATGAAGTATTTTATATTTCTCAGGAGAGAAGACCATTCCATGTCTTGCAGCCCAAGATAGACATTTAACATGTGTATTCTTCAACTTCAGAAGGTTGCTTTTAAGAGAGTGTCCAAATGCAAGCAGATTTGTATCATCTGCAAATCCCAGAGCAGAAACACCAGTAGTAGGAGAATGTACAGTCTCATGAAGTTCAGAAATATAGAATAGAAAAAGAATAGGAGACAAAGGGGAATCTTGGGGGACTCCACAGTGAATAGGAATAGAAGAGGACTCAGAGTCATCAAAAACTAGAGTGGTGGTATGTCTGGTACAGAAAGAGAAGATCCAAGAAGTTAGCCAGAGAGGGATTTCTTTTCTCTCCAGAATCTTTTGAAGAATCTCTCGGAGAACTCTGTCATATGCTCCTGAGATGTCCAGAGAAAGTAGAGATGCAACCATGCCTTCTTTCCAGACTTTTTCCACTTGGGAAGTTAGAAGGAAAAGTGCTGATTCAGTTGATCTGTCTTTCCTGAACCCCATCTGGATTTCTGGCAAGAGTTTAGCTTCTTCTGCTACCTTGCTTAGTCTGGCTGCTGTAATAGCTTCCATCAGCTTGCCAGTTGTGTTTAGCAGAGCTATAGGGCGCCAGGCTTTAGCTTGGTTATAGATTCCCTTGCCAGGTTTTCTTAGACAGACTGTTTTTGCATTCTTGAATTTCTCTGGAAAGTATTCCAGTCTCCAGTATGTTGATGTGAGAACAGCTATAGCTTGGCAGAACTTGGGACCCAGAGCTTTCAGAAATCCATTTGGCAGCTTGTCTTTTCCTCCTGCTGTAAAAGGTTTCTTCTTGTTCAGAATTTGCTCCACTTCTTCAGTGGTAACCTCCTGAGAAAGCTGGATCTCTGGGGTACTCTGGTGACTTTCTGTACTTGGTTCTGGAACATGTGCTTCTGGAAAGAATTGAGCTGAGAAAGATTTTGTCTTCTCCTCAAAGCTTTTGGCTAGTCCTTCTTGAGTCTCCAGATCAGGGACCAGAGGAAGATCAGGGGTCTTGTTAGCTTTTGATTTTCCCCACTTTGCAAGCTTCCAGAATTTTGAGGAACTGGCTAGCTCATGAACTTGTTTTCTGAAGGTGTTCTGTTTGCCTTCTCTGACAGCTTTCTTCTTGAGCTTAGTTGCTTCTTCTAGCTCTTCTTGGCTTGCCTGTCCTCTGAGCACTTGTCTTTTTATTTGTGATGAGGCAATAGCAGAGCAGAACTCAAGTCTAACTGATTCAGTGACCTTGACCTGACTTGGCTTGAGACTCGAGACTTGGATTGATGTACAAGATGAAAGACAAGGAAGGAAGAAAAAGAGAAAAGAAGAAGGGAAGAAGCTGGGGGAGCAGGAGAAGTTCTTATAGGCAGGGGATCAGGCAACAGCGGAGCAAGCAGGCAACAGTGCAGATGGGACTTCCCGGCAAGATGTGTGACTTGTGCCAGATATGCAACTGGGCCAGAACTGTGACATTACCCCCCTCCTTCACATGGCAAACTCCTGTGAGCCTCAGGCTGCTTGTGGGTGTAGTTCTGTGGCTGTGGTTTCCTTGGGTATTTCTCATAGAAGTTGTAGATAGTGTCTTTGGCGTTGTCAAGATGCTCAATAGACTTTTCAGTGGCATCTTCAATAGGCCATCCAGACTATTTGACCAGGTACTTGAACTTCTGTCAAGATGTTGCTGGCTTGGAGTCAAGGATTTCTTCAACCTGGAACTCTTCATCTGTGTCTTGACTAATAACAGGGCCAGGGTGTTCATTTGATTGGCCAGGGATAGGATTAGCAGGTGTCAGATGTAGAAGGGAAACATGAAAGACAGAGTAGATCTTGAGAGTGTGTGGAAGCTCCAGATAGCAGGCATAGCTTCCGACTGTCTTCAACACCTTGAATGGTCCAATCCACTTGTTGTCAAGCTTTTTGCATGGGTGGCGTGTCCTGATGTTCTTGGTATTCAGCCAAACAAGATCTCCAGTTTGATAGGACAGTGACAGGACTTGATGCAAATTGGCGGTGTGAGCTTGAGCTTCCTGGGATAGTCGGAGTTCAGCTTGCAACTGTTCCAGAATCTACATTATTTCTCCAGAGATTTCCATAGCATCTTGGTTGCAGGCTTCACTCATGGGTGTGATGCTGAGCTGTGGATGGAACTCTTTGTTGGCAAAGAACAGTGACATGCTAGAGGAATCAGACTTGGAGTTGTTCTGCGTGAACTCTGCCAGAGGAAGCTATTGGACCCAGTCATCTTGGAGATAGTTGACATAGGATCTCAGGTAGTGTTCAAGCTCCTGATTCTCTTGTTCTGTCTGACTATCTGTCTCTGGGTGGTGTCCTGAGGATAGTCGTAGCATGACATCAAGATGGGCACAGAGTGCTTTCCAGAATAAGCTGACAAACTGACCTTCTCTGTCTGAAACAATACTCCTGGGTAAGCTATGGGTACAGACAACAAACTGGATGAACATCCGGACAAGATGTGAGGTTGTCATCTCAGCACATGGCACAAAGTGGTGTTCTTTGGTGAGATGGTCAGTGATAACCCAGATGTGCTTGGCACCAGGGAAGCAGGCATCTCTTGACTTGGGCAAGTCAGTAATGAAATCCATAGCTAGATCCTGCCAACATTGCTGAAGCATGGGAAGAGATAGCAGCTCTCCTTGGCAATCACAGGCAGGCTTTGCTTGAGAGCAGACATGACAATTCCTGATGTACTGCTGTATGATGTTCACCATCTTTGGCCAATAGTACTAACAAGACAGGAGATTATGGGTCTTGGCAATCCCAGTGTGGCCAGCTATTGCTTAGTCATGGGCTTCTTGGAACAGGTGTAGGTGTAGCTTATCGTTCTCAGGGATCCAGAGTCAGTTCTTGTAGAAGAGACAGTTATTTTCTAAGCTGCAGTCTGAGAGAGACACTTCTCGACTGTGCCTGACACTATCCCTTAGCATCTGTGACACTGTTGCCACTAGATCACCTTCAGCAAGGTTGTTATAGGCAGCTTAGATGATGTCTGAAAGAGGTGCAGCACCAGGTTCAGTGTCAACTGGTGCAGCTTCTGAACATCTCAGGATCTGGATAAGCTTGACTTGAACCTCTGAATATGCAAGATTCTTGGGCTTGAGGACAACTTGCTCCATGAAGTCTTGACAGAGATCACTGTCTGACAGGAGGTCTTGGGAACATTGAGTAAGAGTGTCAGCCTTGCACTGACTGCCTGGACAGTAGCTGATCTTGAAATTGAAGTGTGACAAGAACTCGCTCCAACAGGCTTAACAGTGGGAAAGACACTTTGACAACATGAAGTACTCCAAGTTCTTGTGATCAGAGATCACTTTGACAGGTTCTGGAGATCCTTCAAGCTCTGCTCACTATTCTTCAAAGGCACAGACAATTGCCAGCAACTCTTTGTTGTAGATCTCGTAGTTGCATTCTGCCAGCAGGTGGCGGTGTGACAAGAAGGCAACAGGGTGTAGAACTCCTTCATGGTCTGGCTGTGACAGGACAGCACCAGAGACGTAGTCAGAAGTGTCAGTCTCAACAACACACTCCTTCTCCAGATCAAAGTGCTGCAGGATGGGTGCAGTGCTGAACACCTTCTTGATACTTTCAAACAAGTGCTGCTCTGGGGTTTCCCACTTGAAGGCAACATTCTTCTTGGTCAGAGCTGTGAGCGGGGATGCAAGTTTGGCAAAGTCTTTGATAAACCAGTGGTAGAAGTTTGCAAAGGTAATAAAGCTCTGCACTTCCTTGAGACTGGCAGGAGGATTCCACTCCTTGATGGTGTTGGTCTTGGCTGGGTCCATGCTCACAGATCTGGGTCAGCTGTCTTCAGTGGCAGACTGAATGATGAGGCCAAGGTACTTGACTTGATACACTTCAAAGTCACACTTGGAGATGTCAACTTGCAGGCTTGCGTCTTGTAGTCAACTGAGAACAAGCTTGACATGCTTCTGGTGTTCATTGAGTGTCTGACTGTAGACAAGGATGTCATCTACATAGGCAGTGCCAAAGACGTCAAGGATGTCAGGTCCCAAAACATTATTGATGTAGTTCTGGAACATGCTTGGAGTATTGGCAAGACCAAAGAGTATGACAAGGTATTTGTAGAGGCCTGAGCGTGCGCAGAACACAGTCTTCCATTCTTCACCTTCCTTCATCCAGATACAGTTGAAGGCACCAACAATGTCAAGCTTGGTGTACCACACAGCTTTGCAAAGCTGGTCCAACATCTCCTGGATCAGTGGCAGGGGGTAACAGTTCTTGATAGTGATGGTGTTGAGTGCTCTGTAGTCTACACAGAAACACAATCCACCTTCTGGCTTCTTGACAAAGAGGACTGGTGCAGCAGCAGGTGATGAAGATGCTTGAATGAAGCCCTTGTTCAGGTTCTCTGTCAGGTACTTCTTGAGAACTTCGAGTTCTTCTCTGCTCATGCTGTACAGAGGTCCAGAGAGTGCCTGGGTTCCTGGTTCCATCTTGATCTTGTGGTCAACTTGTAGGTGTAGAGGAGGAAGCTTGTCAGCGTCATCCTTGCTGAAGATGTCTGGGAACTTGTGGTACTGAGCAGGGAGAAGTGTGGCAGGATCCTGTTGCGGTCTGTACTGTACTGTCCTATCCGAGTATAGGATTAGGGCGAGAGGTGGAAGGCAGGTTGGTTCTCGCAGGAGAGGAGTGTCAAGGAGTGTGAAGGGGTTTGGTGGAATGTGGTGGTGGTGACACCTGATCAACAGCTTCGTACAAAAGGATTGTATTGAAGTAGATCTAGTTGTCTGGATCACAACATGAGTTGAAGATGATTGTTCTATAGGGGAACTATCACCGGACTATATAGTGCTCAGTTTGTGAGCACAGTGAGCTCTGCTCACTTTGCTCACTTGTTCATGCACGCTGTGGTGAGCTGGGTGAGCTCTGCTCACTTTGCTCACTTTTCATGCACGCTGCGGTGAGCTGGGTGAGCTCTGCTCACTTTGCTCACTTTTCATGCACGCTGCGGTGAGCTGGGTGAGCTCTGCTCACTTTGCTCACTTGTTCATGCATATGCATGCTGCGGCAAGCACCCCCTGGTTTGTCTTGCCAGTCACGTGACTGGTTCCCGTGCCATGCTGTCTGGTACTTCCATCCAGTATCCTGTCTGCTGCTTTCTGTGAGTATATAAAGACTGTGTTCCTCCTGGGTTGTAACACTATCCTCCTCTCCATCTTTCATCATCTTGATGAAATCTGGTCATGCCTCCAAAGTCATGTGTGACTGTTAGCTGAACTCAGCTTGCTGCTTAAATCTGTGATCAGGGTTTTGTTTCACGTACACCCTGCGATTTTTGTGTTCTCCGTGGTTATCCATGCTTCCAGATGCTGGGAGAAGACAATAAGTTGAAATGTGCTGTGTGCACTCAGCACAGAAGGTCTTGTGTCTCTGTGTCCTGGGAATCTCTGAACATGTCCTGGGACAATCTCCGTGAGGATGTGGCTGCTGACAAGGCAACACACAACACACTCTTTGAACAACTTGCCACAGTGCAGGCTTGTCTGTCTCGGAAGTGAAAGGTGTTGGAGAGCGCTGAGGTCTGTGCAAGGCAGAAGCTTCAGTGCTTAGTGAAAGAGATAGAGTCAGATGGCAAGGATTTGACTTGATCAGTCATTGACGTGTCCCTCCTGCAGGCTGAGCTGTTCAGTCCTGCTCCTGCTGAAACTGTCGCAGAAGAAGCTGGCAGTTCACAAGGTTCTTGAGTGGTTCCCAGGTATTTTCCAAGTCTGGGTATCCTTTCCACTTAACAAGGTATTGCTGACTTTTTCTAGCCAGGATCTGTTCAACTTCGAACTCTTACTCTTCTTCAGGTTGATAATAGAATGTTTCCTGCAAGGGTGTGCTCTGGTCGGCTGGTTCAATCATCAATATATGAAAGTTTGGATGGACTCTGGCATCCCTTGGTAGTCGTATCTTGATGTTGACTGGTCCTGTTTTTTCTTCAACTGAAAATAGTCTGACCTTGATGTTGTCAAGTTTCTTTGTCTTTGGTTTCTTTGTTTTCTAATTTCTTGTGAGGAGGTAGACTTTATCCCTGTTCTTTAGCTGAGGTGCTATTTTTGATTTCTTGTCTATTTGACGTTGCATTCTTTCTGAGGTCTCTTGAAGGTAGTGCCTCATCATTGTGTGTGTTTGTTGTAGGAGCTTGTCATATTGGAGTACTTTCTCCGTGTTTGGTGAAGCTCTGCTTGGCATCCCAATGTTCACATGTTGTCCAAAATTAGTAAAAAATAGTGATTCCTTTGTTGAGTCTGATCTGTGCTGGTTGATTGCCAGCTGTGCCACTGGTAATAACTGTACCCAATTGCTGTGGGTCTGGTTGATGTAATGCTGTAAGTAAGTCTCCAGGACTTGGTTTGCTCACTCTGTCTGGCCGTCAGTTCGTGGGTGATAGGCTGTAGATATTTTGGGTTTTGTTCCCATAGCTGCACTGATTGTCTTCCAGTAGTTGGATGTGAAGAGTTTGTCTCTGTCTGTAATGATTGTGATCAGAACTCCGTGGTCTCTGACCAATCTGTCCAGTAAGAGGTGTCCCAACTGTTCTGCTGTGTGGGTCTCCTTGAATGGTACTGCTATTAGATATTTTGTGAATCTGTCCACTATCACCATAATCAAGTTGTAGGTGATTCCTGTGACTGGGTCTTTGGACTTGGGTAGCTTTATGATGAAGTCTATTGACATGTCTTCCTATAGGCCTCTCAGTATCGTGTTCAGATGTCCTTCTCTGTATAGCTTATGTCTTCCATGTTTGTTTTTCTGGCATAGTACACACTTGCTGATGTAGTTTGTGACATGTTGTCAGAGGTTAATGACATTATTCCCTGCCTGTTAGATAAGGTCTGTGGTCTTGGAGATTCCTGGGTGACCATGTGCTAGATTATTGTGGTAGTTCCTTATTAGTTCTTCAGTGTCTTCTGCCATAAGCTTGTTGATCTGTGGTTGAGGTACCAGGTTTCCTTGCTGGTCCTGCTGTAAGATTGTTCCTTGGTGTTCATCATCTTCTATGTGGTTTTTTCGTCAGCTTAGTACGTCTGCTCTCCTATTGTCTTGTCCAGGGGTGTACAAGATCTTGAACTTGTGTTGCCCTAGGAGTTCAGCCTATCTGACTTGCCATCTGTTCAGCTTCTTGGTTGTCGTGAATGTTGTCAGATTCTTGTGGTCTGTGAGAACAGTGAGTTCAGAACTGCTTTCTGCGTACACTCTCCAGTGTTCAAGTGCGTTGACAACTGCCAGTAGCTCTTTATCGTGGATATTATAGTTTTGTTCCACTTGTGTTATTTTTCGTGAGTAGTAGGCAACTGGGTGCCACTTGCTGTCTGCCTGTTGGCATAGACATGCTCCCACTGCCTGATCTGAAGTGTCTGTCTTAATTCATGTCTGTTGGCCTGTCTTGAAGTTGAGGAGAACTGGTTCCTTGGCACAAGTGTCCTTGAGCTGTTGGAATACTTTTTGTTATCTCTCTGTCCACCAGTACTCCACGTGCTTCTTTGTAAGTTCTGTCAGTGGTGTTGCCATCTGTGAGTAGTTCTTTATGAACTGTCAGTTGAAGTTGGCAAATCCTAGGAAGACTTGTACTTCCTTAACTAACATCAGTGTTGGCCATTGCTGAATTGCTTTGATTTTCTCAGAGTTAATTTTGATCTCTTCGATCCCTATAACATATCTGAGGAATTCAACTTCTGGTTTGTTGAACTCGGATTTCTTTGGGTTGAGCTTGAGCCCTGCCTGTTGTAGGCATTGTAGAACATCCTTCACATGTTTGGTATGTTCTTGTTGTGTGTTTGAGTAGACAAGAATGTCATCCAGGTAGGTGATAGCTGTTTGGTCCAGGTGTGCTCTGATGATGTTGTTGATCAATGCTTGACATGTCGCTGGTGTGTTCGTGAGTCCGAATGGCATAACCAGATACTTGTAGTGTCTGTATCAGGTTCTGAAGGCTGTCTTCTATTCTTCTCCTTCTTTCATGCGTATCAGGTTGTATGCTTCTTTCAAGTCCAGCTTGGTAAAGATTGTAGCTTGGCTGATCCTGTCTCGCAATTTGTTTGCATTTGGCAACAGATATCAGTTCTTGATAGTAATGTTGTTGAGTTTCCTGTAATCCACACAAAGTCGAAGACTTCTGTCTTTCTTTAGTGCAAATAGTATTGGGTATCCTGCTGGCAATTGAGATTCTTGAATGAAACCCTTTTTCAGGTTTTCCTCCAGGTACTCGCGAAGTACTTGGAGCTCTTTCTCTGATAACTGGTAAATTAGTCCAAATCCTGGCTCTGTCCCTGGTTGCAACTTGATCTCATGATCCCAAGGTTGGTGCTTAGACAACACTGCTGTTGTTGTCTCTTCCTGAAAGAGGTTATCATACCCAGGCCAGTACTCTTCAGAGATCTCCAGAGGGTTAACAACTTCCTCTCTCTTCATCTCTGACTGTTTGGCCACCTGGTTCTGGGGTATGCCTGTCAAGGCAGACCTCTTTTCTTGAGAGTTGTCCTTTCTGTCAGTGAGGTTCTACTGAGGACTTCTTCCCTCATCTGTCCACACCTTCTGCGGCTGGTAACAGGTCCAAGCTGTGTTGTTAGTGCAGTTCCTAAACGTGAGTACTCCTGTCCTCCAGTTAACAACTGGGTTATACTTCTTTAGCCAAGGCATCCCCAAATAGATATCCTGAGTGGCCAACTCAACAATATCAAGGTGGATCCTTTCAGCATGGTGTCTGGTAACTATTTCCATTGGCTGCGTCTTATGGCAGACTAGCTCTGTCTGTCTATTTGCTATCACCAGCTGATAGGGCTACTGCTTGTGTCTTCTTCCAGTGCTGAGGGTATTGTAAAGTTGTCTCAAGATGTAGTTTCCACTGGCTCCAGAGTCAACAAGTGTGTATGTCTGTACTGGCGTGTTGGCGTGTAGTGACAGAGGCAATCACAGGTGATTTGTGTTGCTAGGGGTCATGTTGTTGAGCTCCTGATGTCACCCCTTGATAAGGGAGTTCAGTCTTTTCCTGATTGAAGTGTCTTTCCACTGACTGGGCAATAGGTCCAGCTATTCCCATCAGTCCTGAGGAATCTGTTCATGAATTTGTCTTGCTGATGCTTGCCACATCCAGGCTTGAGGCAGTACTGCCAATTGTTGACGTAGCAGTTGTGGTTGTTGCCTTGCTGTAGGAACATGAGGTGTTCGTGCCAATCATGTGTGTGCCCGGGGAATGTGGTGTGTTGGTGTTTGTCCCAAAGTTGGATCTCACACACATCCTTCTCGCAATTGACCCAATGCTTGTGGCAGGTGGCATGGTAGGGTGAATGTCCTCCATACCTTTGTAATTGTTCGTGGTAGGTGCAGTAGTGCTTTGTGCAAAACCTCCACTGTAGTTCGCTGTGCTGTAGATTTTGTGGGTCCATGCTGTAAGTATAGCTTCCTTGTGGTATTTCTTCTTTGATAGATGTGGGTTTGTCTCAGTCCCCATCAGAGGTGGTTAAGAGCTCCTGTCCCTTGTCCTGACCTGTCTGTTCTGGTAGGTCCTTGCCTTCTGATGTTGCCAGTTGGTGGGCTGCTTCCAATATCTGATTGTAGTTGTCCCATTGTTCAAGAGATAGCTGTGTCTCTCCTGGTGGGTCCTCTGGCTCAATGACATTCCAGTCTCTGTCAAGTGTATTAAGTTACTGTCAGTGCACCTTGTTCTTTGAACAACAGTCTTTCACCATGTGGCCTAGCTTGCCACAGGCATAGCACTTCAGTGCTTTTCTTTTTTTGTTGTTCCTTCCTTTTGTGAACCTTCCCTTGTGGTGGACTGCATCCAGTTCCATGGGTGCATAGCCATATGGGTCATGTGGCAGTGCTGTGTTGGACAGCTTGTAGTGGTTGCTCACATGCCATGCGGGGTGGCTGTATCTTCTGTCATGGTGTTTCTCCATCACTCACTCGAATAGTTTGTTATCAATGTTGATTGCTTGTGCGATGAGTTTGTCCAGTTTGTCAACTGCTTGTCTGTTGAAGGTGATTTCATCCTTCATGTTTTCCTTGAGTCCACGTCAGTACATGACTATCAGGGCATCATCATCCCAGTCAGTCAGTACTGAGTATTGTTTGAACTGCGTGGTGTACTCTGCAGCGGAGTGTTGTTGTTTAATGTGCTGGATCATTTGTATAGCCACTTTGTCTTTGTTAGATAGTCCAAGGATCCTTTTGATCTTGTCCTTGAATCATGTCCATTTCATTATCTATTCTTTTGTGCTGTTGTGGTCTCTGTTTCCTGAGAGATGTTTGTTGACGTAGGGCTTGATCTATCAATAAGCATTACCTCTCATGTAAGTGGTTGCGAAGAGGGGCCACTTGTCCTTAGGCAGCTTCGTCTCTGGTTGGAATTGAAAGTAGACTTGGAGTTGCATGAGCCAGTCATCAACCTTGTTTCTTTCACTGTAGAACAGGTCTGGCTTGGCGACACTAATCTTTCCATCTAGGAAGTTGGGGTTGGTTACTCCTGAGGTACTCATCCTTGAGGGTCTTCAAAGTGTTGCAGTCTGTACTGTATTGTCCTATCTGAGTATAGGATTAGGGTGAGAGGTGGAAGGCAGGTTGGTTCTCGCAGGAGAGGAGTGTCAAGGAGTGCGAAGGGGTTTGGTGGAATGTGGTGGTGGTGACACCTGATCAACGGCTTTGTACAAAAGGATTGTATTGAAGTAGATCTAGTTGTCTGGATCACAACATGACTTGAAGATGATTGTTCTATAGGGGAACTATCGCCGGACTATATAGTGCTCAGTTTGTGAGCACAGTGAGCTCTGCTCACTTTGCTCACTCGGTGAGATCAGTGAGCTCTGCTCACTTTGCTCATGGTTCATGCACACTGCGGTGAGCTGGGTAAGCTCTGCTCACTTTGCTCACTTGTTCATGCACGCTGCGGTGAGCTGGGTGAGCTCTGCTCACTTTGCTCACTTTTCATGCACGCTGCGGTGAGCTGGGTGAGCTCTGCTCACTTTGCTCACTTTTCATGCACGCTGCGGCGAGCTGGGTGAGCTCTGCTCACTTTGCTCACTTGTTTGTGCATATGCATGCTGCGGCAAGCACCCCCTGGTTTGTCTCACCAGTCACGTGCCTGGTTCCTGTGCCACACTGTCTGGTACTTCCGTCCAGTATCCTGTCTGCTGCTTTCTGTGAGTATATAAAGACTGTGTTCCTCCTGGGTCATAACAGATCCACACACTTCTTTGGCTTCAACACCTGCTCAATGTCTCTCAGAGAAATACTGAACACCTGGTGATCTGGCTTAGCAGCAAGGAGAGAAAATACAGCAGCATTGATGGGGATTGGCGTGGCAGAAAGAGGCTTGGGATTCTGAGGCTTTCCAGCAGATGTCTTGGCTTCAAGATCCAAAGAGATTGGATAGCTATTGTTTGACTTGAGGCATGCGGTGTTACGACCCAGGAGGAACACAGTCTTATATACTCACAGGAAGCAGCAGACAGGATACTGGACAGAAGTACCAGGCAGCGTGACACGGGAACCAGTCACATGACCAGCAAGACAAACCAGGGGGTGCTCGCCACAGCATGCATATACACAAACAAGTGAGCAAAGTGAGCAGAGCTCACTGATCTCACCAAGTGAGCAAAGTGAGCAGAGCTCACTGTGCTCACGAACTGAGCACTATATAGTCCAGCGATAGTTCCCTTATGGAATGATCATCTTCAACTCATGTTGTGATCCAGACAACTAGATCTACTTCAATACAATCCTTTTGTACAAAGTTGTTAATCAGGTGTCACCACCACCACATTCCACCAAACCCCTTCACACTCCTTGACACTCCTCTCCTGCAAGAACCAACCCGCCTTCCACATCTTGCCCTTAATCCTATACTCAGTTAGGACAGCACAGTACAGACTGCAATACTTTGAAGACCCTCAAGGATGAGTACCTCAGGAGCAACCAACCCCAACTTCCCAGATAGAAAGATTAGCGTCACCAAGCCAGACCTGTTCTATGGTGAAAGAAACAAGGTTGATGACTGGCTCATGCAACTCCAAGTCTACTTTCAATTCCAACCAGAGATAAAGCTGCCTAAGGAAAAGTGACTCCTCTTTGCAACCACTTACATGAGAGGTAATGCTTATTGATAGATCAAGTCCTATGTCAACAAACATCTCTCAGGAAACAGAGACCATGACAGTATAACAGAATAGATGATAAAATGGACATGATTCAAGGACAAGATCAAAAGGATTCTTGGACTATCTAACAAAGATAAAGTGGCTATACAAATAATCCAGTACATCAAACAAGAACACTCCACTGCAGAGTACACCACGCAGTTCAAACAATACTCAGTACTGACTGACTGGGACAACAATGCCCTGATAGTCATGTACTGACGTGGACTCAACAAAAACATGAAGGATGAAATCACCTTTGATAGACAAGTGGTCGACACACTGGACAAACTCATCACACAAGCAATCAACATCAATAACAAACTATTCAAGCAAACAATGGAGAAACACCACAACAGAGGATACAGCCACCCCATATAGCATGTGAGCAACCACTACAAGCCACCTAACAAGACACTGCCACATGACCCATATGGCTATGCACCCATGGAACTGGATGTAGTCCACCACAAGGGAAGGTTCATGAAGGGAAGGAACAACAAAAAGAGGAAAACACTGAAGTGCTATGCCTGTGGTAAGCTAGGCCACATAGTGAAAGACTGTTGTTCAAAGAACAAGGTGTACTGACAGCAACTTAATATGCTTGACAGAGACTGGAATGTCATCAAGCCAGAGAACCCACCAGGAGAGGCTTAGCTATCTCTTGAACAATAGGACAACTACAATCAGACATTGGAAGTAGCCCACCAACTGGCAACATCAGGAGGCAAGGACCTACCAGAACAGACAGGTCAGGACAAGGGACAGGAGCCCTTAACCACCTCTGATAGGGACTGAGATGAACCCGTGTCTATCAAAGAAGAAATACCACAAGGAAGCTATACTTACAGTATAGACTCACAAAATCTACAGCACAGTGAACTACAGTGGAGGTTTTGCACAAAGCAGTACTGCACCTACCACAAACAACTACAAAGGTACAGAGGACATTCACCCTACCACACCACCTGCCACAAGCATTGGGTCAATTGTGAGAAGGATGCGTGTGAGATCTATCTTTGGGACAAACACCAACACACTGCATTCCCTGGGCACACACATGATTGGCACGAACACCTCATGTTCCTACAGCAAGGCAACAACCACAACTACTACATCAACAATTAGCAGTACTACCTCAAGCCTGGATATGACAAGCATCAGCAAGACAAATTCATGAACAGATTCCTCAGAACTGATGGAAATGACTGGACCCATTGCCCAGTCAGTGGAAAGACACTTCAATCAGGAAAAGACTGAACTCTTTTGTCAAGAGGCAACATCAGGAGCTCAACAACATGACCTCTAGCAACGCAAAGCACCTGTGATTGCCTGTGTCACTACACACCAACACGCCAGTACAGACATACACACTTGTTGACTCTGGAGCCAGTGGAAACTATATTTCAAGACAACTTTACAAAACTCTCAGTACTGGAAGAAGATGCAAGCAGCAGCCCTATCAGCTCACGATGGCAAATGGACACACAGAGCTAGTCTGCTATAAGATGCAGCCAATGGAAATAGTTACCAGACACTATGCTGAAAGGATCCACCTTGATATTGTCAAGTTGGCCACTCAGGATATCTATTTGGGGATGCCTTGGCTAAAGAAGCACAACCCAGTTGTTAACTGGAGGACAGGAGTACTCATGTTTAGGAACTGCACTAACAACACAGTTCAGACCTGTTACCAGCTGCAGAAGGCATGAACAGATAAGGGAAGGAGTCCTCAGTGGAACCTCACTGACAGAAAGGACAACTCTCAAGAGAAGAGGTCTGCCTTGACAGGCACACCCCAGAACCAGATGGCCAAACAGTCAGAGATGAAGAGAGAGGAATTTGTTAACTCTCTGGAGATCCCTGAAGAGTACTGACCTGGGTATGATAACCTTTTTCAGGAAGAGACAACAACAGCAGTGTTGCCTAAGCACCAACCTTGGGATCATGAGATCAAGTTGCAACCAGGGACAGAGCCAGGATTTGGACCAATTTACCAGTTATCAGAGAAAGAGCTCCAAGTACTTCGTGAGTACCTGGAGGAAAACCTGAAAAAGTGTTTCATTTGAGAATCTCAATTGCCAGCAGGATACCCAATACTATTTGCACCAAAGAAAGACAGAAGTCTTCGACTTTGTGTGGCCTACAGGAAACTTAACAACATTACCATCAAGAACTGATATCTGTTACCAAATGTGAACAAATTGCGAGACAGGATCAGCCAAGCTACAATCTTTACCAAGCTGGACTTGAAAGAAGTATACAACCTGATACACATGAAAGAAGGAGAAGAATGGAAGACAGTCTTCAGAACCTGGTACAGACACTACAAGTATCTGGTTATGCTATTCAGACTCACAAACACACCAGCAACATGTCAAGCATTGATCAACAACATCATCAGAGCACACCTCAACCAAACAGCTATCACCTACCTGGATAACATTCTTGTCTACTTGAACATATAACAGGAACATACCAAACATGTGAAGGATGTTCTATGATACCTACAACAGGTAGGGCTCAAGCTCAACCCAAAGAAATGCGAGTTCAACAAACCAGAAGTTGAATTCCTTGGATATGTCATAGGGATTAAAGAGATCAAGATTGACTCTGAGAAAATCAAAGTGATTCAGTAATGGCCAACACCAACATCAGTTAAGGAAGTACAAGCCTTCCTAGGATTTGCCAACTTCAACTGACAGTTCATTAAGAACTACTCACAGATGGCAACACCACTGACAGAACTCACAAAGAAGGACATGGAGTACTGGTGGACGGAGAGACAACAAAAAGTATTCCAACAGCTCAAGAACACTTGCACCAAGGAACCAGTTCTCCTTAACTTCAAGACAGGCCAACCAACACAAATCAAGACAGACATTTCAGATCAGGCAGTGGGAGTATGTCTATACCAACAGGCAGACAGCAAGTGGCACCCAGTTGCCTACTACTCACGAAAAATAACACAAGTAGAATGAAACTATGATATCCACAATAAAGAACTACTGGCAGTTGTCAACGCACTTGAACACTGGAGAGTGTACGCGGAAAGCAGTTCTGAACTCACTATTCTCACAGACCACAAGAATCTGACAACATTCACAACAACCAAGAAGCTGAACAGACAGCAAGTCAGATAGGCTGAACTCCTAGGGCAACACAAGTTCAAGATCTTGTACACCCCTAGACAAGACAATAGGAGAGCAGACACACTAAGCTGACAAAAAAACTACATGGAAGATGATGAACACCAAGGAACAATCTTACAGCAGGACCAGCAAGGAAACCTGGTGCCTCAACCACAGATCAACAAGCTCATAGCAGAAGACACTGAAGAACTAATAAGGAACTACCATGATAATCCAGCACATGGTCACCCAGGAATCTCCAGGACCACAGACCTTATCCAACAGGCAGGGAACAATATCATTAACCTCTGACAACATATCACAAACTATATCAGCAAGTGTCTACTATACCAGAAAAACAAACATGGAAGACATAAGCTATACAGAGAAGGATATCTGAACACGATACCGAGAGGCCTGTGGGAAGACATGTCAATGGACTTCATCACAAAGTGACCCAAGTCCAAAGACCCAGTCACAGGAATCACCTACAACTTGATTATGGTGATAGTGGACAGATTCACAAAATATCTAATAGTGGTACTATTCAAGGAAACCCACACAGCAGAACAGTTAGGACACCTCTTACTGGACAGATTGGTCAGAGACCACAGAGTTCTGATCATGATTATTACAGACAGAGACAAACTCTTCACATCCAACTACTGGAAGACAATCAGTGCAGCCATGGGAACAAAACCCAAAATGTCTACAGCCTATCACCCACAAACTGACAGCCAGACAGAGTGAGCAAACCAAGTCCTGGAGACTTACTTACAGCATTACATCAACCAGACCCACAGCAATTGGGTACAGTTATTACCAGTGGCACAGCTGGCAATCAACCAGCACAGATCAGACTCAACAAAGGAATCACCATTTTTTGCTAATTTTGGACAACATGTGAACATCGGGATGCCAAGCAGAGCTTCACCAAACACAGAGAAAGCACTCCAACATGACAAGCTCCTACAACAAATACACACAATGATAAGGCACTACCTTCAAGAGACCTCAGAAAGAATGTAACATCAAATAGACAAGAAATTGAAAATAGCACCTCAGCTAAAGAAGGGGGATAAAGTCTACCTCCTCACAAGAAATTGGAATACAAAGAAACCAAAAACAAAGAAACTTGACAACATCAAGGTCAGACTATTTTCAGTCGAAGAAAAAACAGGACCAGTCAACATCAAGATATGACTACCAAGGGATGCCAGAGTCTATCCAAACTTTCATATATCGATGATTAAACCAGCTGACCAGAGCACACCCTTGCAGGAAACATTCCATTATCAACCTGAAGAAGAACAAGAGTTTGAAGTTAAACAGATCCTGGCTAGGAAAGGTCAGCAATACCTTGTCAAGTGGAAAGGATACCCAGACTTGGAAAATACCTGGGAACTACTCAAGAACCTTGCAAACTGCCAGCTTCTTCTGGGACAGTTTCAGCAGGAGTAGGACTGAACAGCTCAGCCTGCAGGAGGGATATATCAATAACTGATCAAGTCAAATCCTCGCCATCCGACTCCATCTCTTTCACCAAGCACTGAAGCTTCTGCCTCGCACAGACCTCAGCTCCCTCCAACACCTTTCACTTCCGAGACAGACAAGCCTGCACTATGGCAAGTTGTTCAAAAAGTGTGTCGCATGTTGCCTTGTCAGCGGCCACATCCTCACGGAGGTTGTCCTGGGACATGTTCAGAGATTCCCAGGACACAGAGACACAAGATCTTCCACGCTGAGTACACGCAGCACATTTCAACTTATCATCTTCTCCTGACATCTGGAAGCACAGATGACCACGAAGAACACAAAAGTCGCAGGGCATACGCAAAACAAAACCCTGATCACAGATTTGAGCAGTAAGCTGAGTTCAGCTAACAGTCACACATGACTTTGGAGGCATGGCCAGATTTTATCAAGATGATGAAAGATGGAGAGGAGGATAGTGTTACGACCCAGGAGGAATACAGTCTTATATATTCACAGGAAGCAGCAGACAGGATACTGGACAGAAGTACCAGGCAGCGTGACATGGGAACCAGTCACGTGACCAGCGAGACAAACCAGGGAGCGCTCGCCGCAGCATGCATATACACAAACAAGTGAGCAAAGTGAGCAGAGCTCACCCAGCTTGCCGCAGCGTGCATGAACAGTGAGCAAAGTGAGCAGAGCTCACCAATCTCACTGAGTGAGCAAAGTGAGCAGAGCTTACTGTGCTCACGAACTGAGCACTATATAGTCTGGTGATAGTTCCCTTATGGAACAATCATCTTCAACTTATGTTGTGATCCAGACAACTAGATCTACTTCAATACAATCCTTTTGTACAAAGCTGTTGATCAGGTGTCACCACCACCATGTTCCACCAAACCCCTTCGCACTCCTTGACACTCCTCTCCTGTGAGAACCAACCCACCTTCCACATCTCACCCTTAATTCTATACTCAGTTAGGACAGCACAGTACAGACTGCAACATGCGGATCAGCAGTGATCTGACTTGAACATGATTGAGGTGTTTGTCCAATCAATGTGTGGCCTGTGCTTCTGGAGCCATGGCATCCCCAGAATCATATCATAGTGAAGACTAGGAGACACAAAGAGAGAGACTTCTTCCTGGTGCACGCCATGTGCTGTGGTCATGATTGTCTTGGTGAGATGTGTAGTTTGTGACATCTTGCCATCGAACGATCGCAATGTACGTGGGTAGGGGAGAGGTTCTTGGTGAAGAGATTGCGCAAAGGAAGCACCAATACAGCCAAAGGCTGAACAGCCAGAGTCAATAAGAGTATTGCACTTGAATTTCCCATCTAGGATACAAGGAAGAAACAAGCACTTGCTGTCCAATTGCTGGTCTGGAGACAGATAGCCAACATGGAGATTCTTTTCATGTTCTTGGGCACGATGATGACTAAGGACTACTTGTTTTCCGACTCTGGAGTAGTCTCAACAGTGGCAGACTTGGTGGTAGTTGTGGTGGTGGCAACAACAGACTGTTAAAGGCCAGTCCACGTTCACACAGAATGTGGGTGGTTCTGTCTTCGACCGAGGAGGGCAGGGACTCAATAGATGAATAGCAAGTGGGGTAACTCTCTTGCTATTGTCGCTCGTAATGTGCGTTCAGCCTGGAGAGCTATTCTCTCCGGCTATCTGGGTTCTTATATACAGGAGCCTGAGGGGGGGGGGTCCTCCCGAGGGGTATCAGCTTTCTGCGTGGACGAGCTGGACAAGCTGGTTACACATCATCCGCCTCGTCCACCCTGTGGACGAGCTGGACGAGCTGGTTACACATCGTCCACCTCGTCCACCGGGTCGGGTGAACGTTGTTCCGTGTACCTCTGTACACTCACTTCAGTCAGCTCAGCCGTTCCGGCCTGGGCCTTAACACCATCCCCTCCCTCCAAAGGTTCTGTCCCCAGATCCTCTCACTTCTCTTACCATGACCCGGACATCTTGTGTTAATCGTCGCGGAGTCCTCGGTTCTTGTGTTGGCAAGATGGGCAAGGTATCCAAAGTTTCATGCAGCGTATGTTGTTGTGACCGTGCCAAGTGTGTTGTCAGTTCAGAGTCCACATTTTGCGGTCGGTGCCTTGAGAAGGGTCGCTGTTGCGATCTCCATCTTGCGGAGTCGGAGTGGGAGAAGATAGAGCTTGAGCGCACTCAGCTCAAGGCTCAACTGAAGGAGATCGAGGAGCAGGAGTCTGTTCTCCTTCCTCGCAAACTTCGTCTCTGTCGTCAGTTGGGTGTGTTGTCCAAGAAGGAGGGTGAGGCCATCAGGCGTGAGCTTGCTGCGATCAAGGATCAGGAGGATCTTGAGTAGGAGGCTACGTGTGTGGAGTCCCCGCCGCCTTTGGAGGACTTCTTCTCTTCGGAGGCTTTGGCTTCTCTCAAGCCTTTGTCTCCATCAATCCTGGCTTCTGCGGGTTTTGTCGGTGGAAACTCCGCAGTTTCTCGTTCATCGCAGGGCTGAAGTTCTCGGTGGGTTCCCACGAGTTCTCCTCATTGTCATACCCTAACCACTTGACCAGGTATTTGATTTTCCGTCCGCTTCTCCGGCTGTCTAGGATCCTTTCAACATCGTACTCTTCTTCGTCGTCCTCGAAGTGCCATTCTGTTTTGATTGCTGCGTCGCTGGGTGCTGGCTCAAGCAGCGAGACGTGGAATACTCGGTGTATCCGTGCCTTTTTTGGCAGTCTCAGTCAGTAGTTGACTTCTCCAGTGTGCTTCTCAATCTCAAACAGTCTGATTCGTACATGATCCAGCTTTTTGCTCGGTCACTTCGAGCGCAGGTTTTTTGTTGACAAATAGACCTTATCCCCCCTCTCCAGGGTTGGTCCCTTCAACCTTTTGCTGTTTAGGCGGTGGCTTGTTGTCTTTTGTGCAGATTCAATTGCAGTCTTCATTTCCTCATGCATAGCAGTGAGTTTTTCGATGTTCGTTGAAGTGCCACTTCCAGCCACCATCGCTTCCCAGCAGGGGTTTCTGCCGTAGTTCGCAAAGAACAGCGTCATGCCTGTCACGCTGTGTTGCTGATCGTTGTACGCAAACTGAGCCATTGGTAGCAGTTCTACCCAATTGTCCTGTCAGTGGTTGACGTAGTGGCGTAGGTACTGTTCCATCGTCTGGTTTGTTCTCTCAGTTTGTCTGTCTGTTTGTGGATGGTAGGCAGTAGACATCCTTGTGTCTATCTCTAGCTGTCTTGTCCATGTGTTCCAGAATTTCGAGGTGAAGAGTTTGTCTTGATCTGAGATAATCTTCGTGGGTAGCCCTCGCTGGCTAACCAATTCTTTGAGCAGGACATTGGCGAGTTCGCTCGCTGTTCCTGTCTCTCGCCACAGGATCAGGTGAGCGTATTTGGTGAGTTTGTCAACAACCACCAAGATACTGTCATATTTCACCTTTGTTACCAGGTCCTCTGACCTCGGCAGCTTCACCACAAAATCCATTGTGATAGTATCCCAAGCCACTTCTGGGAGGTCTATTTGTTGACTCTCTCCATAGGGTTTGTGGCGTGACGGTTTGTTTTTCGCACACTCTTCGCAGTTGTGAATAAATTCCATCACTTTCCGCTTTATTCTGTTGAAGTGGTAACATCTCCAGATCTTTTCCAGGGTCTTGTCTTGCCCAGGATGTCTGTGTAGAGGTCTATCATGATGTTGTCAAATCATGTCCTCTTGTGCGCTCTCTGGCACTTCTTCCTTGTTTGTGGCCGCAACATTGTGGTCTAGGGTCAGGAGTGCACCCATTTCTTCAGTTCTCACTAACTGAGGTTGAGCATAGACCAGAGTTTGTCCTTTTGTCACTAGGATTGGGCGCTCTTCTGTCGTGTTGTCTGTCATCATATCAGGCTGTCTGCTAAGCGCGTCCGCTCGTGCGTTTTCTGATCCTTTTTGATAGAAGATCTGGAAGTCGTATGAAGCTAAAAGCTCCGCCCATCAGACTTGTCGTCTGTTTAGCTTCTTTGTTGTTGTGAAGTAAGCCAAATTCTTGTGGTCTGAGTACACGTCCACTGTGTACTTTGCTTCTTCCAGGTAAGGTCTCCACTCCTGGAATACGTCGACAATCACTAACAACTCCTTGTCGTGGACATCATACCTGAGTTCTGGGCCAGAGAACTTTCTTGATCAGTATGCGACAGGGTGTAGGTGGTTTTCGGCGTCTGGTTGACACAAGCAAGATCTAAGTGCTTGGTCTGAGGCATCTGTCTCCATGATGATCTACCGTCTGGGATCAAATGATGCCAGTATGGGTGCGGAGGTGAACTTCTCTTTCAGCTCCTGGAACACTCTTTCTTGGCTGTTCCCCCATGTGAAGGTTTCTTCCTTCTTTGTTAGTTCAGTCAAGGGTGCTGCTGTCCTTGAGTACTCCTTGATGAATTGTCAGTAGAAGTTCGCAAATCCCAGGAAGGATTGGACTTCTTTGAGGTTTTTGGGTGTTGGCCAGTCTTGTACTGCTGTGATCTTTGTATCGTCCATACGGATTCCTTCTGTCGTCAGGATCAATCCTAAATATTCCACTTCTTTCATGTGGAAGACGCTCTTATCAAAGTGTAACCTCATTCCTGCTTCTTGGAGCGCATGTAGGATCTTCTTGACATGCTGTCTGTGCTTCTCCAGGGTTCCATTGGTGTAAACCAAGACATCATCAATATAAGCGGTAATAAATATATCCAGGTATTGTCGGAGGATGGCGTTAATGAGTGATTAGAATGTCGCTGGTGCATTCGTAAGGCTGAATGGCATAACAGTATACTCGTAATGCCCGTACCTTGTACGAAAGGCTATCTTCCATTCTTCACCATCTTTCATCCTAACCAGGTTGAAAGCGCCTCGGATATCGAACTTGGTAAACCACTTGGCTCCTTGGATTCAGTCCTGGATTTCCGATATTAACAGTAGCGGGTAGCAATTCTTAATCGTGATCGCATTAAGCTGCCAGTAGTCGACGCACAGTCGTAATTTGCTGTCTTTCTTTGGCACAAACAATATTGGGTATCCGGCCGGTGATGTTGAAGGTCTTATGAACCCTTTCGCTAGGTTCTCGTCCAGGTAATCTCTTAAGGCCTCAAGCTCCTTTGCTGATAGAGTGTAAATAGGGCTGTATGTGGGTTTCTTTCTGTCTTCCAGTGGAATTTCGTGATCCCACTCTTGGTGTTCTGGTAGCGTCGCGACCACTTCCTCACCAAACATCTCCTGGTAGTCTTTATACTCACTTGGCAGCTGCGGTGCCTGAGTCTCGCCCACGGCGTCATGCGTGGTGCAAAGTTGATGGTTTCGGGGCTTCATCCAAGCCACATAGGCTCACCCTCGCCGGTGGTGCTTCTTCCACCCTGCATATAAGATCTCTTTGATTCTCACTTTCTCTGGCTCTGCTCAAGTTGCCAGACTCCTCTTCAGAAAGACTAGGTGCCTTCTTTTCCAGTCGATTCTTGGGTTTTGATTTTCCAACCACGGAAGACCCAATATAACTTCATGTGGTATCTGGACCAAGTCGAATTCTTCTGATCTGATTGTCGTACTGTCGACACACAGTTGTAGGTTCTTGGTCTCCTTCATCACTTGTCCTTGGTCGTTGGAGAGTGGTGTCCCGTCCACTACTGTTAGTTGGTATGGATTCCTCTTTTCCTGAGTCGGGATCTTGTGCTTCCTGGCGAAACTTTCTGACATGAAGTTGCCAGTAGCTCCAGAGTTGATCATGGCGTTTGTCAGGTGCCCGTTGACTCTCATCCTGATGTGAAAATGCGGACTGCAGGCTGTCACGTCAAGGCTCTGCTCGACCCCTTCTCTCCGGAGTGTTGTCTTGCCTGCTCTTCCGACTCCGGATTTGAAGAGCACTGCTAGTTTTTTGAACAACCAAGGCCCTGAGCCTGGTGTTCTGCCGTGTGTCTTTCGCACTTTTCGGTGAAGCATAGCTCCCATGTGTCTTCTCCGCAGTCATCACATTCTTTCCCTTGCTGGCTTAGCTGGTGCTTGATGCTCCAGGCTTTCTTGTGGTATTCTGGGCCAGGGAAGTAGTGCCTTCTCCTTTTCTCTAGGAGATGTTCCTTGCAGTGGTGGTCCTCGCATCCTTTCCAATAAGGACGTCTGCAGGCTGGTGTCGTAGCCTGGTGATGGTCCACTTGCGCTGCGATGTCTCGGGGCTGTGAGATGCTGATGGTGTCGTCCACCCATCACGTCACTCTTGCTTCGCCGTCCTCCGACAAGGTCACATCCTGTCGTCAGAGTAGTGGTGTCTCGGGAACTGGTGGCATGCCGGTTATGTCAATCTCGTAGTCTGTTGTGTCGAATTCGGAGATTAGGTCATCCTCCCAATGAACCTTATCGATCTGGTCTTGGATTGCGTGCAGGTCCTCCAGTGACCTCTGCAGATCGTTCTCCAGTCTTTCGATGTGCTGTCTGAGATTGTCCTCCTGTCCGAGGAGTGTTGCTTCTGACCGGTTCATGGGTAGTGTGCCTCTGGGAGCCCTCGGTGGCTCCTGAATGCCCTTGCCTTTCCAGGCACTGGTGGCATTCAACTGCTTACCCTTGCCTTCCTTCTTCTTCTTGCTTTGGCAGTTGGCTGCGAGGTGTCCTACCTTCTGGCAATTGTAACACTTCCGTGTTTCTTTCTTCTTTGTTGTCTGTGGTGTTGTTGCATCGATCTCCATGGGTGTCAAGCTGTACTTGTCTTGTGCTGGCGCTGTCTTTTTGCCCCATGGCCTTGCATGCTTGCCTCGCTTCTTGAGTTCTTGTTCAAATTGTCGGTCGTCGATGCGTACCGCTGTGTCAATCATATCCTCGAGGTCGGTGGGTCGGTCTCCTTGTGTGATGTCATCCTTGACTTGTTCCTTGAGAGCTTGGTAGAATAGTGCTGTCAAGGCACTGTCTCCCCATTGTGTCCTCACTGACAACTGTTGGAACTTCGCCGCGAAGTCTGATGCTGACCCTGTCTGCCGTAGTGCTTGGAGCTTTCGTTCCGCATCTCGTTCTTCATCAATGACCCCGAAGGTCTTCTTCATCTGGGTCTTGAAGGTAGAGAATCTCCCAATGATCTGCCGTGTTGTGGTCTCCATGCTAGAGGGATCTTCCTTGTTGTCGAGGAAGTCTTGTAGGTAGACATTGAACCAGGCAAATGTCGGTCTGTCCAGGTAGGAAGCTGCGAACAGCACCTTCTCCTGTTCCGTAGGGAATTGTGCGGTGTTGAATCTGTAGTAAAGCTCAAGCTGAGAGAAGAATAATTCCAATCCCCCTTGTGATCCATCATACCTCTTTGGCATACCTACCTTCAACGGCTTTGGAGGTAAGGTGAGGGTGGTAGGGACAGGTGGTTCCTGGGCTTGCACCTGAGGCGCAGCCTGAGCTTGGCCTGCCTGCGAAGGGGTAGGGCTGTGTGGATCTGCCATCGTATTGAGCTGGTGTCCTATGTGTTAGAGGCTGAAACTGTTAAAGGCCAGTCCACGTTCACACAGAATGTGGGTGGTCCTGTCTTCGACCGAGGAGGGCAGGGACTCAATAGATGAATAGCAAGTGGGGTAACTCTCTTGCTATTGTCGCTCGTAATGTGCGTTCAGCCTGGAGAGCTATTCTCTCCGGCTATCTGGGTTCTTATATACAGGAGCCTGAGGGGGGGGGGTCCTCCCAAGGGGTATCAGCTTTCTGCGTGGACGAGCTGGACAAGCTGGTTACACATCGTCCACCTCGTCCACCCCGTGGACGAGCTGGACAAGCTGGTTACACATCGTCCACCTTGTCCACCGGGTCGGGTGAACGTTGTTCCGTGTACCTCTGTACACTCACTTCGGTCGGCTCAGCCGTTCCGGCCTGGGCCTTAACACAGGCATGCTTTTCACTGGACAGAAGATTGAGATGTGACCTTGGTTCCCACAGTAGAAGCAGAGGCCTTTGCTTTGGTGATGTTCTCACTCTTCTGGTGTCAGCTTAGAGTGGCTGAGATCCATGGTAGGACTTGGTGGCTGTGGTGTGAAGGCTGGCTTGATAAACCCTGGATGCAGAACTGAAGCTCCTGACTGTGGAACTGAGGCTTGGGTGGGAGGTGCTTGACATAGATAGTGAGAGTTGGCAGAAGTGGTACACAACTGGTTGTCCTGCAGCTGGCATTCCTCAATAAGCTTCTGATAGCTGATGTCCTTGAGGTTGATGCTGACAAGCTGCTTGGCAAGCTCTTCAGAGACAGTGCATTGAAGATGGCACTTCAAGGCCTTGTCATTGGAGCCTGTGCGTGGAGCATACTGATTGAACTCTGTGAAGAACTTGGCAAAGGAACAGTTGGTCTGACGCAAGGTGATGAGCTTTCTCTGAGCTAGGAACTCTGGGTCTGGGTTGGAGAAGGTGTTCCAGAGATCTTGGACAATGTTGTGCCAGTCAATGTACTGGCCAGCCGTGATCTTAGCTGAGATGTAGGACTGCGCAGTGCCAGTTGTGCGTGAAAAGACTGTTGCAGTCTGTACCGTACCATCCTATCCGAGTATAGGGTTAGGGCGAGAGGTGGAAGGTGGGTTGGTTCTTGTAGGAGAGGAGTGTCAAGGAGCACAAAGGAGTTTGGTGGAATGTGGTGGTGGTGACACCTGATCAACAGCTTTGTACAAAAGGATTGTATTGAAGTAGATCTAGTTGTCTGGATCACAACATGAGTTGAAGATGATTGTTCCATAGGGGAACTATCGCCAGACTATATAGTGCTCAGTTTGTGAGCACAGTGAGCTCTGCTCACTTTGCTCACTTTTCATGCACACTGTGGTGAGCTGGGTGAGCTCTGCTCACTTTGCTCACTTGTTCGTGCATATGCATGCTGCGGCAAGCACCCCCTGGTTTGTCTTGCCAGTCATGTGACTGGTTCCTGTGCCACACTGTCTGGTACTTCTGTCCAGTATTCTGTCTGCTGCTTTCTGTGAGTATATAAAGACTGTGTTCCTCCTGGGTCATAACACTATCCTCCTCTCCATCTTTCATTATCTTGATGAAATCTGGTCATACCTCTAAAGTCATGTGCGACTGTTGGCCAAACTCAGCTTGCTACTCAAATCCACAATCAGGGTTTTGTTTTGTGTACGCCCTGCGACTTTTGTGTTCTCTGTGGTCGTCCATGCTTCCAGATGCCGGGAGAAGACAATAAGTTGAAATGTGCTGTGTGCACTCGGCGTGGAAGGTCTTGTGTCTCTGTGTCCTGGGAATCTCTGAACATGTCCCAGGACAACCTCCGTGAGGATGTGGCTGCTGACAAGGCAACATGCGATGCACTCTTCAAACAACTTGCCACAGTGCAGGCTTGTCTGTCTCAGAAGTGAAAGGTGTTGGAGGGTGCTGAGGTCTGTGCAAGGCAGAAGCTTCAGTGCTTGGTGAAAGAGATGGAGTCAGATGGCAAGGATTTGACTTGATCAGTCATTGACACATCTCTCCTGCAGGCCAAGCTGTTCAGTCCTGCTCCTGCCAAAACTGTTGCAGAAGAAGCTGGCAGTTCGCGAGGTTCTTGAGTGGTTCCCAGGTATTTTCCGAGTCTGGGTATCCTTTCCACTTGACAAGGTATTGCTGACTTTTTCTAGCCAGGATCTGTTCAACTTCGAACTCTTGTTCTTCTTCAGGTTGATAATGGAATGTTTCCTGCAAGGGTGTGCTCTGGTCAGCTAGTTCAATCATCAATATATGAAAGTTTGGATAGACTCTGGCATCCCTTGGTAGTCGTATCTTGATGTTGACTGGTCCTGTTTTTTCTTCGACTGAAAATAGTCCGATCTTGATGTTGTCAAGTTTCTTTGTCTTCCAATTTCTTGTGAGGAGGTAGACTTTATCCCCCTTCTTTAGCTGAGGTGCCATTTTCGATTTCTTGTCTATTTGATGTTGCATTCTTTCTGAGGTCTCTTGGAGGTAGTGCCTCATTATCGTGTGTGTTTGTTGTAGGAGCTTGTCATGTTGGAGTGCTTTCTCCGTGTTTGGTGAAGCTCTGCTTGGCATCCCGATATTCGCATGTTGTCCAAAATTAGCAAAAAATAGTGATTCCTTTGTTGAGTCTGATCTGTGCTGGTTGATTGCCAGCTGTGCCACCAGTAATAACTGTACCCAATTGCTGTGGGTCTGGTTGATGTAATGCTGTAAGTAAGTCTCCAGGACTTGGTTTGCTCACTCTGTCTGGCTGTCAGTTTGTGGGTGATAGGCTGTAGACATTTTGGGTTTTGTTCCCATGGCTGCACTGATTGTCTTCCAGTAGTTAGATGTGAAGAGTTTGTCTCTGTCTGTAATAATCATGATCAGAACTCTGTGGTCTCTGACCAATCTGTCCAGTAAGAGGTGTCCCAACTGTTCTGCTGTGTGGGTCTCCTTGAATGGTACTGCTATTAGATATTTTGTGAATCTGTGCACTATCACCATAATCAAGTTGTAGGTGATTCCTGTGACTGGGTCTTTGGACTTGGGTAGCTTTGTGATGAAGTCCATTGACATGTCTTCCCACAGGCCTCTCGGTATCATGTTCAGATATCCTTCTCTGTATGGCTTATGTCTTCCATGTTTATTTTTCTGGCATAGTAGACACTTGCTGATGTAGTTTGTGACATGTTGTCAGAGGTTAATGACATTGTTCCCTGCCTATTGGATAAGGTCTGTGGTCTTAGAGATTCCTGGGTGACCATGTGCTGGATTATCGTGGTAGTTCCTTATTAGTTCTTCAGTGTCTTCTGCCGTGAGCTTGTTGATCTGTGGTTGAGGCACCAGGTTTCCTTGCTGGTCCTGCTGTAAGATTGTTCCTTGGTGTTCATCATCTTCTATGTGGTCTTTTTGTCAGCTTAGTGCGTCTGCTCTCCTATTGTCTTGTCCAGGGGTGTACAAGATCTTGAACTTGTGTTGCTCTAGGAGTTCAGTCCATCTGACTTGCTGTCTGTTCAGCTTCTTGGTTGTTGTGAATGTTGTCAGATTCTTGTGGTCTGTGAGAACAGTGAGTTCAGAACTGCTTTCCGTGTACACTCTCCAGTGTTCAAGTGTGTTGACAACTGCCAGTAGCTCTTTGTCGTGGATATCATAGTTTTGTTCTGCTTGTGTTATTTTTTGTGAGTAGTAGGCATCTGGGTGCCACTTGCTGTCTGCCTGTTGGCATAGACATGCTCCCACTGCCTGATCTGAAGTGTCTGTCTTGATTTGTGTCAGTTGGCCTGTCTTGAAGTTGAGGAGAACTGGTTCCTTGGCGCAAGTGTCCTTGAGCTGTTGGAATGCTTTTTGTTATCTCTCCGTCCACCAGTACTCCACGTCCTTCTTTGTGAGTTCTGTCAGTAGTGTTACTATCTGTGAGTAGTTCTTTAAGAACTGTCAGTTGAAGTTGGCAAATCCTAGGAAGGCTTGTACTTCCTTAACTGATGTCAGTGTTGGCTATTGCTGAATCACTTTGATTTTCTCAGGGTCAATCTTGATCCCTTCGATTCCTATGATGTATCTGAGGAATTCAACTTCTGGTTTGTTGAACTCACATTTCTTCAGGTTGAGCTTGAGCCCTGCCTGTTGTAGGCATTGTAGAACATCCTTCACATGTTTGGTATGTTCCTGTTGTGTGTTCGAGTAGACAAGAATATCATCCAGGTAGGTGATAGCTGTTTGGTCCAGGTGTGCTCTGATGATGTTATTGATCAATGCTTGACATGCTGCTGGTGTGTTTGTGAGTCTGAATAGCATCACCAGATACTTGTAGTGTCTGTATCAGGTTCTGAAGGCTGTCTTCTATTCTTCTCCTTCTTTTATGCGTATCAGATTGTATACTTCTTTCAAGTCCAGCTTGGTAAAGATTGTAGCTTGGCTGATCCTGTCTTGCAATTTGTTCACATTTGGCAACAGATATCAGTTCTTGATGGTAATGTTGTTGAGTTTTCTGTAATCCACACAAAGTTGAAGACTTCCATCTTTCTTTGGTGCAATTAGTATCAGGTATCCTGCTGGCAATTGAGATTCTTGAATGAAACTCTTTTTCAGGTTTTCCTCCAGATACTTGCGAAGTACTTGGAGCTCTTTCTCTGATAACTGGTAAATTGGTCCAAATCCTGGCTCTGTCCCTGGTTGCAACTTGATCTCATGATCCCAAGGTTGGTGCTTAGGCAACACTGCTGTTGTTGTCTCTTCCTGAAAGAGGTTATCATACCCAGGTCAGTACTCTTCAGGGATCTCCAGAGGGTTAACAACTTCTTCTCTCTTCATCTCTGACTGTTTGGCCATCTGGTTCCGGGGTATGCCTGTTGAGGCAGACCTTTTCTCTTGAGAGTTGTCCTTTCTGTCAGTGAGGTTCTACTGAGGACTCCTTCCCTCATCTGTCCACACCTTCTGCGGCTGGTAACAGGTCCAAGCTGTGTTGTTAGTGCAGTTCCTAAACATGAGTACTCCTGTCCTCCAGTTAACAACTGGGTTGTGCTTCTTTAGCCAAGGCATCCCCAAATAGATATCCTGAGTGGCCAACTCAACAATATCAAGGTGGATCCTTTCAGCATAGTGTCCAGTAACTATTTCCATTGGCTGCGTCTCATGGCAGACTAGCTCTCTCTGTCCATTTGCCATCGTGAGCTGATAGGGCTGCTGCTTGCGTCTCCTTCCAGTGCCGAGGGTATTGTAAAGTTGTCTCAAGATGTAGTTTCCACTGGCTCCAGAGTCAACAAGTGCGTATGTCTGTACTGGCGTGTTGGCATGTAGTGACACAGGTAATCGCAGGTGCTTTGCGTTGCTAGGGGTCATGTTGTTGAGCTCCCAATGTCGCCCCTTGACAAGGGAGTTCAGTCTTTTCCTGATTGAAGTGTCTTTCCACTGACTGGGCAATAGGTCCAGCCATTCCCATCAGTTCTGAGGAATCTGTTCATGAATTTGTCTTGCTGATACTTGTCACATCCAGGCTTAAGGCAGTACTGCCAATTGTTGATGTAGCAGTTGTGGTTGTTGCCTTGCTGTAGGAACATGAGGTGTTCATGCCAGTCATGTGTGTGCCTGGGGAATGCGGTGTGTTGGTGTTTGTCCCAAAGGTGGATCTCACATGCATCCTTCTTGCAATTGACCCAATGCTTGTGGCAGGTGGCGTGGTAGGGTGAATGTTCTCCATACCTTCGTAGTTGTTCGTGGTAGGTGCAGTAGTGCTTTGTGCAAAACCTCCACTGTAGTTCGCTGTGCTGTAGATTTCGTGGGTCCATGCTGTAAGCATAGCTTCCTTGTGGTATTTCTTCTTTGATAGACATGGGTTTGTCTCAGTCCCTATCAGAGGTGGTTAAGGGCTCCTGTCCCTTATCCTGACCTGTCTGTTCTGGTAGGTCCTTGCCTCCTGATGTTGCCAGTTGGTGGGCTGCTTCCAATGTCTGATTGTAGTTGTCCTATTGTTTGAGGGATAGCTGAGCCTCTCCTGGTGGGTCCTCTGGCTCAATGACATTCCAGTCTCTGTTGAGTGTATTAAGTTGCTGTCAGTGCATCTTGTTCTTTGAACAACAGTCTTTCACCATGTGGCCTAGCTTGCCACAGGCATAGCACTTCAGTGCTTTCCTCTTTTTGTTGTTCCTTCCCTTTGTGAACCTTCCCTTGTAGTGGACTGCATCCAGTTCCATAGGTGCATAGCCATATGGGTCATGTAGTGGTGCCTTGTTAGGTGGCTTGTAGTGGTTGCTCATATGCCATGTGGGGTGGCTGTATCCTCTGTCGTGGTGTTTCTCCATCACTCTCTCAAATAGTTTGTTATTGATGTTGATTGCTTGTGTGATGAGTTTGTCCAGTGTGTCAACCACTTGTCTGTCAAAGGTGATTTCATCCTTCATGTTTTCCTTGAGTCCACGTCAGTACATGACTATCAGGGTGTTGTTGTCCCAGTCAGTCAGTACTGAGTATTGTTTGAACTGTGTGGTGTACTCTGCGGCTGAGTGTTGTTGTTTGATGTGCTGGATTATTTGTATAGCCACTTTGTCTTTGTTAGATAGTCCAAGGATTCTTTTGATCTTATCCTTGAATCACGTCTATTTTGTTATCTATTCTGTTGTGCTGTCATAGTCTCTGTTTCCTGAGAGATGTTTGTTGACGTAGGGCTTGATCTATTGATAAGCATTGCCTCTCATGTAAGTGGTTGTGAAGAGGGGCCACTTTTCCTTAGGCAGCTTCATCTCTGGTTGGAATTGAAAGTAGACTTGGAGTTGCATAAGCCAGTCGTCAACCTTGTTTCTTTCACCATAGAACAGGTCTGGCTTGGCAACACTAATCTTTCCATCTGGGAAGTTGGGGTTGGTTACTCCTGAGGTACTCATCCTTGAGGGTCTTCAAAGTGTTGCAGTCTGTACTGTACTGTCCTATCTGAGTATAGGGTTAGGGTGAGAGGTGGAAGGCGGGTTGGTTCTCGCAGGAGAGGAGTGTCAAGGAGTGCGAAGGGGTTTGGTGGAACATGGTGGTGGTGACACCTGATCAACAGCTTCGTACAAAAGGATTGTATTGAAGTAAATCTAGTTGTCTGGATCACAACATGAGTTGAAGACAATTGTTCCATAGGGAAACTATCACCAGACTATATAGTGCTCAGTTTGTGAGCACAGTGAGCTCTGCTCACTTTGCTCACAGTTTATGCACACTGTGGTGAGCTGGGTGAGCTCTGCTCACTTTGCTCACTTTTCATGCATGCTGCGGTGAGCTGGGTGAGTGTTAAGGCCCAGGCCGGAACAGCTGAGCCAACCGAAGTGAGTGTACAGAGGTACACAGAACAATATTCACCCGACCCGGTGGACAAGGTGGACAATGTGTAACCAGCTCGTCCAGCTTGTCCACGGTGGACAAGGTGGACAACGTGTAACCAGCTCGTCCAGCTTGTCCACGCAGAAAGCTGATACCCCTTGGGAGGACCCCCCCCCCCCTCAGGCTTCTGTATATAAGGACCCAGATAGCTGGAGAGAATAGCTCTCCAGGCTGAACGCACATTACAAGCGATAATAGCAAGAGAGTTACCCCCCTTGCTATTCATCTATTGAGTCCCTGCCCTCCTCGGTCGAAGACAGGACCACCCACATTCTGTGTGAACATGGACTGGCCTTTAACAGTTTCAGCCTCTAACACATAGGACACCAGCTCAATACGATGGCAGATCCACGTAGCCCTACCCCTTCGCAGGCAGGCCAAGCTTGGGCTGCGCCTCAGGCGCAAGCCCAGGAACCACCTGTCTCTACCACCCTCACCTTACCTCCAAAGCTGTTGAAGGTAGGTACGCCGAAGAGGTATGATGGATCACAAGGGGGATTGGAATTATTCTTCTCTCAGCTTGAGCTTTACTACAGATTCAACACTGCACAATTCCCTGCGGAACAGGAGAAGGTGCTGTTCGCAGCTTCCTACCTGGACGGACTGACATTTGCCTGGTTTAATGTCTACCTACGAGACTTCCTCGACAACAAGGAAGATCCCTCTAGTATGGAGACCACAACACAGCAGATTATTGGGAGATTCTCTACCTTCAAGACCCAGATGAAGAAGACCTTCGGGGTCATTGATGAAGAATGAGATGTGGAACGAAAGCTCCAAGCACTACGGCAGACAGGGTCAGCATCAGACTTCGCGGCAAAGTTCCAACAGTTGTCAGTGAGGACACAATGGGGAGACAGTGCCTTGACAGCACTATTCTACCAAGCTCTCAAGGAACAAGTCAAGGATGACATCACACGAGGAGACCAACCCACCGACCTCGAGGATATGATTGACACAGCGGTACGCATCAACAACCAACAATTCGAACAAGAACTTGAGAAGTGAGGCAAGCATGCAAGGCTATAGGGCAAAAAGACAGCGCCAGCACAAGACAAGTACAGCTTGACACCCATGGAGATTGATGTAACAACACCACAGGCAACAAAGAAGAAAGAAACACAGAAGTGTTACAATTGCCAGAAGGTAGGACACCTCGCAGCCAACTGCCAAAGCAAGAAGAAGAAAGAAGGCAAGGGTAAGCAGTTGAATGCCACCGGTGCCTGGAAAGACAAGGGTATTCAGGAGCCACCGAGAGCTCCCAGAGGCACACTACCCATGAACCGGTCAGAAGCAACACTCCTCGGACAGGAGGACAATCTCAGACAGCACATCGAAAGACTGGAGAACAATCTGCAGAGGTCACTGGAGGACCTGCACGCAACCCAAGACCAGATCGATAAGGTTCATTGGGAGGATGACCTGATCTCTGAACTCAACACAACAGACTACAAGATTGACATAACTGGCATGCCACCAATTCCCGAGACACCACTACTCCGACAACAGGATGCGACCTTGTCGGAGGACAGCGAAGCGAGAGTGACACAATGGGTGGACGACACCATCAGCATCTCACAGCCCCGAGACATCGCAGTGCAAGTGGACCATCACCAGGCTATGACACCAGCCTGCGGATGTCCTTATTGGAAAGGATGCGAGGACCACCACTGCAAGGAACATCTCCTAGAGAAAAGGAGAAGGCACTACTTCCCTGGCCCAGAATACCACAAGAAAGCCTGGAGCATCAAGCACCAGCTAAGCCAGCAAGGGAAAGAATGCGATAACTGCGGAGAAGACGCATGGGAGCTATGCTTCACCGAAAAGTGCGAAAGACACATGGCAGAACACCAGGCTCAGGGCCTTGGTTGTTCAAAAAACTAGCAGTGCTCTTCAAATCTGGAGTCGGAAGAGCAGGCAAGACAACACTCCGGAGAGAAGGGGTTGAGCAGAGCCTCCACACGACAGCCTGCAGTCCGCATTTTCGTATCAGGATGAGAGTCAACAGGCATCTGACAAACACCATGATCAACTCTGGAGCTACTGGCAACTTCATGTCAGAAAGTTTCGCCAGGAAGCACAAGATCCCGACTCAGGAAAAGAGGAATCCATACCAACTAACAGTAGTGGACAGGACACCACTCTCCAACAACCAAGGACAAGTGACAAAGGAGACCAAGAACCTACGACTGTGTGTCAACAGTACGACGATCAGATCAGAAGAATTCGACTTGGTCCAGATACCACATGAAGTTATATTAGGTCTTCTGTGGTTGGAAAGTCAAAACCCAAGGATCGACTGGAAAAGAAGGTACCTAGTCTTTCCGAAGAGGAGTCTGGCAACTCAAGCAGAGCCAGAGAAAGTGAGAATCAAAGAGATCTTATATGCAGGGTGGAAGAAGCACCACCGGCGAGGGCAAGCCTATGTGGCTTGGATGAAGCCCCGAAACCATCAACTTTGCACCACGCATGACACCGTGGGCGAGACTCAGGCACCGCAGCTGCCAAGTGAGTATAAAGACTACCAGGAGATGTTTGGTGAGGAAGTGGTCGCGACACTACCAGAACACCAAGAGTGGGATCACGAAATTCCGCTGGAAGACAGAAAGAAACCCACATACAGCTCTATTTACACTCTATCAGCAAAGAAGCTTGAGGCCTTAAGAGATTACCTGGATGAGAACCTAGCGAAAGGGTTCATAAGACCTTCAACATCACCAGCCGGATACCCGATATTGTTTGTGCCAAAGAAAGACGGCAAATTACGACTGTGCGTTGACTACCGGCAGCTTAATGCGATCACGATTAAGAATCACTACCCACTACTGTTAATATCAGAAATCCAGGACTGAATCCAAGGAGCCAAGTGGTTTACCAAGTTCAACATCCGAGGTGCTTTCAACCTGGTTAGGATGAAAGATGGCGAAGAATGGAAGACAGCCTTTCGTACAAGGTACGGGCATTACGAGTATACTGTTATGCTATTCAGCCTTACGAATACACCGGCGATGTTCCAATCACTCATTAACACCATCCTCCGACAATACCTGGATATATTTGTTACCGCTTATATCAACGATGTCTTGGTTTACACCAATGGAACCCTGGAGGAGCACAGACAGCATGTCAAGAAGATCCTACATGCGCTCCAAGAAGCAGGAATAAGGTTACGCTTTGATAAGAGTGTCTTCCACGTGAAAGAAGTGGAATATTTGGGATCGATCCTGACAACAGAAGGAATCCGTATAGACGATATAAAGATCACAGCAGTACAAGACTGGCCAACACCCAAAAACCTCAAAGAAGTCCAATCCTTCCTGGGATTTGTGAACTTCTACCGATGATTCATCAAGGAGTACTCGAGGACAGCAGTACTCTTGACTGAACTAACAAAGAAGGAAGAAACCTTCACATGGGGGAACAGCCAAGAGAGAGTGTTCCAGGAGCTGAAAGAGAAGTTCACCTCCACACCCATACTGGCATCATTCAATCCCGGACAGCAGATCATCATGGAGACAGATGCCTCGGACCAAGCACTTGGATCTTGCTTGTGTCAACCAGACACCGAAAACCGCCTACACCCTGTCGCATACTGATCAAGAAAGTTCTCTGGCCCAGAACTCAGGTACGATGTCCACGACAAGGAGTTGTTAGTGATTGTCAACGTATTCCAGGAGTGGAGACCTTACCTGGAAGGAGCAAAGTACACAGTGGACATGTACTCAGACCACAAGAATTTGGCTTACTTCACGACAACAAAGAAGCTAAACAGATGACAAGTCTGATGGGCAGAGCTTTTAGCTTCATACAACTTCCAGATCTTCTATCGAAAAGGATCAGAAAACACACAAGCGGATGCGCTTAGCAGACAGCCTGATATGACAACAGATGACACGACAGAAGAGTGCCCAATCCTAGCAACAAAAGGACAAACTCTGGTCTATGCTCAACCTCAGTTAGCAAGAACTGAAAAAATGGGTGCACTCCTGACCCTAGGCCACAACGTTGTGGCCACAAACAAGGAAGAAGTGCCAGAGAGCACACAGGAGGACGTGATTCAACAACATCACGATGGACCTCTACACAGACATCCTGGGCGAGACAAGACCCTGGAAAAGATCTGGAGATGTTACCACTTCAACGGAATAAAGCAGAAAGTGACAGAATTTATTCGCAACTGCAAAGAGTGTGCGAAAAACAAACCGTCACGCCACAAACCCTATGGAGAGAGTCAACAAATGGACCTCCCAGAAGCGGCTTGGGATACCATCACAATGGATTTTGTGGTGAAGCTGCCGAGGTCAGAGGACCCAGTAACAAAGGTGAAATATGACAGTATCTCAGTGGTTGTTGACAAACTCACCAAATACGCTCACCTGATCCTGTGGCGAGAGACAGGAACAGCAAGCGAACTCGCCAATGTCCTGCTCAAAGAATTGGTTAGCCAGTGAGGGCTACCCACGAAGATTATCTCAGATCAAGACAAACTCTTCACCTTGAAATTCTGGAACACGTGGACAAGACAGCTAGGGATAGACACAAGGATGTCTACTGCCTACCATCCACAAACAGACAGACAAACTGAGAGAACAAACCAGATGATGGAACAGTACCTACACCACTACGTCAACCACTGACAGGACGATTGGGTAGAACTGCTACCAATGGCTCAGTTTGCGTACAACGATCAGCAACACAGTGTGACGGGCATGACACTGCTCTTTGCGAACTACAGCAGAAACCCCCACTGGGAAGCGATGGCGGCTGGAAGTGGCACTTCAACGAACATCGAAAAACTCACTGCTATGCATGAGGAAATGAAGACTGCAATTGAATCCGCACAAAAGACAACAAGCCACTGCCTAAACAGCAAAAGGTTGAAGGGACCAACCCTGGAGAGGGGGGATAAGGTCTATTTGTCAACAAAAAACCTGCGCTCGAAGCGACCGAGCAAAAAGCTGGATCATGTACGAATCGGACTGTTTGAGATTGAGAAGCACACTGGAGAAGTCAACTACCGACTGAGACTGCCAAAAAAAGCACGGATACACCGAGTATTCTATGTCTCACTGCTTGAGCCAGCACCCAGCGACACAGCAATCAAAACAGAATAGCACTTCGAGGACGATGAAGAAGAGTACAATGTCGAAAGGATCCTAGACAGCCGGAGAAGTGGACGGAAAATCGAATACCTGGTCAAGTGGTTAGGGTATGACAATGAGGAGAACTTGTGGGAACCCACCGAGAACTTCAGCCCTGCGACAAACAAGAAACTGCGGAGTTTCCACCAACAAAACCCGCAGAAGCCAGGATCGACAGAGACAAAGGCTTGAGAGAAGCCAAAGCCTCCGAAGAGAAGAAGTCCTCCAAAGGCGGCGGGGACTCCACACGCGCAGCCTCCTGCTCAAGATCCTCCTGATCCTTGATCGCAGCAAGCTCACGCTTGATGGCCTCACCCTCCTTCTTGGACAACACACCCAACTGACAACGGAGACGAAGTTTGCGAGGAAGGAGAACAGACTCCTGCCCCTCGATCTCCTTCAGTTGAGCCTTGAGCTGAGTGCGCTCAAGCTCCATCTTCCCCCACTCCGACTCCGCAAGATGGAGATCGCAACAGCGACCCTTCTCAAGGCACCGACCGCAAAATGTGGACTCTGAACTGACGACACACTTGGCACAGTCACGACAACATGCACTGCATGAAACTTTGGATACCTTGCCCATCTTGCCAACACAAGAACTGAGGACTCCACGACAATTAACACAAGATGTCTGGGTTATGGTAAGAGAAGTGAGAGGATCTGGGGACAGAACCTTTGGAGGGAGGGGATAGTGTTAAGGCCTAGGCTGGAACAGCTGAGCCGACTGAAGCGAGTGTACAGAGGTACACAGAACAATATTCACCCAACCCGGTGGACGAGGTGGACGATGTGTAACCAGCTCGTCCAGCTTGTCCACGGTGGACAAGGTGGACGACGTGTAACCAGCTTGTCCAGCTCGTCCACGCAGAAAGCTGATACCCCTCGGGAGGACCCCCCCCCCTCAGGCTCCTGTATATAAGGACCCAGATAGCCGGAGAGAATAGCTCTCCAGGCTGAACGCACATTACGAGCGACAATAGCAAGAGAGTTACCCCCCTTGCTATTCATCTATTGAGTCCCTGCCCTCCTCAGTCGAAGACAGGACCACCCACATTCTGTGTGAACATGGACTGGCCTTTAACAGTGAGCTCTGCTCACTTTGCTCACTTGTTCGTGCATATGCATGCTGTGGCAAGCAACCCCTGGTTTGTCTCGCCAGTCACGTGACTGGTTCCCGTGCCACACTGTCTGGTACTTCTGTCCAGTATCCTGTCTGCTGCTTTCTGTGAGTATATAAAGACTGTGTTCCTCCTGGGTCATAACAAAGACGTACGCAATCCACGATGTTTCTGTGGGGTACCAGTCAGTGTTGAGTGTCATCTTGAGTGACAGTGACATGATGAAGCTCTCAAGCTTCTTATACATGATTTCTGTGTTTCCACCATCGCCACTGAAGATCTCTGGGTCAGCAGTGTGTTCGGACTTGGACTTGGGAGTAGTGTTAGTAGCTTGAATTCACATGAACTCTGCAAACATATTGTGAAGGAACTTGTTATTTCCAGCAACTGGCATAGCTTGGTCTGGTTGTTGAGACATGACAAGGATGTGAATGTGGCTTAGTGAAGTGTGTTATGGTTGGGTAGGTTTTTTGTAGTGTGACAAGGCAATGGCAGAGCAGAACTCAAGCCTAACTGATTTGGTAACCTTGACCTGACTTGGCTTGAGACTTGAGACTTGGATTAATGTACAAGACGAAAGACAAGGAAGGAAGAAAAAAAAGAAAAGAAGAAGATGTCACAGTTCTGGCTCAGTTGCATATCTGGCACAAGTCATGCACCTTGCTGGGAAGTTCCATCTGCACTGTTACCTGCTTGCTCTGCTGTATCCCCTGCCTATAAGAACTTCTCCTGCTCCCCCAGCTTGTTCTCTTCTTCTTTTCTCTTTTCCTTCCTTGTCTTTCATCTTATACATCAATCCAAGTCTCAAGTCTCAAGCCAAGTCAGGTCAAGGTTACTGAATCAGTTAGGCTTGAGTTCTGCTCTGCCATTGCCTTGTCACACTACGAAAGACCTACTCAACCATAACACACTTCACCAAGCCATGTTCATGTTCTTGTTATGTCTCAACAACCAGACCAAGCCATGCCAGTTGCTGGAAATAACAAGTTTCTTCACAACATGTTTGCAGAGTTTATGCAAATTCAAGCTACCAACACCACTCCCAAGTCTAAGTCTGAATGTACTGCTGACCCAGAGATCTTCAGTGGTGATGGCGGAAACACAGAAATCACGCATGAGAAGCTTGAGAGCTTTATCATGTCACTGTCACTCAAGATGATGTTCAACACTGACTGGTACTCCACAGAAACATCGTGGATTGCGTACGTCTTTTCACACACGACTGGCACTGCGCAGTCCTACATCTCAGCTAAGATCACGGCTGGCCAGTACATTGACTGGCACGACATCATCCAAGATCTCCAGAACACCTTCTCCAACCCAGACCCAGAGTTCCTAGCTGAGAGGAAGCTTATCACCTTGCGTCAGGCCAACTGTTCCTTTGCTGAGTTCTTCACAGAGTTCAATCAGTATGCTCCACGCACAGGCTTCAACAACAAGGCCTTGAAGTGCCATCTTTGATGTGCTGTCTCTGAAGAGCTTGCCAAGCAGCTTGTCAGCATCAACCTCAAGGACATCAGCTATCAGAAGCTTGTTGAGGAATGCCAGCTGCAGGACAACCAGTTGTGTGCCACTTCTGCCAACTCTCGCTGTCCACATCAAGCACCTCCCACCCAAGCCTCAGTTCCACAGTCAGAAGCTTCAGTTCCGTGTCCAGGGTTCATCAAGCCAGCCTTCACACCACAGCCACCAAGTCCTACCATAGATCTCAGCCACTCTAAGCTGACACCAGAAGAGTGAGAACATTGCTGAAGCAAAGGTCTCTGCTTCTACTGTGGGAACCAAGGTCATGTCTCAACCTTCTGTCCAGTGAAAAGCATGCCTGTTGTTACCACCACCACAACCACCACCAAGTCTGCCACTGTTGAGACTACTCCAGAGTCAGAAAACAAGTAGTCCTTGGTTATCATCATGCCCAAGGACATGAAAAGAATCTCCATGTTGGCTATCTATCTCCAGACCAGCAGTTGGACAGTAAGTGCTTGTTTCTTCCTTGTATCCTAGATGGGAAATTCAAGTGCAATGCTCTCATCAACTCTGGCTGTTCAGTATTTGGCTCCATTGGTGCTTTCTTTGCACAATCTGTTCACTAAGAACCTCTCCCCTACCCACGCACATTGCAATTGTTTGATAGCAAGATGTCGCAAACCACACATCTTGCCAAGATAATCATGACCACAGCACATAGTGTGCACCAGGAGGAAGTCTCTCTCTTTGTGTCTCCTGGTCTTCACTATGATGTGATTCTGGGGATGCCATGGCTCCAGAAGCACAGGCCACACATTGATTGGACAAACACCTCAATCATGTTCAAGTCAGATCACTGCTGATCTGCATACCTCAAGTCAAACAATAGCTATCCAATCTCTTTGGATCTTGAAGCCAAGATGTCTGCTGGAAAGCCTCAGGATCCCAAGCCTCTTTCTGCCACACCAATCCCCATCAATGCTGCCGTATTTTCTCTTCTTGCTGCCAAGCCAGATCACCAGGTGTTCAGTGTTTCTCTGAGAGACATTGAGCAGGTGTTGAAGCCAAAGAAGCATGTGGATCCTGCCACACTTCTCCCTGCTCAGTACCACAAGTTCCTGGAAATCTTCAGTAAGAATGACGCTGACAAGCTTCCTCCTCTACGCCCACAAGTTGACCACAAGATCAAGATGGAACCAGGAACCCAGGCACCCTCTGGACCTCTGTACAGCATGAGCAGAGAAGAACTTGAAGTTCTCAAGAAGTACCTGACAGAGAACCTGAACAAGGGCTTCATTCAAGCATCTTCATCACCTGCTGCTGCACCAGTCCTCTTTGTCAAGAAGCCAGAAGGTGGATTATGTTTCTGTGTAGACTACAGAGCACTCAACACCATCACCATCAAGAACTGTTACCCCCTGCCACTGATCCGGGAGATGTTGGACCAGCTTTGCAAAGCTGTGTGGTACACCAAGCTTGACATTGTTGGTGCCTTCAACTGTATCTGGATGAAGGAAGGTGAAGAATAGAAGACTGTGTTCCACACACACTCAGGCCTCTACAAATACCTTGTCATGCTCTTTGGTCTTGCCAATACTCCAAGCATGTTCCAGAACTACATCAATAATGTTTTGGGATCTGACATCCTTGATGTCTTTGGCACTGCCTATGTGGATGACATCCTTGTCTACAGTCAGACACTCAAGGAACACCAGAAGCATGTCAAGCTTGTTCTCAGTCAACTACAAGATGCAAGCCTGCAAGTTGACATCTCCAAGTGCGACTTTGAAGTGCATCAAGTCAAGTACCTTGGCTTCATCATTCAGTCTGCCACTGAAGACAGCCAACCCAGATCTGTGAGTATAGACCCAGCCAAGACTGACACCATCAAGGAGTGGAATCCTCCTGTCAGTCTCAAGGAAGTGCAGAGCTTTATTGCCTTTGCAAACTTCTACCGCTGGTTCATCAAAGACTTTGCCAAGCTTGCATCCCCACTCACAGCTCTGACCAAGAAGAATGTTGCCTTCAAGTGGGAAACCCCAGAGCAGTGCTTGTTTAAAAGCATCAAGAAGGTGTTCAGCACTGCACCCATCCTGCAGCACTTTGATCTGGAGAAGGAGTGTGTTGTTAAGACTGACACTTCTGACTACATCTCTGGTGCTGTCCTGTCACAGCCAGACCATGAAGGAGTTCTACACCCTGTTGCCTTCTTGTCACACCACCACCTGCTGGCAGAATGCAACTACAAGATCTATGACAAAGAGTTGCTGGCAATTGTCTGTGCCTTTGAAGAATAGTGAGCAGAGCTTGAAGAATCTCCAGAACCTGTCAAGGTGATCTCTGATCATAAGAACTTGGAGTACTTCATGTTGTCAAAGTGCTTTTCCCACTGTCAAGCCTGTTGGAGCGAGTTCTTGTCACACTTCAATTTCAAGATCAGCTACTGTCCAGGCAGTCAATGCAAGGCCGACACCCTCACTCAACATTCCCAAAACCTCCTGTCAGACAGTGATCTCTGTCAAGACTTCATGGAGCAAGTTGTCCTCAAGCTCAAGAATCTTGCACATTCAGAGGTTCAAGTCAAGCCTATCCAGATCCTGAGATGTTCAGAAGCTGCACCAGTTGACACTGAACCTGATGCTACACCTCTTTCAGACATCATCCAAGCTGCCTATAACAACCTTGCTGAAGGTGATCCAGTGGCAACAGTGTCACAGATACTAAGAGATAGTGTCAGGCACAGTCAAGAAGTGTCTCTCTCAGACTACAGCTTGGAAAATAACTGTCTCTTCTACAAGAACTGACTCTGGATCTCTGAGAACAATAAGCTACACCTACACCTGTTCCAAGAAGCCCATGACCAAGCAATAGCTGGCCACACTGGGATTGCCAAGACCTACAATCTCCTGTCTTGTTGGTACTATTGGCCAAAGATGGTGAACATCATACAGCAGTACATCAGGAATTGTCATGTCTACTCTCAAGCAAAGCCTGCCCGTGATCACCAAGAAGAGTTGCTGTCTCTTCCCATACCTCAGCAACATTGGCAGGATCTGGCTATAGATTTCATTACTGACTTGCCCAAGTCAAGAGATGTGTTACGACCCAGGAGGAACACAGTCTTTATATACTCACAGAAAGCAGCAGACAGGATACTGGACGGAAGTACCAGACAGCGTGACACGGGAACCGGTCATGTGACTGGTGAGACAAACCAGGGGATGCTTGCTGCAGCATGCATATGCACGAACAAGTGAGCAAAGTGAGCAGAGCTCACCCAGCTTGCCGCAGTGTGCATGAAAAGTGAGCAAAGTGAGCAGAGCTCACCCAGCTCACTGCAGCGTGCATGAAAAGTGAGCAAAGTGAGCAGAGCTCACTCTGCTCACAAACTGGGCACTATATAGTCTGGCGATAGTTCCCCTATGGAACAATCATCTTCAACTCATGTTGTGATCCAGACAACTAGATCTACTTCAATATAATCCTTTTGTATGAAGCTGTTGATCAGGTGTCACCACCACCACATTCCACCAAACCCCTTCGCACTCCTTGACACTCCTCTCCTGCGAGAACCAACTCACCTTCCACCTCTCACCCTAATCCTATACTCGGATAGGACAGTACAGTACAGACCACAATACTTTGAAGACTCTCAAGGATGAGTACCTCAGGAGCAACTAACCCCAACTTCCCAGATGGAAAGATTAGTGTCACCAAGCCAGACCTGTTCTACAGTGAAAGGAACAAGGTTGACGACTGGCTCATGCAACTCCAAGTCTACTTTCAATTCCAACCAGAGACAAAGCTGCCTAAGGACAAGTGGCCCCTCTTCACAACCACTTACATGAGAGGTAATGCTTATCGATGGATCAAGCCCTACGTCAACAAACATCTCTCAGGAAACAGAGACCACAACAGTACAACAGAATGGATGACAAAATGGACATGATTCAAGGACAAGATCAAAAAGATCCTTGGACTATCTAACAAAGACAAAGTGGCTATACAAATGATCCAGCACATCAAACAACAACGCTCAGCTGCAGAGTACACCACGCAGTTCAAACAATACTCAGTACTGACTGACTGGGACAACAACACCCTGATGGTCATGTACTGACGTGGACTTAAGGAAAACGTGAAGGATGAAATCACCTTTGACAGACAAGCAGTCAACACACTGGATGAACTCATCGCACAAGCAATCAACATCGATGACAAGCTATTTGAGCAAGCGATAAAGAAACACCACAACAGAGGATACAGCCACCCCGCATGGCATGTGAGCAACCACTACAAGCCACCTAACAAGGCACCACCACATGACCTATATGGCTATGCACCCATGGAACTAGATGCAGTCCACCACAAGGGAAGGTTCACGAAGGGAAGGAACAACAAAAAGAGGAAAGCACTGAAGTGCTATGCCTGTGGCAAGCTAGGCCACATGGTGAAAGACTGTCGTTCAAAGAACAAGGTGCACCGACAGCAACTTAATACACTTGACAGAGACTGGAATGTCATCAAGCCAGAGGACCCACCAGGAGAGGCTCAGCTATCCCTTGAACAATAGGACAACTACGATCAGACATTGGAAGTAGCCCACCAACTGGCAACATCAGGAGGCAAGGACCTACCAGAACAGACAGGTCAGGACAAGGGACAGGAGCCCTTAACCACCTCTGATAGGGACTGAGACAAACCCACGTCTATCAAAGAAGAAATACCACAAGGAAGCTATACTTACAGCATGGACCCACGAAATCTACGGCACAGTGAACTACAGTGGAGGTTTTGCACAAAGCACTACTGCACCTACCATGAACAACTACGAAGGTACAGAGGACATTCACCCTACCACACCACCTGCCACAAGCATTGGGTCAATTGCGAGAAGGATGTGTGTGAGATCCATCTTTGGGATAAACGCCAACACACCACATTCCCCAGGCACACACATGATTGGCACAAACACCTCATGTTCCTACAGCAAGGCAACAACTACAACTGCTACATCAACAATTGGCAGTACTGCCTCAAGCCTGGATGTGACAAGCATCAGCAAGACAAATTCATGAACAGATTCCTCAGAACTGATGGGAATGGCTGGACCTATTGCCCAGTCAGTGGTAAGACACTTTGATCAGGAAAAGACTGAACTCCCTTGTCAAGGAGCAACATCAGGAGCTCAACAACATAACCCCTAGCAACACAAAGCACCTGCGATTGCCTGTGTCACTACACACCAACACGCCAGTACGGACATACGCACTTGTAGACTCTGGAGCCAGTGGAAACTACATCTCAAGACAACTTTATGATACTCTCGGCACTGGAAGGAGACGCAAGCAGCAGCCCTATCAGCTCGTGATAGCAAATGGACAGACAGAGCTAGTCTGCCATAAGACGCAGCCAATGGAAATAGTTACCGGACACTATGCTGAAAGGATCCACCTTGATATTGTCGAGTTGGCCACTCAGAATATCTATTTGAGGATGCCTTGGCTAAAGAAGCACAACCCAGTTGTTAACTGGAAGACAGGGATACTCACATTTAGGAACTGCACTAATAACACAGCTCGGACCTGTTACCAGCCGCAGAAGGTGTGGACAGATGAGGGAAGGAGTCCTCAGTGGAACCTCACTGACAGAAAGGACAACTCTCAAAAGAAGAGGTCTGCCTTGACAGGCACACCCTGGAACCAGGTGGCCAAACAGTCAGAGATGAAGAGAGAGGAAGTTGTTAACCCTCTGAAGATCCCTGAAGAGTACTGACCTGGGTATGATAACCTTTTTCAGGAAGAGACAACAACAGCAGTGTTGCCTAAGCACCAACCTTGGGATCATGAGATCAAGTTGCAACCAGGGACAGAGCCAGGATTTGGACCAATTTACCAGTTATCAGAGAAAGAGCTCCAAGTACTTCACGAGTACCTGGAGGAAAACCTGAAAAAAGGTTTTATTCAAGAATCTCAATCACCAGCAGGATACCCAATACTATTTGCACCAAAGAAAGACAGAAGTCTTCAACTTTGTGTGGATTACAGGAAACTCAACAACATTACCATCAAGAACTGATATCCATTGCCAAATGTGAACGAATTGCGAGACAGGATCAGCCAAGCTACAATCTTTACCAAGCTGGACTTGAAAGGAGCATGCAACCTGATACACATGAAAGAAGAAGAAGAATGGAAGACAGCCTTCAGAACCTGATACAGACACTACAAGTATCTGGTTATGCTATTCAGACTCACAAACACACCAGCAACATGTCAAGCATTGATCAACAACATTATCAGAGCACACCTGGACCAAACAGCTATCGCCTACCTGGACAACATTCTTGTCTACTCGAACACACAACAGGAACATACCAAACATGTGAAGGATGTTCTACAATGCCTACAACAGGCAGGGCTCAAGCTCAACCCAAAGAAATGCGAGTTCAACAAACCGGAAGTTGAATTCCTTGGATATGTTATAGGGATTGAAGGGATCAAGATTGACCCTGGCAAAATCAAAGTGATTCAGCAATAGCCAACACTGATGATGTGGAGTACTGGTGGACGGAGAGACAACAAAAAGTATTCCAACAGCTCAAGGATGCTTGCGCCAAGGAACCAGTTCTCCTCAACTTCAAGACAGGCCAACCAACACAAATCAAGACAGACACTTCAGATCAGGCAGTGGGAGCATGTCTATGCCAACAGGCAGATGGCAAGTGGCACCCAGTTGCCTACTACTCACAAAAAATGACACAAGCAGAACGAAACTATGATATCCACAATAAAGAGCTACTGGCAGTTGTCAACGCACTCAAACACTGGAGAGTGTACGCGGAAAGCAGTTCTGAACTCACTGTTCTCACAGACCACAAGAATCTGACAACATTCACGACAACCAAGAAGCTGAACAGACAGCAAGTCAGATGGGCTGAACTCCTAGGGCAACACAAGTTCAAGATCTTGTACACCCCTGGACAAGACAACAGGAGAGCAGATGCACTAAGCTGACGAAAAAACCACATGGAAGATGATGAACACCAAGGAACAATCTTACAGCAGGACTAGCAAGGAAACCTGGTGCCTCAACCACAGATCAACAAGCTCACGGCAGAAGACACTGAAGAACTAATAAGGAACTACCACAATAATCCAGCACATGGTCACCCAGGAATCTCCAAGACCACAGAACTTATCCAACAGGCAGGGAACAATGTCATTAACCTCCAACAACATGTCACAAACTACATCAGCAAGTGTCTACTATACCAGAAAAACAAACATGGAAGACACAAGCCATACAGAGAAGGACACCCAAACATGATACCGAGAGGCCTGTGGGAAGACATGTCAATAGACTTCATCACAAAGCTACCCAAGTCCAAAGACCCAGTCACAGGAATCACCTACGACTTGATTATGGTGATAGTGGACAGATTCACAAAATATCTAATAGTGGTACTATTCAAGAAGACCCACACAGCAGAACAGTTGGGACACCTTTTACTGGACAGATTGGTCAGAGACCACAGAGTTCTGATCATGATTATTACAGACAGAGACAAACTCTTCACATCCAACTACTGGAAGACAATCAGTGCAGCCATGGGAACAAAACCCAAAATGTCTACAGCCTATCACCCACAAACTGACAGCCAGACAGAGTGAGCAAACCAAGTCCTGGAGACTTACTTACAGCATTACATCAACCAGACCCACAGCAATTGGGTACAGTTATTACCAGTGGCACAGCTGGCAATCAACCAGCACAGATCAGACTCAACAAAGGAATCACTATTTTTTGCCAATTTTGGACAACATGTGAACATCGGGATGCCAAGCAGAGCTTCACCAAACGTGGAGAAAGTACTCCAACATAACAAGCTCCTACAACAAACACACACGATGATGAGGCACTACCTTCAAGAGACCTCAGAAAGAATGCAATGTCAAATAGACAAGAAATCGAAAATAGCACCTCAGCTAAAGAAGGGGGATAAAGTCTACCTTCTTACAAGAATTTGGAAAACAAAGAAACCAAAGACAAAGAAACTTGACAACATCAAGGTCAGACTATTTTTAGTCAAAGAAAAAACAGGACCAGTCAACATCAAGATACGACTACCAAGGGATGCCAGAGTCCATCCAAACTTTCATATATCAATGATTGAACCAGCTGACCAGAGCACACCCTTGCAGGAAACACTCCATTACCAACCTGAAGAAGAACAAGAGTTCAAGGTTGAACAGATCCTGGCTAGAAAAGGTCAGCAATACTTCGTCAAGTGGAAAGGATACCCAGACTCAGAAACTACCTGGGAACCACTCAAGAACCTCGCGAACTGCCAGCTTCTTCTGCGACAGTTTTGGCAGGAGTAGGACTGAACAGCTCGGCCTGCAGAAGGGATGTGTCAATGACTGATCAAGTCAAATCCTCGCCATCTGACTCCATCTCTTTCACCAAGCACTGAAGCTTCTGCCTCGCACAGACCTTGGCGCCCTCCAACACCTTTCACTTCTGAGACAGACAAGCCTGCACTGTGGCAAGTTGTTCAAAGAGTGTATCACGTGTTGCCTTGTCAGTGGCAACATCCTCACGGAGGTTGTCCCAGGACATGTTCAAAGATTCCCAGGACACAGAGACACAAGACCTTCCGCGCCAAGTGCACACAGCACATTTCAACTTATCATCTTCTCCCGGCATCTGGAAGCACAGACGACCATGGAGAACACAAAAGTTGTAGGGCATACGTGAAACAAAACCCTGATCGTGGATTTGAGCAGCCAGCTGAGTTCGGCTAACAGTCGCACGTGACTTTGGAGGTATGACCAGATTTCATCAAGATAATAAAAGATGGAGAGGAGGATAGTGTTACAACCCAGGAGGAACACAGTCTTTATATACTCACAGAAAGCAGCAGACAGGATACTGGACAGAAGTACCAGACAGCGTGACACGGGAACCGGTCACGTGACCAGTGAGACAAACCAGGGGGTGCTTGCCGCAGCATGCATATGCACAAACAAGTGAGCAAAGTGAGCAGAGCTCACCCAGCTTGCTGCAGCGTGCATGAAAAGTGAGCAAAGTGAGCAGAGCTCACCCAGCTCACTGCAGCGTGCATGAAAAGTGAGCAAAGTGAGCAGAGCTCACTCTGCTCACAAACTGGGCACTATATAGTCTAGTGATAGTTCCCCTATGGAACGATTGTCTTCAACTCATGTTGTGATCCAGACAACTAGATCTACTTCAATACAATCCTTTTGTACAAAGCCGTTGATCAGGTGTCACCACCACCACATTCCACCAAACCCCTTCACACTTCTTGACACTCCTCTCCTGCGAGAACCAACCCACCTTCCACCTCTCGCCCTAATCCTATACTCGGATAGGACAGTACGGTACAGACCGCAACAAGATGCCTGCTTCCCTGGTGCCAAGCACATCTGGGTTATCACTGACTGTCTCACCAAAGAACACCACTTTGTGCTATGTGCTGAGATGACAACCTCGCATCTTGTCCGGATGTTCATCCAGTTTGTTGTCTGTACCCATGGCTTACCCAGGAGTATTGTCTCAGACAGAGGAGGTCAGTTTGTCAGCTTATTCTGGAAAGCACTCTGTGCCTATCTTGATGTCATGCTACGACTATCCTCAGGACACTACCCAGAGACAGATAGTCAGACAGAACAAGAGAATCAGGAGCTTGAACGCTACCTGAGATCCTATGTCAACTATCTCCAAGATGACTGGGTCCAATAGCTTCCTCTGGCAGAGTTCACGCAGAACAACTCCCAGTCTGATTCCTCTGGCATGTCACTGTTCTTTGCCAACAAAGGGTTCCATCCACAGCTCAGCATCACACCCACAAGTGAAGCCTGCAACCAAGATGCTATGGAAATCTCTGGAGAAATGACGCAGATTCTGGAACAGTTGTAAGCTGAACTCCGACTATCCCAGGAAGCTCAAGCTTACACCACCAATTTGCATCAAGTCCTGTCACCATCCTATCAAACTGGAGATCTTGTTTGGCTGAATACCAAGAACATCAGAACACACCACCTATGCAAAAAGCTTGACGACAAGTGGATTGGACTATTCAAGGTGTTGAAGACAGTCAGAAGCTGTGCCTGCTATCTGGAGCTTCTACACACTCTCAAGATCCACCCTGTCTTTCATGTTTCCCTTCTACGTCTGACACCTGCTAATCCTATCCCTGGCCAATCAAATGAACACTCTGGCCCTGTCATTGGTCAAGACACAGATGAAGAGTTCCAGGTTGAAGAAATCCTTGACTCCAAGCCAGCAACATCTTGACAGAAGTTTAAGTACCTGGTCAAATAGTCTGGATGGCCAATTGAAGATGCCACTGAAGAGCCTATTGAGCATCTTGACAATGCCAAAGACACTATCTACAACTTCCATGAGAAATACCCAAGGAAACCACAGCCACGGAACTACGCCCACAAGTGGCCTGAGACTCACAGGAGTTCACCATGTGAAGGAGGGGGGTAATGTCACAGTTCTGGCCCAGTTGCATATCTGGCACAAGTCACACACCTTGCCGGGAAGTTCCATCTGCACTGTTGCCTGCTTGCTCTGCTGTATCCCCTGCCTATAAGAACTTCTCCTGCTCCCCCAGCTTCTTCTCTTCTTCTTTTCTCTTTTCCTTCCTTGTCTTTCGTCTTGTACATCAATCCAAGTCTCAAGTCTCAAGCCAAGTCAGGTCAAGGTTACTGAATCAGTTAGGCTTGAGTTCTGCTCTGCTATTGCCTCATCACAGAAGAGAAGAAGCTGGGGGAGCAGGAGAAGTTCTTATAGACAGGGGATACGGCAGAGCAAACAGGCAACAGTGCAGATGGAACTTCCCGGCAAGGTGCGTGACTTGTGCCAGATATGCAACTGGGCCAGAACTGTGACAGAAAAGAAGAGAAAACAGTAGAGGTGCTTGTCTCCAGGTGGAGGTTTTTCCAGAGTTCTTGAAGTGCAATAATGTCCACCTCTTGAAGAGCTGAGGTTGCTAGAAGTAGCTCTTAGACTGATTGGCTTTTTTGCACATTATACTGGAGAAGTGTGAGCTTTAAGTGTTTCATGTAGACATCTTATCTTCAAAGATCTTGAAAGAGTTGGCTGATACTTTTTCTTTATTATTTGTTGATCTTACCCCAAGAATTTGAACTTCTGGACAGCTTCCCCTGATTCTCTCTGAGCTTCTGGTTGGCTTAGCTGTTTTGTGTTGTTTCCCCTCTGGGAGTGGCTGGGAGAAAGAGAAAGATGTAACTGGAGATTGAGGTACTGGTGTCAGAGATGTAGAGATTAGGATCTTATACTTCTCTGGGTATGAAATCCAAGCTTCCCTGGCTCTCTTGGCTACTTCCTGGTATACTGGGTATGTGCTAGCCCAGGCTGGGTGAGATCTCTGGCAATTGCAGTATTTTGGTTTGAGCAAGTTTTCAGGAATTGAGTATGCTCTTCTCTTATATTGTCCACCACATGCTCTACAGGCAGTTCTGTTCCTCCAGGCATAAGCTTGGTGGCTATAGTCAAAGTACTTGAAACATTGTGCAATAACTGTGTTTGCCAGGAAGAGTTCCACTTCATGTAGTCTGTGTCCCAGCACTAGTCTATTCTCAATAAGAAGATTGGCCTGTTGGGGAGTAGAGAGATCCAGGTGGAGAGAGGTGACCTATTTCTTTTGAGCTATGGATTTCTTGGACTAATATATTCTCAGAATAGTGATCTGTTTGCCAAGAGAAGAGTTGCTAGTCTGGATATTTTTGCAGGTGTCTTCCAGATTCTCTGGCTGAACATCTGCTGTTCTGACTCCATGAACCAGAACTGGGAATCTCTTGGGCTGTACTGTTACCTTTATGTTGAAGATAGCTGCAGTCTAGAAAGAATCCTTTCCTAGAAAAAGCTTGGTTTCCTAGCTTTCTGTGTGAATAAGAATATCCTCTGATAGAAGTTTTCTCACTGCCCTAATCTGTTTGTTATAAGGGCTTGGGAGTCTGTCTTGGAGAGCTTGGAATAGCTGGACATAGGTTCTGTTGGCCATGTCCGGAGTCTGGTGCCCAGGGTGTACCAGAACCTCTTTGAGAATTCTGGAGGCTAGTGGAATTTGAGCAGAGAAAGTTTTTGTAGCTGCCTGTACATAAGATAGTTTTGCCTCTTGTCTATCTAGATGTTTGTTGAGGTTTTCAAGCTCCTGGATAATCTTGTTGGTAATGCCAGAGGGTAGAGGTTGGACAGTGCTAGTCTGCAGCTCTGCAGAGAGTTTTTGCTTAAGGTTCTCCCAGCTTTTTCTGACTGGTTCTGGAACTGTTTGAGTTTTCAGCCAGGAGTTAAGAAGTTCCCAGTCTTTCTGTATAGTGCTTTCAGTGGTGGGAGGACTGGCTTGAGTGTTGGAGAGACTGGAAGCTGATATGGCTAGTGGTGCTCTGGGATTAGTTTCTAAAGAAATAGTTTTTTTAGTGCTATGGTGGAGCTTGCTTGGCACAGGTCAACTGTTTCCAGTCTGTGAAGTGGTGCCAGAGAGAGAGGAGTCACCTGGTTTCCCAGCAGTAATAATCTAGTCCTGGGACCAGACCCCAAGACTAGACTTTCCTGGGCAGCTTATTCCAACTAAGCTCTGGGTAAAGCTAGAAGTATTTGCCTAGACTAGAGACCAGACTCCCTATCTAGACTTTCCTTGAGTCAAGGACTCTGCTAGCTCCCGAGTCAGTCAGACTCTAACTATTCCTCTTATCCTGAGACTCTCTCTCTCTGGGTGTGGCTGGATTGAACAGGATAATATGAAGCTCTACAAAAAGTTTCAGAAAGCTGAGGCAAGTCTACTACTCCAAGCCAGGACTAGAAGAATTAGTCTCGCAAGTTTTCTTTTCAGAGCTTGAGTCTCTGATTTCCCTATTTCTTGTTACAACCCAGGGGATGGGAGCCACTCATGCATAGGCAATCAGGCCACGGGCCAGACAAGAGGACACCATGGAAGTCAAGTGACTAACCAACAAGGGGTCACGTGACTGTTGAGACACACAGGAGTCTTGACACAGGATGCATGAAGTATCAAGACAATCTCACAAGTCTTGACGCAGGATGCATGAAGTGTCAAGACAATCTCACCAGTCTTGACACAGGATGCATGAAGTATTGAGACAATCTCACCAGTCTTGACGCAGGGTGTATAACATGGTGGGACTGTCAAGACAATCTCACCTGTCTTGACATCAAGACTGTTGAGACAATCTTGATTGTCTTGACAGGCCAGCACTATATAGTCTGGTGATAGTTCCCTTATAGAATGATTGTCTTCAACTCATGTTGTGATCCAGACAACTAGATCTACTTCAATACAATCCTTTTGTACAAAGCTATTGATCAGGTGTCACTACCACCATGTTCCACCAAACCCCTTCACACTCCTTGACACTCCTCTCCTGTGAGAACTAACCTGCCTTCCACCTCTCGCCCTAATCCTATACTCGGATAGGACAGTACAGTACAGACCGCAACACTTTGAAGACCCTCAAGGATGAGTACCTCAGGAGCAACCAACCCCAACTTCCCAGATGGAAAGATTAGTGTTGCCAAGCCAGACCTGTTCTACGGTGAAAGGAACAAGGTTGACGACTGGTTCATGCAACTCCAAGTCTACTTTCAATTCCAACCAGAGACAAAGCTGCCTAAGAAAAAGTGGCCCCTCTTTGTAACCACTTACATGAGAGGCAATACTTATCAATAGATCAAGCCCTACGTCAACAAACATCTCTCAGGAAACAGAGACCACAATAGCACATCAGAATAGATGACAAAATAGACATAATTCAAGGACAAGATCAAAAGGATCCTTGGACTATCTAACAAAGACAAAGTGGCTATACAAATGATCCAGCACATCAAACAACAACGCTCAGCCGTAGAGTACACCACGCAGTTCAAACAATACTCAGTACTGACTGACTGGGACGATGACACCCTGATGGTCATGTACTGACGTGGACTCAAGGAAAACATGAAGGATGAAATCACCTTTGACAAACAAGTGGTCAACACACTGGACGAACTCATCACACAAGTAATCAACATTGATGACAAACTATTTGAGTGAGCGATGGAGAAACACCACAACAGGGGATACAGCCACCCCACATAGCATGTGAGCAACCACTACAAGCTGCCTAACAAGGCACTGCCACATGACCCATATGGCTATACACCCATGGAACTGGATGCAGTCCACCACAAGGGAAGGTTCACAAAGGGAAGGAACAACAAAAAAGGGAAAGCACTGAAGTGCTATACCTGTGGCAAGCTAGGCTACATGGTGAAAGACTGTTGTTCAAAGAACAAGGTACACCAACAGCAACTTAATACGCTTGACAGAGACTGGAATGTCATCAAGCCAGAGGACTCTCCAGGAGAGGCTCAGCTATCTCTCGAACAATAGGACAACTACGATCAGACATTGGAAGCAGCCCACCAACTGGCAATATCAGGAGGTAAGGACCTACCAGAACTGACAGGTCAGGACAAGGGACAGGAGCCCTTAACTACCTCTGATGGAGACTGAGATGAACCTATGTCTATCAAAGAAGAAATACCACAAGGAAGCTATGCTTACAGCATGGACCCACAAAACCCACAGCACAGTGAACTACAGTGGAGGTTTTGCACGAAGCACTACTGCACCTACCACAAACAACTACGAAGGTACGGAGGACATTCACCCTACCACACCACCTGCCACAAGTATTGGGTCAATTGCGAGAAGGATGCGTGTGAAATCCATCTTTGGGACAAACACCAACACACCGCATTCCCCGGGCACACACATGATTAGCATGAACACCTCATGTTCCTACAGCAAGGCAATAACCACAACTGCTACATCAACAATTGGTAGTACTGCCTCAAGCCTGGATGTGACAAGCATCAGCAAGACAAATTCATGAACAGATTCCTCAGGACTGATGGGAATGGCTGGACCTATTGCCCAGTCAGTGGAAAGACACTTCAATCAGGAAAAGACTGAACTCCCTTGTCAAGGGGTGACATCAGGAGCTCAACAACATGACCCCTAGCAACACAAAGCACCTGTGATTACCTGTGTCACTACACACCAACACGCCAGTACGGACATACGCACTTGTTGACTCTGGAGCCAGTGGAAACTACATTTCAAGACAACTTTACAACACCCTCGGCACTGGAAGGAGACACAAGCAGTAGCCCTATCAGCTCACAATAGCAAATAGACAGACAGAGCTAGTCTGCCATAAGACGCAGCCAATGGAAATAGTTACCAGACACCACACTGAAAGGATCCACTTTGATATTGTTGAGTTGGCCACTCAGGATATCTATTTGGGGATGCCTTGGCTAAAGAAGCACAACCCAGTTGTTAACTGGAGGACAGGAGTACTCATGTTTAGGAACTGCACTAACAACACAGCTTGGACCTGTTACCAGCCGCAGAAGGTGTGGACAGATGAGGGAAGGAGTCCTCAGTAGAACCTCACTGACAGAAAGGACAACTCTCAAGAGAAAAGGTCTGCCTCAACAGGCATACCCCGGAACCAGATGGCCAAACAGTCAGAGATGAAGAGAGAAGAAGTTGTTAACCCTCTGGAGATCCCTGAAGAGTACTGACCTGGGTATGATAACCTCTTTCAGGAAGAGACAACAACAGCAGTGTTGCCTAAGCACCAACCTTGGGATCATGAGATCAAGTTGCAACCAGGGACAGAGCCAGGATTTGGACTAATTTACCAGTTATCAGAGAAAGAGCTCCAAGTACTTCACGAGTACCTGGAGGAAAACCTGAAAAAGAGTTTCATTCAAGAATCTCAATCGCCAGCAGGATACCCGATACTATTTGCACTAAAGAAAGATGGAAGTCTTTGACTTTGTGTGGATTACAGGAAACTCAACAACATTACCATTAAGAACTGATATCCGTTGCCAAATGTGAACAAATTGTGAGACAGGATCAGCCAAGCTACAACCTTTACCAAGCTGGACTTGAAAGGAGTATACAACCTGATACGCATGAAAAAAGGAGAAGAATGGAAGACAGCCTTCAGAACCTGATACAGACACTACAAGTATCTGGTTATGCCATTCGGACTCACAAACACACCAGCAACATGTCAAGCATTGATCAACAACATCATCAGAGCACACCTGGACCAAACAGCTATCACCTACCTGGACAACATTCTTGTCTACTCAAACACGCAACAGGAACATACTAAACATGTGAAGGATGTTCTACGATACCTACAACAGGCAGGGCTCAAGCTCAACCCAAAGAAATACAAGTTCAACAAACCAGAAGTTGAATTCCTCAGATATGTCATAGGGATCAAAGGGATCAAGATTGACCCTGAGAAAATCAAAGTGATTCAGCAATAGCCAACACCAACATCAGTTAAGGAAGTACAAGCCTTCCTAGGATTTGCCAACTTCAACTGACAGTTCATTAAGAACTACTCACAGATAGCAACACCACTAACAGAACTCACAAAGAAGGACGTGGAGTACTGGTGGATAGAGAGACAACAAAAAGTATTCCAACAGCTCAAGGACACTTGCGCCAAGGAACCAGTTCTCCTCAACTTCAAGACAGGCCAACTGACACAAATCAAGACAGACGCTTCAGATCAGGCAGTGGGAGCATGTCTATACCAACAGGCAGATGGCAAGTGGCACCCAGTTGCCTACTACTCACAAAAAATAACACAAGCGGAACAAAACTATGATATCCACGACAAAGAGCTACTGGCAGTCATCAACACACTCGAACACTGGAGAGTGTACGCGGAAAGCAGTTCTGAACTCACTGTTCTCACAGACCACAAGAATCTGACAATGTTCATGATAACCAAGAAGCTGAACAGATGGCAAGTCAGATAGGCTGAACTCCTAGGGCAACACAAGTTCAAGATCTTGTACACTCCGGGACAAGACAATGGGAGAGTAGACGCACTAAGCTGACGAAAAGACTACATGGAAGATAATGAACGTCAAGGAATAATCTTACAGCAGGACTAGCAAGGAAACCTGGTGCCTCAACCACAGATCAACAAGCTCACGGCAGAAGACACTGAAGAACTAATAAGGAACTACCACAACAATCCAGCACATGGTCACCCAGGAATCTCCAAGACCACAGACCTTATCCAACGGGCAGGGAACAATGTTATTAACCTCTGACAACATGTCACAAACTACATCAGCAAGTGTCTACTATGCCAGAAAAACAAACATGGAAGACATAAGCCATACGGAGAAGGACATCCGAACACGATACTGAGAGGCCTGTGGGAAGACGTGTCAATAGACTTCATCACGAAGCTACCCAAGTCCAAGGACCCAGTCACAGGAATCACCTACAACTTGATTATGGTGATAGTGGACAGATTCACAAAATATCTAATAGCGGTACTATTCAAGGAGACCCACACAGCAGAACAGTTGGAACACCTCTTACTGGATAGATTGGTCAGAGACCACGGAGTTCTGATCACAATCATTACAGACAGAGACAAACTCTTCACATCCAACTACTGGAAGATAATCAGTGCAGCCATGGGAACAAAACCCAAAATGTCTACGGCCTATCACCCATGAACTGACGGCCAGACGGAACAAGCAAACCAAGTCCTGGAGACTTACTTACAGTATTACATCAACCAGACCTACAGCAATTGGGTACAGTTATTACCAGTGGCACAGCTGGCAATCAACCAGCACAGATCAGACTCAACAAAGGAATCACTATTTTTTGCCAATTTTGGACAACATGTGAACATCGGGATGCCAAGCAGAGCTTCACCAAACACGGAGAAAGCACTCCAACATGACAAGCTCCTACGACAAACGCACACGATGATAAGGCACTACCTTCAAGAAACCTCAGAAAGAATGCAACGTCAGATGGACAAGAAATTGAAAATAGCATCTCAGCTAAAGAAGGGGGATAAAGTCTACCTCCTCACAAGAAATTGGAAAGTCAAGAAACCAAGAACAAAGAAACTGGACTATATCAAGGTCAGACTATTTTCGGTCGAAGAAAAAACCAGACCAGTCAACGTCAGACTGCGACTACCAAGAGACGCTTGGGTACACCCCAACTTTCACATCTCAATGATCAAATTAGCTGACCAGAACACACCCTTGCAGGAAACATTTCATTACCAACCAGAGGAAGAACAGGAATTCGAGGTTGAACAGATCCTGAAGAGAAAAGGTCAGCGATACCTTGTCAAGTGGAAAAACTACCCAGACTCAGAAAATACCTGGGAACCACTCAGGAACCTCGCAAACTGCCAGCTCCTCCTGCAGCAGTTCTGGCAGAAGCAGGACTGAACAGCTCGGCCTGCAGCGCGGACGCATCACTGGAGCTTCTTCTTCGCTTGACCCTTAGCACCCTCAAGAACCTTTTGTTTTCGGGACACACGAGCCTGCAGCTCGGCAAGCTGCTCAACAAGAGCATCCCGCTTGGCCTCATCAACAGCCAAATCCTCGCGAAGGTTATCTTGAGTCATGTTCAGCGACTCCCAAGAAAGTGACACACAGGACTTCCCACGACGAGTGCATTCAGCGCACTTCAACTTATCGTTGTCGTCAGACATTCGGAAGCAGGGCTTGTGGTTCAAAACACAGAAGTCACACAGAGCAAGCAACACGAAGTTATGATCACGGATCTGGGCTGCCAGTTAGTTTCGGTAAGCAGAGGCACATGATTTTGCAGACATACTCAAGAATTCATCGGGATGACGAATGAAGGAGAGGAGGGTAGTGTTACAACCCAAGGGATGGGAGCCACTTATTCATAGGTAATCAGGCCGTGGGCCAGGCAAGAGGACACCATGGAAGTCAAGTGACTAACCAACAAGGGGTCACGTGACTGTCAAGACACACACGGGAGTCTTGACGCAGGATGCATGAAGCATCGAGACAATCTCACCAGTCTCGACGCAGGATGCATGAAGCGTCGAGACAATCTCACCAGTCTCGACGCAGGATGCATGAAGCATCGAGACAATCTCACCAGTCTCGACGCAGGGTGCATAACATGGTGGGACTGTCGAGACAATCTCACCTGTCTTGACGTCGAGACTGTCGAGACAATCTCGATCGTCTCGACAGGCCAGCACTATATAGTCCGGCGATAGTTCCCTTATGGAACGATCATCTTCAACTTATGTTGTGATCCAGACAACTAGATCTACTTCAATACAATCCTTTTGTACGAAGCCATTGATCAGGTGTCACCACCACCACGTTCCACCAAACTCCTTCGCGCTCCTTGACACTCCTCTCCTGCGAGAACCAACCCGCCTTCCACCTCTCGCCCTAATCCTATACTCGGATAGGACGGTACGGTACGGACCGCAACATTTCTCTATGCAAATGTGGTCAAGCAGAAAAGACTGCAAAATATATTACCACTTCATGTTCTCTTTACTCAAGTCAAAGACAACAAGCTTTCTTTAATCTCCAAGACCTTACTTCTGTTATTTCGGACCCAAAGCTTCTTCATTCAGAAGTTTCTATATTGGTTTATGTCTTTAAAAAGACTAAATCAATTTAATCTTACTCTCAAACTTCACTATCCCCACTCTAATACCTAGATTCTTTCCCCACCAGACACTACAAGATTTCTTTTGATACATCTCCTAGTCACTCTCTGCTTTCAGTTTTTATTTTTTTAAAGGTTTTCTGAAAGATCTCACTATTTGCTAGAAGATCTGCATGGCTGTAAAGCTACTACCAGTGTAAGAATCAAAAAAATCACTGTTCCAAGAGAACACCATGGTCAAAAGCCAGCCATGCAAAAACAGAAATAGTCTCTATCAGGCCCTCTGGGACTCCAGATAAGATCATTAAACTGTGCCATGTGTGAATGGTGGATTATGTCAAGCAGGAGGTATCAAAGCTCGAGTGCGGAAACAGTCCGTCAAGCATGTCACTTGCAGTAGCGGTATGGGACTTCGGCCGCTCGGTGTTTGGAGGCGAGCAATGCGCTTCCTGCAGCATCGGCATTCCCGTTACACCCCCCCGGCCGTTGACAAGTCGTAGCGGCTCAAGGGCTCCTGGATTGCCCCACCGCACCGCGTCGTCGAGGCTTGCCGGCATCGAGAACGGAGCGGCGGCGGCTGCGAAGCTGGCGCCGTACTGCGACGCGAACGGATTGACGAGGTCTATGGATCTCGGCGAGCCCGAGAAGGTCGATGGGTTCTGCCGCGGAGGCAGAGGCCGCGCGGACAGATGGCGGGGCGGTGACGCGGCCACGGAGGACGAAAGTACCGCCTTGTCCGAAGGCGGAGGGCTATCCCGTTCGAGAGGGTCGAACGGAGGCGACGGATAGGTGCGAACCGTTGGCGAGGCAGGGGCGACGATGTTTCGAGGCGGTCTGCCTTGCTCGTCGAAGACCGTCGTCAGGGTTGAGAGGGAGGGAAGCGAGATGCAACTGGCGCTCGAGCGGGAGAGCGGTATTCTGATGGACTCATCCTCGTCCCTCTTACGGCAGCTGCATCGCGGCACAGGCGCCACGGTCAGCAAGGACATCTGGCGACAGAAAGAGTCACCAGACGGCTGGAGCTCACGTACTTGTCTGAGCAGTAGATGTTCGTCCGAGCCAACGTCGTCATCTGCTTGTCGCACGTGGCACTACCTCAGGGCTGAGTCAGCCAATGCGCCCGAAGCCTCGATAGAACGACCAGGTCGTCGACTCTGCAAGGATTTGGTCACACACCAGAACTGGAGGAAGGTGCCGGCCATATCTTCGTCGTCGTCGTCCTGTCCTTGGGCCTCCTCTGGCGCGAGAGACGGGCCCGTGCCATTCGGCGACTTGAGCTTGGGAGGCTTATGTGGCGTGACCCGCCGGACCAGGGCCGGCGGCCGATGACGATTGCGGACGAGGTTGGCTTTCTTGTTTGTGGCAATGTTTGCGAACGTGAGGTTACGTTGGAGAGCCGTCTTGGGCGGCCCAGGGGGTGAGCTCGAAGGATATATATATGTTTTGCGCGTGCGGCTGTGATGACGATCTTGCGCGATCGGTTGAAAGCCGATGGCGCGGCCCTTGCTCACTTCTTCTTCCTTTTCCCGTCAGGCGAGCGAAATTTGTCGTCGGTTCTGGGTCGGGAGGAGGGGCAGGCAGTTGGGTTGTATGCGCGAGTGGCGGGGCAGTCCCGGATTAGGCAAGTCCAGGCGAGCCAGGCATGTCGAGCTGATGAGGCGAGCTTCAGAGGGGATTTTGGTGGTTTTCTTTCCCCCTGGTTGGCACAAACGACTGCGACAGGCAGATGATTGACCCCGAGTTCTATCGACGACGACGACGACGACGACGACGACGACGACGACGACGACGGCGACGAGGTGGGCTTTGTTCCTTTACGTGCGGAGACGGAGACCAGCAAAGACAACCCGGAATTGTGAGTGAGTCTTCCGGAAAGTTGGATTTGATATCTTAAGTGTACATCAAGATAATCAATCCTGCCAAGGCCTACAGTACGTCTACGCCGACACTCGGCCATTCTTGATACACGTTACGGAGGCATTTTCGATTGCGAAATCCGGCTGCAGTCTGGTGTGATTTGACTGGATGCACGGATGGCGAAAGAAGGAACAAAAACGAGCTTGCATACTGGTAGACCATTTCTTCCCTCGCCGGCGAGCCTATGAGGCCTTCAACATCGGCACATCTCAACTTTTGCAACGGCCGTCCTTATCCCTCGTCCCCCTCGACGTCCGAAGCGAGGACGTCTATCACGGTCATTGATATGGATTTTTGCTTACGATTTGCGGTTGGGGTATCAGGACATCCCCATCACGCCCTAGCTCTATCGGAGGAATCGGAACTTACTCTCGGGCCAAGCTTGGCTATCAAGGCCCCGGACCAATGCGTCATGCGTGCGTAGGGTGGGCTTCGGCAGGACCGGCGTGGGGGTCACGGCGGCGACGACGGCGATTCTGACTGGTCGACCGTCGGGCCTCCGGACGATGGCACGTGCCAATTGCCATTACCGGCTCTCACTACTTTTGGAGTTGCTTCCGAACCGGCAGGGTCATCCACGAGTGTGCTTCGTATATTCTGCAAGGGACGATGTCTCTCGAACAATAGGAAGCGTGGGAAGGCATTGATCAAGACCTTTGTTGGCCATGACAGGGCAGCCAGCTGTCTTCAGCACTGCCAATCGCGATGGCATTGACATCTCCCAAGCCCCACTCTCGTCTTCAGAGAATTGGCAAGGGTGCTTATCCTGGCGTCCTCTCGATGCATCAGGATAAGAGATTCAACTTGCTTTTGCTTTACCTCTCAGCAAGAAGACGCCTAAGTATGGAGAACTACAGTGTCACGACACAAGTCTGCGCACACCAGTACAAGCTGTCAGCTGCTACTTTCATAAGTAATACGACTTTATTGAGAGGTCACACCAGTGACAATAAACAGCTATGTGTTTGATTCTCCAGAGTAGCCCGAGGTAGATTTTGTATGGAGGTTTACGCAGACTTTTGTCGTGCCACTGTACTCTGTACTCGTACCGTACCGGTACTGTGTACAATCACTGCAGGTATCACCAGAAACGTACCTGCGCCGTCACTGCATCAGGCACAGTGTGAGGTTGATAACAGCCATAAAGAATGCTGCATTGTCTGAAAACGGACCACGAGGACGTGTTCCCGACCGATGACGGGTTTTCTGTAGGAAAAGCCAACTGCAGATCATGATGGTCAGCAGCAGCAGCAGCAGGAACCTTGACGATGCTCTTCATTTTCTGCTTCTAGTGTCCCATGTTCATGCTCCACGAAAGGCAGGCAGGACGAAGCCGAGCAGGTCGATGGCTGTTGGTAGATGCATTAGCTCTCGAGGCCTCGATGATAGAAATACGCAGCTAATCTCTAGGGCGCGTCGATCGCAAGATGCGGGGGGACCGGGGGCCTCGCCACCCGGGGGATCAGGGACGTGCCGGCGAGATTATGTCGCCGCATGCAGCTACATACGCACAGATTGTGTGGCGGCCGATACGAGACCCTGCGTGGCCGGCCATTACCATTTCCCTTGAAAGTCTACATTCCGACCGTTTATCCACACGGCGACGTGACGACAACGCTTCTGACCGCTTCCACGTCGTTGATTCTTTCTGTGCTAAAAGGTACCGGTATCGGTTTCGGGCTGAAGAAGCCAACAGCGGGGTGTGTGTGTGTGTGTGTGATCCATCGTTTTGATATTTGATCAGTCGACTGCGTACGTATATCTTTGTCCGTCGAGACCAGAGATACAGACATGATACTAGAGCTAGAGCCAGATGTCGGGCGTGTGGTGTCAGTATCAATATGGTAAAGCATATATGATATCCATCCATGACATCGTACTGTGATCACTTGCTGTACCTGTATCCCTCCTCCTTCTCCCCCTACGTGATATTAGGCGAGTATTAGGAGTGTACCTGGATGCAAAACTCCACTGGCATAAGCACCAGAGGATTATTCTTCAAAAAGCTCAGAAAGCACTTTCCTCTCTTTCCAGAACTTCATATTCTACTTGGGGTTTCCCAGTCCTCACATCACGTCTTGTGTACACTGCAATACTCAGATCTTTACTGAGTTATGCTGTGGGGATCTGGTTCAATCCTCTAAGAAAATCTTCTAATATCTCTTCTCTTAGCACATTCCAGAACAAATGCCTGAGACTTATTGGAGGTGCCTTCAAAGCCACTCCATCTTTCTTATTAGAGAGTGAGCTTTTTCTTTTACCTCTAGATCTCTATTTCAAATTTCGCACAGCCTGTTTTCTCTCTTCTATTCAAACCTCCTCTCTGAAAACACTTCTGGACAATATCTTTTCTAATATCTCCCACTATGCCTCTCCTGTGAAGAAACCTTTAAAGGAATCCTCAACTATCTCTCCCTATTGGAAGTTCACTTGGTTAAACCAATTAACTACTAACCAGGCTAGTTCAAAGAAAAAACTACAGAAACTCTTTGTTAAAGAGTGGGAAAACCAATGGGAGGAGAAGAAAAGAAGAAGCTACTCTGGGTGGCAGGTGTTTTGTCAAAAGCCTCACCACAACAACCTGAAGCTCTACAAAGAGCTACAGAAAGCTGAGGCAAGTCTGCTACTACAAACCAGAACTGGGAGAATTAGCCTGGCAAGTTTTCTATTCAGAGCTGGAGTTCCAGATTTTCCTACCTCTTTATGTGTCTGTGGTCAAGTAGAAGAGACAGTGAAACATATCACCTCTTTCATGCTCTCTTTATTCAAGTCAAAGACAGCAAGCTCTTTTCAATTCTCAAGATTTCACTTCTATTATTTCAAACCCAGAGCTTCTACAGAAGTTTCTATACTGGTTCATGTCTTTGAAAAGACTGAACCAGGTTAATCTGGCTTTCAAACTCCACTATCCACACTCTAATATCTAGAAGTTTTCTCTCTACCAGTCACTACAAGATTTCCTTTTGCTACATCCTCTAGTCACCCCCAGTCTTCAGTTTTTATTCCTCTAAAGGTTTTCTGAAGAAAATCACTCTTAGCTAGAAGATCTGCATGGCTGAAAAGCTACTATCAGTGTAAGAATCAAATAAAAAAAATGTGATATTAGACTCGGCACCCCGGGCTACAGTGTTACGTACTGTACGTCCAACACGTCGCTTAGTGCACGATACCTACGTACCTCCGTGCGTCACTGTACGTACGAGTAGATGTAGAAACCCATGCCGGCATTGGTTTTCTTTTTTTCTCCCCTTGCTACCGCTGTCATTCAGTAGCTCGAGCCATACCTTACGGAAGCACAGCTGTACGGAGTCGTGGGAGTATACATAATTCCCAATTACGTACGTAACCTTACGTTACCTACAGTACAATGAATCGGGATTCCAACCAGCTTCGGGTCTTCGATGGATAAAGGGTACCGAGTGAGTGTCACTGCCTTTGCGTTTCCCTGGCAGAAACACCAGACGGACTCTGGATTCGAGGAGGGAGACGAAGGAAAAAGGTGTGCTGCCACCGTGACTGATTGCGGTGCGGATACTCTCGACGAAGACTTGTACTGGGCAGAAAGAAGGAAGAAACGAACAAAAGAGCTGAGAGAACAGCCGTGGTCGAGAAGGAAGAGAATAAAGGGAAACCGGACCCCCCGCCCCAGTTTGCCGGATGACGTTGGTCCTCGTCTGTTCTGCCACGCTCAATGCGTGAGGTACGCAATCGGTTCCGGCCACGAACCCCACAGCGATGGCTTCGCCGGCAGTCTGCCCATGACGGGGCCCAGCACCTTCATCCGCCGCTTCTTGTCCTCGACCTCGACCACGTACACGAAGCCGAGCACGGCGGCATCCCGCACGGCCTCGACCGGCTCGTTCTGGTCCGCGTTCATGATGGCCAAGACGCACCCCTGCAGGAGCAGCGACGGCTCCGACCTGACGAAGATGGGCGTCTCCCGGTGATCGTCCGCCGAAGCTCCCGGCATCAGCGAAGTGGCTTGTGCGTTGTCTGGCCCCGGGGCTCGCGTGTCAGCAGCATCGTCCGCCAACGGCACCACTTCCAGGCCGAAGCATCCTACCCTCGTGGATTCTGTAGATGACCACTTGGTTGAACTCGATGTTCTGCGTGTGCGGACTTAGAGTGACGTTGACGCCGCCGAAGAAATATTGCTGCACCTGGGCTCGTCGTAGCTGCTTTAGATAGCTCTCGTCTCGGTCGACGCAGCCGCCCGACTTGACCAGCTTCAGCACGTTTATGCCTTCGTCCGTGCTGATCCTGCTGCTGGCGAATCGACGGGCCATCTCGCTGTACAGTCTCTCGGAGCCGAGCACCAGGAGCACGTTCACTGCAGGCTCGGTCAATACGGAATCTCGCACGGGTGTCGTCCGGCGAAAAGATCGTGGACGCTGATCACCGACCGGAGAACTCCAACGCGACGTGTTCGATGAGATCGTAGCCCGCCGAGCCTTGGCTGATGACACCGGGAGTGTCGATGATGCACCCGGCCGCCTTCACCTCCCGGCTGTCTTCTAGCTTGGACGTCACCGCCAGGGCGAGCGCGTTGACGATGGACTTGAAGAAGTCGCCGTTCTTCTCCGGCGAGTCCAGCCCGTAGAAATACGCCAGCGGCAGCTTGCTGGGCACCGACGAAGGCGCCGACATCGGGCTGCTTCCCCAGCCCTCCTCGACGTCGAGGATGGACGTCATCTCGGTCACGGTCAGGGTGCCGGGCATGGACAGCGCGCCCTCCCTCGGATCGAGATTGATCACCAGCGGACGGTGGCCTATCTTCAGCGCGTAAGCGGCGAGTAGCTTGGCGAGGCTGGTCTTTCCGGCGTTGTCGGGTCCGACGATCATGACTCGAGGTCCATGTCGGCCCGCGGAGGCGGCCTCTTGCCGGAGTCTCTCCAGGGCAAAGTGCGTGTTGGCGTAGCTGACCATAGGCGTATCCTCGGCCGTGTACTCGACCTGACAGTCGCCGCTGATCTCCAGCCTGCAGCCATGCCACGTGTAGATGGCCGCCTTGGCGCCGGTGAAGACATATTGTCTGTTGGGGGCAAGCTCAGTGCCAAAGATCTCGGCGGTGCCGCCGAGCAGCTGCACCGAAGAAGTTCGGAAGCGTCAGCGGCTGAAGGTGACGGGGGCCCCACGATGGATGTGTTGGAGACAGGGAAGACGCACAGTCACCTGGACGGTGTTCTCGAACGCGACCTCGAAGCGCCACTCCGAGCCCTTTTCCAGCTCGTGGACCTTGCGGGTCGGTTCTGCCTGGACGTCCTAGCCGCCGACTGCTGTCAGCAGGTGCTGTGGAAGACTGTGGTCCCACAGATGAGACGCGGGATCGGCTCACCGTGGCGGGCGCGGACGATTGGAGGCCTGGCAGAGACATCGTTGGCTACTGATTAGCTCTACCTACCAACAGCACCCTTGAGAGCGTCAATTCCCCGTAGACTGTTTGCGCCACTTCAGCGAGAAGCTCTGAATGTTGACCGGATCCATTGCCCTGGCAGCAATACCAGACTAGAGCTCGAACAACTTGAACCGTGCTGGCAGCGTCGATTTTGGTCAACAGTCTATTGAATTGTACTGTATTGGAGTTTCAGATCGTTCTAAAGCTAGCTACGCTAGATTATGCCGAGATAAAGCGTTTGAACATTGATGAAAGGATACAACCGTCTTCAGGGCAACCTCCTTTCCTTCTCGTCCACGTCTGTAGGAAGCCATGTCGTACATGTTGTGCATTGTGTGTACCATGTGTGCCGTGGCTGTAGACCCTGTAGCTGTGATATTCAGTACAGCCAGCACTCCGCATCTGGGTCAACACTCTATCCTTCAGTGGATGTAGTGGGTAACAGCGATGTATGGAGTTCAGAAAGATATTTAGCGACAGAGCTCACTAATGCCGAGCACAACATTCAACACCTGGACTAAGTTGCGATTCGACATTCTGGATGCGAGTTCAGATGAGGCTTAGCAAGTGAGATTGTTGGAGAACCCTATAGTCCACCGTCCTAGAGCACTTCCGTACGGAAGAGGAAGAGGGGAGAACTATCCCTGCTTGCCCTGCTGAAAGCTTGCCGATGGTGCCAGAAAGCTCGTCTCCCATCCTATCTTCATCTGCACCTGGGTACTCGTCCGCATTGACTATGATGGAAGGTGGGATTTCGATTTTGAGAGCATCTCAGCCTTCGATCAGATATACAGTAGAGGATCCGGGGCGAGCAAAATCGATGCAGGGTTGCCAACTCCAAGTGTAACCTGATCGGCCGCCACACATACCCCTTCGTACTGAGAGAGAACTGGTGGGTCCCCTTGTTTGGCAACTGACTCTCGACAGCCCAAGCACAGAGAAGGGAACGGGGGTAAGGTGACCGTGAGACGCTCCCGCGATGCTTCAAGCGAACGAATTCATTCGTGTATCTTATCAGTTGCCCGACTGTGGACTTTGGGGTGGAGATTGTTCGGCATGGTGATACGTTCCTGATCACCAGCTGCTGAACATCTCGGGTATGCCTTGCTCGGAGATTGTGAGCGAGAGGTCTTTTGGTTCCGTTGCCATCCATCGATATCCTGTGGCAAGACGCAGCAGCACCGCTGCCTGCTGCCTGCTGCCTGCTGCCTGATGCCTGATGCCTGCTACATCGGTGCAGAGACTTTAAAGCAAAGGCCGTCGAAGAAAGAAGGTAGAGAAGAGCTCATCCGAGGATCAAGAACGCTAGGACCGCTGACTGCCTTCGTCACGTTTCGGTCGGAAAGAGCGGTGGTGCCCCAGCATAACCCAACGCCGTTTTTGTTCATCAATTGCTCTCGACAATATCGTACAAGCTCAAGGTCAATGTTGCTGATCATACAGTACAATTGTTAGCAGAATGATCATCTCCCACGAGAGCACGTGGACGCACCCTTCCCCGACGGTTTGCAGCCTGTTGCATCTGCGACGGTGTCTGGGTGACGAACGGCATCCCGTTGATTCCGTTCATCGGCGACACGGGAACGCCGCCAGAGACCATCGGTCCAACCATCGGATTGAAGGCCTGCGGCACAAAGCCAGCCTGAGGGAACATGGGCGACGGCGCCATGGGGCCGTTGAACGACGCCATGGCCGTACCTGGCCCTTGGCCGACCCTGAACGAATCGACCGAGGCGGCCGAGTTTGGATAGGTGCCGACGCCGGGTGCCATGGTAGGGTAGAGCCCACCGGCCGGCCCAGGCCGTGTGGCGCCAGCCAGCAGGGCTTGCTGGTACTGCAGCTGCTGCGGCGTGATGCCAGAGATGGGCATGCCAGGGTTCGGGGTGAACATGGGGCTGTGAAGCCCGTTGAGGCCGAACTGCTCGAAGTTGGCCGGAGACGGGCCCGGGTCGGCGCTGCTGGACCGGGCCGACCCCGTCGACCGGTCGAGGCGTCCCGGGCGCGACGGCGTCTGGTGCGGACCTTTGTGTTGGCCGTCGGTCGCGGGCTGGCCCGTACGGTTGGCGGGGTTGCGATGTCGCGACCCTGGTCTCGGCCTCTCCTGGCTTGACGGACGTCCAGCCGAACGATCACGGGGTTGGTGGTGATCCCGGCCAGAGACACTGGCAGCGGCGGCGGCGGCGGCGGCGGCGGCACCTCCTGCGTTGCCCCCACCGCTACGGGTGGACAGTCCGACCTCGTCCATCAGTCGCTTGTAGCCTTGGGACGGTTGTGCCTTCAACCGGACCAAGACGTTGCGAACCGTCTGGAGGACCTCGGATCGACCTCGGTCCTCGAAGGAAGGCGTGGCGAGCACCTTGAAGATCATGGTGGCGCCGCAGCTCGAGTCGCGAAGGATCTCCTCGAGCACGTCGTCCCTCTCGGGGCCGAAGAGCGCCTGCAGGATGTTCTCCCTCGCTTCCGGCTCGTGCCTCTGGTTGACGGCCTTCAGAACGGTGAGGTAGGCGACCTTGTGGGTGCAGAGCTGGGCGAGGTGCGGCACCAGCCTCGGCGCCAGGGCCGTCCGACGACGCGGAAAGGTGCAGGTGTCCAGGAGCCAGGTCAGCAGCAACGACCCGTTGGCGTCGGTCGAGAGTGGCACGCTGTAGACGGCGATGGTGGCGGCCAACATGCGCTGCTGCGCCTTGCTGGCGTGATGGCTCTCGAGGCAGGCCCGCATCGCACGCGCCCCGAACCGGCCGCGCGAGATGTCCGACAGCCGGCCGAGCATGCTCTCGAAGATGAAGTTGTTCCACGGCGGGCCGAAGCGGAGCACGCATTGCAGCACGTAGTTGCCGTACTGGTCGAGGAACAGCGGGACGGTGAAGGGCCGGAGGCTCTCGACGATCATGGACATCTGCGCCGGCGTCTTGGCGAGGTCGATGATCTTCTGCGCCGCCCACGTCCCGTTCTTGTGCACGCCAATCTCGGCCAGGTGGGGCGCGATCTCGGTCAGCATCGACTGCTTGACGGCCTCGGAGCAGAACTCGAACAGCTTCTGGACGACGGTGTTGCCGAGGTAGTCGGCCGAGAGCTCGGCGATCTCGGGCAGCATGCCCATGGCGACCTCCTCGATCTCCGCCTGCGAGCACGCGTTGTTGTCGATGCGTTTCCGGATCTCGCGGAGCTTGGGCGCGTCGTGAAGGCGTCGCTGGCTGGGCTCGGAGACGGGAGGGATCTCGGACTCGTAGGCGTCGTACTGCAGCGCCTGCTCCACGCTCGCCTTGATCCGGATCATGTCGTCCTCCGACGTCCCCATCGACCTGGCGACGTCCAGGAGATCGGTGTGCAGCTCGTGCAGCGGCGGGATCCTCGGCGCGACCTCGGGAACGCGGGCGTCACCGGCGCCTGCGACGCCGCACGTCGGCGCGACGCCGTCGGCTCGGCCGCGACCGGCGGCACCCGAGGCCGAGCCAGGTTCGGCCGGCGCGCGGGAGAAAGGCTCGGGGCTCGGGGACGGCAGCAGCCCGTTGACACCGCCGGGCGTGCCGGCGGACGAGCCGTCCGGGGCCTTGGCGTAGCCGATCCGGATCGGGCCGGCACCGGGGAAGATCTCCTTGCCGTTGAGCAGGGTCTTGGCCTGGATGGCGCTCTCGAGGGCCTCGAAGTTGACGAAACCGCAGCTCTTGTGGGTCAGGACCCGGGCCGACTCGATCTTGCCGTACACGCCGAAGATGGCGTTGAGCGAAGTGACCGTCGACGAGGCCGGGATGTTGCCGAGCCACAGCGCACGGGTCGGCGTCTCCTGGCCCAGGTCGGCGAGGCCGCTGAGCACGCTGAGCTGGAGCGCCTCGACCGCGTCCGGGAGCGAGTCCATGCCGTCGGCGAGGCCGAGGTCGGCCGCCGTGATGCTGTTGTCCAGCTTCGAAGGGGTCGCGAGGTAGTTCCGAACCGAGCGCTGCGGCGGCGAGTCGAGCACGCCGGCCGTCCTCGCCCTCGGACGGCTGGCCGAGGCCTGGTTCGCGAAGGCCTGCACGGCGAGGTTGTGCTGGTGGATCTGGGCCTGGGTGGCCGCGAGGGCGGCGGCGGCGGAGGCGGCCGACGGCGTCAGCGAGCCGCTGTGAGCGGGCGAGTACGGCATGCCATGCGCTAGTTCCTCGTCCTCTTCCTCGGCGTACTTCTCCTTGGCGTTGACGGAGTAGGACCGGAAGCGGTTGAGGTTCTTGTTCAGACCGGCCAGGTCGACCATGAACTGCGGCATGGCGGAGGCGGCGGCAGCGGCGGCCGAGACGGACGGCTCCATGCCCATGGCCGCCACGTTCGGCTGGCCCAGCGTCGCCAGCGTCGCCAGCGACGGCTGCGGCGTGTCGGCCAGACCCAGGTAGTCCAGCGTCCGCATCTCGTGGTCGCCGATGCCATCCTTGGAGAAGGTCGACTGGGCCGGCGAGGACGGCCCGTTGGCCGAGCCCAGGCCGCTCAGCGTGACGCCTCTGTCGCGCGTGGACGACCAGTTCGTCGAGAAGACGGTCGGTCCGAAGGGCCCGGCCGGCCCCACGAGGTTCGCCCGTTGCGGCATGGAGCCCGAGCGTAGCCGCGACAGCAGAGCCGACGCGGTCGCGGCCGCCGACGGGGACAGATAGGTGTCGCGATCGGCGGGGGGCGGATCGGCTTGGAAGGGGCTGCCGGTCGGCGTCGGCCGAGACGTCTTCGAGTGCAAGACGCTCGGTGGGTTGGGCCCGCTGGCGGGGCCGGCGGCGGAGAAGCGCGACGGAAGCGTGCCAGCACGTACGCGGCGAGGCGCGTTCGCGTTCTCGGGCGTCGGCGTCGGCTCCAGCAGCTGCGGCCTGAAGTCCGGAAAGCCGTCCGTCGGGGACTCGGGGATGTTCTCACGCAGCGGCGTCGAGTGCCCGCTCGTCGGAGGGCCCCAAGGGTTCGCCGCCATGCGCTCCTGCGCTTGAATATCTCGGGCGCTGTCGAAACGGGGCCGCATCAGCAACGCGACGCGCCAACCAACTCTCGCATACCCCTTCGGCCAGGGGAGAGGTTCCTCTCACCGTTTCGAATACAGCCTGCCGCCCAGCTCGAGCGACGGCGACGCGGTGCCCAACCTGGTGCTGCCCGCAGCGAGGCTGGCTGAACCGAAGCCGCTGTTGGAAGCGCCAAACGGTGCCTTTGGCGCATTGGTGGGATTCGGATCGACCGGCGAGGTGGTCGCCGTGGACGACCCAGATCTTGGCTGGCTCAGGGCCAGCTGCGGTAGGTGGTTCAACCTCAGGCGATCCGATCCCGCAGACGAAGACATGGCGAAGGAGGGTCGGGATGTCCGATGGCGAGTCGCGCAGTCCAACAACAACAGACTGTGGCTCGTCGATAGTGCACACCTCGGCGAGAAGAACGTCGACGGACGGGGCGGCCGTGATGCGACAACTCGCTCCTCGAGTGATCGCGTGACGTGATCTGTCGAGGGTTCCCGTCGACGACTTCCCTCGAGAGGAATGCGCCGCGCTACACGGTAGGTTCCTTCGAACAGGCCGGATCCGGTGGAAAAAATGTCCGCTGCCGAAACGGACGTCTATTGTCTCTGAGGATGGACGGGGGCCTCAAAGAAAGCAGCTTCTGTCCCATCCAATTAAACAAAGGTAGTATTTGCCGACCAGTCGGCAACCGGAGCTCATGCTCCCAACGTCGATGACGAGAACAGAGGGCGCCGAGTCTGTCGACGAAGCCGTTCAACGCTTGGCGTGGTTAAAGTGGATGAGATTTCCGATCGGAGCAGACCCTTCGAGGCGCCGTTAGGTCTGTGGTCGCAGACGTGGTCTCCGCCTCGAAAGGAGGGGCAAAGCATACGAACCTGAAACGCCGACGACGGACGACGACGATGTCGCCCAAGGGGGTGACAAGGAGCGGCAGAAGAGGCGACGTTCGGCGAGGCGTGTTTCGTGGGCAAGGAGATCGTTCGGATACACGGCAGCTTCTGAGGCTCAGCGGCGACGACAACGTTGGAAAAGTGTTCGTAACGGATCGACCGCTAGCAAGGGCTGGAGCAGCAGCAGCAGCAGCAGCAGCAGCAGAAAGCACCGTTGCTGGGCGACGCCGCCGTCTCCGTCGTTCGAACGCCGTCAAGGCCGCTGGGTGAAGGAAGAGGCCGATCTTTTTCCGAACGAAGAATTCAACAGGAAGTCGCAAGGAGTGCGAGAACCCTGACGACGATTATAAAGGGAGGTGGGCGGAAGAGGAGCAGAAGGGGGGCAAAAAAGAGAGAAGTGGACGACTGGCTCAGAAAGAAGGCGTGTGGTGGGGGAGTATTACGACGGCCGGGCTGGCATTCTCGGGTGTGAAGGAGATGAGGAAGTCGTGACAGCGAAGACGGTGATGGTGGAGGGTGACGATGTTTCTGATTCCGGGGCCTTGGCCGAGGACGTGAGGGAGACTTTTGTTGCGATACCGGGGTTACCATGGACGGGACTGTACCCTCTCAAGTCTTGAATCTTTATTAGACCTGGAATTTCATTACTGGTAACACCCGGCCCATGGTCCACCGTGGTACGTGCGTACTGCAGGGTCTAACAGCAGCCTACCGAAGTATACCGCAAGTGCTGTTATGCCTAGATCTACGTAGGCATGTACATAACTAGGTACCGGGCATGCTAGGCTCCTGATATTTAAGTGACTCCTCCTCGTCCTCGTCGTCCTCCTCCTCTGCCTTCACCTCGTCCCCTCCCTGTTCGATGTTCACGAGCATCAAAAAGAAAGTCCAGAGGTCATTGCCAAGGCACCTCGCTTCGTCAGACGCATCAAACCTTGGCGCCACCTTTCTACGGAGTACTACGGAGTACGGAAGTACATACGTACGTACTAGGGAGAGGGGATTCGAAGGATGTGACTGGTGCTTCAGCTTCTGGCGAAGACATCTGTAACACGAGGCCAGCACAGAGCTTCTCATGCTTGAGCAGCAGCAGCAGCAGTGCTGCTGTATCATCCTTCGTTGCGCGCTGCCTCAGCACTATATCTGGTACGAGTACGTACGTATTGCACCGTATGTGGCTTGTCGCGGATGCCACCAGTACGATACGTACTGCTGGAGCAAGGACGCTGCACGTACTATGTACGTGTTCCTCCGTGCAAGTACGTACTTTAGCTCTCGTCCTCTTCCTGTCTTTCTTTTCTTTTGCCTGCAGGAGCTGCCAAAGGGTCAATATGCTGCTGGGGAGAAACTGAGCTGGTCTCACTTTCCCATTGGTAGATGGGTCTGTCACTGGGCCTCGATGTCCTGATGTCTGGTTTCTCATCCAACAAACAAAGCCAACTGCAATCCAATCATGCCGGGCCCAGCCACGGCTCGGCATCACGTCGGGGCCCACGCAATCAGCGATCTTCCAACGGGAGAGGAGCGACCCGAGACGTCACCGGCACATCGGAAGGCAGTGCTGCATCAGCGCTGACACAACAATCCCAGACGAGGCCGCTCTATCCCTGCAGACCAGAATTCGACGTTCGGATTTTGCTCGTTCGGCCTAGCCCCTGTGCGCTATAAGATACCGGCTGTTATCACAAATCCGGGGTGAGCGAGAATCTGATACCCGAGACCAAAACGACCGAGCTTGCATGAGGCTGGAAACAGAAGCCCAACCCTCGGTTCGCCCCAGGATACGCTGGCGTGGCTGGATACTGGATCAGGCCCGCGGTGCCGGAGGACTGTGCCCGTCACACAGCTCTGGGATGTCTTTTCCGTACGCCGCGGTGCGCTGCGAAGCGATGGTCACGGCCGATCCCGAGGCGAGTGCCATGCAGCTCAATATCCACAAGAACCAAAGGGCCGGATGCAGGGATCTGCCTTGTCTCACTTCGAGCAGGATGTGCCAAACCGTTGCGAGAATCTTCTTGGTGTTCACTTGCAAGAGTGGGGACTTGTTCTCTCGGCTGCACAGATTTACTATCAGAGGAACCTGATGGCATTGACTTCTAAGTTCACGAATTTACCCATGCTGCCATGATACCTCCTTTGCCACGGCCACCATGGCATGCATGGGTACGACGTTGGTGAGCGTAAATGACGGAGCGATCTTCGGTACGGTACAAGATATCTCCACCTCGATCAAACTTAATACTAAAACAGGAGTTCGAACCGGAGAAGTAGCCTTGCTTGGTCTATCGGAAAGATCTATCGAGATATCTTCTACCCAAGATCTTTTCGTCATATCTGCTCACCGACCTTGAAGCCCTGTACGGAAGTACTAGAAATTCAAAAGAAGGAGAAAACTTCAGTGTGCTCGTATGAACGATGTGGGAATTGAACCCAAGCCCCTCATCTGTCAGTGAGCGGATCAACCGCCCAGCTGGGCGGACTCTGTGTCCACGAATCAACCGCTTGACACAATGTCCACCAATGAGTGCTCTCTTCACTAAGCTAATCATTCGAAAGTGGAGGGTGGAATAAGAATGTATATAGCAATTGTCGAGAGAGTGTGAGTATAGGGTGATGACACGAGCAGACATTTTTTTATTTTATTTGATTCTTACACTGATAGTAGCTTTTCAGCCATGCAGATCTTCTAGCTAAGAGTGATTTTCTTCAGAAAACCTTTAGAGGAATAAAAACTGAAGACTGGGGGTGACTAGAGGATGTAGCAAAAGGAAATCTTGTAGTGACTGGTAGAAAGAAAACTTCTAGATATTAGAGTGTGAATAGTGGAGTTTGAAAGCTATATTAAACTGGTTCAGTCTTTTCAAAGACATGAACCAGTATAGAAACTTCTGTAGAAGCTCCGGGTTTGAAATAATAGAAGTGAAATCTTGAGAATTAAAAAGAGCTTGCTGTCTTTGACTTGAATAAAGAGAGCATGAAGAGGTGATATGTTTCACTGTCTCTTCTGCTTGACCACAGACACATAAAGGGGTAGGAAAACCTGGAACTCCAGCTCTGAATAGAAAACTTGCCAGGCCAATTCTCCCAGTTCTGGTTTGTAGTAGTAGACTTGCCTTAGCTTTCTGTAGCTTTTTGTAGAGCTTCAGGTTGTTGTGGTGAGACTTTTGACAAAACACCTGCCACCCAGAGTAGCTTTTTCTTTTCTTCTCCTCCTATTGGTTTTCCCACTCTTTAACAAAGAGTTTCTGTAGTTTTTTCTTTGAACTAGCCTGGTTAGTAGTTAATTGGTTTAACCAAGTGAACTTCCAATAGGGAGAGATAGTTGAGGATTCCTTTAAAGGTTTCTTCACAGGAGAGGTATAGTGGGAGATATTAGAAAAGATATTGTCCAGAAGTGTTTTCAGAGAGGAGGTTTGAATAGAAGAGAGAAAACAGACTGTGCGAAATTTGAAATAGAGATCTAGAGGTAAAAGAAAAAGCTCACTCTCTAATAAGAAAGATGGAGTGGCTTTGAAGGCACCTCCAATAAGTCTCAGGTATTTGTTCTGGAATGTACTAAGAGAAGAGATATTAGAAGATTTTCTTAGAGGATTGAACCAGATCCCCACAGCATAACTCAGTAAAGATCTGAGTATTGCAGTGTACACAAGACATGATGTGAGGACCGGGAAACCCCAAGTAGAATATGAAGTTCTAGAGAGAGAGGAAAGTGCTTTCTGAGCTTTTTGAAGAATAATTCTCTGGTGCTTATGCCAGTGGAGTTTTGCATCCAGGTACACTCCTAATACTTGCACTTCTTCTTTTGGTCTTAGAATCACATTCCCCAGTCTGAGCTTAAGCTGAAGATTGTCTGATCTTCTTCTGGAAAAATGAAGTATTTCATATTTCTCAGAAGAGAAGACTATTCCATGTCTTGTAGTCTATGATAGATATTTGAGGTGTGTGTTTTTCAACTTCAGAAGGTTGCTTTTTAGAGTGTCCAAATGCAAGCAGATTTGTATCATCTGCAAATCCTAGAGCAGAAACACCAGTGGAAGGAGAGTGTACAGTTTCATGAAGTTCAGAAATGTAAAATAGAAACAGAATAGAAGATAAAGGGGAACCTTAGAGAACTCCACAGTGAATAGGAATAGCAGAAGACTTAGAGTCATCAAACACAAAAGTGGTAGAATAACTGGTGCAGAAAGAGAGAATCTAGGAAGATAGCCAGAGAGGAATTTCTTTTCTTTCTAGGATTTGTTGGAGAATCTTAGGTAGAACTCTATCATAGACTTCTGAGATATCCAGAGAAAGTAGAGATGTAACTATACCTTCCTTCCAGACTTTTTCCACTTGGGAAGTTAGTAAGAAGAGTGCTGATTCAGTTGATCTTTCTTTCCTGAAGTCCATCTGGATTTCTGGCAAAAGTCTAGCTTCTTCTGCTACCTTGCTTAGCCTGGTTACTGTAATAGCTTCCATCAGCTTGCCAGTTGTGTTTAGCAAAGCTATAGAGCACCAGGCTTTTGCTTGGTTATAGTATCCTTTACTAGGTTTTCTTAGACAGACTGTCTTTGCATTCTTGAACCTCTCTGGAAAGTATTCCAGTCTCTAGCATGTTGATGTGAGAACAGCCATAGCTTGGCGGAACTTGGAACCCAGAGCTTTCAGAAATCTATTTGGCAGCTTATCTTTTCCCTCTGCTGTGAAAGGTTTCTTTTTGTTCAGGATTTGTTCCACTTCTTCAGCAGTAACTTCCTGAGAGAGCTGGATCTCTGGAGTACTCTGGGAACTCTCTGTACTTGGTTCTGGAACAAGTGCTTTGGGGAAGAACTGGGCTGAGAATGCTTTTGTCTTCTCCTCAAAGGTTTTAGCTAGTCCTTCTTGAGTTTCCAAATCTGGGACCAGGGGAAGATCAGGAGTTCTGTTAGCTTTTGTTTTTCCCCACTTTGCAAGCTTCCAGAATTTTGAAGAACTGGCTAGCTTATGGACTTGTTATCTGAAGGTAGTCTGCTTTCCCTCTCTGACTGCTTTTTTCTTGTTCTTAGTTGCTTGCTCAAGGTCTTCTTGGGATGCCTGTCCTCTGAGAACTTGTCTTCTTACTCTTCTTTCCTCTCTAACCTTGTTTTGGATGTCTTGGTTCCACCAGGGAACTGAGTGACCAGATTACTTCTGGAGCTGTGTACATTTGCTTGCTACTTCTTGGAGAAAGTTGTCCAGATACTCCAAGTACTTATCCATTTTATCTTTGTCTTGAAAGTGGGAAGGTAGCTGTAGCTTCTCACACTCTACTCTTGCAAAGTTTGAGTCCAGTGTCTTCCAGTTCCTTTCTGGCTTCCAGGTTTTCCTTGGAGGATCCAGGTCCAGGCTAGTTAGTACAGGTCTGTAGTCAGACCTATGAAAAAACTGGAGAGCCACTTTAGAGAAAATCAGGGAGTTAGAAAGAGAAGAAGAAATAAAAGACAGATTAATTGCAGAACATGGTTTTTCTGAAAGAGATCTTACTCTGGTGGGAGTAAAAGGTGTAATAGCTAAATCCAGATTTAAATCTTTTATTAGACCTTGGAACTTGTTTGCAGTGTCAGAGTACAGTCTTCTTTTCTTTGACTAGTCTGGGTGGTGGAGGTTTGAATCTGTGAGAAGAATATGTTGTCCTTGTACTTGTAAAGTATTTTGAAGTAAACAGAGAAGAGCTTCTGATACCTCTGTATAGTTTTCTTAACTTGATGGGGTAAAGTAAAGATTATGCACCCAAAGAGAAGTAGAAGAGTTTTCCAAGTAGATTTCAAGAGAAATAAAGTCTTTACTCCAGAAAGTAGGATGAAGAGAAAAGAGTTTCAGGTTTTTATTAATAAGAAAAAGTGTTCTACCAATCTCTGAACAGTAAAAAGGAAGAAAAGAAGAGAAAACAGTAGAGGTGCTTGTCTCCAGGTGAGGGTTTTTCCAGAGTTCTTGAAGTGCAATAATGTCCACCTCTTGAAGAGCTGAGGTTGCTAGTGTGACGAGGCAATAGCAGAGCACGACTCGAGCCTAACTGATTCGGTAACCTTGACCTGACTTGGCTTGAGACTTGAGACTTGGATTGATGTACAAGACGAAAGACAAGGAAGGAAAAGAGAAAAGAAGAAGAGAAGAAGCTGGGGGAGCAGGAGAAGTTCTTATAGGCAGGGGATTTTATTTTATTTTTTATTTGATTCTTACACTGGTAGTAGCTTTACAGCCATGCAGATCTTCTAGCTAATAGTGAACTCCTTCAGAAAACTTTTGAAGGGATAAAAACTGAAGGCAGGGTGTGACTAGGGAATGTAACAAAAGGAATCTTGCAATTTCTGGTAAGAGAAGAGAATCTAGGTATTGGATTGGGAATAGTGGAGTTTAAAAGCTAGATTAAACTGGTTTAGTCTTTTCAAAGACATAAACCAGTACAAGAACTTCTGTAGTAGCTCTGGGTTTGAAATAATAGTGGTGAAGTCTTGGGGATTAAAAGAGACTTGTTGTCTTTGTCTTGAATAAAGAGAGCATGAAGAGGTGATATGTTTTGCAGTTTCTTCTGCTTGGCCACACACACATAGTGGGGTAGGGAAGTCAGGAACTCCAGCTCTGAAAAGAAAACTTGCCAGACCAATTCTTCCAGTCCTGATTTGCAGTAGCAGACTTGCCTCAGCTTTCTGTAACTCTTTGTAGAGCTTCAGATTGTTTTTGTGTGGCTTTTGACAGAAAGTCTGCCAGCCTGGATAGCTTCTTCTTTTCTTCTCTTCCCATTGGTCTTCCCACTCTTTAGTAAAGAGCTTTTGTAGTTCTTTCTTTGAACTAGCCTGGTTAGTAGTTATTTGACTTAACCAAGTGAATTTCCACTTAGGAGAGATAGTTGGGGATTCCTTTAAAGGTTTCTTCAAGAGAGAGGTATAGCTGGAAATAGTGGAAAAGATACTGTCAAGAAAGTATTTGAGAGGGGAGTTTTGAATAGAAGAAAGAAAACAGGCAGTGCGAAATTTAAAGTAGAGGTCTAGAGGTAGAAGAAAAAGCTCACTCTCTAATAGAAAAGAAGGAGTGGCTTTGAAAGCACCCCCAATAAGTCTTAGGCATCTGTTTTGAAATGAAACAAGAGAAGAGATATTGGAGGATTTTCTTAGAGGGTTAAACCAGATCCCCACTGCATAGCTCAGTAGAGATCTCAGTATAGCAGTGTACACCAGACGTGATGTGTGAACTGGAAAGCCCCAAGTAGAATAGGAAGTTCTAGAAAGAGAAGAGAGTGCTTTCTGTGCTTTTTGAAGAATAATCCTCTGGTGTTTGTGCCAGTGGAGCTTTGCATCTAGGTACACTCCAAGTACTCGCACTTCTTCTTTTGGTTTGAGAATCACATTCCCCAGTCTGAGCTTGAGCTGAAGATTGTCTGATCTTCTTCTGGAAAAATGAAGTATTTCATATTTCTCAGAAGAGAAGACCATTCCATGTCTTGCAGCCCATGATAGACATTTGAGGTGTGTGTTCTTTAACTTCAGAAGGTTACTTTTCAAGAAGTGACCAAAAGCAAGCAGATTTGTATCATCTGCAAACCCCAGGGCAGATACACCAGAAGAGGGAGTATGCACAGTCTCATGCAATTCAGAAATGTAGAATAGAAAAAGAATAGAGGATAATGGAGAACCTTGAGAAACTCCACAATGAATAGGAATTGAACAAGACTCAGAATCATCAAAGACAAGAGTGGTAGAGTGCTTATCACAGAAGGAGTAGATCCAGGAAGCTAGCCAGGCAGGTATTCCTTTTCTTTTCAGAATTTGCTGTAGTATCTTGGGGAGAACTCTGTCATAGGCTCCTGAGATATCCAGTGAGAGTAGGGATGCAACCATGCCTTCCTTCCAGACTTTTTCCACTTGGGAGGTTAGAAGGAAAAGTGCTGCTTCTGTGGATCTTCCTTTCCTAAAGCCCATCTGGATATCTGGCAATAGTCCAGCTTCTTCTGCTATCTTGCTTAGTCTGGCTGCAGCAATAGCTTCCATCAGCTTGCCTGTTGTGTTTAGCAGAGCTATAGGGCACCAGGCTTTAGCTTGATTGTAGGTTCCCTTGCCAGGTTTCCTCAAGCAGACTGTTTTTGCACTCTTAAATCTTTCAGGGAAGTACTCCAGTTTCCAGCATGTTGAAGTCAGAATAGCTAGAGCTTGGCAGAACCTAGGCCCCAGAGCTCTCAGAAATCCATTTGGCAGCTTATCTCTCCCTTCTGCTGTGAAAGGTTTCTTCTTGGCCAGAATTTGCTCCACTTCTTCACATGTTACCTCCTGGGAGAGCTGTATCTCAGAGATAGTCTGGGAGCTTTCTGAGCCTGGTTCTGGAACTAGAGCTTTTGGAAAGAACTGCTGTGAGAAGGCTTTAGTCTTTTCCTCAAAGGTTTTGGCTATTCCTTGTGTTTCCAGGTCAGGAACCAGAGGAAGATCAGAAGTCTTGTTGGCTTTGGACCTTCCCCACTTTGCAAGCTTCCAGAACTTTGAAGAGCTGGCCAGCTCATGGATTTGGTGTCTGAAAGTGTTCTGTTTTCCATCTCTGACTGCCTTTTTCTTGAGCTTAGTTGCTTGCTCAAGTTCCTCTTGACTTGCTTGTCTTTTTTGCACTTTTCTTCTTACTCTTCTTTCCTCTTTAACCTTGTTTTGGATCTCTTGATTCCACCAGGGGACTGAGTGGCCAGATTGCTTCTGGAGCTGTGTGAATTTGCTTGCTATTTCTTGGAGAAAGTTGTCAAGATACTCCAAGTACTCATCCACTTCATATTTGTCTTGGAAGTGGAAGGGCAGGTGTAGCTTCTCACACTCTACTCTTGCAAGGTTTGAGTCCAGTGTTCTCCAGTTTCTTTCTGGTTTCCAGATTTTCCTTGGAGGATCCAGGTCCAGGCAGGTTAGTACAGGTCTGTGGTCAGACCCATGAAAGAACTGAAGAGCCACTTTGGAGAAAATCAGAGAGTTAGAAAGAGAAGAAGAAATAAAAGACAGATCAATAGCAGAACATGGTTTTTCAGAAAGAGATCTTGCTCTGGTAGGGGTGAAAGGTGCAATAGCTAAATCCAGATTTAAATCTTTCATTAGGTCTTGAAAGTTGTTTGCAGTCTCAGAGTACAGTCTTCTTTTCTTTGACCAGTCTGGGTGGTGAAGATTTGAGTCTGTGAGAAGAATATGTTGTCCTTGTTCTTGTAAAGTATTTTGGAGTAAACAGAGAAGAGCTTCTGATACCTCTGTGTAGTTTTCTTGACTTGATGGGGTGAAGTAGAGATTATGTACCCAAAGAGAAGTAGGAGAGTTTTCCAAGTAGATTTCAAGAGAAACAAAGTCTTTATTCCAGAAGGTAGGATGAAGAGAAGAGAGTTTCAGATTTTTATTAATAAGAAAAAGTGTTCTGCCAATCTCTGAACAGTAGAGAGGAAGAAAGGAAGAGAAAACAGTTGAAGTGCTTGTTTCTAGGTGAGGGTTTTTCCAGGGCTCTTGAAGTGCAATAATGTCCACCTCTTGGAGAGCTGAGGTTGCTAGCAGTAGCTCTTGGACTGATTGGCTTTTTTGCACATTATACTGGAGAAGTGTCAGCTTTGTGTCTTTCATACAGACATCTCAGCATCAAAGATCTTGAAGGAGTTAGCTGGTAGCTTTCCTCCAGAGTTGGCTGATCTTGAAGAAAGAATTTGCACTTCTGGGAGTGCACCTCTGAGTCACTCTGAGCTTCTGCTTGGCTCAGCTGTTTTATGTTTTTTCCCTCCTGGTAGAGACTGAGAGAGAGGGAAAGACATAACTGGGGGGGGTTGTAGAGCTGGAACAGAGGTAGCTGTTGGGATCTCATATTTTCCTGGGTGTGTGTTCCATGCTTCTCTTGCCTTCTTGGCTGCTTTCTGGCGTACTGGACAGACACTGGCCCAGGCTGGGTGAGCTCCTCTGCAGTTGCAGCATTTTGGCTTGAGAAGCTGTTCAGGAACTTGGCAGGCTCTCCTTTCATGCTGGCCTCCACAGGCACCACACACAGCTTTGTTCTTGCAGAAGTGTGCTTGGTGCCCATAGCCAAAGCACTTGAAACATTGTGCAATAACTGTGTCTGCCAGGAAAGGTTCTGCTTCATGCATCCTGTGCCCCAGCACTAGCCCACTCTCAATCAAAAGATTGGCTTGTTCAGGGGTAGCCAGATCCAGGTGGAGAGAGGTAACTGACTTCTTTTGAGCTATAGCCTTCTTAGACCAGTAGGCTCTCAGGATGGTGATTTGTTTGCTCAGAGATGGGTTGCTGTTCTGGATTATCTGGCAGGTTTTCTCCAGGTCTTCAGGTTGGATATCTTCTGTTCTGACTCCATGGATCAGAACTGGGAATCTCTTGGGCTGGATGGTTGCTTTCTTTGTGAAGATAGCTGATACCCAGGCAGGGTTTTTCTCTAGGAAGACTTTAGTCTCTTGGCTTTCTGTGTTAATAAGGATATCCCCTGAAGGAAGTTTTCTTACTGCTCTGACCTGCTTGTTGTAGGGGCTGGGTAGTCTGTCTTGAAGAGTCTGGAAAAGCTGGATGTGAGTTCTATTAGCCATGTCAGGTGGCTGGATACCAGGATGTACAAGAACTTCTTTGAGAATTCTTGCAGGTAGAGGGATTTGTGCTGGAATAGATTTTTGGACAGCCTGGGCATATGATGGCTTGGCTTCTTGTTTGTCCAGCCGCTTGTTGATATTCTCCAGCTCCTGGAAGATTCTGTTGGTGAGGCCAGTAGAGCTAGACTGGGCTTCTGTAGAGAAGAAGTTCTTTTTGATATTTTCCCAGCTTTTCAGAATAGATTCTGGGACTGGTTGGGTTTTGATCCAGGAGTCTACTAGTTTGTAGTCATTCTGGGGAGCTGGTTGGAGGGTAGGAGAGCTGGACTGGGTGCTAGGCAGACTGGAAGCTGGTTGGGAGAGTATAGCTGGTGTAGCTCTGGTGTTACTTTCTGAAGAGGTGGGTTTTTTCTTCTTGGGAGCCATGTTAGAGATTGTTTGGCACTGGTTGGGTGTTTCCTGTCTGCAGAGTACTGCCAGAAAGAAGAGTCACCTGGTTTCCCAGCAGTAATAATCTAGTCCTGGGACCAATCCCCAAGACTAGACTTTCCTGGGCAGCTTTTTCCAACTAAGCTCTGGGCAAAGCTAGAAGTATTAACCTAGACTAGGGACCAGACCCCCTATCTAGACTTTCCTTGAGCCAAAGACTCTGCTAGCTCCAGAGTCAGTCAGACTCTAACTATTCCTCTTATCCTGAGACTCTCTCTCTGGTTGTGGGTAGATTGCTGGTTGTTGAAGAAGAAGATCGTGGATTCAAGATCACAACTTTTGACAAACAGGTGTGGTTCTCAAAGGTGATGGGTTTTCACCTTAAGGTTTGAGTGGTTTCAGAGAGGAACTCAGCTGTTTTCCAGAATATATGACAAATTGTGGTGTTTGTCAAAAATGATGGTCCTTGAAGGACGTGGTTCTGGGAAGAGTTCCTATAGGCAGGGGATACGGTGGAGCAAACAGGCAACAGTGCAGATGGAACTTCCCGGCAAGGTGCGTGACTTGTGCCAGATATGCAACTGGGCCAGAACCGTGACAGCTAGAAGTAGCTCTTAGACTGATTGGCTTTTTTGCACATTATACTGGAGAAGTGTGAGCTTTGAGTCTTTCATGTAGACATCTTATCTTCAAAGATCTTGATAAAGTTAGCTGATACTTTTCCCTTATTATTTGTTGATCTTACCCCAAGAATTTAAACTTCTGGACAGCTTCCCCTGATTCTCTCTGAACTTCTGGTTAGCTTAGCTGTTTTACATTTTTTCCCCTCTGGGAGTGGCTGGGAGAAAGAGAAAGATGTAGCTGGAGATTGGGGTACTGGTGTTAGAGATGTAGAGATTGGGATCTCATACTTCCCTGGACATGAAATCCAAGCTTCCCTGGCTCTCTTGGCTACTTCCTGGTATACTGGGCATGTGCTAGCCCAGGCTGGGTAAGATCCCTGGCAATTGTAGTATTTTGGTTTCAGCAAGTTTTCAGGAATTGGGTATACTCTTCTCTTATGTTGTCCACCATATACTCCACAGGCAGTTCTGTTCCTGCAGGCATAAGCTTGGTGGCCATAGCCAAAGCACTTGAAGTATTGTGCAATAACTGTGTTTACCAGAAAGAGTTCCACTTCATGTAGTCTGTGTCCCAGCACTAGTCTATTCTTAATAAGAAGATTGGCCTGTTGGGGAGTAGAGAGATCCAGGTGGAGAGAGGTGACCTGTTTCTTTTGAGCTATAGATTTCTTGGACCAATATGCTCTCAGAATAGTGATCTGTTTGCCAAGAGAAGAGTTGCTAGTCTGGATTTTTTTGCAGGTATCCTCCAGATTCTCTGGCTGGACATCTGCTGTTCTGACTCTATAAACCAGAACTGGGAATCTCTTGGGCTGGACTATTACCTTTGTGTTGAAGATAGTTGCAGTCCAGAAGGAATCCTTTTCCAGAAAAAGCTTGGTTTCCTGGCTCTCTGTGTAAATAAGAATATCCCCTGATGGAAGTTTTCTCACTACCCTAATCTGTTTGTTATAAAGGCTTGGGAGTCTGTCTTGGAGAGCTTGGTGTCACGGTTCTGGCCCAGTTGCATATCTGGCACAAGTCACGCACCTTGCCGGGAAGTTCCATCTGCACTGTTGCCTGTTTGCTCCGCTGTATCCCCTGCCTATAAGAACTTCTCCTGCTCCCCCAGCTTCTTCTCTTCTTCTTTTCTCTTTTCCTTCCTTGTCTTTTGTCTTGTACATCAATCCAAGTCTCAAGTCTCAAGCCAAGTCAGGTCAAGGTTACTGAATCAGTTAGGCTCGAGTTCTGCTCTGCCATTGCCTCGTCACACTTGGAAGAGCTGGACATGGGTTCTGTTGGCCATGTCTGGAGTCTGGTGCCCAGGGTGTACCAGAACCTTTTTGAGAATTCTGGAAGCTAGTGGAATTTGAGTAGAGGAAGTTTTTACAGCTGCCTGTACGTAAGATAGTTTTGCCTCTTGTCTATCTAGATGTTTGTTGAGGTTTTCAAGCTCCTGGATAATCTTGTTGGTAATGCCAGAGGGTAGAGGTTGGACAGTGCTAGTCTGCAGCTCTGCAGAGAGTTTTTGCTTAAGGTTCTCCCAGCTTTTTCTGACTGGTTCTGGAACTGTTTGGGTTTTCAGCCAGGAGTTAAGAAGTTCCCAGTCTTTCTGTATAGTACTTTCAGTGGTGGGAGGACTGGCTTGAGTGTTAGAGAGACTGGAAACTGGTGTGGCTAGTGGTGCTCTGGGATTAGTTTCTAAAGAAGTGGGGGGGTTTTTTTAGTGCCATAGTGGAGCTTGCTTGGCACAGGTCAACTGTTTCCAGTCTGTGAAGTAGTGCCAGAGAGAGAGAAGTCACCTGGTTTCCCAGCAGTAATAATCTAGTCCTGGGACCAGACCCCAAGACTAGACTTTCCTGGGCAGCTTATTCCAACTAAGCTCTGGGTAAAGCTAGGAGTATTTACCTAGACTAGGGACCAGACCCCCTATCTAGACTTTCCTTGAGTCAAGGACTCTGCTAGCTCCAGAGTCAGTCAGACTCTAACTATTCCTTTTATCCTGAGACTCTCTCTCTCTGGTTGTGGCTGGATTGCTGGTTGTTGAAGAAACAGATCATGGATCCCAAGATCACAACGTTTGACAATCACGTGTGATTCTCAAAGGTGATGGGGTTTCACCTTAAGGTTTGGGTGGGTCAGGACAGGATATCGGCTGTTTTCCAGAACATATGATAAATTGCTGTCTTTACCAAAAGTGATGGTCCTTGAACAGCGTGGTTCTGGGAAGAGTTGACGAGCAGACATCAGTAGGAGAACTACAAGTACTCAAATCCGGCAGGCAGCTGCCTACTCTACTGGCCAGTACACTCGGTACAGCAGCTTGTTGTGATTGTGTAGATGAGCTGGCGCTGAATCAGCTTTGGTGTCAACAATGTGTTTCTAACAGCAGGCATAGAACAAATAACATGATCAGGCAGGAAGAGCTATTATTTACAGTACAGTACTCCGTACAGCACCGACGAGCTAATACGTACAGGTACATTGGTTCATACGTACAGGATACAGTGTCGCGACACAAGTCTGCGTACACCGGTACAACCCAATTGCCGCTATCTTCTTAAGTAATGCGACAGAATCAGAGTTACAGTAACAGCAGCAAGTGATGATGTATTGATCCTCCGGACTAACCCGAGGTAGATTATGTATGAAGGTGTACGCAGACTTGTGTCGGGCCACTGTAAGTATGTACTGGAAGTAGACTGATACATACGCACTCTTATTACTTTATTGACGTTGCACCACAGAGCGGTGTCTTTACAAAAGCTTTTCGATTGTGCCATGTACTGACCACTCCATGATGCTTCATGGTGGCTTACGTAATACAACGTGCCTGGGCATCCTCGTACTGTACGCTTCGGACAAGGGCACTCTGCGATCGTGAGCTTAGTAAGTAATTGCCCCACGACCGAAGCACTGGAACGACTGACGAGCTCCCGTGCCGATGTCGGGTACCCGTGCCTTGGAGGTACTTCGTACCTCCGACTCCCTCGCAAGCGAGGTCGGGACACCCTTACTCCGTCAGGGTGTCCGACAGCGCAACAGTGTGGACAGCGCAACGGTCCCACACAAAATTAAGCTGAATTGGTGTCGACCATCTTCAAACCACCATAACTTCTCAACAACATGGTCAAATCATACACTGAGGCTGAGGATCATATCCAGGAAGCTCTTGGTTCTATTCTTCCTGACACAGAGTTCTCAATCCCAGAATAGCTAGCAGATTCAATGTTCCTGCACGATGTCTTGAAAGTCACCTCAAGGGAAATCCTTCTCGAAGTGGCAAGATTCCGGCCAACAGGAAGCTCTGTCCAGCTGACAAGGCAGTAGTGGCTAGAGCAAAGAAGGAAGTAAAGGTAGTGAAAGAAGCAGAGAAAGCAGCAGCAGCTAAAGTGAAGGAAGATGCAAAGATAGCAAAAGAGATAGCAAAGACAGCAAAGAAAGCAACGCAGATGATGATGGTGGGACACGGTGGGGCAACATTGGTGGAGCCGGTGATAGAGGAGTGAGCGACAGCGGAGCCAGTGATGGTAGAGCCAGCAATCACCACAGCCTTTCAACAACACCACGAATCTCCGGACAAGGCGACACCTTGGGTGCTGATAGAATATCTGATGTAGAATCAGATAGGCCCATAAAATCTACAGTTTTATCAGTCTGTTGTAAAGTTATTACTGTTGTAAATTTGATCTGTCAAGGATCTGTTATTGGTCTAGTAGCTACTATAGTTTCTCAGCAATGCTATAAAATTTACGAGAGTTCTAAAACTTCAGGGATTATACTAGAGAAGTAGGGGAATCAGATAAGCAAATCAGATTTCAATTTAGTCGTTACGTTGTGAAGTTAAAAAACTGCAAAGCTGATTTTCTGGAAGATGACCGTTGCGCTGTCCACACTGTTGCGCTGTCGGACACCCTAAGGGTGTCCCGACCGAGCTAGCGAGGGGAGGGGAGGTACGAAGTACCTCCAAGGCACGGGTACGAGGGGTACAGCACATACTGATACGAGTGGTACGTACGTACTCCGTACCTCTGTACTTCCGTACGTACATACGTACTCGTACCGTAACGGCAGGGTCGCTTACGTAATGCTTCTCGTTGACTTGCGGATTCAGAACGAGGATCTAAGCTTGGGTAATTCCTCATCGAGATGACGCCCAGGCCGGCAACCCGAAAACGCAGGACGAAGGATGCGCCACCCGACTCGGACAGCGAAACGGACGAGGGTGCGCCACAGGTGCAGACTTTGGTCGCTGGCCGCGAGAGGCGCGCCACGGCCGGCAATCGACTGTCGACTCTCCTGACCCAGGAGGCCGACGATGAGCTGGAACTGCTGTTCGCCGAAGACGAAGAAGACGTCGAGTTCGAGGCGAGAGACGCTGATGAAGACGCCGATGTTCGATTGGACTCGTCCGATGACGACGACGACGCGGACGACGGGCCGGCGGGGGCGGACGGCGACGACAACCTTGACGGCGAACGGGAACTCGAGCGTGAAGCTCGGGCCGAACGTCAAGCCAAGAAACGAAAGGCGCACGAGACGCTGTTCGGACGATCGGCGTCGAGGAAGAAGGTAAAGGTTGATCCGACGACGACCAAGACCAGAGCGGGCGCAAAAGTCTCAAACGATTCGGGCGCGCCGGCCCCGAAAGCAAGTCACAGTCGATCGGTGAGATCGACGTGGGTTCCGTCGATCGACAGCGCAGCGAGGCGTCAGTCGTCTCGGAAGGCGACGGTGCAGAACAAGGAGGAGATCCGGGCGCGCATCAAGGAGCACGAAGAACGTCGCCTGCAGCAGATCGCCAGCATGGACGTTGCGGCGGCGAAGAGGAAGGCGAAGCTGGAATCGGGGGCCTTGACCCAACAGGACCGGCTCGCCGAGGCGCGGAAAACGGAGCGCCTGAACAGCAAAAGTCTGAACCGGTGGGAGGAGACAGAGAAGCAGCGGCAGGCGGAGCAGAAGGCGCGATTGGCGGCCCTGCACCACCGCAAGCTCGAGGGGCCGGTCATCACATGGTGGAGCGGACTGGCGGAGTGGGTCAACGGCGAGCTCAGGCGCGTGGGCAAGAAGGCCGGCGTCAACGAGGGCCGCGATGGCCGTGATGCCGACGAGACGCAAGAGGCGACGCGCGATGAAGATCCTTGCGCTTCGACACCAACCGGTCCAGACCGTCGAGGAGCGGGTGTCGACGCTCGGTCGCCCGATCTGGCCATGCTCTCGGAGGACACGGCCACGGCCACCGTTGGGGGCAATCATGACCGTCCATCCTCGGTCGACCGGACAGACACCACGCCCAGACCAGCGATGCGCGATCTGCCCATTCGAACGTCACCGAAGAACAGTCCCGCCGAGGCCGGGCCAGCATTCTCCACCCGGAATCTCGTCGTCCTCGAGAACTGCGACGCCGAGACGGCGTCCAGCAGCGTCGCCCCCGCGAGCGTGACCAGAGACGTCGATCTTCCCTTTCGGCTGTTCTTCAAGCAACGACGGACCGTCAGACCTCCCAGTGAGTCATTTGCCACTCTTTCATGGTCCTCTTGCCTCCCTCAGCGCCGTCCGTGTGTTCCGTCTATCACCATCGAATGCTCCTCTCCGTGCTACTTCGCGGCTGATTCCCATGACCACAGAGACGACTCCCGAACTCTGCGTCATCACCGCCCGCCAGGCGCGCTTCCGCGATCCGTCCACGCAGCTGCCCTACAGGGATGTGCACGCCTACAAGCAGATCCAGAAGCTCAAGACCAACGAGTCGCTCTGGAGTGGGCTTTTGGGATGCTACGTTGGCGTCGCCACGGCAGCGCTCAGTAATGCCAAGGGTGGCGGCGCCGCGTCCGGGGCCGTCTCGAGAGGGGCAGATGTTGCTGGTGGCAGTGTCGGCGTCCCTCCTGTCGCCGCCGGCATCCTACGCGGCTCGAGCGGTGCAGCCGTCGTTTCGCCTCAGAGGTCCGTTCTCACCGCCCGAGGAGTCCCCGAGAGATTCCACTGGCACTACGGCGAGAAGGAAGGTATCGAAAGCAGGACCACAACCGTCACCACAACCACCACAGCCGATGCCGAGACGAGCGACGCTCACGACGATGATGAAGCAGAGACCAAGCCGAAGCCCGAGGACTGAAACAAGCATCCCCTCTACTCTACCCGAAAAGGCTAAACACCACGAATTGGGCACTGGGAACGATACTCACTTGGTCATCTTCACCAGCAACACGAATCCACGGACGATTATGTGCAGTACATCTGTCAACCGGAGCTGGGACCAGAGACATGGGCCAGTCCTCAGAGCTGCTCGCTACAGCGTCTGGGATTACTGTCCGCGAGGCAAAGAGAGAAAGAAGCGTCTCCATGTAATGCGAGCTGTATGTTAGCCCTCTAAGTAGCGTCCGTCCGTACAGTACATACGTACAGCAGCACGGAACAGCTACATACGTCCTTGAACGGAGCAAGAGACATTGTGCCTTGGCTTGCAGCTTTTCCGTACGATGATAACAACAGACGACGACAACAAGTACGTTGGAATGAAGCCTGATGGGACTGCTTGGCAACATCTCTACTGTGTACTGTATACTGTACTGCGTACGGAGTACGGAGGTACTGTGGTAAGACTTATCAGGGTCGCATCTACCCATGTACTGTACTTTTGGACCTACAGTACCTTGCCGCACCAGTCTTTCACTTCACCATACTGTAGCAGACCAGACCAGACCACACAAAAACATCTCATACTGTACGCGACACATTCATCTTACGATGCAGCAAGCCTTGAAGAAGTGGAGAAGAGAAAAGAAGGGAAGGGTGCAATTGGATGCATTGGTATTTGATACGTAGCGTAATGATAACGTACAGCTTGTCCAAGGGATATCATTGGGGAGAAATCCAAAAGGAGGAGGAGAAGAAGAAGAAGGGGAAGAAAAGGAAGCAGTCAAGTCGTGTTGTCTGGGAATAGTCTGAAAGACTTGGTAAGTGATGATAATGATACAAGTATCGATGTTGTTTGTGGTAACCGAAGCAGTAGCTGTAGCTGTAGCTGCACAGAGACACAGGCTATCGCTGATGAGTGTGACCGAGCCGACAAAGATACGAGACGACGAGACTGGCGATCGAGGATCTGAACATGGAAGCCAAAGATGCTCTGGAAGGGATGACTAGTGATAATCAACAGACCGTACGGAATGAAAGTGCGGCGTGTTTCTTGAAGAAGATAAGAAAGAAGAGGAAGAAGAAGAGAAAGAAGAGGGCACGTGACGATGAAGACCGAGGAGAGGATGTATGATGCCAAGAACCAAACAGATAGTGAGAAGAGAAAAGAAAAGAGAGCAGGTAAAGACAAAGAGGGGGAGCAGGAAAAGTTGAAACTGCTTGAAGGTGCGGTGACAGGAGGATTCAGCAACGGTGGTATCTTACGCACTAGAGTCCTGCTCGTTCGTCCTCGTCGAGATCATCCGCTTTTCTCTTCCTTGGCGACGACGATGACGGTGAGGACGGCGACGATAACGGTAACGAGGCGCGGCTCTCGTCATGACCTGGTGATGGGATATCGGGATCGGGCTCATGACGGCTTTCAACCTCCTCTTCCTCTCCATCATCTTCTTCCCCTTCTTCCTGTTCGTGGTTGTCGATATCGTCGTCGTTGTTGTTGTTGTCGTCGTCGTCTTCGTCGTCTTCGCCCCCCGTTTCCACAGGATCGCTGCTCTGTCGGTGTGATCCTGCCGCCGCCCCTGTTGTTTCCGCCCCTGCTGCCGAAGAAGGATGGTGGGAGAAAGAATGGTGTGAGGGAGTAGAGGATGCATAATGGGGCTGTACGAATTCAGCAAGGTCAGCCCCGTCCTTGTTTTTGCGGTCACTGTGGTCGTCGTCATAGTTCTCATTGTCATTGTCACCATCAGCATGATCTTCGTAATCATCATCGACGAAAGGGCTTCCATGACCATCTCGCCCAACCGAAGGAGACGTCGAGACAGGAATGTCGGGCCCTTGCTGCGGGAAGGTCTGCAAGGTAGGAGATAACAGCGAGGATATGGACGTTCGCTCGCGCTCTTTCCTCTTGAGCGACGGCGACGGTAGCAACGGCACCGCCATATCGTCTGTCTGGCCTCCTGTAGTTGAATAAGGGGAAACCAAGGCCGGTATGTCTGTTCTACTCGACTGCTCTGCCGTTGCTGCGGAGGCCGTCGTTATCGGCGACGGACCCGCGTTGCCGTTACGAATCGAGCGTGGGCTCTCGGTGTCCCTCGCGGGAGATGACGTGCCGTTGGTGGCGATATCGTCTGCGCCGGAGAGAGAGGCTGTCCCGAAGCTGTCTCGAGCTTCCTGCACCTCTCGCCGAGACCGGTCTTGCTCCCGTCGTCGTCTCTGCCACTCCTCGGCCTCGTGTCTCCTCTGCTCTCTGTCTTCGGCCTCTCTTTGTCGCGCCATATCGTCGTCGCTGTCCTGTCGTGGTGGCGGTTGTTGTGGTTGTGGTGATGGTTGTGGTGGTCGCTGTGGTGGTCGCTGTCCGAGTTGCCTCTGCTGCCGTGGCTGCTGCTGTCCCACGCTGCGTGGCCCTTGTTTTTGCTGCTGCTGTCGCGGTTCTGCGTCCTCGCGCTGTCGCCGCTTCCATTCGTCCCGGATTCGCTTTGCCGCGGCCATGAGATCATTCAGGCCAATTCGATCCTGGATGCTCTCGATGACGCTCTCGACCGTCCGGATATGGTTCGCGTCGTTCTTGTCGTCGCGGAACCGTGCGAAGCGCCACCGCCGCTGCTCGTCCTGCACACACTCGACGATGGTGTCCTGCAGCGGCTTCTCCATCGCCTTCATGTCCTCCCATTCGTCCTCGGTCATGTACATGGTCGCGTAGACCCGATAGTCTCTGTCGCCGTAGTTGACCAACAGATTGAAGGTGGGCATGGCGTCCCAATCCGGTCGCGGCTCCGTCTCGCCCTCGGCCTCATCTTCCGAGTCCGGGTCAAGCCAGGGGAAATCCAGACCGAGGCGGAAATCGACCGAGTTCTCCGCCACCGGCTTCCACTTCAACATATGCACGTCCGTTCCGAACAGGTACGGTCGATTCCTGGCCGTGAAGATGAGACCGTCGTTGCCGTGGGGCAGTTTCGGTAGGATGTCTCGAAACATCATCTCGATGCCGTAGCTGAATTCCATGTTCTTGAACTCGACGAGGAAGGGCAGGTACTGAAGCTCCTCCGGAAACTTGTTGTACAGCGCCTTGTACGGGTTGTAGATCTTCTCCCGGAAGTAAGCCAGTCGTTTGTCCAAGGTTCGATGCATGAGGCCGTTGCCGTCGAGCATCAAGCAGTCGAAGACGAGGTACTTCAGCTGCAACTCCCCGTTCGGCATGCGGTCGTTGACAAGCTCGCCGTCGATGATGGTCTGGATGTGGAAGTTCTGGAAGGTCTCGTCGTTCGGAACGGGGAAGTGAAGACCGGGGACGTAGTAGTAGTCGTTCTTGCGGTCAATGAGGTAGTGTATCTCCTCTTGCTTCTCGTCCTCGGCGAAGTACATGAGGCAGCGGATCCCATCCGTCTTCTCGCAGACGTAGTAGCTGGCGTCGCAGATGCGTCCTCATCAGTCACGATGAGCGATTGCTAGGGTCGGACGGGGGGTCCTTACTCCTCTTTCTGTAGACTCTGGATATGCCTCATGGCAAAGCTTACCGGCTGCGCACCGGGGAAGGCGGGAGTACGTCGTCCCAAGAGGTTGGCGACCTCTTGGCGAAACTGGCGCGCCAGTTCCTGCTCGGCCTTGATGCCGGGCAGCTGTGGGACTGAGCCGCCCATGACGACGATGCGCTGGAAGTTTCTATCGACCAAGGACCGGCCTCTGGACGTCGCTCTCCAACAACGGAAACAGAACACCTGGCAACGCGATGGTAGCTTGGAACGGCTGATTCCATCGAAAGTCTTCAATCGACCTTTATCGCGATGAGTTGTTCTCAGGTTATGCTAGTCACGTGGTATGGCTGAGTCATCTGAGCCCTACCGTATCGTATACCTTAACCCCACCGGATGATCAACCTTCTATTGAGGAATCTCGGATCGTGAGGAACACCGTCGTCTCGGCACAGTACCACTCTGACCACTTCCCTAATATTTTGAAGTCTCTCCGCTGTCGTACTCACATCGGCTGGCGTAATTTGCTTCTGAGTTTTGGGTGAAGGCAGCCATAGATTATCCTCAATGAATGTTGATCACCAAACAATCTAGTGGGGGAACTGTGATATATTGTAGTGTCACGCATGGCAATTTCATCGCTGTGAAGACGGTGACTGGCCACTCACTTTGGTTGCTATTGCTAAGATCAAAGAGGGAGAGGGCTGAAATTGCCGCTGAATGACAGCATGTAGCCAATTCAGAAACCTCATCCAAGGTGCTCGGGCGGGAAGAGATATCATGGTCGAGATCCATACATAAGCAGAAAATGGTCCAGCCAAGCTTGTTTGCTGTTCTTTTCTGTAGTGGGAACAGTAACTAGAGGACAAGGGAAAAAGGGAAAGGGGAGAGGAAAAGGGGGGGGGGGGGGGGGGGGGGGGGCAACTGGCGACAGTCCTAAAGCAGAAATAGAAAAGCCGACGTTGCTGAGTTCAGATATTTCCTTGCTTGGCAAAAAGCATTGCTGGTATCTCGCACTCTGATAGGGCCGTCGCCCGACTCCTTTAAAACAGTCGTTCCACAGAACAGGGAGATAGGAGAGATCAAGGCAACTTGCAAGTGCCTGAGACTTTCTCATACAGTGCAACTCACCGACAACATCTGCCTGCCGGCTATGCGAGCGTTTCCCTTAGCCTTCCCTTACCCAACGGGACGCATCTGGAAAAAAGGGAAAGAGGTGCCTCGTAGCACTTCCGAACAGATAGAACCCTCCGCATCTGGCCGATCGCAGCCAGCCATGTAGCGCCTTGCAATGCCGCTTGCAAATACCAAGCACCCTTTCCACAGTGATGCGATCGACGCAAGAGTAGCTTGGCGTCGTTAGACTGATACTCCGGTTAGCAGGGTCACGTGGCATAGACTTAGCTGGACCAGTCTTACGAATGACGTCCGTGTCCATGGCTGTCGTCGATGCGCGACGGCCAGCATCGCCAACTGCAAAGAGCCCTTGGCCTCGGATCCCACCCAGCGCGTTTGAAAGCGTCTCCTTCATCCGAACGTATTGGTATAGCCGTCGCGTGGGCACCGCGACATGCCGTACCAGGGGCTGCGGGCGAGAGCGGGCTATGGCTGCCATGACAGCGTCCTTCTCCTCGTCGGAATCGATGGGCGCCCCGTTGGGGTCATGTTCGTCTTGCAGCGGCGCATTTGCATCGATAGCCGCCCCTGCGAGAGGAGAGAGAGAGAGAGAGCTCAGTCACGTACAGAGCTAGACATTCTGTAGCAACTCACTCTGCTGTTTGGCCTGATTCTTCTTCTGGTACGCATGCAGGAGCATGTCATACGGCAGAGAACGGCCAAGCACGGCGCGCTTAGATCCCATCGAATGGCTCTTGCAAGTCAATGACCGCGCGCATTGGGCGCCGTTGGCGAGTATCACCCCACAATGCTTTCCGACATCGATTGGACCTTTGAACTTGTCAGTCCAGCAGCTCCTGTATCATGCACGAGCGCGAGCATACCTTTAGGCTTCGGCAGCTTGGGCTTCGGCTCCTCCTTCTTCTTCTTGGGCTTAGGTGCCTTTTCGACATCGCCGTCTGCTTTTCTCTTCTTAGTCGTCTTCTTGTTTCCTTCTTCTGCTGCAGCAGCGGCCGCTTTTCCGGCATTTTTCTTGGTGGGTTTCGGCTTCTCGGTCCCTAGGTCTACCGCTACAGCATCCTCGACCGGTGCTTTGTAGTCCACCTCACCCGGTGCGTCCTTCTCCTTGTCCTTATCGTTGTCCTTGTCTGGTTCTTTTTCCTTGTCCTTGTCTTTTGCTTCCTTGGCCTCTTTCTCGCGTTGGGCCGCTTCCCTGGCCTCACGCTTCTTTTTCAACCGCTCCTTCTTCTCCTTTAGACATGCTTTGCTGTGTGCCGGATGGTCGGCTGTTGGCACTGTCTCCTTGCAATGTTTGCATTGGGAGTTCTCGGGTTCGGCAGGCTTGGCCGGAGCAGCTGCCGACGTCACCGCCGCCCCTTTCCCATCAATGTCCGCTTTTGGAGATCCGGACACGGTTCCTGCTCCATTGGCAGCATTCGTCATCTTGTCTGCTGTCCAGAATTAGAGCTCGGTTTCAATACGGCAGAGCTAGAAGGATGGCCTAAAAACCCACCTCCGTTGACTGAAGCCGAGTCCTTTGCTGCTGCTACCTTTCCTTCCTTTGCAGGCAAGCGCTTGACCTTGGCAGCTCCACCTTCCTTGGCTTTGCTGTTGGTCTTATGGGGCGTCGTGTCGACTAGGTGCAATCCAAGTCAGTTGAAGAGGCTGGAGAGAAGATCACTGTGGGACAAGTCGAAGCCGTCAAACACCGGCGAAATTGTGGCGCCTAACCTTTCTTATCTGCGTCAGCCAAAGCCATTGTAAAATCTAATTCGCAGCCGGTCCTACTATGAGCTGCGCAGATTTTGTTGCGAGGCTGATATCTCTTGGCGACTTGATGGAGCCTCTATGTGAATGTTGCACTGTACATACGTACCGTACTGTACGAGTACAGTACCTTGTTACGTAAGCAAGTTGTACATGTATCATGAGTCAGGTACGTATACGTAGTACGTACTGTACGTACTCCACACAAGTCAGCCGACTCTTGACGATTTCTACGAGTATGCACCTCAATACCGTTCAATAGCATGTGGTTATTCTTGACATTGACTACGCTCAGACTATTTTTCTCTGCCAAAGCCATGGAAAGGCTGGCACAAGCACGGAGGTAGATGAGTCATCAGGTTCGTCGTAGATGCAACAACGAAGAGAAACAAGTCTACTCCTCCGACCAAAAAAAAAATCCGAAAGCTAGCGTGGGAGAGAGGATAAATATAGATATTCCATGTTCTAGTTCTCATCAGCTTGATTCGCGACAAGGTCTGAAACTCCCTCGCCTCATAGCCCCAAACATCACGACAGGAGGGTCCAGAGCTAAGCTAGTTGTGGATGAAGCTGTAAGCACAGTAACGATTGAAATCTTGCCAGATCTCAAGACCACTCGTCCTGTACAGCTCTGTGACAGACTTGAAAGTAGACCGCTGATGTTACATTCTTGCCAGCAACCCCTCATGACATCCCGCTGATCTCGGGAAAACAGCAAGTTCCCTGATGACTGGGAAGATGGTTCAGTTCTATAGAAGATTTTCTCACGATAGAATGCTAAAAACACCAAGGGCAGCAAGAGCTGTGGCGATGGACTCGACAACCTATGCCAGTAACCAGCCAGTTGGATGCAGTAACCTCGTACCTCGTGAGCACTGTAGCCGGCCTGATGCAAACGCCACTGCAAACTCGTAGAAAAGTGAGAAGAAGATGCTAAGGTTGAGGTCTTTTGCGGCAAATCGCATGCCGTCGACCAGCTAGGAGCTCGTTCAAAGCAAATGCTGGAAGATCTTCTGGCAGGAAAATCGTTGAGACGACCTCTTCGAAGCAGCGACGCAAGGGAAAAAGTGAAAGAAGAAGAGAAAGGCGGCGTCACATCGTCAATCGTCACCGACCGTGAGACCTGCCGACTCCTGTCGGGACTGACCCCCCGCAGCGTAGAGGATACGGAGGTAAGGAATCGTGCATTCGTTAAAATTTATATCGTGTTCCCTGCCGCGTCAAAGGCTTCCCCTGCTGCTTGTTCCCGCCACGTTTTTTATCGGGGCCTTTCTTGCGGGGCCGTGGATGGTCCGAGTGGAGGTGCCCGATCTCGCCCATGGCCATGGTGTTCCTCCATCGTCGACACCGATGAACGACCGGATCGCCTTGGCCCTTGGCCCTGGTCGACTTTCTCGTCGTCGTGAATTCTTCAGGGGTCTTCCGGGCGGCGTCATCGATGTAGGCCTTGCGCTTGTCCATGTGCGCGACGATCTTCCCGCGGAACGTCTGCAACTCCTTGCGCAGCTTCAGTTCCCGGTGGCCTCGTGTGTCCAGCCACCCTATTAGCATGTCCAGCGAGTCGGGCTCGTCGTAGTAGCCCCACTGCTTCGCCGTCAAGAGGCTAGTGGGCCCCTCCTCGAGAGCCTTCCGCTCGGACGGCGTCATCTGAAACATGCCCCGATACCTCTGCGCTTCCTCGTCGTCGACGTCGATGAAGCCCCTTCGCTCGAGCTCATCGGGACCTTGTACCCAGAGGCATCCGTTCGCGTACTCGGCGTCGGCCGTCGAGCTCTCGGGCAGGCCGCCCCAGGGCATCGCGTTCCTCTCGAGGAACCAGTACCGATTCCAGAAACGATCTTTGCCCAGGCACTTCGTGCGTGGGCACTCGATCTCTCGTAGGTCCTCGTCGGCCTTGGCTACCTCCTCCTCGCACTCCCGGATCTTGGCCTTGCATCTTTCTATCTTCTGCAGGACCATGTTGAAGTGGGCCTTGACCTTCGAGATTTTTCCCGGCGGCCCCTGCTTCGACTGCTCGCCCTGCTTCTCACCTCGCTTCCTCTTCTTCGTCGCATTCGGAGAGGGTCGACCTCGACGGCCGGGCCCGCGGCTGCTCTCGCCGTCAGTGGCGGATGTCGGTTCTCTATCGTCGCCCTCGTCCTCGGTACCCATCTGCGCGTTCAGCGTGCTTTCGCCGCCTCGTTCGCGGTCGGACTCTGGTGGAGGAGTCGACACCTGCGGGAGCAGAAGCTTACGCTGCTCGTCGAGCACTCGCAGCTCCTCCATCCTACCAAAGCCGGGGCGAAAGTCAGATGGCCAGAGGCCTCCAGGGCAGGACCAAAAGTGGTGGAATACGTACGCTGCCTTACGGGCTCGTTGCCATTCGACCTTCTCCTTCCGCACCTCCGTCATGAGCTCGTTGTTGTTCTCGATGTAGCCGCGGATGGACTTCAGATCCACGATCAGCAGACAGAGCATCTCGAGCACGGTCGCCCTCAAGTTGATGTCGAGGGTTGCGTATTGTTGCCTGGCAGTCTCCTGCGTAGGCTCCAAGTCGATTGGAGCCAGCTGTTCGAGCACCTCTTCACACTTGCTGTGGATTTGGGGCCTTAGCGATAGACGGTCGAGCAAGCCGACTATGATGGCCTCCCAGCCGCCATTTTTGAAGTCACGGCTCCGGAGACGATCGATCCAGTCACGGTCCGCCATCATCTCTGCAGCTCGATGGCGCTTGGCAGCAGGACCCTTTGCGGCCGTTTCTCGCGGGTTGGCTTTCCCGTTGACATGATTTCTGCTCGAACTGCGACTCCGGACGGCCAGGTCTGCTGCATCCGATCCTTCGCCCTTGGCAGGACCGGCGGTTGATGAAGATCTACGCTTGGATTGATTTTCAACCTCTTTCTTCTTCTTCTCCTCCTCCTCCTCCTCGTCCTCGTCCTCGTCCTCGTCCTCGACTTCTTCGCTCCCCTCCCCCGCTTCTCCTCCTCCTCCTCCTCCTCCGTCTTCTTCTTCGTCCTCGTCGTCCTCGTCGTCTTCGTCGTCTTCCTCCGGCGGGTCCGGCAGCTGAACCAGGATGTGTCCACCCTCGGAGTCGTCTTCGACGAGAAGTTTCAACAAGGCGCAGTGAATTTCGACGAAGAGCTCGCATCCAACCCCATCCGCCGCTAACTGCAGGCACTCGACGTAGTCATCGAATGTGAACGAGTCCAACAGTAAGACCTGGCAGAAGACATTGAGCGTGTTCCACGTCTCGAGCATCGGGCCCACCGAACTCATCGCGATGTCGCACGGGCTCGCGTCGTGACTTGTTCGCGCCGGGATCGTCCGCGAGAGATACTTCAACGTGGGCCGACGCGTGCCGTCGCGCGTCGGAGGCACCTCGAGATCGTCGACCGGGTATTTGACCGGTGGCGGTGGCGGTGGCGGAGGCTGCTGCTTCTTTCCCTCCTCCGGTCCCCGGCTCCGCTCGGGCCCCGGAACGGCCCTCGGGGGCGCTGGCGAGGGCGCGGAGTCGGAGCGGCCGTTGGCGAGCCTGCCGAGGTCGCGGTTGGCTATCAAGGCCTGCTGGTAGGCGGCGAAGTGCGGCGGCCTGGCGTGCTTGGGGTACCAGCTCGGAGCCGGCTTCAGCTCGGGAAGGCGGGGGTTCAGGACGAACTGCAGCATCGTGCGATCCTGGCCGTTCTTCTTCTGCGCGAGCTGGGCCTTTCGCTCCGCGATCTTGTTGCTGTGCTGCAGATGGGCCGGGACGGTGGTATCGATCTTGAGCTTCTGCGCCACGGCGTCCTTCACCAGCCACGGAGCGCCGTTCCAGGCTTCCCGCGCGACGTTGTCCTTGACGAAGGATCGGATGAGCTGCTTCGTGAAGGAGCGTCGTTCGCGCAGGATGTGCTGCTCGTCGACCAGGGCCTCCTCGTCTGGTCGTTCGTCCAAAGAGATGAAGTAGCGCGTAAAGCGCGGACGCTCGACCGAGCCGTCCAGGCGCCGAGTCTCGGGGAAGCGAGCTTTCTCCCTCACCATGCCCGGCAAACGTACGCCGTCGTCGACGATGGCGGTCACGTACTCGCCGGGATAGAAGTCCTGCCGAAACTCCTAAAGTTCGCGTTCTTTAGCGCCCGTGTGCACCGAGGGCGCGACATCTGACGACGTACATCATATATCCAATCCACTGCACCAATCGAAGAGGAGCCGCATCAGCAAATTCCTGATCACAATCGACGGGATGCAGGTGACCACCCACCGAGCGCGTCTATGCGCGAGATGGTCGAGAACTGCACCTTGCGGAGCACCGGCGCCTTCAACGGATCGGGGAAGATCTCGTCCACCCCGGCGGATTCTTGTTTCTACCCGACGGCGCAGCGTGTCAGGGATGGTCTAATTCGCACCGATGCGCCTATGGAACGGGGGACGTACCTCTCTCTCAAGAGCGTCGAAGAAAGTCATGCCGGAATGGCCGCTGAGCTCGCATACGAACCTTTTCTGGGTTCGTAGCACTGGATGTCAGAACGTAGAGAATGCACATGCTAGCCACCACGACCGAAGGCATATGGAGAGATATGTCGAGCAGAATACACACTTGTTTGTAGAAGTCCATCCTGCTCGGACGTCATCAGCCACGAATAGTTTAGGGAGCAACTTTCTGTCGTGCCTACCGTCGTAGGTAGCTTCCATAGTCGGTGAAGACCTCGTCCGTCTCGGAGATGACCCAGATCTGGAGGGGAGGAGCCGTCAGCTGCAGGCTTCTAGGATGAATCAGAGGTTTTGCGCGACTTGCCTCGGTGGCGTCATTTTTGATGGACGGCAGCGGAAGATACTGCACCGGCTTCCGCTTGAAGCTGACCTTGAAGAGAACAACACGTGAACATCTCGCGCTGGCCAGAACAAGGGCAGGCCTAGACGCTTACCATGACGAATCTCGAAGCGCGCGAAACCAATCGCGTTCAAGAATTCAATGGGTGAGGCTGAAGCTGCGTGTATGCGACTATGACGCCTCCGTACCGAGCATTGAAGGATAGGAAGGAAGCGGATAAGACACACAGGGGACATGCGCAGTAGGTTCTATTTGCGCGCCCCGATGAGATCTTAGGTCAGCCGTTCTTGAGAATGCCGGCTGCCATGTCCGTCCCTAGCAATATGATGGCCTGAGGTGGTTGAGGCGGGAGCTGGGTGAACGACGCGTATGTTGTTGATCTGTGGGCATGGGTGGTGGTGGGGGCACTGGGGGGGGGGGGGGGGGGGACCGATGCTAGTCCGCGTGGGGATGGTCAGGCGCAAGGCACCAAACGAACGTGGTAGACGACTCGAGTCAAGGAAGCTGGTGGTGGAGTGGGAGGACGACGTCGCTAGTGCGAGACGATCTGCGCGAAGGAGGACGACGGAGGAGAAGTCGAAGAGGGAGTGTTGCAGGATGTTGAAGACGAGGTGGTCGGTCGTGGACGTGGAAGCGGAGGAGCTGGTATGGTTGGCGGTCGAAGAGGAGGACGACGAGTTGGAGGAGCAAGACGAAGAGCCACGTCTTATTCCCATTGTGCTGGAGGGAAAGCACCGGTGGCAGAGTAAATGTGCTTTTTGTTAATTATTATTCCGGATTTTCCTTGCTAAGTTAGTCGAACATGGCCAAGCCAGCGACTAAGTGCTATTTTGTGCGGATGCGCAGGTGATTGTTACGGTATCTCATTAATGATGGATTAATGTTAGACCAGGTCTGGTCTTCTTCTCTATATTTGCAGGTTGACTGTCATCTTTTCGCGCATTTTCTCAAGCTGTCCTAAATTGCCATTCGTCCAAGCTGAAGCGGATAACGTCTGTGGATTACATAATGAGCTGACAGGTATGTACCGATACGTAAACAGATCTTCAGACAGCGGCGGCTGTGCAGAGCAGCAAGGTACCCCGCAGTATGCATACGTACCGTAGCCTGCGTGTCTCCAAGTTCTCCGTACCGGCCATGCCAGCGGAGATTTAATTACTAATTTCACACTCGTAGGTCACTCTATGCTTCGGCAGTAGCTTTCTCTTGGTGGGGTCGTCTGTAAAACAAAGAGCTGGACTCTGCTGGACGGACTTGATTCTCTACCGACAGCGAGGAGGGTCGATCACTGGGATAGGAAAGCGCTTGCAGTGCATAACCGCCCGTGCCGCCATAGGGCTGATGGCCTGTCAGAAACATGCTGACGTAATGACCGTGACAAACCTCGGCCATAGACCCAGCAAGACAGCCAGATCCGGCGGGGACTGGCGACGCTGACGACATATAGCGCTGAGAAGCGCAAGCTGATCGCTGGAGACATAAGATCACAGGGCTGTGACGAGGTTTTTAAGACATTCCCAGCAAAGGGTCGAGAGCCTACGGAAGGGTGACGTGGTGAGGTGGGCAAGTCAACCGGGGCAAGAGCCCATGGCAGATATTCTGGTCCGGCGACACTCTCTCTACAAGGAGCCGGTCAGATAGCAAGTCATGGTTCCGATGCTCAGTGGCAGACATCAAAGGTTTTGGAGAAGGTGAGGGCTCGCGGTCGGGCTGGCCGGGGATAACCTATTACCCGACCAGCGTCTCAATAGATCAGATGGACCACCATGAACCCGAACCAGCTGGCTATGACGCCAAGCGCGGCGTATGTGCTGATTAGCATGAGCGGCAGGAAAGCGAAATTGGAGCCAAGGACAAGGTGATGTAGCAGCGAGCAGTATATGATCAACGGAACGGCGATGACGGTGTAGAGCATCGAGATCCTGTCGAGCAAGAACACTCGCGGACGGTTCGACCTGCATCCCGAGTCAGTACCTCCGAGCGCAAACGCTCTCGGCATCTGAGTGTTGTCTTACACCGGAGCAAGTCGATCGAACGCCACGAGAAACAGAACGAGCCAAAACGAGGTGTAGAGGGTCTTGATGGGGAACTCTGTGCTGCGGCTTAGCGATGTCGTCAGAGAAGGGCCGATGGAAGGACCCTCACCAGGTGCGGTGAAGAGCAACGGAAATAGCGAGACATGGCCGGCCACGGCCAAAGGTCTGAAGGCGCCCAGGTATCGACGGTCTCTCAAGGCCAGGAGACTGCCGGCGCTCAGCGTGCAGTCGTGCGAGATCTGACGGGCCGCTCACCTGAAGGGTATGATGACAAGCAGGATGGCCTTCTCGTGGACATGCCATCCAAACAGAAAGGATGCGTAGCCGCATGTCGTGACGGCACCTACAAAGGTCTCCCACGTAGGCTGAGAGAAGACCTTGACCAGCGAAGGCTGTACTACTCAGCGTCGGCCATGGGCTTGCGTCGTCAAAGGACTCTTACCAGCTGAGCAAGGACGGTCAGGGCGAACGTCGTCCGCGGAGATATCTCTGGCAAGACGGCGAATGACGTGTCACCGACAAGACCCCGTGAGGCGCTCGCCACCGCCCCATGGTTGACTGGCAAGTTCAACTTTGGGGCCACTTTGATCGGTCAGACGGCGTCCGGAACCCATCGATAGCCATAGCGATCGAGACAGCCCTCGGCACGCACCTTGCAGAAGTGCCCGGTCGGCGAACGAGTACAAGGCCCAGAAGTTCGGTGCCCAGTACGCATGACACAGACCACGCGAGAATGGGAACAGCCGCCGGACGACCTGCTCGATCTGGCCCCAGTACACAAACGGACCAAACGCGACGGCAGCGATGGCCAACACTCCAAGACCGAGCTTCAGCGTGTTGGCGAAGCGTATCCCGAAGATGGATCTTCGGCGCATGCAGTAGGCTCGAAGGAGGAAGACGAAATAGGCCGGCGCCAGGTAGAGGTATATGTGTTTCAAGCACAGCAACACGGCAAACAACAGACCGCCGTACAGCAGCGTGGACGGCTTGCGCGTAAGGACCAAGGACAGAACCAAAATCCCGTAGAGAAATCCATTGTATTGAAAATGGACGTGATCGATGATCAGCAGTCCCGGGGAAAGCAAGACAGACAAGGCGGCAGCATGAGCGGAGCGCCTGGCGGGCTTTGGTGACGCCCCGACGTATCTGATGGCAGCACGCTGGTCAATTCTCGCGACTCGGAGCAACGGTCGGGTGCGGCGGCATACTTCTGCAGAGCATACAAGAGCATCAACTCAGACGCGACGACCGATGCTCGCTGAAAGTAGGCCGTCTGCCAGCTCGAGTAGTTCAGATTGGAGACCTCCAACATATCCGGGTCGACGAGTCGCGCGGCGCAGGAAAGCAGCCATTCGAAGCAGGCAAAGAAGGGCGGGTAGTCCAGCGTCCATTGCGACGTGTCCTTGCCATGAAGTCTCAGCCATCGACACACGTCCTCCGAAGGATCCCGAGTCCGTGTCCATACCTCGACATACCAACGCTTGACCGGCAGCGAGTGTGTGATGGCCAGCCAATTGCGATGAACCTCGAAGTCTGTCGATTTGCTGATGACTTTGTGTTACCAACGCCGTCACGCGCTCAGGTCTTCAAAGCAGCGAGGCATGGGAGGTCGTCCACGTACTACGCTGGAAAGAGGAGGATCTTGAAGGCAGCCGAGACGATGGCGCATTGCGTCAGGGACGGATGTATGTCCGCCATCTGTCGTGATGCCGGACGGCCATCCCAGGTCGGCTTGTGTGTTCTCCTCCCCCAGATCTTTGTTGACAAGCAGTTGACCCCGACCAGACCCTTTTAGCGTGATGGACTCGACCCGCGACGCAACCGCCACCAATCGGAGATTTTACGTCGAGTAACGTGGCTTCAGGGGATACGGGAAGCCTGGCAATCGTGGTGCATGTGGGCGGCATGAGGGATACACGTCTCCCGTTCCGCGAAAAAAAAAGACCGGTTCAGGGTCACATACGAGTATTGATGGCCCGGTCCGACATCACCGTCTGTCCTATTGCGGAATTCCAGCGATTTCGGGCCAGGGACACTGTCGACGTCACTTTCGTTGTCGTCGTCTCTGCCACAAGGGAAACTCGGTAGAGCTGCGCTATCGTGGCCATTGCTATCCGCATCACCATCGTCATCGGTGACATGTTGCACCAGTTGCGCATGCGGCATCCAAAACACGGTTGACGTTCGACGGACGTCCTAGAGGACCGACATCGTCGGGTGCATACAAAAGACCACTCTTCCCCGGCGGTGTTATCGTTCCTACCATCTCTGCACAAAAGCGTTCTTTAGGCCTGCTGGAAACTTTCTGGCAAGGCAGAACTCATCACCGCCCGAGCCGGCTGTTGCTTCTGCATCCCGCGTGATGCTGTTCTCGAGGTTGCGCAAGAGCGCGTTTGGCGCTGTGCTGTTAGCTACATCGGTAGCAGCAGCATCCGATGCTCTGCAAGACAGACTCAGCTTCGGCCACAAAGGCAGGCACGTGCAACCTCCGCCTCGCTGTTCTCGGCGTTGCTGACGTCTGCCACATCAGTCTCTCACCAGACCTTCGAAACGTACCCAACTGGCAGTACGAAGGACAACCGACAGTGGTACGTCCGTGGGGATCTCCCTTGGCGGTCGCGTCCGCTCTGACCTCCAGCAGCTGTCCGATCGCATCATCTTGACGCCGCCATGGCCGGGGACTCGGCGGGCCTCGATATGGACCGTAGAGAAGTAAGCAGCAGGGTCCTTGTATGACGTCCCAACGGTCTGATGAATCGGGGTGGCTAAGGCTTCGGCAGAGAGCAGTCACCGGAATGGGCGATCGACTTTGAATTCCGAGCGACCGGTCCGGAGCGTGGCGGTGGGAACCTGCAGGTTTGGCATACGACCGACAAGCACTCCACCGCGAGCATCTACACCATCAGCAAGTTCGATGGCCTGGCCATCGTTGTCGATCCTTACGGCGGGAAGGTACTCCATTGCTTTCTTCGTCGTCGTGGTCGTATCGGGTCGAGTCGGCTGACTGCTTGGACGTGACCAGGGCGGCAGCATCCGAGGCTTCCTCAACGACGGCACCGTCGACTACAAGAGCCACCACCACGTTGACTCGCTCGCTTTCGGCCACTGCGACTACTCTTACCGCAACCTGGGCCGGCTCACGAAGCTTCGAGTCCGACAGACGGGGCAGCAGTTCGAGGTGACCGTCGACGACAGGCCCTGCTTCAAGTCAGAGAAGGTAGGGAAGGGGCGCCCCTGTCTCTGAGCGCGCCATTGGGCTCACGTGCATCACTTCAGGTCAAAATCCCTTCGGGCCACCACTTCGGCATCTCGGCCGCCTCCGCCGAGGCCCCAGACTCATTCGAGGTGTACAAGTTCATCGTTCGCTCGTCCGGCTCGCCCTCGCCTCCGCCGGCAACGGAGCAGAAGGCGCAAGCAGAAAAGAAAGACGACCGTCATAATAACAAAAACAACAATAATAACAACAATAACAACAACAACAACAACAACAACAAAGCAGCGGCTGGCCCACAGGAAGTTGGAGGTCGGACCCAGTCGTTCTCGAACGAGCAGTACACCGACCTGAAGGCCCGCGCCGAAGCGACGGACAGGCACCTCCACCAGCTGGATGCCACGATGGCGGAGATCCTGAGCAAGCTGTCGCAGACACAGAGCGGTATCAAGCGCATCACAGCGGTGACCGAGCAGATCGAGGGGCTGAGCGGCCGACTGGCGAACATCGAAGGGATTGTCCGAGCCACGAGGGAGGAAGTCGGCGGAGGCGCATTCCACGATCGGCTGGAGAAACTGCACCAGGCCGTGCACGAGACGCACTCGTCTCTGATGACACAGCTGCCCCGGTCGATGCTGCATGTCGTCGAGTCGGCCGCTCCTCGCATGGGCGTCTTCGTGTGGATGGTGATCGCCTTCCAGCTCGTCCTCACTGCCATCTACATCGTCTACAAGCGTCGGCGGGCGAACGCGCCCAAGAAGTATCTATAGTTTTTGTTTGTATTTTCGTCTGCTTGAGGGGGGAAAGGGGGGGGGACAGGTCTGTCCCAATGTACTCTATCGACAGGCTGTGCAAAGGGCTTCTTTGGAGATGCAACGTAGCTTCTCCAACCGTCATGGTCCCTCACTCCAAGATGCAATGCAACAACAAAGCATATGAGTACGGAGTAGTAGTCTTCTACATGCTGTACTCCGTACATACGAGCAGGACAGCTTTGACCTGGATAATGAGTAGCCTTTCCCATTTCCAATCCATAGATTGGAATGATGTTGTTCAGGAACTGCTGAAGCTCATCTTAGTATCTGTTATATCTGTGTTGATCCTGGTACCTTTTGTACGAACCTCTTACGAGTTTGCGATTGCGGCCGCGTGGGCTGCAACAGCTTCCCTCAAACCACCACACCATGCCGACGAGATTGGGATCGCCTTGCCCATTCTGATTGCAATTCACAATCAACTGGTGCTCCAGGCGACTGCTCACGGGGTCATGTGATGGTGATATGACAGTCGTCATTGTTGAAGTTGGGCGATCTGCAACGTCATACCACGTGACTTACAGAAGGGCGCTAACCCTAGATTGGGAGGAAGGAAGGTTTTCTCATTTTTCATTGTAGACGAATGTCTTAGTACATCCTATTGAATACAAGATCCTATTGTCTTCTAAGTGCCTCGTCATTCTGAAGTGTCACCGACACCGATTATCCCAACAGGTTATGAGCCCGGGAATCCCGCTGACGAGGTTGAATCGACTGTGAAGAAGTCGAAGAAGAAGAGGAGAAGAAGAGCCTAGAGGAAAAGGCTGCAAAGAAGGGCCTAGAGGAAAAGGCCGTAAGGAAGGGCTAGCCACGACGTTAGCAGAAGGCAAGCCAATAGGATGGAAGACAAGAAGGAACAGGGCAGGAAGGTCCTGCTCCGGGACCCAGAGAACTATGAAGACTGGGCACAAGTTATCAGGATGCGGCTATTGGCCGCAAGAGTCTGGCACACCGTCCTTGTAGAGCCAGAAGAGTCAGAGATGAAGCCTGCCCAAACATCAGCAACAGGATCCAAAGGTCAACAGATCGAGGCCACAAAGGAGTGGCAGGACAGCAAGGCAGAAGAAGGAAAGGCAGCAGACATCATACTGTCGTCAATTAGTGAAGAGCAGCAAAAACACGTCAGACGGATCGAGCACCCCTACCACATCTGGAAGACCCTGAAAGGGATCCACGAACAGCCGAACAACGAGAAGCTGCACAACGCGATGGTACAGCTGTTTTCGAAGGACCTCGGCCGAACGATCGAAGAGAGAGGGTCGAGGATCTGTGTGCTCAATGCTGAAATAGAGAGCTACGACTCGACACTGAAACTGCCGGAAAAGACATTATTGATTCTGCTCCTAGAGTCGTTGACGCCAGAATACGACACCATGAAGAAGATCCTCATAACGACGGATCAGATCGATGAACTGGACAAGGTCCTGCAGAAGTTAGCAGGAGAAGAGGCACGGATCGTCAAGGGAGAAGTGGAGCAGGCACTGGCTGTCCGTAAAGAGGGCAAAGGACGGAGCAAGGGCTGACAAGACAGAAAGGACATGAAGTGCTTCCGGTGTGACCGGACAGGGCACAGGAAGTCTGAATGTTTCGCGACACGGTCAGCAGACGGAACCCCATTGGAGGACAAACCCCCAGTGAAACCCAGGAAGAGAGGGGAGAAGGCAAGAGCGGCAACGTACCGGGAGGATGAGGAAGGAGAGAAGACCTACCTCACTTGCCTTGTACCGGAGCTGGTGATCGGGGAACCACGGACGAGCGATTGGATCGTTGACAGCGGTGCGACCCGACACATGAGCTGGGATCTCGGACTATTCGTTGAGTTGAAACCCATGGGAGGCCACCTGTCAGTAGCCAACGGAGACAGGCTTGCGATCAAAGGTGTAGGAACTGTACGGACCCGGTTCAACCAGCAGAGCGGTGTTGCGACAGTCACAGGAGTGCTGTACGTACCTGGATTGACTGCCAACTTGATGTCAGTTTCAGATCTGGACAAGAAGGGGTTTGAGACAACAACAAAGAATGGGGAGATGGCCATAATAAAGAATGGCAGAAGAAGGGTAACGGCCAGAAGAGAAAAGGGCACGTACCACTTGAAGGCAAATGGCGAGGTAGTCCTCGCGACGGGGCAGGAGAGCCCGACCAGCGGGCCAGGACAGGAGAGTCCTGCAGACGCGAAGAAGAAGACCTGGCACCGGAGGCTAGGGCATGCAAGCAAGGCTGTCATGAAGAGGGCAGCACTCACCGGCAAACTCGAAGGGTTCGAGTACGATGAGGAGATCGTCGGACAACGAGCGCAGGTGCGACCTAAGGAGAAGGTCAGCATTGAGGGGGGGTGGCCACAGGTCACCTCAGTGCCCGAGCAAACCAGGACAGAGAGACAGGTGCAAGGCGTACCTGGTCGGCCGGAAGAGCCAGAAGAAGACTGTGACGAAGAGTCAGTAAGATACGACGAGGAGGTGACAGAAGACTCACCTTGGCAGCCCCGACAAGGAGTGGCTGAAGGAACGGTGGAAGCACCTGAGGAAGGAGCTCAGGAGTCGAACGAGTCAGAAGGAAGAGGTCGTGTGGAACCTGAAAGAAGTCCACAAGAGAACAGGGCCACAGGCAAGGCCACGAAGGAAGGGTCTGAAAGGGCACAGGAAACAGAGCCAGCGAGGCGGAGTACGCGGATCCACAAGGCAACAGGGAAGGCAAAGGAAGGTGCCTTTGCAACAGAAGAGCGAGGTGCTGTGGCGCCCGTACCGACGATTCCGGGGTCGTACGAAGAAGCGGTGAACGACGCGGTTTTTGGACACGAATGGAGGAAAGCTACTGAGAAGGAATTGAGTCAGTTAGCAAGCTTCAAGACGTGGAGACCTGAAGACCTACCTGCTGGAAAGAACCTGGTTAGTTCCAGGTGGGTATTTGACCTGAAGAAGAATCAGCAAGGGGAGGTCACCAAATTCAAAGCAAGACTGGTCGCACGGGGTTTCTCACAAAAGAAAGGAATCGATTACATCAAGACGTTTGCCCCGACTGCGAAGTACAACTCCCTGCGGATGCTATTAGCAATTGCCGCAACGGAGGACCTTGAGATCCACCAGGGTGATGTTGAGAGCGCTTACCTGGCTGCAGATCTTGACGAGGAGATCTTCATGGAACCACCGGAAGGGGTGGAGACCAGAGGGAAGGTCTGCAGGGTGCTAAGGGGACTGTACGGACTGAAGCAGTCAGCCCGGCTCTGGAATAGGAGACTTACCAGTTTCCTATTGAAACATGGTTTCCGACAGCTGTCAACAGACTTCAGTATCCTCACGAAGGGGGGGATCAAGGAAGGACTCACGATACTGATCTATGTGGATGACTTGCTATTTATCAGTCCACATATGGAGCAGATCAACTGGGTCAAGAAGCTGTTAGCCAGTGAGTTCAGAATCAAAGACCTCGGCGAGGCAAAGACGATCCTCAACATGCAGGTAACGAGGGACCGGAAGAAGAGACAACTCACCTTGTCACAACCCGGATACACCAGGAAGGTTCTCGAGAGGTTTGGCATGACGGATTGCCACCCAGTCGCAACGCCAATGGAACCTGGAGCAATAAAGGTGTTAGACAGGGCGTATAAGGAGGTGAAAGACTCACCGGTGGAATCAAAAGTGGACAAGACTCGATATCAAGAGGCAATTGGGTCACTAATGCACTTGATGGTCAGTACGAGACCAGACATTGCGTATGCAGTGGGAAGACTCAGCCGTTATTGTCAAAATCCAACGGATGTGCATTGGAAGGCCGCCAAACGAGTGTTCCGATACCTGAAAGGGTCAACTGAGCGAGGGATTCAATTTGGGAAGGACGAAGGACTCACAGGAGCGTCAGACAGCAGTTTCGCGGATGACCTGATCGAAAGGAAGTCGACTGCAGCATACGTTTTCCTGCTGAACGGAGGTGCAATCACCTGGGCAAGCAAAAAGACCCCCGTTGTCGCCCTATCGAGTACGGAGGCCGAGTATATGGCTGCAACGGCAGCAGCACGAGAAGAAGCCTGGGTATCGCGACAGTTAGCGGAGCTTGGGATAAAGCAGACGGGACCCACAAGGATTGACATGGACAATCAATCGACAATCCAGATGACGAAGAACCCGGAATTCCACGCACGGACCAAGCACATCGATGTCCAATACCACTATATTCGTGAGCAGGTTGCCTCGGATAAAGTGCAGGTTGAATACGTGCCTTCTGCGGAATTGCTCGCGGACGAGCTCACGAAGCCACTCAGCGCTCAGGCACGGAAGGAGAAGCTGCAGGGACTCGGTCTGACACAGTAGACGAGATGTCAGCTAATGGAAGCAGCAGCGGACGAGGACGGTGGGCCCACTCACCTTGGGGAAGCTAAATTGCAAAGTGGAGGTGCAGCTCGAGTGGATCGAGTGGAGGTGCAGCTCGAGGGGGGGTGTTGAAGTTGGGCGATCTGCAACGTCATACCACGTGACTTACAGAAGGGCGCTAACCCTAGATTGGGAGGAAGGAAGGTTTTCTCATTTTTCATTGTAGACGAATGTCTTAGTACATCCTATTGAATACAAGATCCTATTGTCTTCGAAGTGCCTCGTCATTCTGAAGTGTCACCGACACCGATTATCCCAACAGTCATCGTTGCTTGTTCAGTCAGATACCACCTCTGGGATCTCAACGCTCTTTCCTGGCACTGTCGACTCGAAGCCCTGCCGTTTTCCGATCGTCTCGTCTGACTTTGCTGCAGGATACTGGCTCCTCAAGCCGCATTACCACAAGGGTTGTTGCCGTCAAGTGCCGTACGTACCGTACGACTCGGGCCCGTCATGCCTCCTAGGCCAGCCTTGACCCACTTCTTGTGCCTGCCCCTGGTGACAGACTCTTCTCGCGGCAAGCTGCAACGGTCGCTGCAACAGTTTTCTGCTGAAGTATCCGCCAGCGGCCTGCTGCGCGGCGTCACGAACCCCGATAAAGTTGTTCGACCCCTCGGCTCCCTCCACCTGACCATCGCGGTCATGAGCTTGGCCCAGCCCGATCGACTTGAAGGCGCCTTGGCGTTGCTGAGGGAGGTGGATCTGAACGCCTTGATGCACGAGGCCGAAGCTGCATGTGCCGCTGCGTCTCGCACGTCGGCGGCGCCCTCAGACGAACCGTCTCCGACTTCCGCCGGCACCAAGCCTCCGTTGACGATAACGCTGAGGTCAGTGAAGTCCTGGAGCGCGGCTGCGACGGCATCCGTCCTGTACACCGAGCCTCTGGACCGGACAACCCGTCTTCTGCCGTTCTGTCTTGAGCTGGTCAAGACGTTTGCAGCGGCCGGGTTCGTCGTGCCGGACAACAGACCGCTTTCATTACATGCGACGCTGCTGAACACGGTCTATGCCAAAACCGAAGGCCGCAACGAGGTTGGAGCACCGCAGGACGACGGTGCGCAGGTCGACGGCGGCAGTCACCCGAGAGGAGAGCACCGACGGCAGCCGGGTGGGAGAGACAGTCGCCGCAAGGCACGCCTTACCATTGATGCCGCAGACTTGATCAAGAAATACGACGGCGCGATCTTCGCCGAAGGCCTAGAGCTCGATCGGCTGACCATATGCAAAATGGGAGCGAGATCGACACAAGATCAAGTTCTCGGGGAAGAGTACGAGGTAGTGGCGGCGAGGGACCTCGAGTTCACCACAGTTCTACCAATCGCCGTGCCCACCGACGACGGATCGAAACAGCCCCAGGAGTAACAGAGTCATCTTGAAAGAACTCGGAGAGTAATGCCTACTATGCCAACATCGCCACTCGATTCAAGCTTGGTCCTTGATGGAGCAAGCTGATGCTCAGAGACCGTCACCACGCCGCCGAAGCAGAATCGCGCGAGGACCTTGGGAAATAGGTAGAGCTGGACCGCGACTGACTCGATCTACCTAGCTACCATCACGCAAGGCTTGACCTGGTACTGGACACTGCTCAGGAGACAAGACCGCTGCATCTCCAATGTTCTGGGTGTCGCCTGTGGCACCGGATGTCTCTGATTGCGAACCTGAGGCTGAGAGCAATCATCTCAAATTGGAAGAAGATCTGTCACAGAGAAAGACGATATATTATTGAGATTCATCAATATCAATAGCTCCTGAGCACACCAGTTAGGACAGGAACACGGCAAGAAAGCGAGAACATTGGTGCCTCAAGCATTAGGTTTCGTCACTCGTGGTCCAAATCTCCCTGCCAAATCCTCATCCTCATCATCATCATCATCATCATCATCATCATCATCTTCGGAGATGGACATTGTCGGAGCTGGATTTGACTCCGACAGGTTCGAAGCCGCCAGCTCCAGGTCCAGCTGCTCTTGGCTGACTGATCGAGCTTTGGCTCGCTTCTTCTGTGGAATATCGCTCGTTGTCAGGCTCCAGCCGGGTCGACGCGTGGAGCGTTCGACGTCACAACTCTGTTGTCGTCCGTCCGACCGATGTGACAGCGCCCTCCAGCTCCGGTACCGTCTACGCATGACGTTCCATAAACCGGCCAGGGCGGGAAAGTTGGCGCACATGATCGCCAGGTTGATCTCGACAAAGCTAAGCCATACGATATCCGACATGGTCAGAGCCCAGCGGGACAAGGTCGCCATGGCGATACCTTGCCGCTCGATTTTGACGATGGCGCCGATGCGAACAGCCGTCGCCACCGTCCCAACCACTCCTACCAGGAAAACCAGAGCGGGTCCGACTATGGCAGATGTCAGCATGGCGCTCAGGAGACAGGAAGGCCTCTGGTGTGAAGACCTAAAGCAGACGGGGCAAATGTGCATGACATACTTACACCTTTTCTTTTTGCTGATTTGCAGCTGGTACACAATTCGAATTGGAAGAGCCAACAGCACAAGATCTGTAGCCAGATTGAAAACCCCGATGCTGGCCTGCAGAATGAACGGGTCTACCTCGCAGCTCGAACGTGCTCCGCTGTCTGGAAAGTGAAGACCGAAGGCTTCGGGGACTCGCCTGCACTGAAATATTGACGCCTGGCGCACCGTCAGCAACCCAGCAATCAGCTGCAGGGGAGGATCACGGACAAGCCCAGTCGCAATGGAAAAGGCACCAACAACACCAGCGATCAGATAGAGGGTATAGCGGTAGGGAGAAGTGACCGGCAGGATACGGTGATAGAAAGCCAGCAAGGAGAGCTTGATCAACCTGAGCGGCATCAAGATCAGCAACAGGCCATGGTCGTGACTTTGGAGGCGTCTCACGCGATCTGAAAGATGTATAGGATACTAACGATATAGTGGGCCGTGCAGAACTTCCCGCATTTCAAGTCGGGCCTGGACGTCGAAACCGCAAACCAGGCACGGATCGCATCTATGAGGATCTGCTGGAAAACGATGGGCGGTATACCCACAATCCGTTGGGCAAATCAACTGCTACTCTTGGATCATCACCGGACGAAGACCTGCTCACTCACCGTGGCGGTGACGACGAGGTAGTCATCCAGCCCAAATTGGCGAACGACGAACAGTCGGGTCAGAGCGCTGCAGAGACGTCCTCCTGTCAACTACCCTCCGGGCCGCTGCTTCGACCTGCTCAGAGGCCAAGCCCGAGTCATAGAATAGGTTCTACCAACCGTGCCACCGTGGTCACGAAGGCCATTGCAAATATGCACTGGCTCACCACCAAGACTCGCGTCAGGTACGCGTTTGCAGAGTCGTCGGCCATGATCGTCTACCACGTGTGATCCTGTGCGGAGCAGGAGCCCCCTCACGGAGCGACGCGTTGAGTGGAACAGGCAGACGGGGCAGGGGACCGAGAAGGAAATTCGACGGGTGTTCTCCTTTGGTTAAGGAGTCTCGTTCCTCGCCTCTTGCGAGTTGCTGGTCAGTTATCCCCAGTCCAAGCCCGGGAACGTGACGGAGAGCCAAGGTGCCGGCGGTATTGGATGCCCCATCCCGTCGTCCACAAGAATTGAGACATGGCACATCACTTACTCCATAGAGCAGCTAGACCCGCGACAGTACGCGGGACACGATCTAAACTCAACGCCGACGAGGGGGACAGCGCAACAAGTCGGCTCCGTTACCTGGTTGTAGAAGTCGTCGTAACCGCAAATATTTCCTTCTCCTGATGGCGTGAATGTACTTTGCATGTTCTACTCATAAGAGGGGCTTGTCGCGACGGAACACCGGCCCGATTTCAAGACCGATGCCGACTCGGGCGCCGACGCCGACGCCGACACGCGCCGTACGTATCTACGGTACCCACGTATGCAGCGGCAGCTCCTCTGTCCTGCCCCCAGGCCAAGCAAGCAGCAAGAAAGAAGCAATCCGCGTCTTGTGGAGTGAAGATGCGCGAGACAGCGAGCCGACCCGCGGCCGCGTCTTGGCCCAGAACGGAAGGTAGTTAAGTGATGATGATTGTTCGGTCAGATGACTCCTCAGGCTTGAGGAGTTCAAGGTCACTGAGGTCGACCACCTCTGATGTACGCAGTGATTGCGATCTTGTGTTCTGGGTAGTCAGTTGGAGGACGTACCGTACAGATAATCGACCGTGTGGGGTACAGCGGTAAGGGGGGTAAGGGAGGAGTCTTGATATTCAATCCTTCATCTACGTATGTAGCAAGCTCAACTCTTATCTGATTCACACGCAGATATGTTGTTCTAGCATGCCTGGCCTACTACATCACATCTCTCTGATCAGGTGATCGGAACTGCCGTTGGCTGATTATAGGTATACCGTAAGGCTGCACCTAACACTTTCCCACCTGTAGCAGTCGTGATCGCAGGTCTGGATACACGGATCATTTCAGAGTGCTGTGGTGTAACCCTGTACCGGTACGGTACTATGTGGAGCACTTGAGGAAGGGAAACAGCCCAAGCTATAAGAACAGTACGGAGTACCCGTGCCCATGGGGGGGCAATACCCCCCTCCTCCCGCCCCTTCAGTACGTCCGGAACACCCCCTCCTCTGTAGGGGGTGTCTATCACCGGTACGATACTATCACCGGTCCAATACATTTTCTGGATAGAGTTAAATGCAATACACATAACTCCACAACAAAGCGACTAAATAGAAATGTAAGTGGCTAGTTTGATTCCTCTACATTTCTTCTACGGCCTGCAATGACTCGAACCTCCACGTGGTGCAGGCTGGGAACCTCGGGGCAGTCGATGGCGGGTGGCTTCCCAGGCTGCTCGTAGTCGCTGCACCGAGAGCTAATCAAGTCACCGGTCGAGCTGCTGGTGTTGCGGAGCGACGGGCCCCCGGAGGTGTCACGCAGGCACCCTGGAAACCCCCGTGAAACAGCTACAGCAGAACAGAGGACTGCGACCAAGCTTGGGAGATGAAAACCACCTGACAGACGACTACCGTGTACGCTACGGCCTGAAGCCAGCCCCACAGCTGGTGGATGTGAAGTCTAGGCGTCTGATAGGGCACCTCTGGAGTAGTCGAGAGGAGTTCTTGTCACGTCACCCTCCTAGCAGAGTCTCCAGCTAACGCGTGAGGATCTGCTAGGGGGGGAGTGGCCTTGGCACCGCGGCGTTGTTAATCAAACAGGGACCACCTGTTAAAGAAGGAGAGTGGTTGTACAAGGAGACGTCACCGCTCCAGTGCCTAAGGGCTGTGTGATAGCCAAAGTGCTGGCTTGATGGTTTTGCCTAAGGCCTTGCCACAAAGTCTCTTCGTACAATCCACAATCTGGGGCCAGGGGACTGGGTTATCCAGTGGGCCAACAGGTGCAACCAGGGCCCCACAGGTGACAGCGGACCAAGGAGAACTCCTCCCTACTTGGTTAGTGGGCTGGAAAGGTGGCCCTGCAGGTGCTGGCATGGCCTGCAGGGTCTGTAAGGCCTGCAAGGCATGGTCAGCCTTTGTACAAGAGATCTGCGAAGGTAACGTGAAACAGTTGTTAAAGGCCGGGCCGGGTTCACACAGAAACCGGTACGGTCTGTTGCTTCGCAGGGCGGATTCTAGACAGGGACTCGATAGAGAAATAGACAGATAAGTAACTCTCTCTGTCCTATTGTCTCAGTACGATGTGTGCGTATTGTGTTCAGCCTGGAGAGCTAATCCCTCCGGGCCCTTGGGGTGGTCTTTATACAGATGCCCTAGGGGGGGGGTCTCCTCCGAGGGGTATCATCCTTTTGCGTGGACGAGCTCCTCGCTTAGCTCCTGCTCGTCCACCGGACGAGCTCCTCGCTTACCTGGGCTGTTCCGGCCTAGGCCTTAACACTATCCCCTCCCTCCAAGGGTTCTGTCCCCAGATCCTTTTCGTTCCTGCTCCTCTTTTGTCATGAACCAAGGCCAGACAACTTGAACTCGTCGTCGCGGTTTTCTTTCTTGTCGTATTGGCAAAATGGGCAAGGAATCGAAAATCGCATGCGGTGCTTGTCGTCGCGACCACGCCAAGTGTGTCGTGAGCTCCGCATCATCTTTTTGTCGTCGGTGTGTTGAGAAGGGTCGTCGCTGCGACCTTCATCTCTCGGAATCGGAATGGAAGAAGATGGAACTTGAGCGCGAGCAGCTCGAGGCTCAGCTGCGGGAGACCGATGACCAATTGTCAAAGTTGCTTCCCCGGCAGATCCGCCTCCGCCGGCAGCTGGGTCGTCTCTCACAGAAGGAGGCTGATGCCATCCGTCGTGAGCTGTCAGCCATCGAGGATCAAGAGTCCCTTGATGCTCAGGAACAAGAGGCTCTCCGCGTTATCCGCGAACGGGAGGCCAGTCAGGCTGCTGCTCCGCCATCCTTTGAGGACGTCTTCTCTTCAGAGACTTTGGCTTCTCTTGAGCCGTTGTCCCTGTCGGACCTGGTCGCTGCGGGTTTGCTCGGTGGTAATCCACCAGCTTCTGGTTTATCGCAGAGCTGAAGTTCTCGGTTGGTTCCCACGAATTCTCCTCTTCGTCAAATCCTAACCACTTCACCAGGTACTCGGTTTTCCATCCGTTTCTTCGACTATCCAGGATCCTTTCGACATCGTACTCTTCTTCGTCATCCTCGAAGTTCTATTCTGTCTTGATTTCTGCGTCGCTGGGTGCTGGTTCGAGCAGCGAGACGTGGAATACTCGGTGTATCCTTGCTTTTCGTGGTAGTCTCAGTCGGTAGTTGACCTTCCCAGTGCGCTTCTCGATTTCGAATGGTCCGATTCGTACGTGGTCCAGCTTTTTGCTCGGTCGCTTTGAGCGCAGGTTTTTTGTTGATAGGTAGACCTTATCCCCCCTTTCCAGGGTTGGTCCCTTCAAACTTTTGTCGTGTAGTCGGTGGGCGGTGGCGTTCTGGGCACGGTCGATTGTTGTTTTCATCATCTCGTGCATAGCAGCGAGTTTGCTAACATCGACAACGTTGCCTCCTGCTGTTGCCTGCCATTGGGGGTTTCTTCCGTAGTTCGCAAAGAACGGTGTTGTCCCTGTCACGCTGTGTTGCTGGTCATTGTACACAAACTGGGCTATTGGTAGCAGTTCCACCCAGTTATCCTGCTGGTGGTTGACGTAGTGTTGTAGATACTGCTCTATTGTCTGATTTGTCCGCTCAGTTTGTCTGTCAGTTTGTGGGTGGTAGGCTGTTGACATCCTTGTATCAATGCCAAGTTGCCTTGTCCACGTGTTCCAGAATTTCGAGGTGAAGAGTTTGTCTCAATCTGAGATGATTGTCTTTGGTAGCCCTCGGTGGCTTACCAGCTCTTTGAGTAGGACGCTCGCGAGTTTGTTCGCGGTTCCTGACTCTTTCCACGGGACCAGGTGGGCGTATTTGGTGAGCTTGTCAACAACCACCAAAATGCTATCGTATACCACCTTTGTTGCTAGGTCTGTTGACTTTGGCAACTTGACCACGAAATCCATCGTGATAGTTTCCCATGGTGCCTCGGGTAGGTCCATTTGCTGTGCCTGCCCATAGGGCTTATGTCTTGATGGCTTGTTCTTCGCGCACTGTTCGCAGTTGTAGATGAACTCTGTCACCTTGCGCTTCATTCTGTTGAAGCGGTAGTTCCTTTGGATTTTCTCCAAGGTTTTATCTTGCCCGGGGTGTCCGTGCAAAGGCCCGTCATGGTGCCTCCAGATCACCTCCTCTTGTGCTCTTTCTGGCACAATTTCCTTTTCGTTTGCCGCCTTGTGGCCAAGGGTAAGGAGTGGACCCTTTGTTTCAGTTGTTGCCAGTTGGGGTTGGGCATAGACCAGGGTTTGTCCTTTTGTCGCTAGGATTGGGTGTTCCTCTGTTGTTTTCTTGTCCATCAGGTCTGGTCGCCTGCTGAGTGTGTCCGCTCGAGCATTTTCAGTGCCCTTCCAGTAGAGGATTTGGAAGTTGTATGATGCCAACAACTCTGCCCATCGAACTTGTTGTCGGTTTAGCTTCTTTGTTGTTGTGAAGTAAGCTAAGTTCTTGTGGTCTGAGTACATGTCTACCGTGTATTTTGCCCCCTCCAAGTAAGGCCTCCATTCTTGGAATGCGTCGATGATTGCTAGCAACTCTTTGTCGTGAACATCGTACCTCAGTTCTGGGCCAGAGAACTTTCTCGATCAGTATGCGACAGGGTGTAAGCGGTTGTCGGCGTCTGGTTGACACAAGCAGGATCCCAATGCTTGGTCTGAGGCATCAGTTTCCAGAATGATCCTCTTCTCGGAGTCAAATGATGCCAAAATGGGTGCGGAGATGAATTTATTCTTCAACTCCTGGAAGGCCGCTTGTTGGCTCTCCCCCCACCTGAAAGATTTGTTCTTTCTGGTTAACTCTGTCAAGACTGCTGCTGTTCTTGAGTAGTCCTTGATGAATCGTCGGTAGAAGTTTGCAAATCCTAGGAAGGATTGTACTTCTTTGAGGTTTTTGGGTGTTGGCCAGTCTTGTACTGCTGCCGTCTTTGTGTCGTCCATTCGGATTCCTTCTGTTGTCAGGATCAACCCCAAATATTCCACTTCTTTCATGTGGAAAACACTCTTATCAAGGTGTAACCTCATGCCTGCTTTCTGGAGCGCATGTAGGATTGTTTTGACATGCTGTTTATGCTCCTCCAAGGTTCCATTGGTGTATACCAAGACATCGTCAATATAAGCGGTGACAAATATGTCCAGGTATTGTCGGAGGACAGCGTTAATAAGTGATTGGAATGTCGCCGGTGTATTCGTAAGGCCGAATGGCATCACAGTATACTTGTAGTGCCCGTACCTTGTACGAAAGACTGTCTTCCATTCTTCACTGTCTTTCATCCTAACCAGGTTGAAAGCACCTTGAATATCGAACTTGGTAAACTATTTGGCTCCTTGGATCCGGTCTTGGATTTCCGATATCAATGGCAGCGGGTAGCGGTTTTTCACTGTAATCACATTTAGCCGCCGATAATCAACACACAGTCGAAGTTTGCCATCTTTCTTTGGCACAAACAATATCAGGTATCCAGCTGGTGATGTTGAAGGTTTTATGAACCCTTTCGCTAGGTTCTTGTCCAGGTAGTCTCTCAGGGCCTCAAGCTCTTTTGCTGACAGAGTGTAGATAGGGCTGTGTGTGGGTTTTTTTCTGTCTTCCAGTGGAATCTTGTGGTCTCACTCCTGATGTTCCGGTAGTGTCGTGATCGCTGTTTCTTCGAACATCTCCTGGTATTCTTTATACTCACTTGGTAACTGCGGTGCCTGAGTCTCGCCCACGGCGTCTTGCGTGGTGCAAAGTTGTTGTGTTTGGAGTTTCATCCAGGCCACACAGGCCTGCCCGTGCTGGTGGTATTTCTTCCAGCGTGTCAGTGAGATTTCTTTAATCATCACCCCTGGTTCTGACATGACCAGTGTCTTATCTGGAAAGACTAGTTGCCTTCTTGTCCAGTCAATCCTTGGGTTTTGTTTTTCCAACCACAGAAGTCCCAATATAACTTTGTGTGGTATTCAGACCAAGTCAAATTCCTCTGTTCCGATTGTCGTGCCATAGACACTCAGTCTCAGGCTCTTGGTCTCCTTCGTCACTTGTCCCTTGTCTTTGGAGAGTGGTGTTCCATCTACCACTGTCAACTGGTAGGGGTCTCTCTTGCCTTGGACTGGAACCTTGTTTCTTCTGGCAAAGCTTTCTGACATGAAGTTGCCAGTCACACCAGAGTTGATCATGGCCTTAGCCAACCGCCCATTGACTCTGATCTTGATGTGAAAGTGCGGGCTGCAGGCTGTTGCGTCAAGGCTCAGCTTGACTCCTTCCTCCCGGGGTGTTGTCTTGCCTGCTTTTCCAACCCCAGTTTTGAAGAGCACTGCTAGTTTTTTGAGCTGCCTAGACCCTGGGCCTGACACTCTACTGCGTGTTGTTTGCATTGTGTGGTGAGGCATTGTTCCCACAGGTCTTGGTTGCAATCATCTTGTTCAGGGTTGACCCTTTGGATGTGCATATTCCATCGTGCTTCCACCTTGGACCCTGGGAACCGCATCTTCTTTCTTTTCTCTAGAAGGTGTTTCTTGCAGTGGTCATCTTCGCACACCTTCCAATAAGATCGTCCGCAAGCTGCTGTTGTAGCCTGGTGTAGGTCCACTTGTGTAGTGATGTCTCTGACCTGTGTGATGCTGAGGGTATCGTTGACCTATCGTGACACTTGCGTCTCCCCTATTTCTGATAGGGTTGCGTCCTGTTGTCGAAGGACAGGTTTGTCGGGGACTGGTGGTGGCTGGGCTTCCTTGTCGTCAACCCATTCCTCCATATAGCCGGTTGTGTCAAACTCGGAGATCAGGTCTTCCTCCCAGTGGATTCTGTCAACCTTCCTTTGGACCTTGTTGAGGTGATCCAAGGTTTCCTGAAGCATGTTCTTGAGTTTTTCGGCGTGTTGTTGGAGGTCATCCTCCTCTCTGAGGAGTGCCACCTCAGGGCGATTGTGGGGCAGTGTGCCTTGGGGGGCCCTCTGGGGCTCCTCCATCTCCCTGCCTTTCCAGGCGCTTGTGGCGTTCAACTGCTTCCCTTTGCCCTTCTTGTTCTTCTTCTTGCTCCTGCAGTTCACCGCAAGGTGGCCCACTTTCTGACAGTTGTAACACTTCTGTGTCTCCTTCTTTTGTGGTTCCACCGCATTGATTTCCATGGGTACCAAGCTGTAGTTATCTTTGGCAGGTGTTGGCTTTTTCTTCACCCATGGTTTTGTCTGCTTGCCTCACTTCTCAAGCTCTCTCTTGAACTGTCGGTCGTCAATGCAAGCTGCAGTCTCGATCATTTCGTAGAGCTTGGTTGGTCAGTCTCCTCACGCGATGTCATCCTTGACTTGTTCCTTGAGGCCTTGGTAGAATAGTGCTGTTAGTGCACTGTCCCCCCACTGAGTCCTCACTGCTAGTTGTTGGAACTTCACCGCAAATTCCGATGCTGATCCAGTTTGCCGCAGTGCTTGGAGCTTTCATTCCGTATCTCTTTCCTTGTCAAGGATCCCAAACGTCTTTCTCATAGCTGTCTTAAAGGTTTTCAAGCTTCCCATGACCTGTCGGGTATTGTCTTCTTGCTCCTTGGGGTCTGCCTGATTGTCTAGGTAATCCCTTAAGTAGACGTTGAACCAAGCGAAGGCTGGTCCTTCCAGGTAGGAGGCTGCAAATAGCACCTTCTCCTGGTCTGTCGGGAACTGGGCTGTGTTGAACCCATAGTAGAGCTCCAGTTGTGAGAAGAACAACTCCAGTCCTCCCCTGGATCCATCGTACCTCTTCGGGGCACCTACCTTCAAGGGCTTCGGGGGTAGGTTAACAATAGGTGCTGCCTGGACAGCCTGGGCCTGAGCTGCCTGAGCAGTCTGGGCTTGGGCCGCCTGAGAAGGGGTAGGGCTTCGTGGATCCACTATCGTATCAAGTCAGTGTCCTATGTGTTAGAGGCTGAAACTGTTAAAGGCTGGGCCGGGTTCACACAGAAACCAGTACAGTCTGTTGCTTCGCAGGGCAGATTCTAGACAGGGACTCGATAGAGAAATAGACAGATAAGTAACTCTCTCTGTCCTATTGTCTCAGTACGATGTGTGCGTATTGTGTTCAGCCTGGAGAGCTAATCCCTCCGGGCCCTTGGGGTGGTCTTTATACAGATGCCCTAGGGGGGGTCTCCTCCGAGGGGTATCATCCTTTTGCGTGGACGAGCTCCTCGCTTAGCTCCTGCTCGTCCACCGGACGAGCTCCTCGCTTAGCTCCTGCTCGTCCACCGGACGAGCTCCTCGCTTACCTGGGCTGTTCCGGCCTAGGCCTTAACAACAGTTAACAACTGCGAGGCATGGCATATAATGGCAGTGACGGAGGTAGGACCTGGGCCTACTACAAGACTGTCTATATGGCCTGAGAGGACAGATGCGCATGCCGGTTCGTACAGAGTGCAGGCTTAGGCTGCAAACAACAGGCTCAGGGAGCAAACTACGGTTGGAGTGTGGGCTCTGGGCTGGTGACCCAGCGCTCCGAAGCAGGATCCCAGGGGTGAGCATGTACGGCGGAGTGCAAGAGACCTCGGGACTGTGGGAAAGTGTGGTAGAGACCCTGTGGGGGGGTGCCAACTCTACACTATGTTCTGGCATAGTACAACTGTGGCCCTGGCATCACTCCGAGCCAGCACCGCCAACAGTGGGCCAAAACAATCCTGTGGCCATGAAGAACCATGGAGGACTTGACGGCGAGGCTCGGCATCCCCCCGTGGTCTGATGGACTACCCCCACCCCCCGCTGTCACCACGCCGAACACCCCCCTTCCGCGGTCAGTTTGGCAGGTATACCAGCTGGCAGAGCAATGGTGCTGGGAGCGCTGGCACCAACTGCATGGCAGCCCCCCGCCAACAACACAGACACTGGACCTGGACCCCGGAGGCGGAGACAACTGGAAGCCCAGCAAGATGCTGTACCAGTCGGCCCTCCAGCTACACGCCGGCCTGTTGAAGGCGCAGAGCAGTATTCTGACACAGGTCCGCACAGGCAAGATTGGACTGGCGGCATTCCTCTGCAAGCGATGGGTGCCTGGCTTCCCCACACCGGCGTGCAGCTGCGGAGCGCTGTGGGAGACAGCCAAACACGTGGTTCTAGACTGTCCACGCCTTCCCCGAGCGCGGCGAAGCCTGTATCTAGCAGCTGCCACCACTGACTACCAGGCTTTGACATCCCGACCACAGCCCGCCACTGCCCTCACAGCGTGGATCCTCCGACAAGGTGTTCTCCCCCAGTTCTCCTGGGCTCAGGAGCAGCTGGAAGCTGGCTGCTAGCCAGCCACCCCCCATGTTCTACAGCATCTCGACAGGATAGTGCCGGCCAGGTGTTGCGGTCCGTACCGTACCGTCCTATCCGAGTATAGGATTAGGGCGAGAGGCGGAAGGCGGGTTGGTTCTCGCAGGAGAGGAGTGTCAAGGAGCGCGAAGGGGTTTGGTGGAACGTGGTGGTGGTGACACCTGATCAACGGCTTCGTACAAAAGGATTGTATTGAAGTAGATCTAGTTGTCTGGATCACAACATGAGTTGAAGACGATCGTTCCATAGGGGAACTATCGCCTGGCTATATAGTGCCCAGTTCGTGAGCAGAGTGAGCTCTGCTCACTTTGCTCACTCGGTGAGATAAGTGAGCTCTGCTCACTTTGCTCACTTTTCATGCACGCTGCAGTGAGCTGGGTGAGCTCTGCTCACTTTGCTCACTTTTCATGCACGCTGCGGCGAGCTGGGTGAGCTCTGCTCACTTTGCTCACTTTTCATGCACGCTGCGGCGAGCTGGGTGAGCTCTGCTCACTTTGCTCACTTGTTCGTGCATATGCATGCTGCGGCGAGCACCCCCTGGTTTGTCTCGCCGGTCACGTGACCGGTTCCCGTGTCACGCTGTCTGGTACTTCCGTCCAGTACCCTGTCTGCTGCTTTCTGTGAGTATATAAAGACCGTGTTCCTCCTGGGTCGTAACACCAGGCACTGCAGAAGGAGGTTTTTCACCCTAGCAGGCCTAGGGTTTTCCTTGCTTAATTTTCATAGCTGACCCAGCATAGTCTAGATAACTAGCACTAGAATGGAGTAGGAATACCAATTACCAATTACCAATTACCAATTACCAATTACCAACATTTCTTCTACAATCTGTGAAGATCTAGGCTTCTCTAGATTTTTGTGGCATTACTGACAAGTTACAGTAGTTATCGCTCAAGGATAGATTCCCAGCAACATTAATTTTATAACACTTATAACTCCACAACCAGATAGACAACCCATGATTTTTATGTGCCCATCTGATTCTCCTGCTCTTTTACTATCATCCCTGAGGCTACAAGCCTTTCTTGATCTTGCTGGCGTTGTTGAGTAGCTGCTGTAGCTACTGTGACTACCTTAGCTACCATAGAAACTTGAGTTGCTCACTTCACTTCTCTCAGATATGTGCACTTTTCATCACTCCTTCTTGGTTTATAGTTCTTCCACTACCATGGCTTGAGGAAAGGCCTACAACTTCAGAGATTATAGTGCAGAAGCAGGCGAATCAAATAAGCCACTTACATTTCTATTCAGTGGTTGTGGTGTGGAGTTATATACATTGCTGTATTGGACCGGTGATAGTATCGTACCGGTGATAGACACCCCCTACAGAGGAGGGGGTGTTCCGGACGTACTGAAGGGGCGGGAGGAGGGGGGTATTGCCCCCCCCCCCCCCCCCCCCATGGGCACGGGTACAGAGGTCAGTACCTGTTCACCTGGGGGGTGGGAGAGACCAGTCCTCGCTCGCTGCTAGAGCCGAGGTCACGTGAGTCTTACGTGCTGGGAGCCTCTTCCGTACGACGCCGACATCGCACACTGACCAGTCACCTGGCTGCTCAACAGTCATGAGCTTGGAATCGCATGCCGCTTGACCTTTGATTTGAATTGTACGTATGTATGTACCTTCGTACGTAGTACGGACGTATGTACGTAACGTACGTACGTACGATACGTATATGGTACGTATGTACGGAGTACATGCCTACAACTGGCCTGGTGCATACTCTCGGACCTGCGCCTACTCCCAGAATAGCGCTTGGTACGTAGCTGCCGCAACGACTACGAGTGAGGCAACTGCCTGCTCGAAGAGGCCCCGCGGGACTCGAGGCCTACTCGTATACGTATGGGTACGAGTACTGGTATGGCCTAGCTATCCAGCTGACTAACTCTCCTTACTAAGCTATCCCCCGACCTGCGGCCGCAACACCGTTGTCGTTGGGTGAGTACGGAAGTAAGAGAACATGTGACATAAAGCTGTACATTCGTACCGTTACGTACCGTACACTACGTATGTACATCCCGAGACCAAGTACGGAGTACGGAACGTACGTTACGGTACTCGTGCGTACGTATGTTACGTACGTATGGGTACCTGCGGGTTCAAAAGAGTGTCTTACGAGGTGCCGTATATAGCAGAACATAGCAGAACTTCACTGTACCGTAGCACAGATGTAGTTGATTGGGCAGCTTTGTGCCCTTGCAGAGTTCGTTGGCTCTGTTCGTTCACGTGGGTTTCAGCAGACCTATAAGGCTACACAGTCACGGCACCTGCAAGGCACATTACCGTGGCCTACTAATTACCGGTATATGGGTTCGACGCAGCTCTGCTGTGGAACCCTACAAGTGCTTGTTCACAAGGCAAACGTCGACTGCGGGGGAGAGCGCAGTACGCGCTGGAATGACCGTTGGAGTGGACCTGAGCTACATCAGGACGGGAATCCCTTGTTGGAGTGTCCATGAAAGAGCTGACAAAGACGCTTACGGCCGTTTCAGCAGGCCGGGTCCGCAACAATCGCGTAAGATGACGCTCGAGCGCCTCAGCTCGGACGCTGCATTGTCGGCTTAAACGGTCCGATCCCGACAGATTTCGCACAGCTTTTCGGGCCCGTGGATCTGCAAGCAACGAGCACGGCTCACACCCGACCTCGGCCAAGAACTGGGAGTCTACTGCGTCGAGGACAGCCGTCGGAGTTCCGATGCTTACAGTGCCGTCGTACATACGTTACCCCGGACGAGCTGCGTGCGAACCACCGTCGACTCTCGACGGCGATTGCGGCTGCTCGACTCGAGCTCGACCGATCCGATTGGCACGAACGGGAGGCGCTCGTTGCGGCCGGCCTGGGGATGCCAACTCGAATGATCCCGCCGCGAGATCATGCTGCCTTTTTTGGGTTGTTTTCTTCTCGGGAACGGAGGATGGGATCCGCAGAGGCCGCTAGGAGGACAACCATCTTGCATGTCGCCGTGGCTCGGCGACGTGCCTGCTCCAGCCACGTTAGCCACGGACGGCCGTGCTTTGCAGCCTGGACGAAGGCGCGCTCGGCTCCAGATCATGGAAACGAAACGCGCGTGACCGTCCGCTGGTCTGTTCAGCTCCGGCCGGACATCGGCTAAATATGATGCGTTCGGGTACGCAGCCACGGGATCGTGTCGACCTGAATCTGCACGGTCGCCAATCGAACGCTATCCAGTGGCCATGCACCCACTTGATACGTTGCGTCTTCAGCTCAACTATGCGACGTCATTCCATCCCGACTGCCTTGGAGCTCAGCAGCCGTCGGAGGAATTTACTTTACCAAACGAACAGCTTATGCCCGTCTTTCTCTTGCGGAAGGACGTCGGCTTGTCGGAGAAGTCAGGGCTTCCCGATGGCGCAGCGGGAGCCTCTGTTCGTAATGTACGTCAGTCCTCAACTGTCACGGCCGAAAAGCAAGGATCAATCTGCCGTCCAGTGCCAAGTTTGCCAGCCGTTCCTTGCGTCGTCGCCAGCTCTGGCCCGGTGGTCTTGACCTTGATTGGGCCTTGGCCCCCGAAACGTGGGAATCCAGCCTCGGCCGCCGTTTCTTCCCCGTCCTTCTTTCCGAGCCGTTTGGCGATGGCTTCCGCGACGGGTCTGTGCGTCGCTGAGCTCGATCGGAGCTGGAAAGAATGTGGGGTGGGGGTGGGTGTAGCTAGCCGATGTCGCCACGGCAGTCCCGCATGGAAACCATACTGCCCGGTGCACCATCTGGGAGCTTGGATATAAATACAGGGTCAAGGTCCTCTCGACCATCCTCTTGTTGCTCAAGGTCCCAGTAGCAGCTCCTCTGCCGTGCTACTCTGCGTCGTTCGACGTTCGTTTGCTCCGCCAACGCCAACCGGCTTCGTCTGTCCCAAAGCGCCGTGGCTTCATTGCGTCTTGGCATCGCCACTCCACCATGAGGACCCTCTACCTTCTTGCGCTCGGGCTTGCGCCCCTCTTCAGCGCCGTCGCCGCTGGAGGCTCAGAAGGTCTGTCTGTCCTCTGGTCATTTCCTTTGTCCTGCTTCAGCGCATGGCCTGGGCCCACGGCAGCTTCCCAGCTTCAAGACATTGTCCCTTCCCAGCCGTTCTAGTCTTCGATCCCGACAGCCGTATCTGCACAATGCGCGCGTGGCACGTCGAGGCTGCATCTGCCATCACTTATTTTGCGGCTCGCTCCCTCTCCACACGCTCTAGACGTCTGGTTTCCGATGGGTTTGTGACCTTGGTACTGACCGAACCGCACACCGCTAGGCGGCCAACCGGAGAAACCTGCCGTGGCTCCATGCGGCGGCACTCCCAAATGTCCCCAAGCGCCCGGGACCGGCAATCCCAAGGGATGCGGCGGATGTTCTCCAAAGCCAGTCGACCCGCCGACGAGGCCGCCAACGTACCCGCCGAGGCCGCCACCGCAGCCGCCAACGCAGCCTCCGCCGAGGCCGCCACCGCAGCCGCCAACGAGGCCGCCAACGCAGCCTCCGACGACCTTCCCGCCGCAATGCATCGCTGTGAGCTGTCTCGTCGGCAACTTCGTGATCTTCAACGAGAGGACGCGGCGGTGCGAGTGCGTTCCGTTCAACAACCCCTGCGCCACCATCCGCTGTGCCCCAGGCTTCTTCCCGGTCGAGGACCTCAGGAACAACAGGTGCAGGTGCGAGCGCGAGCGTAGTACATGCGCTAGCCTCCGCTGCAAACCGGGTAAGGGTCCGCTGCTGTACAAGGGAAAATGCAAGTGCAAGTATGAAAAATGCTCCATCATCCGCTGCCCGGCCGGTACGAGACCGAGGCCGCGCGACAAGAAAAACAAGTGCTATTGTGTCCCGATCGGCAGGCCGTACTACGACCTCGACCGCCGCAGGCCGTACCACGGCGACGACGGCCGCAAGCCGTACCACGGCGACAGCAGCGGCAGCGGCAGCGGCAGCGACAGCAGCGGCAGCGACAGCGACTAGGTGGAGGGCCAAAGGCGGGCGTCCGAGCAAAGGATGCTACCTCTCTTCTCTGATGTCGATCGGTCGCTGGTCTGGCCTCGTGGAACCAAGACAAATGTTGAGCCACAGCGCCGTTCCTCATCACGATTGTTGGTGAAAGTCTCTTTGGGCCGTGGTGGGATTGCACGGCAGTGGGATCTATAGTATTCGGAGATGATACATGACCTCTCCACACAACTGTCCTTTCAATCAAAACTAAAGGTGGGATCCACATCTTTTGTGGAACACCACTCTTTAATCCAACATTCACATCCCAAAAAGACCAAACAAATCTTCCCCCTCCCCCCCCCCCCCCTCCAAAGGACTGGTGTAGCCCTTTCAAATCATCTCAACAAAGCCGAGGCGTACACTCGACAGAGACGTAGTACGATTTTTTATTTATTTTATTGTCACTCTGATTTGGCTGGTGAGCCATGCAGAACTTCTAGACACATGCTTGTTTTCTCGGAAAATCTTTTAAAGGAATAAAAACCGAGACTTGGGGTAAGACTAGGGAAATGTCTTGAGGAATATGCAGTGTCTGAAGGGTCCCCGACTTCCCCACGCCGGCCTGCATCTGCGGGGCACAGTGGGAGACTGCCAGGCATGTGGTGATGGACTGCCCACGACTACAGCGCGCCCGCTGCAGCCTCTTTGCTGCAGCTTCTACTGCTGACTACCACGTGTTGATTTCACGCCCGCGGCCCGCCGCCGTCCTCACAGCGTGGATCCTCCGCCATGGTGTTCTCTCCCAGTTCTCCTGGGCTCAGGACCAGCTGGCAGCTGGCTACTAGTCAGCCACCTCCGATGTTTTATAGCGACTCGACAGGATAGCGCTAGCAAGGCGCTGCAGGGAGAGGTTTTTCACCCCTTGGGGTTTTCCTAGCCAGTCTTCATGGTGGACCCAGCATGGCCTAGATACGCTAGTGCTAGAATGGTGTAGGAATACAATCATTCAATCAATGCAGTGTCTGAAGAAAATAAGAATCACAAGGATATTGTGTTTGCTGGCAGGAGTTGCTGTGCCACGTTAAACTGCTTCGGTCTTTTCAAAGACATGAACCAGAGAAGAAGACGTAAAAAAAAAAACCTTAGTACGATAGGCATGTACAGTACGGAGTACGTATGTACGTACTCTGATCTGAGACGACGAAACAGCTTTATTGAATCAATCGGTACTGTAAATTATGGATGCAATGCTGATGGGTGCTGGCACAACTACGTCCTCGTGTTCGAGAAAGGGGAGACTATCGAGGCCCTTCAAGGGGCTCGGGGCTCTATGGTCCCCGGCTGACTAAGCCACTTCGACTGGAGTAAGCCAGCTGGCCTGCGGGGCCGAACCGCCGCAACAGGTGCCACGCCATGCAGATGCCATTGGGGTGTGCAGAGAAGAGGAAGACTTTCATCATCATAATCATCATCAACTTCAACATCATCAACTTCAACATCGTTGTCATCAACATCGTTGTCATCAACATGTCTGCTGGCAACAACGTGACACGGGATCCATCCCCAATGTTTCTTGTGCTTTGTTCTTTTCTTTTTTCCCCCCTCCCCCCAGGGCGGAGTTGACGCGGTTGGAAACAGAGAGGGGCTACAGGATTCGGGATGCTGGTCCCAAGTCCCTCGTCTGACAGCGTGCACGCTCTGCTGTGCTGACAGACACTTGTTCTCAGCAACGCCATGTGTCATCCGTCGTCACATAGATTGGTTCGGATGGCTTGTATTTACAGGTAAAAGCGAGGAGAGGGCGAGAGACAAAAAGAGCACTTCTGGTGCTGCAGATCGTAAGCGGAGGAAAGATCGATGTGCGTATGAACATGCGCTCCGGCGATGAACGAGCTCAGCGAAAAGAACATGTCAAGCAAGCCAAGAAGAAGAAAAAAAAAAGGCGCACAATCGTCACTGCAAACCCATGAGATGTCGTCCTCGCGGACATGTCAAGCAAACCGTCTTGCCCGTTGCCCTTCTTTTGTACAGCCCCAAGCCGACGGTTCGACGTCCTGGTCTGCTCTCGTCTGCGCCGGAGAAAACGAGCAAGAAACCCAGCCATCCCCATAGAACCCACCCCAGCCAAGCACGCCGTAGCTCCCCCCTCCGGTAATGATGAGCTCTGCGCCGATTATTATGAGAAGACGCCAGGAGACAATCGTTCACGCTGCCGCGGTTGTTCTGGTCTCGACCCGTTCACGATGTTGCCGGTTCTTCAGGTGGATCTCAAAGTTCTCGACCGTCGCGCCCGGCCCAGGCGTGTACAGCTTGCCGGGACAGTCGTTGCATCGAATGCGTGGGAGCCATTGAGCCTTGGCCTGCGGTGGCAGAGGTTGCTGTTGGAGCACGAGGTAGGGGAGGAGGGAACCGGTGTTGGTGTCGATGACGGCGTAGCGCATCTTGCCGTCAAAGGAATCCTTCGGGTACGTGCGTCGCAGCTGGCCGATGCCTGACGTGAGCCAGGAAGGCGGCTGTGGCTGCTCAACGGCATGGTTAGCTCATGCGCTCCAATATCCTTGAAGCAACAACAAGATAGCATGGCTGATGGCTGATGTGTTCGGAGAAGGAAAAGAAGGCATGAAACAGCGTGGATCAAAGGAAGCATCGGGACAGGGGTACGTGGGGCAGCATCCCACAGACATCCTGTTTGAGAGAGGCGTCGCGAAGCGTCAAAGATGTGAAACGCATGACACTTCCAAGAAAAGGGCTTCCGCCTGAACCTGCCATCCACCGGACACTGAAATTTTCGTCTGTGGATAAAGTTTCGTCTATGAAACAAACAGCCGCCTGCCAGAGGAGCACCTAGGAATGCGCCGATACCAAGAACCACGTCACTTACTTCGACCTGACTAGGTTGTGGCGGCCAGGCTGCGTCAACGGCTCCCAGATGTGGCTGAGCCGCGGCCGCCGCTGCAGGGCGTGCCGACGACGCGGCCGAACCGTCCTTCGCGGCTCCATCCTCGACGTGGCCGTTGACGGCAGGTGCTGTTGAAGGCGCTTGCGAAGCCGACGACGAAGAAGGCGGCAACGGCGGCGGCGGCGGATCCGCTGCGGCCGCGGGCGGAGGAACAGGAGGAGGGGGAGGGGGAGGGGGAGGGGGAGGAGGCGGGGGGAAAACGGGAGTTTCCTGCGCCGAGCGTGACTGCGGTGTGGCCGTCTGGGTCGAAGCGGCACCACCTCGCCCGAGCTGTCGAAGCTTGTCCGGGCCGACCCGGAGCTTGACGATGAGCGAGAGGGGACCGTCGGCGGCGGTCTGATCGTCTCGCGTCTCGCGGCTGTCTGTGCCGATGCCGGTGCCGGCGGCGCCGGCACTGCCGCCAAAGCGCCTCGCCGAGGTTCGAGTCTCGTGGTGATGAATGGACGCAATCTCAGGCGTGGCCGATCGTCCGAGCGTGGCTCGCATGGCGACCTGGGCGGCCGACGCGGCGTTGCGCACGCCCCGAACTCGGGTGCCGGCGAAGTTGGTCGGCGGTGGTGGCGGCGGCGGCGGCGGCGGCGACTCGAGCGCGTCCGAGTCGTCGCTGTCCGAGAGATCCGAATCGTCACCTGCGCGGTTGCCGGCGCCCGCCCGTCGGCCGGACCGGCCGGTGCCGGTGCCAGCGCCGGCGGCGGCTCCGTCGACGCGCTTGAAGATGCGGCTCTCCTCGATGGTCTCGGCGGCGCCGGGGATGACGGACGACACGATCAGGGTCCGCACGGTGCGGGGCCGGTCCTTGAGGTCCGGCAGCACGGGGCCGCCGCGGCGGTTGACGGAGCGCTTCTGGCGGCGCTGCTCGCGCGAGAGCGAGCTCTCGGTGCGGTCGAGCTCGGCCTCGTTGAGCTCCCAGAGCGTCGGCGCGAACTCCTTGGCCTGTAGGGTCGAGCGGAAGACGGCGGGCATGGGCGAGGGCAAGAAGGCGTCGCGCAGGTCCGGGTCCTCGACGGGGCGGCCGTCGAAGGGGTGGCCGGTGACGTAGAGGCTCTTGGTGAAGAGCTGGGTCTGCTCGCGGATCGAGTGGGCGATGGCGGTGGCGAACTCGCCCGAGAGCGAGAGGTCGCGCGTCATCTGACGGGCAAAGTGCTCGGGCGAGTTGAGGGGGTTGTTGACGTCCCACTCGAACTGGTCGACGAGGGTGTGGGGTCCGATGGTGACGTTGAGCTTGACGAGGACGCGCATGTCGTCGTCCTTGTAGGCGTGGTAGGGAAGGTGCGGGTCCAGGGCGTCCTCGTCGATGAAGACGTGCGGGTGGAAGTCCTGGATCTGGTCGGACAGCGAGCGGGCGACGCCCTGGGCGAGCGGGCCCGACTGGTCCAGCGGCAGGCCAAGGTCCTCGACGAGCTGGCGCGCAAAGTGATCGGGCGAGAGGAGGCGCTCGTGCAGGTTCCAGGTGAAGGTGTCGCGAAGCTTGATCCTGTCGAGCTCGACGTCGAGCCGCACGGGCACGAGCTCCTCGAGCCGGTCTGCCTGGGCGGCGCGGTCGGCGCGCGAGACGCGCAGCTCCTTGGTGCGGCGTCCGCCCGGCCGCTTGCGCTGGGTCGGGTACAGCACGCGAGGCTTGGGGGAGTCGGTGTGGCCGTTGCCGTAGCCGGCGTAGCCGTGGCCGAAGACGGCGGCCGGGTTGACCTGGCGCTCGCGCCGCAGGGCCTGATAGAACTCGACCTCTCGTCGCTTGGCGCGCATCGACCGCTCGAGCGCGGCGGCGTGGTCGCGCAGGGCGGCGGCGTGCAGGTGATCGCGCGTGAGGTACTGGTCGAGCAGCAGGTCGCTGGTCGTCGGCCGGGGCAGACGAGGAGCGGCAGCTCCATCTTCGGAGGGAGAGTGGGGTGTGGCGTCGGTGGCGTGCTCGAGGCTAGGCTGAACTGCCGGCGAGGCCGACGAAGAGGCCGACGGAGCCGGGGCCGACGGCGAAGACGGCGCGGCGGAAGCCGCCAGCAGGGCTCTGGCGCGTTGCTTGCCGGCGCGGATGGCCTCGCGGGCCGCGTCGGATCGCTCGTCGAGGTCGGGCGACAGCTCGTCGGCGAGGGTCGCGGGCGAGTCGCCGACGACGGCTGGGACGACGTCGAGGCCCAGCACGGCCGATTCGGCCATGGCGCACACCGGGCCGGCGTGCGTGGGACCGGGCCCTCGGTGGGTCAGGGACCGACGGCGTCGTTGGAATGCCAGGCTCGGCAAGGGGGGGGGGGGGGGGGGAGGGAGGGGGGGGGGAGGGGTGCTGCCGTCAGCGGCGCGAATCCGGCGACGGCGTGCACCGTCTCATGTCGACCTGTCCACGGGCGCGACGTCACGTCAGCCTGCACGGGCGCGGTCGAGTCGAAGGTGCATCAGCCACAGACGCGCGCGCCGCTCCCCACAACGGCGCTCGACGGCATGCACGTCCAAGTACCGGCGCGGGCGGCGGGTCGCGACATACTCGATCTCGATGCGTCCCTCTCGCTCTCCCTCGACAGCCGCAACGCGACGCGACGCAATGCCACCGGTCGCACTGGCCAGCCGGTTGGTCGACGGACCGACACCGGAGGGGAGAGGGACACATGGAGGCACGAGGGGGCTCGGAAAAGCAAGGGAGGGCAGGGGGAGGGATCGGGCCAAGACGAGACGCAGGACAACGGAGACAGGGCACGCACCAGGAGACGGCGGTCAGGGGGGGGGGGGGGGGGGGGGGGAAGGGACAACTGGAAGGCAATTCGTTCCAGAACGAAGCCTGAGGGTTTTTTCGGCGAGGGGGCCGGGAGGGGGTAGGCAGCTCTCGTGGGTGGATCCTGGGGGGGGGGGGGGGGGGGGGGGGGGGGGGGCTGTTACCCTCTGGCCTCTGGCCTCTGCCCGCTGCCCGCTGCCCGCTAGAACGGCGCGCTCTCGCTCTCTCTCGGCCGGGGCTGAATTTGGTGCTTGTTGCGCCTCTGGGCTGTCGCCGGTCGCGCGATGCGCACGACAACGTGGAACGGCAATCGGGAAATGCTGCCTAATGGTATGGGTAATATGAGCATCAAAAATCGAGAAAGGCGGGCAAATTAGGCCGGTAACTTCGGGGCAGAGGGACGATCTGCGCCATCCCCCGATCCAGATATATTTGGGGTCTATTTGAACGGCCGCAAAAGAACCCAGATTCGGCAAAGGCGCTGAAAGCAAGCTGGGCCAAGCAATGAATGAAGGAGATCTCACGGGAATGTCCCCCTTGGGCCCTCGGTCGTAGCCTCCTTCCCGCCTTGCGTAACCGTCCGTCGCACTTTCGCCTCCGGCTGGTGCAGCTGCTGCAGCTGATCGAGTACGAAGCTCAGTTTCGAGCTGGAATCGGCCGAGACGTGCCTACGTGACTGCTGTTGCGTTGGTCGTGTCCTGTTGTCGTCGTCGTTGTTGGTCCGTCTCGATAGCAGCGGGAAAAAAACCAGAGGAGGGGAAAGGGAGCCCAAAAAACTCGCTCGCCCCGACCGTAGTAGGGATTTCCCCGGCAGCGGTCACGTGCAGCCCCTCGCCTTCTCCGGAGCCGCCCAGCGGCGACGGAGCGGACAACATCTCGGAGGATCAGGAGATGAAGGCAGGATGGGACGTGGTGGAAACGACGAGAGAAATCGTCGAGAGGGAGAGGGAGCATGGGAGAGGAGAAGAGAGAACGGCGCGTTTGGAACGGGGGAGGCGTGGCTTATAACTTACACGTCGCTGGACATGAAAGAAGAGGCAATGGACGGAGCGGGCTCTCGATGCAAGGCTTCGTACCGGTACAGACCGGTCCATGGTGATATCGCTAGGAGGTCAGGTATCGGCGACACCACCCCATCCTCATACCAGCCCCATCACCGGGTCGACCGTATCATGTGGGCAGCGGAGCACGACCTTTGAAATATCCACAGCTAGCCCGCAGTCGAACCAAATGTTGTAAGACAGGCGATCCCAGAGCCGAGATGCGGCTCTGCCATGATGACTAAGGGCCATCGGTACGTATTGCCGTCGACGACACCCACTGCCGGCAGCCCGAGGCCGCCCGGGACTCATGCGAGACGATGGTCGACGAAAGGAGACCACCTGTGTCATCCAAGGTCCTGAGCGACGTCTCGGTCCGCGTCATCTCGTACAACATCCGTTATGCCACCGAGGATCTGGAAAGGGGGGAAGAGCCATGGGATGTTCGAAAGTCTAGAGTCGTCAACGACTTGCTGTTCGCAACACGCTACTGCGACGAGACGTTCATATGCCTCCAGGAGGTCCTTGACCGCCAGCTTCAAGACGCCTTGAGCGGCTTGAACGGTTCTGGTCATCGTCCCAAGGAAGGCGAACGGTCTCGGGAGTGGTCTTACGTAGGCGTTGGCCGCGATGACGGACGCACCTCGGGGGAATATTCGCCCATCATCTTTCGGCCTGAAGTCTGGAAGCTGGAGAGATCGAGGACGGTGTGGCTCTCGGAGACGCCTGACCGGCCTTCCAAGGGATGGGATGCAGCTTGCATCCGAATCCTGACCGTTGCCGTCTTCAGACACGTTCGATCCAGCCGTACGGTTCTGATCATGAACACCCATCTCGACCACGCAGGTCCAAAGTCGAGGTACGAGGCCGCCAGGATGATCGTGCGTGAGGTCGGTCGGGAACAGAACGTCGCGGACAAGCCATTGCCGATCCTTATGGCTGGCGACTTCAACAGCACGGACGTCGATGATGCCTACAGACTCTTGGAGGCCGATGACTCGCCCGTGCGGGACTTTCGAGGCTGCATTCGGCCCGAGAGGCGATACGGCAACGAAGAGACATACACGGCTTTTGGATCCAGCGTCGATCCACCCACGAGGATCGACTTCATCTTCGTGGGTCCCAGGGAACGTGCGCTGACCGAGCAGGACGATGCTGAGGTCTCGGCGCAAGCTTCCCCGGTGCTCCATCCCGTGGGATACGGCGTCCTCGCAAACCGCTTCGACGACGGCGTGTATGCTTCCGACCACCGAGCCGTGATCGCGGACGTTCGAATCGAATGACTGATGTCGAGCGTTGCGCTCTAGTTCTGGGTGTCCGCACCAGGGCCGTCCATCGATCTTGCCGTTTCATACCGATCTAGATGGAACCGGCGTCTTCAATCTCCGCCGTCGATGTGCGATGCCTTACAGAACTCATGCATGATCAACGTCTGGGTATCGGAGCATCGAGGCCGATGCCATGTCGACATGTACCTGGCAGGACAACTAGAGTGCCAGGTCACGCATCTCGCTCTCAACTTGCCATTGTGGGTTTATCTGCGCGAGGATGCCAGAGGCTGGACCGTAAATGTCTCTATTGGCTTGGTGCTGGCCACCAAAAGAAAACTCCGAGGCAGCTACAGGATAGGTTGCGGCAGAGCCTTCTGCGGCTTCGCCTCATCGAAATCAAGCAGAGACTTTTGTCGTCCGAACCTCGTCCTATCCTCGTGCGCAGTGTTGGAAAGCGAGGCTCCAGTCTCACCGAGTCCAATGCCAAGAGGGATGCAGCTCTCTATGAGTTCTCGACTGCGCTCTGGCTCCGACATTCTTAGGTCTCATCTTCTCAACCTGCGTGCAAGTACGGAGGTATAGGTGCGAGGATTGAATCCAGCAGTTGGTTGCGCTTGCTCTGCGTATTGTATGTTCTCACGCTCCATACCCAGGCTCTGCCTTACTAGAACAACTTGAAGTAGCTTTCAACCTGCCTTTTCAACCGATGTGAGTGACTGTTGGATTCGCAGGCCTCCATGGGACCTCACTCTCCAGGGACCAGTAGAGAACGCCGATGATTGATAGTGGGTTGCCTACGCCCGTGTTACAAGGCACCCCCGCGTACAATATCTTGGCGTTTGCTTGGTTGCCCTCACGAGAGGTTGCACGGAGGTGATAAGTCACTACGTACCTGCGGCTCTGCCAGGGCCAAGCTCTATCAAAACCTTGAGTCAGCTGATACCCGTGCCAATGGGGGGACATACCCCCCTCTGACCGACGTACGGTACATACGTACGTCCAGAACACCGCGTCCCATGGAGGGGTGTCTGACAGTCCAACACCGGATCCGGTTCAACACCAGCTAGCAAATTTGTTGATACGTAGTTGTCAGTTTCAATCTACCACAACTCCACAACAACATGGCCAAATTGTACATGGAGGTTGAGGCCTGCAATATCGAGGCCATAGATTCCATCTCCAACAGTAAGAAAGCTACTATCCCAAAGCTAGCCAAGTATCCTAATGTTCCAGCACAATGACTCTGAGAGGAGAAAACACGTGTATTAGTCAGAGAAGCGAGCTCTCCTGAGAAGGTGACACTACGAGTAGATCACTATCCAGACCAGTTACGTAGGCTGCGACAGCAACTCAGCAACACCAGAAAAATCAGGAAAAGCTTGCAACTTGGGGGATTGTACTAGAAGAGCAGGGGAATCAGATGCGCACATCAAAATCGCTATGTTGTTGTTGTTCTATAAATTTACAGGCATTTCGAAGTGTTGCTGACCAACCATTCTTGAGCGATAGCCATCGCAACTTCTCAGCACTACCACAAAAATCTGAAGAACCCTATAATCCCAGTGATTATAGGGCAGAAGTAGCGCAATCAAATGAGCCGATTAGATTTTTATTTAGTTGTCGTGGTGTAGAGCTATATATGCGTAGAGTTGATGTTGTCGAGGAGTCGGCGTTGAACCGGATCCGGCGTTAGACTGTCAGACACCCCTCCATGGGACGGGGTCGTACGAAGGGGTACGTACATACGTACCGTAGGTCGGTAAGAGGGGGGTATGCCCACTCATCGGCACGGGTAGGTACATACCAAAGTACTCTACACTTCCTTGCGTATTGTAGCTATACGCATGTTCGTACGTACTCCGTACGTTACCTACTAGTACGTGTACCTCCTGAGCTCCGTGCCGGAGGTACATACTCGTACGTACCCAACGGTGGAAGGAGCAAGCCAGTACGTAACAAACTGCCGTATTAGAACTTCTGACAAATGATGGCAAACGGGCTGTTCCACCCGATGCCCCGCCCCCACAGTCATCGCTCGTCGCAGAACAGGCCCAGTGCCAGCAGGAGCATCCATCGGATATCGCTGTGCTGAAGGCTCCGTTCCTCGTAACGCACGAGTCTGTCAAGATGGCGGAGCTTCAAGAAGTAGGTGAGTCGCACCTCCGACGATGAGCTTCGTCGAGTCTCCCCGAACTGCGTTGCCGTCGCAACCGGACCGCTCCCGTTGCTTCATGGTGCCCTCTACCTCGTAGATTGACGGATCCATGGTCGCTGAACGTGCGGTAGATTACACCCTTAACAATCCCGACACGTTGACAAAATACAAGACCGCTGCCCAGATCTCGCAGAAGGTCTTGCAGGCCGTCACGTCATGGACCGTCGAAGGCGCCAACATACTGGACCTCTGCGAGCGCGGAGACAAGATGCTCGAGGAGGAGACGGCAAAGGTCTACAAGGGCAAGAAGATCGTCAAGGGCATCGCCCATCCGACCACCGTCTCGCCATCTTCCTTCGTCACCCCGTACACGCCGCTGAAATCTGACGCCGAAGAAGCGACCCTGACGCTCAAGCCGGCCGAGGTCGTGAAGATCCAACTGGGCGTGCAGATCGACGGCTTCGGAGCGATCGTGTGCGACACCGTCGTCGTACCGTCGACAGAGAACGAGGGTGACATGCACAAGGGCCGCGAGGCCGATCTGTTGCTTGCGACGCATTGGGCCAACGAGCTCCTCCTCCGGTTGCTGTTGCCCCCAGGCCTTCTCGCGACCGGTACCGAGGAGGAGAAGGAGAAGGAGAAGACGGCGGCAGCGGTAGAGAAGCCCATCAAGCAGAGCCGGATCACCGAATTGCTGCAGAAGGTCGCCGAGAGCTACGGCTGCAATGTCGTCGAAAGCACGACGAGCTGGCTATTCGACCGGTCCGAGATCGAGGGCAAGAAGAAGATCGTCTTGTCTCCGGCCGAGGGCGTCAAAGGGGAAGGCGTGCCGGAGGTCGGCGAGGTCTGGGGTATCGAGGTGGGCCTCAGCCTGGGTTCGGGGAAGGTGAAGAATCTACCCAACCGGCCAACGCTGCATCGACGCACCGCCACGACCTATGGCCTGAAGCGGCCCACTTCGCGCCAGCTTCTGTCCGAGGTCGTCAAGAAGTTCGGGACCTTCCCCTTCGGTCTGCGCCAGCTCGACGATGAGCGGGGAGCCAAGATGGGGGTGCTCGAGTGCGTGCGCGCGAACGTGCTGCGGCAGTACGAGGTCGTGGGCGACAAGGACGGCGAGCCTGTGTCCAGGCTTTTCAGCACCGTCGGTGAGTCTACACGGCCCACCTCTCGATCGGTCATCTCTCGTCGACCTGACCAGCGCCTCTCCATCCCTGAGGCTTCGTGTCTTCTACGACATCTTTTCCTCGAGATGGGCGCGTGCATCACCCTCTGGCGCCGTCATACATTCCCAGAGACATTCTAGCTTGACGTATCTCTTTCCTGTCTGCACCGGTGCTAACTCGACCATCCAGCAATCACCAAGAATGGACTTAGTCGGTTGACCGCACCTCCTACACCGGACCTGTCCAAGTACCAGACGGACAAGAAGATCACGGACGAGGAGATCCTCAAGATTCTTGAACAGCCTCTTGCGCGATCGACCGGGGCCAAGAGCAAGAACAAAAAGAAGAAGAAGAAGAAGACAGCGCCCAAGAAGGCCGCGGACGAAGCCGAGGTCGAGGCCGAGGCCGAGGAGGAGAGCAGCGAAGATGAGTAGGACGTCCGTGATCATCCGGCTCCGGGTGACCCGTGGCAACGGCGTGCTCTTGGGCCCTCTCGTCGACGACGAGCCGCCGTGAGTGGAGACTGGACCGACCTGAACATAGCTAGTCCACAGCAGCAAAACATGAACCAAGAGAGCCTGGCATCCTTTTCGAATGAGATGCATGTTCCTCCAAGCAGATGAGAGCAAAATCCAGGGGCACGAACGTGCCCTGTCCCCGTCCCTGATCCCTTTCCACTCCCTCTTGCCACTCTCTCCAAGGCTGTCCACGTGACAGGCAGAGTCATCGCCTTCCGGGCATGGATTTCACGTGCCGGTAGCACCGACATGGATTTGTGGGCCACGGCCGTCGCCGATTGCATCTAGTAAACAGTAGGGCTCCGGAACATGCCCCCTATAAATACCCATCATCCTGCCCCTTCTCTCCCTCTTCCTTCTTTTCTCCTTCAACAACACGCAGACTCAGATCGACATACGAGTTCGATTCAAAACCACCAACGCTCGACGGCTTTCGTTCGGGCATCTTCGCTCGCTGCCAAACTCGTCCGTTTTCTTTTGTTTCGCTTCGGCGGGGCGACCATCAGATCCATCGACCCCTGAGACACAAAAGTCTGCTCCGTCAGGGAAGCCCAGCTCAAAAGTCCCGGACCGAGCGCAACCCGTCCGCGTTCCCGTCAGCGGTTGGCAGCCCATCGTTGGGCCTGAGTTTAGTGGCGCGAGCACCTACGGTCAGTTATCCTCAGTCTCACTCTTTCTGCCTTCCGACATTCGTTCCTTTCCATCCACATCAACCCACCGTCTCTTCCAAGCCTCGGACCCAGCCTGCGCGGCAGGAAAGTTGGCTACGGTGATGTTGAAGTCCAGCTAGTATTCTTGATATCGAGCAGAAGCTAACGAGCTCTTAGACACCGCGTGTTCCTGACCAAGTCCGTACCGTGCGTCCAAGATGGTGACGGCGCGAGCGACGAGATCGCGCCGCGCATCGCGCAAGGCAAGTCCCACCGGACGCGCCGCAAACCCGAAGCCGACGCCGGCGCCGGTGCCAGCGGTGGCCGCACCGTCAGACACTCCAGAGGAGAAGGAGGACCCGGACGACGTTTGGCAGGAGCCACCGCTGCTGTCGCCCCGGCCAAGCTACATGGAATACCCCTGGATCGAGAAGCAGCCAGTGTGCGATGGCATGCTGCCCTTGGGGACCATGCCTCCCGCTAACCGGCGGTTGAAGAGCAAGGTGGTCTTGACCCCGGCAGTCAAGCGGAAGAGGGAGCGCGAAGCCGCCGAGAAGGCGGCCATGGAGGCTGCGAGATGGCCCAACCGATCTTCGGGGTCTGTGCCGCCAGCCGTGACGCAGGCCGTCGTGGATGCCGCCGTCGAGAAGGCGGAACGGGCGGGCCATGCCACCATGGCCCGGACCCTGAAGAGGTGCTTCGAAGAGAGCCTCGAGAAGCCCGAGCTGGCGGAGCTCCTCGCCGCCATCCTCTCGCGTTCGGCCACGGTCGAGCAAAGGGACCGGTTCGTGGGCCTGGTGAAGAACATCAGGCGCCATGTCAGGGCCGAGACGGTTGCCACGATGGCCACCGATAAGCACACGACGACGACGACGACGACGACGACGACCTCAACCTCCTCTACAGCTAACAACAACATCGACAACAACAACAACGCCACCGCCACCGCCACCACTACCGCTACCAACAACAACAATAAAAACAGCACCACCACCATCACCACCATCACCACCGCCAAGACCGACGAACGAGCGCGAGCGACGCGATCTCGGAGCGACAGCTCGTCTTCGCTTTCTTCTCTTGGGTCCCTTGTAGAAGGGAGCCCATTTGAATTCTCAGCGGGCCCCACGGGTCCGCCGTCCGTCACGCAGCAAGGCTCTGGCAAAGCCGCCGTGCCAAAGGCACGCTCTCGGAAGAATGCAGCGCTGCAGGCGGTGGATCAACGCCGCACGTCCAGCGCCTCGAAGAGGTCGCCGAGCCAGGCCGGGCTTGACGAGGCCGACGGGAACGCGGTGCTGGTCGCTAAGCGGCAAAAGCTGGTGAGGCAATACGATCTCGACGTTGAGGAGAGCGGGGAGCGGACGTCCTTGACGTCACTACAAGAGCCTGGCGCAGCCTCCTCACGGCCGTCCAGTTCGGGCGCGCCGTCCCGTCTGGCCTCGTCGACGCGAAATCCGAGGCCCACCATCACCCTGAAGCTGAGGGCGCCAGAGGGCGCAGACGCCGACGACGAAGACGAAGACGACGACGTTGCTGTGCCTGGCCGGTCGCCGTCGCGCCGCAAGGCATCTCGAGCCTTGACGCCCGGCGGCTCTCAATCGAGGCCGTTGACCCCCGACGCTCAGGGACGGGTTCCGAGACGAGTCAAGACCGCGAGGGTCAAGAAATCGTGAGTGTGACCTCTTTCCTGGGTCGTCGTCCATGATCTTCATCGTACCCCTCCCCCCTCCCCCAGAAATCACATGCAATCTTGTGCTTTCTATTGTTCATCGCCAGTTCTTGTCTGTTTACCCAAACCCCAAGCCTGAATAACACGAACATAACACACCCACTCTGATGCCCACAATTTTGAATTTCATTGATTTTTCTTCTCCGACCTATATTTAACCACCCTTCTCCCACCATTTTTATCCTTCTTCTCTTCTCCGAATCAACCACCCAACTACCAGCCACCAACGTCAACACTCCTACCCATTTCATGCATCGTTCACGAAACTGCCACAACCCTTTACCACTCTCTTCCTCAAAGCTCATCACAAGACTTCGAATCTTTTCTTGCTGCGATGACTAACACGGCATCACAATCCAGGCCGCTCAAGCGGAAGGCCGGACAAAGCGCCGGCATGATCGCGGGCATAGCCAGCAGGGGTGGTGAGTCCCGGGCCGTGGCGGCCGGCCACGGAGGGCCGGCCGACCGGAACCAGGTAAGCATCTTTCTCCATGGCTTTTGTTTCTTCCCTCCGCGCCACGATGGCCATAGCAGCATCATCATCTTCATCCTCCCTCATCCTCTTGGCAGTGTGTACGCCGGTCGTACTAGGGAGCTCTGACAGCTGCATCGGCGACGCCGATGGTCCGCGCTGAATTCACCGTTGCTAACACTCGTCGACTTCTTCAGGACAACAACCACGACTACTGCTCGGCGTGCGGCGGCAATGGGAGGTTGCTCTGCTGCGACGGCTGTGTTCGGTCCTTCCATTTCACGTGCCTGAACAAGGCCGTGGATGAGGACCACCTGCCGGAGAATTGGTTCTGCCCCCATTGCAGTGCCACCAGGGGGCCCCAGCCCAAGCGCGTCAAAGGCCTCTTCGGAGGCATCAGCGAGACCATCGACAAGAAGAACCCGGTCGCCTACCATCTGCCCGGCGACATCCGCGGCTTTTTCGAATGGGTCGGCACCGGCGAGGCGGGCGAGTACACTGATGCCGTTCCGTTGAGGAGCCACAAGTACCAGTAAGCCCTGGACCCGTCCGAAATGCAAAGCGCGAAATGGGCTGTGTTGTCTCGGATGGCTGATTAGAACTCGGGCAGGCGGGTCGGTAGCTACCCAAAGAGCGGGGTCGTGAAGGAGGTCGACCTCCTCATGACCCATGACTCGAAGGGCAATCCGATCACCTGCGGTGGCTGCCGCAAGGTGGCCGATGGCGTCAAGTGGATCGCGCCGTGCGACGTGTGCGAGACATGGTGGCACCTGGACTGTCAAGACCCGCCGCAGGCGAAGTTCCTCGGGGCGACGCCGGCCTTCGCCAAGGACCGGCCACCGTACATGTGTCCCCTGCACGCCGAGCACGTTCTGCTCGGCAAGCCCTCGGACTTCCCTCCGGAGGGGGATGGCCGAGTGGCCGCAAGGCACAAGGTGCGCCGGCCCAAGAAGGCGAAGACCGTCAACGTCGGCCTTCGACGAGGATTCGCGAACAACGGCGTCATCGACGTCTCGTTCTCCGACTGGGAGACCTCGGGGGATGAGGGCAAGGCCCCGCGTTTTGTCGATAACCAGGGCGAGGGCGTCCTATACCGGCTGCCGGCCAAGGGCATCGTCCTGGACTTCATCGACAAATGCAACCAGTAAGTCGCGAGGCTCCTGAGCGGGCGATACGAGTGGACCGTCAGCTGACATGGTGCATCTCCAGAGAGCGAGAGACAGCGGCAGCCCAGAAGGCGGCAGACGACCGAGCGCGTCTAGCAGCGATGTCCGGTCACGAGCGGGAGGCCGTAGACGTTCTCGCTCAGATGGGGAGACCGGCCACGACGGCGCGGTCTCCGATTCTGCAGCAGGACGTCGGGTCTCTCGCTGATGCTCTCAGCGTAAGTTTCTGACAACACCACCAGCCCGTGCAGTGAGGGATTTTGCAGTTTTGTGTATCTAACGAGCCACACAGTCACGGCTCGAACCCAGGGCTGCTGATGCTGCAGATGCCACCGTAGCCGCGCATGCGCGCTCCCGTTCGGCGTCCCCCCTCTCTGGCGCATCTTCGGGCCGAGTTCGGGCTTCGGCGGTGGCCAAGCCACGAAAGGCTCGGGGATCGCCCGTCTCGGCGGCCGAAAGGGCGTCGCTCGAGCGATTGCGAGGGCTCATCGAGCGTCGCTTGGCGTCCGCGGCAGACTGATGCTCGTCGGTTTTGTCCTTCTCCTGTTGGGATCGTGGTCTCGTCGTACCTCGAATCGTCTCGTCTCTCGTCACATCACAATCTCTCTCTTTCTCTTCCTCTCTTTTTTAAACCGCTATCATACGGTCCCGAAGTCCGACCAGCAGGGTTCGAATCCCTAGCTCTCGAGATGGCGAGTCAGACGCAGGTCCTTCCTCTCCGAAAAACCGAGGTCACACGGTTCCGAGCCAGACTGCAGCGTCCGTACAGCAGGGTTCGAGTCCCTAGCTCTCGAGACAGCGAGTCCGGCAGACATCTTCTCTTTTTCTCTAAGCCGAGGTCACACGGCTCCGATTCCCGAAGCAGGGTTCGAATCCCTAGCTCTTGAGACGGCGAGTCAGACGCAGGTCCTTCCTCTCCGAAAAACCGAGGTCACACGGTTCCGAGCCAGACTGCAGCGTCCGTACAGCAGGGTTCGAGTCCCTAGCTCTCGAGACAGCGAGTCCGGCAGACATCTTCTCTTTTTCTCTAAGCCGAGGTCACACGGCTCCGATTCCCGAAGCAGGGTTCGAATCCCTAGCTCTTGAGACGGCGAGTCAGACGCAGGTCCTCCCTCTCCGAAAAACCGAGGTCACACGGTTCCGAGCCCGATTTTTGCGTCCGTACAGCAGGGTTCGAGTCCCTAGCTCTCGAGACAGCGAGTCCGGCAGGCGTCTTCTCTCTTTCTCTAAGCCGAGGTCACACGGCTCCGATGTCCGAAGCAGGGTTCGAATCCCTAGCTCTTGAGATGGCGAGCCAGACGCAGGTCCTCCCTCTCCCCAAAGCCGAGGTCACACGGTTCCGAGCCCGATTTTTGCGTCCGTACAGCAGGGTTTGAATCCCTAGCTCTCGAGACAGCGAGCCCAGCAGTCATACTCTCTACCAGCCGCAGTCATACAGTTCTGGTTTCTGATTAGCAGGGTTCGACCCTGGCTTTCAAGGGTGGTGACTCCACACCCAACCTCTCTCTCTCTCTAAACCGAGGTCATACGGTTCCGATTTTCTATCTGCAGTTTCTGCACAGCAGGGTTCGAGTCCCTAGCTCTCGAGATGGCGAGTCGACGTACGTCCTCCCTCTCATACAAAACCGAGGCCACACGGTTCCGTCTTTCGATTGGCAGTTTTTACACAGCAGGGTTCGAGTCCCTAGCTCTCGAGACGGCGAGCCGACGCACGTCCTCCCTCTCATACAAACCGAGGTCACACGGTTCCAATTTTCGATTGGCGGTGTCCGCACAGCAGGGCTTGATCCATACCTTTCAGCGGCGAGTCAGACATCTGGTTCCGATATTCGATGGACAGTTTCTGCACGGCAGGGTTCGAGTCCCTAGCTCTCGGTGGTCAGATAGTTGTTCTCCTCTCAAAACCGAGGTCACACGGTTCCGAGCCCGAATGTCAGCGCAGCAGGGTTTGAATCCCTAGCTCTCGAGACGGCGAGTCCGACAGTCATCCTCCTCTCAAAACCGCGATCACACAGTTCCCATTGTTGATCAGCAGAGCTCGGATCTCAAGTTCTTCAGGATTGTGTCCTCCGGCGCATATCCTGTCTAACATCAGAGCCGCAGTCACACGGTTTCCGAGTTTCGACTTCCAGCGTCCGCATAGCAGGGTTCGAATCCCTAGCTCTCGAGACAACGAGTCTGGCAGATATCCTCTCTCTCTCTCTCCAACCGCGGTCATACGGTTTCGACTTTGATGCAGTTTCTGCACAGCAGGGTTAGAATCCCTAGCTTTCAAGGATGGTGACTCCGACACTGTTCCTCTCACATCAGAGCCGCAGTCACACGGTTCCAAGTTTCGACTTCCAGCATCCGCATAGCAGGGGGTTCGAATCCCTAGCTCTCGAGACAGCGAGTCCGGCAGATATCCTCTCTCTCTCTCTTCGACCGCGGTCACACGGTTCCGATTTTGATGCAGTTTCTGCACAGCAGGGTTAGAATCCCTAGCTTTTAAGGATGGTGACTCCGACACTCTTCCTTTCTCACATCAGAGCCGCGGTCACACGGTCTCCAAATTACGACTTCAGCGTCCGCATAGGGTTCGAATCCTAAGCTTTCGGTGGCGAATTCGACAAATATCTTCCTACTAAAATCGCGGTCACACGGTTCCGATCTCTATGCAGTTTCTGCACAACGGGGTTCGAATCTGACGCTCTCAGGATTGTGACTCCGACACGCATTCCCTCTCATGTCAGAGCCGTGGTCATTCGCTTGCCGGGTTTCGGCTTTTAGCTCAGGCAGGGTCCGAATCCTAAGCTCTCGAGAATGGCGAGTCTCACAGTTGTCCTCCATTCTGGTATCAAAGCTGCGGTCACACAGTTTCCGAGTTACGGCTTTCAGCTCGTGCAGGGTTCGAATCCCTAGTTGTCAAGAACGGGTGAGATCGACAGACATCCTCTATCTCTCTCTCTCCCAACCGCGGTCACACGGTTCAGAGTTCATACGTCAGCGCAGCAGGGTTTGCATCTCTAGCTCCGAAGGATCGTGAATCCGACACACACTTTCTCTCATCAAGCCGAGGTCACGCGTTTTCCGAGTTCCGATCTGCAATCTGCGCAGCACATTCCGAATTGCAGGCTCGAAAGTCGTGACTCCGACACACATTCTCTCTCTTGGAGCTGATTGGGGTTTGCAGGAGTTTATTCCTCAGCGGGTTTCTACTCTTAGCGGATCATGGTTGCGCAGTATCTTGAACTACATCTCTATCTCATCCACAATCACGCACCCACATCGCTTCATTCCGAATTTGGCAGCTGAGCACGAACCTCAAGCCTCTGCTGGCGGAAACAGATGCTTTGGGACGTCGGTTAGACTACTCAACAAGGGGGCAGGTCGACAGACAGACATGCAGAAACAAGGCAGGTCTACCGACAAGACGGACCGATCGCACGACGAATATCTAGATGGTCATTCAGACCGACTGGCAGTAAGGCTGTGGGGCAGACAAACAGACATGTGAACGGCCGGACACACGCGACTGGCAGAGATGTTTGGGTAGACAGTGTTACGGACTTGATGATATATACACCCCCGGCGCTCTCCCCGTACAGCAGCTCAAGCCAGATAATGACGAACAACGGCTTTCCACCTCATCTTCCACCATTCGTTCCTTGTCCGATCTGTGAAGCTTGATTTCTCCCCAGCAAATGAAACTAAAACTTGGTTCTTCTTTCGCTTCAGTAGATGCTCCACCTTCCCCTCGCGCTCCCCCCCCCCCCCCCCCCCCCCCTCCTCGCATGTGTTGTCCACCAGACGTAGAACTTGACGCAGAAAGTGACAAATGCTCGTATGCTAGCGAGTAGCCAGTAGCGAGTCACGTTCGACAGACTGTCGGTGTTGGACAGGCGCCCTCTGATTAACCTGGCGTTGTCTTAGACGGTAGAGCAGCGGAAGCTAGGGCGCTGGTTGTATGCTACCTACAGCACATTTACAAGCCACATACAGTAACCCACTGGCTACCTCACCACATATCTTCCCACCACCCACTTAGCTCCCAACTTACTTCTCCAGCTACTTCCTCAGCTACGCTCCGAGTTACACCCCCAGTTGCACTTCCCACAGGTACACTTCCGGCATACTTCCATAGCTATCTACAATAAGAGATGAAGGTGGGATACTACACCTTTCTGTTCAGGCAGCTGGCCAAATACCTACAAACAGAAGGAAGTAGACAGACATGAAGACAGAAAAGGTGGCCAGACACAGAAAGGCACTAACTACGTAGCCCACAACATGTACTTTGTATTGTGTGTACATATCTACTGTACTGCAAGGTACCAGAATTGGAAGAGTGTATCGTAGAAGAAAAATAAGAGAAAAGAAAAGTACAGATACCCGTATGTATAGTACGTAGCACATTGGACGCCAATCCTAGAGAGAGAGAAATATGGTGAGGTGGATCCGAGGGTCATATTATACAAGACACAAGACAAGACAAGACAAGACAAGACAAGACAAGACAGAGTGAAACAATATCATCTTTGCTGGGCGAGGAGTATAAGCTGAGAGGAAGAGTGTATGTATGTTTGTCTCTAAATATGTGAACAGATGAACGGAAGCGCAAGAAGGGAAGGGTAAGAAAGGAGAGAAGGAACGAGGAACATGGGGCGATGAGAGAGATACAGAAAGCAACAAGAGAGCAAGCAGGAGGGGTGGTGGGGATGGTAGTGACAGTGGTGGCAGTGACAGTAGTGGTGGTAGAGTTATCGGGGCTAGAGATGTAGGTGGTGGTGATGGTGACAGTGACAGTGGTGGCAGTGGCAGTGGCAGTGATAGTGGTAGTGCCAATATCAGAAAATCAAAAAAATCAAAAAAGAAGGCAATCAAGAGTATGAACAAGCTTGACAATACAGAAAAGAAAAAGTGGAGGAAGAAGAAGAAGAAGAAGAAAAAGAGGAGGAGCAAGCTGAGCAGAAAAGAAGAAAAAAGGAAAAGGATAAGATGAGCGCCATAGCGCCAGAGATGGACCGAGAACGGAGCAAAGGTACGTAGAAGAGTTGAGAGAGATGGGGAACAGTAGATAGAAGTAGAGGTGGAAAAGACAGAGAGGGGGTGGGGCTATGAGACACAAAGAAGAGAAGGGAAGGGAGGAGGGAGAAGGGAAAAGCGTGTTTGTTACTCAGGCAGACAGACAGACAGACAGACAGACAGCAGATAACAGGGAACAGATGGACAGATAATAGCTAGGTTGTTGTGTTCATGACTTGACCTGGCTTGGCATGGTCTGACCCGGTGTAGCATGGTGTAGCATGGCGGAGTATGACTTCAGTTGGCTGAGCAGGGGCACAACTGAGCAGGCACACAACATGTCAAGCAAGGACATGCCTGAGCAGGGGCACCACAAGCTTGAGCACAGACATGGCGGAACAGGGGCACGACCGAGCGAGGGCCTAGCTAACACACACACACACACACACACACACACACACACACGCAAACCACGCCACATACGAAACAAAGGTTCACGGTAGAGACGCTCAAGCACCTTCGCTGTCTTCCTCCTCCTCCTCCTCCTTCTCCTGCGCCGGGTCGCTCGGATCGTCTAGTTCAGATAGCTCTGACGAGTCACCGCCATTGTCATCGTCGTTGTCCTTGACATCCTGCACGTCATCCTGGTCGGCCGAGTCTTCTTCCGCCGCGTCCTCTGCCTCGTCCGCTTTTGCTGCCTTTGACAAAGGAGCGTTTCGAGCGCTTCGTCTCTTGCCGACGGCGTCCGTGGTGACGGCGGCGGCGGTGGTGCCGGTGAAATTTCTGGTCCTTGTCGCCTTGGCCGTGGATGATGATGATGATAATGATGGCGCCGGTTTCACTCTCGTTTGAAGTCTGCTGGTCGATGAAGACACCAGGATTCTCTTGGATAACGTTGGCGACGCCGAACCACGAGAACGATCAGCGGTAGCGGCTTTGCGTGTTGATTTTCTGGACGACGCCTCCGTCTCTTCCGTGGCTCTCGCCACCGTTGCTACAACCGTCGTTGTCCTGGCCGTCGTTGTCCGCCTACTGCTTCGAGAGCGCAGAGGAATCGGGATCGCTTGTTCTGCTGCCTGCCGCACCTTGTCCTGGGTTTTCGATTTGGCTTTGTCTTTGGACAGGGTGGGAGGCGGAGTAGATTCATCAGGGGATGAGAGCATCGATTCGTCTTCGTCGCTGGCCTGTGGCTTCTCGGTACCTTGCTGCTCATCGTCTTCATCTCCGCCACCGGCATCGCTGCCGTTGCCCGAGTCAGCGTGGCTGCTGTCGTGCTGGGCGTCTTCTTCGGCAGCATCCTCCCCGGCATCGTCGTCCTTGTCGTCTTCGGAGCTTTCGGCATACGTAACAACCTTGCCCCTCGTCGTCGTCCGACCACTCCGACGGATCTCGCTGGACGGCACATCTGCTGCGGTCTGGCTCTTGGTCTTCCTCGGAGTAACGTGGTCGGCGTCTTTGGCTCTGGAAGGCTTGCCCTTCCTCTTCGAGCTCTTACGGGCTCTAGATGGCTGAGCTTCTTCGTCGTCATCGCCGCTGGCGGTAGCCTTGACTCTCTTCTTTGACTGTCGGTCGAGATGATCGGACTTCCTCTGTACATCTGATCAGCGTTCAAACCACCCACAATAAAGTTGGATCCGGTACCTTCATCTTTGGCTTTGCCTTGACCAACGCTTCCAGCCTTTCGATCAGCCCGTCCGGAAGAAACGATCTCGTAGCAATGTCCTGAGCAACATCGTGATCGGACAACGATTGAAACAGACTCTGTGGCAGACCCAATTTCCCGGGCCATGCTTGCATGGACCAGCCTTGGACATCCTCGTACAGACGAATCACGGTCTGGGCAAGATCTGACAGATAGTACAGGTTCTCGCTGTCCTCCGGCACGACGGCGTCCCCAGTTTGCTTCACCTGCTGCGCGACGTAGTAGATCAGCGACAGATTTTCCTGCGTCGCTACAGCTCGCAAGTAGAACAGGATGTAGTGTGCCGAGTCCGTCAAGTCCATGATGGTGACCCCAAAGTCCGGATGATGTGCGAGCAGACTCAGAAGACGGGCAAAGATGGTTTCCATCAACGTCGACCGATTCTGGGCGAAGAATCTCGTCCGCGAACGGATCCAGGTGACCGTGTCGTCTCGAAGCTCCGTGTGCGGCTCAAACGCCTGCAAGAAGACGATGGTGTAAAATCGCGGTGGCAGCCGCCCCTGTCCGAGGTACTTCTTCAGCTTCCGCATGAAGGCCGATCGAACCTCGGGAAGGCTGTCCTGCGCCGTGAGCGCCAAGCGGTCAAAGTCTCTCGGGAGCAATAGATCGTCGTGCGGCTTTGAGGTGCACAGCTTGAGCAGCAGCAGCGCGGCCGTCAGTCGGAACCTCGTCTTGTGCGCGACTGGTGTCTCGTGAGTCTTGGACGACTCGCCGCCCTTGGCAAGCAAAGTATTCAGCAGCTGATATACGGGATCAGCCGCTTGACGTAGGCTCTTCGGGTCCGAGTGAGACCGGACTCGGTTGACTAAGATCTTGAGCGCCCAGAGCTTCGCCTTGCACTCGTCGTCCAGGTGGTCGTCGTCGACCCAAGGCGGCTGAGCGACGTCACTCTCGCCGCGAAACTTCAGCAGCACCTCTTTCAGTGCGACATCGAGCACGGCGTCGGACCGATCTTCAGTCTCCTTGGGCGCCAGCAGTACTAGCTGGCTTAGCGCCGCGAGCTTTGACAGAAAATTCTTCGACCCATACTCAAAGTCTTTGACGCACGCCTCCAACAAATCCTTCGCATACATCTCTTTTTTGCCCGAGATGGCGATGATGATAGATACAGCGTACTTGGCGGTATGTGGCGGCAAACCGTGCAGTGCGTAGCTCGAGACGGACTGGAGGAACTTGCGATCCTGAGGCATCTCCAACGGGTATCGGTTCGCAAATGCATTGCATGCCTTCAAGGTGTCGAGTGCTCCCGGGTCGTTGGATCTTTCCTCGGTGGGAGAGTAATCTGTCAAGAGTCGACACAGCTCGCTGACATGGGCTTTGAAGACCTCAGGATGCTGTGCGGAGATGTCCTTGAGAACCTCGTGGGCCGTTTGGCTCAGGGGATGATCATCCGTTCGCGAGATTCCCAGAATAGACGGGATATGGCTCTTGTTGTAGATGAGCAGGCTGACTCCGTAAAGCAATGGGTTGAGCGTCTCTAGAATAGCTGCGGGGCTCCCGGGTCGCGACTGGATCCGGTTTCGGAGCTCTTTCTAGTGCCAATGTCAGCTCTCGGCGCAGTCCTATGCGGGGCCGTGAGATGCTTACTATTGCCTTGACGACCTGCCGATAGTCGCGGGCAGGGTTAATGCACACACCGATGAGATGGTAGTTGCGTCCGTTGTTCAGTTTGGCGAACTTCCAGAGATCCGTAGATGCCTTGGATGCGTCGGGAAGAAAGGCTTTGAGGTAGTTGATGGCTCGCGTCAGACGAGACGTGATTTCGATCTCGTCTTTCTCCATCAAGCCACCCTATCTCGATCAGCGAAAGTACCTTGGTTTCGTCGTTGTCAGGCCTCTCACATTGTAGTCCTTGCACATCTGTAGAAACGGCTGTGCTACGCTGGCCAACCGGACCTGTCTGCCCTGCATAGCGAAGAAGGCCTTCTTTGCCTTTTCATCTAATCCTTTGACGAGCTGTAGAACCCGTTCCGTCCGTATGCGATCCCAGTCGACCCCAATGCTCGCGGTTCCACCTTGGCCCTGACTGCTATGATCTGCATTTTGCGACCTGGACGCCCCATTCGCAGCTTTGGACTTGGTTGGAGGGTAGTCCAGCGGCAAGAGCAGCTCGAACGTGACCTGATCTAGCAAGATGTCCAGATCTCGGTCATTGACATAGCGTGTATCGAAGAGCTTCGACGGTATTGAGCCCAGGATCGAGGTCACCGTCTCGTTGCCGGACGCAATCTCGCCAGCAGCTACCCCCCAGATGCGGCCAAGGGTCATCAAAGCTTCGACCCTGACGGCAGGCCTGGTGTCGCGTGCCCGATCCGCGAGATTGTAGAGGATAGATCCTTGCTTGTCCGTGCCGCCAAGCGAGCCCAACTTGAAGACGATATCATGGAACTCGAACTGTCCTATGCTCTTGACCGCCGCCACGCGAACCCTCTCGTGCGTGTCGCCCAGCATGGCCGCCAGATCTTCAAGCAACAGCCGCTCCTCCTTTTGGCTGAGTCCCATCCCTCCGGCAGAGGTGCTCAAGATTCGGCCTACAGCCGTGGTCCACGCTGCCCGAATCAGAGGCGATCTGTCGTGGCTCCGGTTCCGAAAGCTGTTGTATGCCGCCGGGTGAGTCTGCGTGAACGGCTGCGGTGACGCAGGCGTTGTAAGGACGCTCAACCCCGCTGGCGGCTCGGAACGTTCGTCCAGTGTCGGTGGAGGGTATACGGTGGGATCCATCACCGGCGGTGGAGGCGGTCCTGCCGCGCCGATGCCGGCGATCATATCGCCGAGCGTCTCCGTCCCCAGGAGTCGAAGGTGGATGTTCTCCGCAGAGAGTTCGGCTTCGAGCTGGGGTAGGACATTCTGGAGCACCGCCGGCGAAGCACGCCACAGCTCCCTCAACAACCGATGAGCCTTCTGTAGATCGTGCAGATCTTCTCCCGTTGGCCCCAGGTGTGCATCCTCGTCGTCCGACGCATCCCGGGCCGCGCCGGCGTTTCGGTGTTGATGGATCCTCGTCGGCATGTCGACCATGGAGGACGAAGCGTCGACTATGATGTCGTTGAAGTACTGGCTCACGTAACGCGCCATTTTCTCCGGGTAACTGTTGCATACCGTCTTGGCCATGTTGTAGGCCGGCGGTAGTTCCTTCATCAAGAGCGTCGCCTGGCGCTCGTCCATCGCAGCGGCAGGTCCACTGCGCTTGGTCTTTGTGGCGCCCCCGGTCATCACGCGTGGATCGACCCGGAGGAACTGGGCGAGCATGATGTCCACTATCTCGGCTGGCAGATGGGGAGCCTCGTCGACCAGTATGCACAACATCACGGTCAGATGATGTTCCACGTTAATCCCTATCTGCTCGCCCGTAGAGGACTTGGACGATCCGGAGAGAACATCGAAGAAGCAAGTGAAGAGCTGGAGGATGAGGGTGTCGGAGGAGGGTATGTCGGCCAGCAGAACAATGCTCTTGCACTGCCCCAGAGATTGCAGCACATGCATATGCTGGGAGTTGTAGGCGTTCGAAGGATCCGACAGAGCGGGGAATATGGACGTGATGATGAGGGTAAAGATGTCCTAGCAGCGCATCAGCACAACCCAACTTATCGGGGTAGAGGGTGTCCAACCTTCAGTTGCGTGTGCGTGTAAGGCGCATGTGGAGCGCATACTCGCAGTACTTCCACCAAGCAGCAGGCAGTCCAGGCCCGGACACCTTTGTCCTTGTGCGCCAGTAGCCCATGCCCGGCCAATTCTCTGGACACTTTCGTCAACGAGTCGCGATCGATATCCTCTTGACACTTGTCCAATTCCTTCCATAGAGCGTTCAAGCGCCGAATCAAGTCGCCGATGGCGATAGGCTTGCCGGCACGCCACGAGAGAGGCTCCTTGAACTGGAGCTTCGGCAGCGCATCGTGGGGAGACTGCGGCTCGAGCACCTCTGTCGCCGTGATGGCAGAGTGACGCCTACGCGTTGACATGGTCGCGTTGAACTGAGGGTGCGCGCCGAGAGGCCAGTGGATGGCCGTTGGAAGCTGCACAGGGATCGATGCGGACGCTCAGCGGCTTCGTCGTGGTACTTGACCGCTGGCTACTGGAAGACTCGGCTCGTCGTGTTCCGCCCTCAGTTGTTGTTGCGAAAGTGGCGCCGCGTTGCGGGGATCACATCTATTTATTGTACGGTACGGTACCGTATCACATGGCAAGTGATGCATCTGCGCTACACGGCCATCTACCAATTCCAGGACATCAACAGTGCAATATCGACGGGAGCCAGTTGACTATGCTATTCATGGACATCACGGACATGAAGGTTGGACTTTTGTAGCTACGTTATGAGAATTCAGCTATAGCAGAATCTCACCCCTTTCCACTCTTCTCGTAACTGGTCTGCACCGTCACGTAGCTTCGTTTGAAGCTACAGTAGGTCTTGTCTTGCTGCTTTGCCGACGGATACCTCGAGGCTCAAGTTTGATGCTGTCATGTGCTGTAGACTTAGATCGTGGTACAGTGCTAACATTGCGAGGGGACCATCGCAGTCTGGCAAACTGGGCTCTGTTTGTCGCAGCCCGCTGGACGTATCCTTCTATAAAAGCTGTGTCTTTCCTGAGCTATCATTCAAGTTGGTGTCCCTAGTACCTATGGCCGAACAACGAAGGACATATCACAAGACAGCTGCGGTGGTCCCGCCTCCTTTTCCTCGTCATCTCTCGGCATTCACCGTTCTGTGCCTCCTCGCTGCTGAGGCAAAGACCGCGTGATACTGGCAGCCTTGGGGCTACAACTTCCTCGCATTCACTTGCACGGACTTTGATGGCGATCCTTGGCTATATAAGTCGGCCGCGCCCCTTCGTTCTGCTTCAGCCTTCTTCTTCAACCTTCTTCCTCAACCATCTCTTCTTTCAGATCTGCCCAGTATCGACTCTACGACTATACCCACACGATGCTGCTTCTTTCTATCCTTGCCTTTGCTCTCCTATACCGCCTAGCTGGGGCTCAAGCACTGGTCGACCTGCCGGCGACGTCGACTGGGCCACGGCAGAGCATGACAACGCCAAAGCGGTTGTTGCCCCAGGAGTGTCGTCGGACGGACATTTGTGTCCTCACTCTCCAAGGCCTGCTTGAATGCAATAGCACCACCATCGACATACACAGCAGACTCGAGACCATCCTGTTCCAGCAGTGTCTCTGCAGGAGAGACGACACGCCCATGGCCAGAGGGTAGCCTTCCCACCGCCCGTATGCCTCATCTTCTGCTCTGGGGTTTGTGCTGACTGGTCGATCTACGGACAGGTGGAACGATACCTTTGCGGCGTAAGCCCTGCTGGCATTCGTTGTGGGAAAGAGAGCTCTGCTGACTTCTCGAAATAGGTGCTTGGAATGCTTCTACGACAACCGGTGGGTCCGGGATCCCTACTACGCCGAGGTCGCCCAAGAGAGCTTTCGGAACTTCTGCAACCACTCGTTTCCGAACATCACACGGTTTGATCAGATCCCCATGGTCGAGCTAGTGGCTGGGATCCCACCGTCTGCCCGGGGAAGGCTCGACGGGCCGACAGTCTGGGAGCGCACCACCTATTCCGACGGGAGGGTGACGTTCGACCCGCGGCCGTGGAGCGAATACATTAATCGTTCAGAGACGAGCTCCAAAGCAAGCACAACAACCACCGCCAGCACCTCTACGGATAGCGTCATGTCAACCACAACGGAAGCGCCGAGCCCGACCGCCTCGGAGGATGCTCAAGGCGATGCCGCCCGTCGCTCTCTACCTGCTGCCTGGGTCGTTGGGACCTCGCTGCTTGGTCTGATCGGGTCATGGATGCTGATCGTCTTGGGAATGGATCTGGTTTAGCTAGGCTGTCCGCAGTGCTCGCAGTGATGTCCTCATTTACGACTGATATCACACCCAATCTACGTATGTACATTCGTTTCTGCGGGGGTGCGGAGTAATTACTTCGTACATACGTACGCACGGTACTCCGTAAACTTACATCATCGGGCACCGTTGGATCCACATACATTGTATGACTAAGCCGGCGTGGCCCTTTGGGGTACGGTACGGACCTTACGCCAGCTCGATTCGGTTAGATGCCGGTGATCTGCCGAGCTAGCCGCTGATGACTCATGCAGGGCAGTAGGGCGGGTCGCAAAGTCAAAAGCGCCAACGCTGCGTCAGATGATGAGGGGGAAGTGCGACGGAGAGTGTGACCGACCTGGTCTGACCAGAACAGATGGCCGTCTCCGTACCTATGTACGGAGTACATCCGTTCAAGGCTGCTTTTTGTTGCTAGGCTACAATTTCAACTTGTCAGCTGGTCGAGGTGACGCCGCTGCCTTTCGGGGCCCCTCCCAGACATGCGAGGTCGAAGAGGAATCCATACGACGCCATAGTGCTGTGACGAGTGCGTCCGCGGGGCTTCGCCAGCATGCAGAGGTCAAATACGTCCGACCAGCTGTCGGAGGGTGCTGGCGTTGATGGCGACGGGTATTTCTGGTACCAGCCCCGCCAGACAGGACCGCCGTCAAGCCCTACGACGATTAGACGGATGAATTCAAGCAGAACATCCGACCTCGACCTGCGAAGTCGGCGCCCCGCGAGGTACCCCCAGCCCGATGAACGCTCAAGTCTGCTCGGGCCGACCGAGGGCATCGACCACAGCTATGCGAGCATTGCCCGCAGCGCCAGCATGACTCCCAGAGCGCGAGTGCCCAGAATGCCCACCGTCGCCGATGGCACCTTTCTGTCCAGGTCGCGCAGTCGATCAGCCTTGTTTAGCCAGAGGCTTGTGGATGCCTTGAGCTCCAACCGGAACATCGGCTATCAAGCTGCCAACATGGAGGATTCGAGGACTTCTGCTTCGGAGCATCGAGTGTGGTACGATCAGGTACGAGCTCTCGTTGCCCGACGGGGAGAAGGACCTGGCTGACCAGGATTCAGTTCACATCCACAGGTAAGCTCTCCATCGGCGACTCGAACTCCGGTCTTTGCGTGCCGTGAGCTGTCTACCGTAGCTAACGCTTCTTCATATCAGACTGGGTAAGTCGCGGGCTCTCGTACCGCTATGGTTGCCCTGAAACCTCAACCCGACCTCGTGAGCCCTTCTGACAATGTTTCTTGTTCAGGTGCACGATAGCATCGCCGACGCTTTCCGTGTGAAAGCACTTCGCAGGTAGGACCATGTCGGATCTGAATCTATCCAACTCCTGCTGATTCTTTCGAAGCCAGAAAGGCGTTGGCGGTTGGCTGAGGGCGTGGTTTGACGCCATCCAAGGCTGGATCCTTGTCGCAATCATTGGATGCATCACCGCTCTCTTGGCGTACTTTGTGGACGTGACAGAGAGATCGGTCTTCGACATCAAGGAGGGATACTGCAGAGGTGACTGCGTCGCCACAGCGTGGTCAGGGTCCTGTTGCTGATTTCTGTGCAGCCGGCTGGTACTACAGCAAGAGGAAGTGCTGCCTTGGCCGTAGGTGACCCACCATCCATCCGCCGAACCCCGTTTACTCGGATTTCGCCCGTGCTTTGTTCGAGCCCGAGACTCGATTGCTGACCGCTCTCAGTGCATGGCTGCGATGACTGGACCTCCTGGTCCCAGACGATCCGTTCGTCGCAAGCTGCCAACGTCTGGATCGACTACAGTGCCTTTATTGTATCCGTCGTGACGCTCTCCTTGCTGGCGTGTTGTCTGACCCTGATGTCGTGCACCGTTGTCCCATCTGTCGTTCGGTTCGCCATGCTGGATGAGGACCTCGACGCTGATCCCTGGAAAGACCCGCTGAAGCTCGACCCGGAGGAGGAGCGCATCGCTGACAGCAACAACAATACGCCTCCGACATTCTACTTCTCCGCCGCCGGCAGTGGCGTGGCCGAGGTGAAGGTCATCCTCAGCGGGTTCGTCATGCACGGATATCTTGGTGTCAAGACTCTCGTCATCAAGACCCTGGCTCTCGTGCTCAGTATCGGCTCCGGCCTCAGTCTGGGGAAGGAAGGACCTTACGTCCATATTGCGACCTGCGTCGGCAATATCGCTTGTCGGTTGTTCGACAAGTACAACCATAACGACGCCAAGAGACGCGAGGTGCTCAGTGCTAGCGCCGCGAGCGGCGTCGCCGTCGCCTTTGGAGCCCCCATCGGCGGCGTTCTCTTCAGCCTCGAGGAAGTCAGCTACTATTTCCCGCCCAAGACGCTCTTTCGCACGTTCTTCTGTTGCATCGTGGCGGCGCTGTCGTTGAAGTTCCTAGACCCCTACGGAACCAGGAAGATTGTCATGTTCGAGGTGCGATATCTGCACGACTGGCGCTTCTTCGAGATGATCGCCTTCGTCTTGCTGGGCGTGCTCGGCGGCGCTCTCGGGGCGATGTTCATCAAGGCGTCGAGCTTCTGGGCCCGGTCGTTTCGACGGATCCCGATCATCAAGAGATGGCCGTTGCTCGACGTCTTTCTCGTCGCGCTCCTCACCGGCGTGGTCAGCTTCTGGAACCGCTACACGAAGCTTCCGGTGACGGAGCTCCTCCTGGAGCTGGCCAGCCAGTGCGAGGATGGCGAGCTCGGCTCGGGCTTGTGCCCACGCATGGAGGAGACGCCGCAGGTGATCAATTACCTCTTGGTCGCGTTCGTAATCAAAGCCATCTTGACCACCGTCACGTTCGGGATCAAGGTCCCCGCTGGCATCTACGTGCCGTCCATGGTCGTCGGTGGCCTGATGGGTCGCATCGTCGGTCATTTCGTCCAGTACATGGTGTTCCTGCATCCTAACGCCGCCATCTTCAGAGGCTGTCCCGACGTAGGCGATCCCGGTCGGTGCGTCACGCCGGGTGTGTACGCCATGGTAGCGGCCGGAGCGACGATGTGCGGTGTCACGAGGTTATCCGTGACGTTGGCCGTCATCCTCTTCGAACTGACGGGGAGTCTCGACCACGTCTTGCCCTTCTCGATCAGCGTTCTGGTCTCCAAGTGGACCGCCGACGCGCTCGAGCCGTTGAGCATCTACGTGGGTTTTCTCGCCTTGCGGACGGGGCATGGCGGAAGCTCGCTGACATCCGCATGTGCCGCAGGACCTCCTGACCGACATGAATTCGTATCCGTTCCTCGATCCCAAAATGCGGCCCATCTTTACCGGCGAGCTGCGAGACATTGTCCCACGATATCGTAGCAACCGCATCATCGACATCTCCGACTCCCCGCTGGTTCCCGCCGGCGAGCTCCGCTGGAAACTTGAGCTGTTGCACCGCGCCGGAGAACTCGACGGCGGCCTGCCCATCCTCCGGCACCAGGTTCTCGTCGGCCTGATCCCGGCCCCGGAGCTCGAGTTCGCCTTGGACAAGCTCGTCAGCGAGACCTCGAGTCTGTGTCTCATGGCGTCGGATCTTGGCTGGTCGGATTCCGAGGATGAAGACGGCCAAGAGCCGGAACCGACCGACTTTACTCCATATATCGACAAGGTCAGTTACTTGGCGTCGCATTTGCCACGTTGCTCTTGCTTCTCTTCGATGGGATATCTTTTCCGCCGCTCTTGCGTCATCGTGTCTTTGTGACATTTTTCGTAATTGATGGGCCCCGATTGACGTGAGATGTGCAACTCAAGGCACCGGTGGCGCTCGAGTCCCGCTCCCCGATGGAGCTTGTGTACGAGTGCTTTGTCAAGCTCGGACTGCGATACGTGTGCGTGCTTCGCGATGGGCAATTTGCAGGTCTCGTGAGTAGTCTCTCTACCTATCCCCGACATCTGTGCCCTTGCTCCACAAAGACGATAACGAGAAAGAGCCCCATCTGCTGATCACCACTCCAATCGTACCATTCTGTCTCTATACTAACAGAAAGCCCGCCGTCAAGGTCCACAAGAAAGCCTTTGTCAAATACGTCAAAGAGCTCGACGAGGCGCAGTCGACATGATCGACCCACCCATTCCCCCAGATCGCTCACTCACTCAGATGTCTCTTCTACCCTGATCTGCTTTCGGCCCTTTATTCCTTCTCCTCTTGTTGGCTGGGCGTGCAACCCTCCCAATCAACCGCAGGATCTGTCGGACAAGGAGCACGTTACCAGAAGTATCGTCGTCATCACTATGATCTTCGTCATTTCCTTGTCACAAGCATGTGCCTCGTCAGCATCAGGACCAGCACCATCCGCATTAATCAGCATCGTCAGCATCATCCGCATTGCCCTCATCATCCGCATCATCTGCATCATCCGCATTATGCGCATCATCAGCAATATCAGCAGCATCAGTATCTGCATCATCTGCATCAAGTAGCATCATATACCCTTTGGAATGAGCATGAAACCCCACCTCTCGCCACATTCACTTTTCCAACGACACATCAAGCTATTTGATCATAAGAGGCTGGGGCCTCACCATTTGCACCGTTGCATAGAGACCCACTGTACTGTACCTTATCATAACACCTGCGCCATCGATTCGACAGGCACCAGCGGTTGCACAAACACCACCAGCGTCATTCCTCCTCTTCAACTACCGGGCCTATCGGCTCGTAACCTACCTACCTACCTACCTACCTACCTAGACTACCTAGACTACTACCTCAAGCTGAGTTCTTTCTACTCGCACCCGGCACCCGGCACCCGGCACCCGACACCCGACACACGACACACGACACCGCCACTTACAACTTTTCTTGTCACCGACCGCAAATCATACGGGGCTCCCTCGGTTGATATTGATCGGGGGCCCCTCTCGATATTGCTTGCTGCTTGATGTTCCTCCACTCCTCGATGTCGCTCTCTCGCTCGGGACGGGGACAGCCTGGGACGGAACAGGACAGGACAGCCTGAGACGGCCGAGAGAGTAAGTAATTGATTGATTGCTTAGAGACGGAACGACGATGGCGGTGATCACAAGAGCGTTAAAGATAAGGACATGCACCGTAATACTACTCGTACTGGTAGACAGATTTGCCGCGCACGCGACCTCCTCCTCCTTCGCTCGGGCCAAAAAAAAAAGGAAACCGAGTGGGTGAGTCGTTAGGGGGCGTATAGTACAGTACAGATGTGGTCGCCGATGGAAAGAGAAGAGGGAGGAAAAAAAAACAGCGATGAGAATTAAATGGGAATCAATGGGAATCAACGGCGATCAACGAGAACGAGAATCAGACGGTTCGTTCGGTATCGTCATGACGATGATGACGACCAGCACCGACATTCCCGTTCCCAAACCCATTCCCGCTGCCGCCGTTTCCGCCGACCAGACCGCCGCCGACGCCGCCGACGTTCCAGGGCGCGGAAGAGCGATCGAGTTTCTCCTTGAGGAACTCGTAGACGGTGAAGGTGACGGCCTGACCGGGCGCGACGCGCATGATGCGCGGTGTGATGCCCTTGTAGAAGGCCCGCGCGCCCTCTTGCTTGAACATGTCGCGCGAGATGGACAGGATGCGCGACAGGGCGCTCCCGTCGGCCGACGAGGCTGGCGTCTTTTGCAATCGCGTTTCTAACCAGTTTTTACGTGCGCGGTGCACGAGGTCAGCCTTTGAGACGTCCGGGGAGGGGAGGTATGTTGTAGCCATAGAGGGACTGGAGGGGGAAACAAAAGAGGAGGAGGAAAACATCAGGGACGTTCGGGGTGGACGGGAGCTTACTGATTGTGTCAATCGGCGCGTTGGATAGCGGACCCATGGCTCCGGAGACCAGCCCGATGACCATGGTCTGGTAGGACGGGAGCTCTGCGCCTTGGAGGCTCGGCTGAAAGTCTTGTAGGATCTGCTTGAACCGAGTGTAGGCGGTGAAGTTGACTGACCGTCAAGCCATCCGTTAGCGAGCCCGGCGCGTCGGCTGCCTTTGGCTTGGTCATGGGACAGACCAGCTTGGTTTGACCCCTGTCTCAACGCCGTCAACGACACCCCGCGATACAGTGCCCCGAAGCCTTCTTCCCGGACGACGGTGTACAGCGCGTGCGCCGCGTTTCGGTACTTTGGAATGTCCAGCGGGTCGGCCATCGAGTGGTGCTGCGCCTGCAGCCTTATCTTGATGACTTCCATCGGCGTCACGACGGCCACGGCCTCCGTCACACCGGCGGCTAGACCGGCTATTTACCGACCGTTGTCCGAGACCGGGGTGTCAGCCAATATGCGCTTGATGGTGGTGAAGACAGCAATCTCGCGGCCGCGATGCCTTCTTCATCCTGTCGAGGCCCAGCCTCGGATGCACACCTACCGAGGAAGGTTGCTCGTCCGCGGACCTCCCCGGTGCGCTTGTCTGCCAGCAGGCCCTTGTACCATTCGAACGACGTGAAACGTATGGCCATCTTGGGTACGATGCCAGTCACGACCGCTCCGAGACCCTTGTACAGCCCCAGAGGAGTCTCTCGCTTGATGATGTCGGCGCCGGTTCGGATGAAGGTCAATCTTTGCGCCTGTTGCGTGTTTCAGCTGGTGGGAGCCTCCAGAAATCGATTCGCGTAGGGGTGGGTTGACAAAACCATACCCCCCGTAGCCTTGCGCGCCTTGACAGCTGCATCCGGACTTTGATGGTGTCTGATAGCGAGTTTGCTGTGAGCTTGATGCCTGAGACGAACATCCAGCCGGGGAGACAGAGGAGCTCCTACTGACCTAGCGGATGGCATGCGAGAGCTTCCATCATGCCAGCACCTCCTCCCGCTACACCTCATCTTTTCAGCATGGCGCATCGCCGACAAGAGCACGTCCGTAGCGAAGCAGCTCAAATGGCGCTTGGCTTCAATCATACCTATAAGATTAGTAGCGGCCGAGACTGGCTGCCTGCCATTACGGCCATTATTGCCCCTGCCGGACATCTTGGGGACGCAAGCTGGCTGTTACCGGAGAGGATCTCGACTTGTACACCTCGAGGGCCAGATGCTCGCGGCGACAGGATGCCCTTCTGCTCTGCAACGCATCACGACAACGAAAACGGCTGGTGGCTCGAACGGATGGAAGGATGTCAGGGGCTTCATACGACACGGGAGCACCACGTGCGCAACCCTGCTTCGGCGCTGACATCTGGAAAGCCGCACCTGGGTAGTGCGGGCAAAACTGTAAGAAGCCATGTGGACTGATGTCAGCCTCTTCCGAGGCACAGGATGAGGACAGCGTGAATCTTGCTGCCACACAAGTACTTCGTAGCATTGCTCTATGAGTGACGGTATGCGAGTCCCGAGGTGTTGCCCTCGGCCATGTGAAAGTGCCGGTAAAAGCCGGCAATGCGAGGTCGGAAAAACAAAAGGCCGACTTCCGCCAGCCGAGCCGCCGAGCTTCCCAGGCAGTGGCAGGCACGCCAAGGTTGAATTCCAACCGCCGTCGCGACCACCGCACACAAGCACGGTCGGACGAAAAAGAAGCGGTCGTCATCTTCTACCGGGTCGCTTTGGCCGAGCAAAGGCCACCTTCTCTTGCTTCTTTGGGTGGAAGTCCTCGTCCAAAGTTGCCGCTGTGATTTCGTCGGGACTGGATGCCTCCAGCTGCAGAGCACGCCATCAAGATCATGCCCCCCCCTTTGGATCGGATTGGTGGACTTACCCTCTTCTCGATCAGAAGGCCAGCTTCCGTGCCTGCGACCTCGACGACGTTGGCCCTCGACGACGCGTAGAGCATCCTCTCCTTGATTTTCGAGCCACTCGGACAAGTGTAGATGAACGCTATCGGCGACTGCCGCTCCCCTTCGAAATCGTGATCGTGCCGGTAGAAGGAGAACCTTGGCTCGTCCCCAGATATCGCTCCTGCCAACAGATCGGGCGAGATCGATGTCGTTCCTGCCAGCTCAATCGTCTCGTTGGGCACGTCGATCGCCTGTCCACATTAGTTTATTGCGGAGCTCTAGAGAGGAACCTCACCAGTTGCACTAGGTTGTCGGTACCCCGGGCCAACTCTCGTAAGGCTTCTCGAGCTTGATCGCTGACGGGAAACGCCAAACTGTTCTTGACATGACTTGACCGTGCTGTTGTGCCGGTGCTAGCTTCTGCCTCTGCTTGACGGACACTCTCCAGGGTTTGCTCCTCCTCCGTCAACGGTGCTTTCCTGTGTTTCCCAGACTGTCGGTCTCGTGACCATCGAACCGAGGTCTGGGCGTACCAGGGCTCCATCGTAAGGATGACAGTAAACACTTACTGCTTATCATGTTTATCCTGCCTCTTGAACCCTTCGGCAGAGAGCTCGTCCTTCCTCGTCGCGAACACGGTATCTCGGAATTTCTCCGAGCCCAGCTCCCGTACCAGCGTCAGGCGAGTCGACGCAAAGAGCATCTTCTGCCTCACGTTGGCCGTATCCGGCACATAGGTAACAGCAACATAGGCGTCCGAGGCATCGGGGTATCGTCGGAGGATGATATAAGCAGCCTCGTTCTCCTTGAGTAGGTTCGAGAGCGGTGCAAGATCGTCGAGGAAATCTGCGGATGTAGAATCGATGCTTTCTAGGGGCACCAGCTGTTCATTCTTGATGCCAGCCAGCAAGCCTCGTTGGCTCGTCGACGCCACGAGCCCATTGAATGCATCATGTAGCTCGCGAGAAACTAGCCATTGCGTGAGCTCTGGTAGAGAGTGCCGAAGGCTCTGCCGCGACTCACCGGATATTCCAGATTGCATCCTTCACTCTGGGAGCTCCTTCTACAGCGTGACTAATAGTGTCCGACGCGGCTTCAAGATGGACGACGTGCGTGTGGCTGGCAAGGAGAAAAGCAGTTGCGTAGCACGGGTAGGTAGAAAGTTTTGCCAATATCAAACGAAAAAACCTCACACAGACGCCCGACGATAATTCGACCAGGTCAGGTGACAGGGTCACGTTTTCGTCGGCCGTCTGCCTGAGGATCTTTTTGTTTGATATTGGCAAAACTTTCTGCCTGCTTTCCCTCTTTCCTCTTACACTCTCACGTCTCCAGGACCTCTGATCGTTGACAGCGTTCGACAAACACCACCAGCACCTTAGACTGTTGATGTCTACGGTACCATACTGTACGGTACCGGTACTCCCGGAGCACGTCAAGCTACCTTGATGCTGAAGCCTCTTGCTGCCATCTACGGTACTAGAACAGGCTCTGCTACCGTACCTACAATAAGATGTGGAGACTGAAGGTGGACTGTTTGTATATCAGTCGCTGGGTTTAACGCTGTACAGTACCGGTACCGTACGTACGTACTGTCAAGCTATTACCGTACCACCGACGAGCGATTCGTGGGCCTTCGGCCGGCGTGTGATGAGTGCTTCGAGGTAGTCTTGGCGAAACTGCAGTCGTTCGTGTTGAAGTTGGGCGATCTGCGACGTCATACCACGTGACACCCAGAAAGACGCTAACCCTAGATTGGAAGGACAAAGGAAGATTTTTCATTGTAGACGAATGTCTTAGTACATCCTATTGAATACAAGATCCTATTGTCTTCTAAGTGCCTCGTCATTCTGAAGTGTCACCGACACCGATTATCCCAACAGTTCGAACGAATTGTCGCTGAAGCCGCCTGTTCAGCCCCGCGGAATGCAGGCTTCCCCATGGTCGTACATAGAGCAGATCCATTGGTGCGTTGGTGACACCGCCGGCAATGCCATACCGGTACCGTATCCCACAAGCCATACCTGGTACTGGTGGAGCCACAATCCGACCTCTCAACAAGAGCCACTGTGCCATCATGATTGGTCAACTCAACTAAGCAAAGTCGCAGTGAGACCTAAGCAACAATCTCTCTGTCACAGTATCGCTGCTGATATCTAGGCACCGCAACTCTGTCAGGGGATACGGCGTCGTCATACTTTCAGCCTCCTCGTAGACAAGACTGTAAATACATGAGCATACAGCGGACAAATCATGGCCAAGCCGCTCGATGTAGTAAGACGGTGTGGGGGCTCTGGGAATGTCTCTTCCATGCGCCAAGCCATCTTCTCCCCTGCCTGAAAGTCTCACGTCCCACACCCCCTCCGCTGCGAATCTCTTGCACGACATCCTCTTGGTCTCGACAGCAGCGCCGGAGCCTACGCCGGCGATCTGATCGTGTTGAAAGCGTATCTCGCGATCTTCCATTCTCCGTTCAACTTGTTGAGAACAAAGAGTTCCTGGTTGTATGATGTTCCCTTCTCGCCGCTTTCCTTTTCCATGCTGCTTTCATTCATCACGGTTCGCAAGACCGCCCACCCCGGGCACAGAAGAATGATCTCTTGAATGGTGAAGGTGCACCGGAACTCTGTTGCCGAGAAGAGGTATGCATAGACACCACGGATATCATCCATGCCAATGACCGGGTCGTAACCTGCAGCCATGATGACGGCGTCGGGGGCGAAGCAGCCTGCCTCTTTCTCGGCGTCTCCGTCGTTGAGGCCATCCTCGAATTGCTGGAGCAGGGCTGCGATGGCGTCCTTGTCGCAGTCCTTCCCGGACACCCTCGAGATACAAGCACCCACTGGTCATGCTCAGCATCGCAACGGCAAGGATGTGACAGCTATCTATGGAATTTGCACCCACTTTCTGCTTGCTGCGGTACGATCTGTAATATCTCTGATGCGCTCTGCTTCTCAGGTGTCTCTCGAACGGGGACGGCTGTGGAGTAGAATCTTTGGCACACGTCCCGGCGGCGCTCTCCAGGTCGTTATATGTTCCTGTGGGAAGACCAGACCTTGGAACCGCATAGGTGTCTGCAGCGAAATCGGCATTTTACATACGCATGTCGAGTCTCCTGACGTGGAATGGTACACTAGGCTCTCGGAAATATGTCGTAATATGTCGTAATAGACGAACAGGGGAAAATGAATGCTAGCAAATGCCTAGCTAGCAGAACCTTGTCCCGAATCTGATTGTCGTCCAATAATCGATAATTGATCTCAGCAAGGAGATCAACCGTTCGCTCGGAAGTCGGCGACTACGGTGATCCGATGCCAACGTGGAGCGGGAACGATGCGGGCTGCCCCGCTTCGGACACAATGGGCAAAGCCAGGGGCAATGCACAGAATATCCGCTTGGACACAGTTCATCGGGACTTATTGTCCGGCTGGAATCCTTGGTCCAGAGTGGTGCGATGACAATAAATCCTGTGGCAGCTCGTGAGGACGGCAGCATCAGGTCTTTGTACGTCACCCCAGATTCGCAAGTTGTCGAAAGAAGACGTTCGGCAACCACGTACGCCACGGCAGGGAACAACATTCACTGAGCAGCACGGGGAAGATGGCGCTACGGCACATACGGGCAGTCCGACTCGAGATCACAAAGCCGGAAGAGTCAACGAACAATGGAGCGCAATCTACGGACGGGCAATAAGTTCCCCAAAAATACCCCCCTTCCCGGGACATCCCCCCCCGACCGCCACACCCACGTGACCACTGCGCCACCTGCGCCACTCTAAGCTGTGTACCTGAAGTTTGCCTTGTAGCCACACTGTAAAGTAAGTACTCACGTTAGCTACAGCACCACTGCTGTACAAGGGTATGAGGGTACAAGGGTACGACGGGTGGTACGTATTACAGTGAGGCATTACATAATGAAAGATACATACTTCCCCACTCTCCCGTGTTAGATACGGAGTACGCTCCGTACAAGGATACATCATTACGTACTGCTTGAATCTCAACAGATACTTAGAATACAGTGTGATGGCAAGACAAATTCAAGGTACCTCCGTACACAGCTCAAACCTTCCCACGATGGCCTGGTGGGGGGGGGGGTATGTCCTGGAAAGAGGGGTCTTTTTGGGGAACTCATTGCATGCTGTAAGTGGGGTATGCCGGAGGGATTGCCCGACGTAGAGTACTCGTACGTACGACGACGTACGCGCATAAACGGCCTGGTTGCCGAAGACAACAGTTCTCTCCGAGACTGCTTTTCTGATCGCTTGACTTGCCCTCACGGGCCTCGCAGCCTTCTCAAAGGTGTGCCTCTTTGCTTCCAGAGCCGAGAACGAACCTGCCTTGTTCCATCTGGGAGAAGACACGCCGGGATTCTGTCTACCCCGGTCTCATAAGCTGCTTGGACGCCCCAGCTCATAAACCTTCTTGTCAGGGTAGGAGAAATGAACAGGACTTGCTTCCACTGAGACTCTTGGGTCGAAGGCATTGGAATCTGTCTTGGACAAAACTTGCAGCCTCAGGTGCTAGGTTTACTGTTCACCTAATGCGAAACAGAACATGGTCACTCACGTCACTGGAACCTGTGTCACAGACGTCATTTGTCTTGACTGGAGAAAAGCAAGTACAAACTCTTCTGTTACAGAGAAGCAGATACAGTAATATCATCAAGTGTGTCTCAGGATCCCTATTTTCCTGATCATGAGTGTAGTGCCAGTAAGACTTGCTGGCACGACTAGAACGCGACTGGCTCAACGTCCGAAGGGAAAGCTGTTGATTGAAGCCTAGGCCAAAGCTATCTGACTAAGCTGAGTGACTACCGTAATCCACCCCTGTTGCCAGACGGAAACATCGAGGTTTTGTGGACACGACAGAAGATTAGTGGAGCGACAGGATCAATCAATCATGATGATCTGCAAAGTGTAACAGCTGCAGGAACGATGATTTGTCTACTCGTACAATGTTGAGGTTTTACGCCTGGCAACACCACACCACTACGTACGAAGTACGTATGGGTACCTACTCTACAAAATGTAGCTCACGTGATCGTGGTATCTGATAGAAAGTCTTCGTGCCGCTGGTTCTCAAACAGACTGATGGGAGCGCCCCGCATGATGCCAAACTTGGTTTCGCGTTGTCGCATCCTCCAACAGGATCCGATAAGAAATCCGACACGTGACCGTCGCAGCTGACAGGAGAACGTCTCACGTGATGCATTGCCGACTTTTATCTTTGGCGCATCAAGCACCTATCGCCCTCCCGACCAGTGCTATACCGTATGGTATGGACATCACCAGCCGGCATTCACCGCAAAAGACCCTGGACGGGGCACAGTCCAACATCTGCTCAGTCTACCCTTGATTCTTCGCCCTGGAGGGAGACCTGTTTGCTTTGTCAAGCAGTGTGACCATCCCCACAGCCACTTTATTTGTTCGACCTCCTCTTACCTTTGTTCATGCCAGTCTAACCATCTCCCACCCGCAGCCATCCCGTCCTGAGTACTAGTGGAGGGGATCGAATTTGCTGTCAGCTGGACCAAACTTGACGGGTAGGAAGACCTGCCACGATGGTTGTGGCAACTATAAAGTAAGTTGAAAACACTTGTGCGTGCGATGCGCCGACTCAGCGCCGACTCAGCGATCTTGCCGACTAATGAGGTCTGTTAGGTGTGTCGTTGTCGGTGACGGTGCCGTCGGAAAGACCTGTCTGCTCATCAGCTACACCACGAACAAGTTCCCCTCGGAGTATGTTCCGACAGTGTTCGACAACTATGCTGTGACGGTGATGTGAGTTCCTGCCCAAGCACTCTTACCAGTCACACGATACCGACCAACATGGCCCCACTTCACCCAATCTTGTGTGTGACAGTGGTGGTGATCTGATGAACCGACCCGACTTCTCCGGATGCCACTCTTGGGGTCGTTGACTAATCTCTGTTCCTCCGAGGAATGTAGGATTGGCGATGAACCCTACACACTCGGCCTCTTCGACACTGCCGGCCAAGAGGACTACGACCGTCTTCGGCCACTCTCGTATCCGCAGACCGATGTGTTTCTGGTCTGCTTCTCTGTGACATCGCCAGCCTCGTTCGAGAACGTCCGGGAGAAGTGGTTCCCAGAAGTCCATCACCACTGCCCCGGCGTTCCGTGCCTCATTGTCGGCACCCAGACCGATCTTCGCGACGACCCACAGGTGCGCGAGAAGCTGTCGAAGCAGAAAATGTCGCCTGTTCGGAAGGAGGATGGGGAACGTATGGCTCGGGAGCTCGGCGCGGTCAAGTACGTCGAGTGCAGTGCGCTCACGCAGTACAAGCTCAAAGACGTCTTTGACGAGGTAAGAAGCTGTTGAAGCCTGCACCGGCGTCCCCTGTCCTTCGATTCCTCAGGCCTTCACAGTGTCCGATGGGTTGCGCTGACCGCTTCGCCGCAAGGCAATCGTGGCTGCCCTTGAGCCACCGACTCCCAAGAAGCCGCACCGGTCCAAGTGTGTGTTGCTCTGACGATTCTCATACCCGATTCTGCGAATTCGGTGTAAGTCTGCCGCCACCTGTCCGTGGAATTACCCCGCAGAGCCGCTGATCACCTTGGTCTCTATAGATTGGCCGGCACTCTGGGGAAACGGCGTCTTCACGGGTAGTTAGAAGAGGCTGCATGCAAAGGGGCGTCGTCTAGGCTGCTCTCCACCAAGCAATCTTACTTCTCAGAAGACGCGTCGGAGCACAGCTCTCTCATGCTTGCAGTAGTCGATCCATGCGACACGATAGGCCTGCTCGACTGGCTGTCGGCGAGCTGTGAACGATCTCTGTGCACTTGCGTAGTACCGGTAAGATGGAAGCGAGATAGGCTGGCCTGTCTGGCAGGCCAGTGAAGTATCGTCCTCGAGGAGAAAATCCTACCTGATGAGACGCGCTACAGACGGTGGGGCTCTGTTGCTTCGATCTCGTATCCTGTAATTTCTACGTCTGCCTACGGAATTAGTCGTACTCGTACGTGACGCACATCGACGTGCGTACGGGACGGTAGCCGCCCCGCGTTCGCTTCGGCCGGGGATACCTGCACAGACCACGGGTCGACACCTCCCCATTCGATAGCAGCGTCGATGGACGGTCAGCGGACTTCTGCAGCACTCCTAGGTGGGTCGTTCGCCATGAGTGCCTTGATGGCTCCCTCGAGGCTGATGGAAACGGAACAGAGCGTACCAGCACCGATGTAGTGCAGCTGCTCAAGCGGTTTGAGAATATCGTCGCGCTTGCCCCTGTGCGTATATATGTTCATGTATCCTCCAGCCCGTTGCAGACCTGGGAGGACGAGAGGCTGATCGATGCACGCAAAATAGAACCAAGAGAAGGACCGTAACGCTACAGCGGTGCATGTATATCAGATGGAAGTAGAGACCGCTGCTCTGGTGGGTCTTGATCCTCACCGCCCGACACTGGGTAGATCGGCAGTCGAAGCACGAGCTGACAACAGGGCGCTTGACCATATCCGCAGATACGGGTCGCTGAAGATCTGTTGTCGCTGACTCGTTTCCTCAAAGAGGAGTGGCTGTTCGGCAAGCTCGACACCATCCGGCGTCGCGACAGCATCGATCGTACCGTTGAAAAGGACACTTGGGCCGTGGGCGAGATGATGCAACAACTCATCAAGAACAAGGACGAGCTGTGATGACGCTTGGGGTTCCCATCTTCGCGCTACGTCACAGGTCTCGTGGATCGTCCACATCCAACGCATCGGTTGCCCATCGGCTTGGGCATCGAGCTCTGCGAGATCCCATCCGCCCAGCCACAGGCCATGGTAGTCTATCAACCAAACCTTCCCTCGGACCTCGACCTGATTCTGCAACATGGCCGCACCACCTCGTCCGGCCTGCTTGCCTTTGACTGTTATCGTAGCCACCACGCTTGGCATGGGAATCGGTCGGGGTGGTTCCCTCCCTTGGCCGACGCTCAAATCAGAGATGGCCTACTTCGCCCGGGTCACCAAACGTCCGCCCCCCTCGCTGGCAGCATCCAAGAGCATCAACGCGGTCATCATGGGGCGCAAGACATGGGAAAGCATCCCTCCTGCGTATCGACCGCTGAAGGACCGGATCAACGTCGTCATTTCCCGCAGACGAGCGGACGAGATTGACAGCGTCGCGAAAATCAGCAGCGAGGGTCGGGTGCTGGTGGCACCAAGCATAGAAGATGGCGTCCGGAGCCTGGTACACAGATACGGCGGCGGGAATCACGCAGAATTCTCTTCGGGCGTGGAGACGCTAGGAAGAGTTTTTGTCATTGGCGGGGCCGAGCTCTATCGAGCTGCACTCGCCCTGGACCCGCTGCTCGAAGGACAGCCGTGCGTGAGCAGGATCCTGTGGACGAACATTCACACGAACTTCGACTGTGATACCTACTTCCCAGTCGACCTGCACAAGCTCAGCACGACCGACGGAAGCGGTTGGGCAAGACCAGACATCGAAGAGCTGCGCGATTGGACCGGCGAGAAGGACATTGGCCAGCCCAAAGAAGAGAACGGCGTTCTCTACGAGATCTCCATGCTCGAGAGAGAGGACTTGCGTGGATCGCGTTCGGCGGCGGTCTCCACAACCGACTAGAACACGCCCACATACGCACGTCCGATGGAAAGAGCGTGTCACCTCCGAGCTTGGTCCATCCGAGCAGCGTGTTCGGGGCGGATGTCTGTTCATCTCTCCCAGGTTCTAAAGACGGCGCACGCATCTCGGATCTTCTTCCTTCCCGTATCATGCTATTAGGCACGCTCCACCATATCACACCTTTGCCCTTTCCGGGCCTGCTCCAACAAACGTCAGCTTACACTACCTACAATGTCCCCCCCCCCCCCCCCCCCCCCCCTCCAGCTTTTTTTTTTACCCGTACCTTACATCAGTGGAAACCCCGTACAGCTTTTCTCTCCTCTTCCTCCGAGCACTTCAGATCTCGTGGGGTGAACAACGACCAACATGTCTCGGGAGGTCCTACCCTGAACGAGATCAAGCACTCAAGACTCCTCAAGATCTTATATCTGAGGGTTGGGGGAGGGGTTTAAAGTCTCATGTTCAAAGGCCATGACAAAAACCGAGGGCCTAGATTCAAGTTTAGTCAAGCATGTCTCGAAGAAGCAGAGATTACTATTGTTGAGGACCCGTTGATAACGCGCGGCAGCATATTGACCTCGAAAAACGACGAGCGGCTGAGATACACCCAACGGACGTGCGATCAGCAGCTATCTAGCTAGCCAGCCATGGCCGACCCCGGCAGGCGTGGCAAGCATGGCAAGCCTGGCAGGATACCTGACGAGCAAACCACCGGCAGCTACCGTAGATGCGTACTGTACGGTGCTGTAAGCCCCTGGACAATACTTGACTTGACTGGACTGGACTGAACTAGACTGGACTGGACAGGACTGGACTGAACTAAGCAGGACCAAACTAGACCTTTCAATCAACATGATCAACCAATCAGACGGGAGACGTTCATCACCTCCAGAGCGTTCACCGTCCTCAAGTGTTCAGCATCTTCAAAGCCTTCACCGTCCTCAAGCCTTCACCGTCCTCAAGTGTTCACCATCTTCACAGCCTTCACCATCCCTCTCAAGTCTTTTTACGGTCTTCCAAGTCTTCCAAGTCTTTACGATCTTCGACTCTTTACGATCTTCGACTCTTTACCGGTACGATCTTCGACCCTTTACGGTCTTGGACTGTTCCGGATCTTTCTCGTCGTACGTAAGTCAGTAGGCCTTTCGGGATGACTGATGATTTGGGCAAAGATCTTAGACGTTGGCCGGGAGATGATTGGCGAAAACCAGACACGGAAACGGCGTTGATCCCATGGAGATGTTTCCCCCCCCCCCCCCCCCCCCCCCGAGAGAATGATATCACGTGATCACGTCCCTCCCTGCCTGCGTGCGTTTGAAGGGTTGGAGAGTTGCGGTACATAAGCTACGTACCTGCGTGGGGTACTGTACATGAATTGTTCTCCGTTGCCTTGTCGATGGGGGAGGTTGAGGGAGACTTGATATTCCAGGTCTTGGTGTCTTGCTTCATGGGGTGGGAATATGACAGCAACCGACTGATTTCATTGCGTTGTCGATGGGGGAGGTTGGGGAAGACTTGTTGTTCAAGATCTCGCTAACTTGGGTTGATGGGGGGGGGGGGGTCGATCTGGCAGCGACGAAGTGATTACACGAGGTATACCTAGGTAGGGGAGGTGTGGAGTCACGCCGAGATCTATATGGAAGAGAAGCGGAATTATATATGTGAAAAGAGAGCGACGGAACATGTTGTCATGACGATGGAATGTAACATCCAAGCGCCTACCAAGATCTCACCCTGAGCGCCGTAATCCTGCGACGTGGTGGGGAGCCCACCAGCGTCAAGCTGGCGAGTCGGCCGACGACGGGACCCGTTCGTTGCTTTGGCGCCGAAAACCGCGCCAGCCAATGCTTCGACGGCGCGAGCTGCCAACGACCATGCCCTGAACGCGCTGATCCATCTATCGAGCAGAAAAGCTTGGGTGTCAGTCCACCGTCATTCACACACCCCCCCTGTCGCTCGGCTGACGGATTGGCTCTTACCTCGTCCAAGCGGTAGTTCGACAGCGCGAGGGAGAGTGGGATCAGTGGCACGGCCAGGCAGATGGCGATGATCAGCAGCTTGTGGATCGTCTCCTCGTAAGCCCGGTTGATCGCGATCCTCTCGGGCGAACCCATTGGGTACTCCAACGCCTTGGTCAGGCTGCCGAAGATGAGCTGCGCCTCGCCCTTGGCGCTGTCGGGAAGGTACGCCTCGAGTTTGGTCGGGATGTTGGACGTCCAGACCCTTCCGGAGATGGCGGCGCCCACGGCGCCGCCGATCTCTAGAAGGGTCAGGTAGATTGCCGTCACGGCGGCGACCTCTTGATGTGACGCCGATGCCTGCACACCCAGCTGCGTCGGCCAGGCCATCATGCCGCCGCCGATGCCGAGGCAGATTTGCGTTCCCACCAGCTGGCCGGTGCTGCTCTCGGCGTTGCGATAAAGGATCATGAGGCCAATCGCAGTGATGTAGACGCAGGCGCCCAAGACAACGAAATACTTGTAGCGGGCGGAGTACTTGATGCCAAGCGAAACGATGATGGCCGACACGGTCGAAGCGAACGAGAAGACCTGAGTGATGTGCCCAGCCGCCGTCACAGACCTGTTGTGCACGACCTGCACGTAAGAGTTAAAGTAGGGCTGCACGGATAAATAAAACACCACTGCCGGGCGAGGGTCAGCGTCGCTTCAACGACACGGCGAGCGACCAAAGTTTCGCTCACTGAAGTAAAAGAAGGCGAGTGCGCAGCCGGCCCAGACGGTTCGCCTCCTCATCAGCTTCAGTGGAAGGACAGGCGACGGAGATATTCTCCTGCTGCTCTCGACGAGGAAGAAGGCAATCGCGCTGGTTCCACCGACCACCAACATGGCAATGATGCTTGGGTTTCGCCAGCCGCCGCGGGCCCCAGCCGCAAGGCTCAACGGAAGGAGAATCAGCGACAGAGCGGCAGACAGCAGCAGCAGGCCGACGACGTCAAGGTCGCGGAACAAGCGCCACAGAAAGGAACCAGCCGTGTGGCCTTTCCAGGGCGGCGGCGGAAGACGGCCGAGCCGGGCGGCGCGCCGGGTGTTGACGAAGAGCGAGCTGGCCAGCGGGAGAAAGGCAACGGGCAGGACGATGGCCCAGATACCGTAGCCCCACCTCCAGGCCGAGGTCCCGTGCGACAGAATGCTGTCGGCCAAAGGCGGGCCGATCCAGATGGTGGCCAGGAACGGCACATTCGTCAGCGTCGCCAACAAGGTCCGATTGAGCAGATCGCTCGTGTCGGCGATGAAGATCTGTTGGAGAACCTCGAGCCCCGTGATCCCAGCCGAGTAGAAGATCTGTCCGGCCGCATACGACCGGATGTTCTTCGACGCCGCCATCTGGATGTATCCGAGGATGTAGAAGGTCACCGATACGCAAAAGGATTCAAGTCGACCAAAGAAATCGGCGATCTTAGCCACCGGCGTCTTGAGGACCGCTGATGTGGCCGACGTCAGCGACGAAGAGAAGAGACGACGAAAATCGATGGTTGCGGACCGTTGACGATGCCCTGGACGACGAGGATGATCGCCAGCATCGAATGCTGGCTGAACGAACTCGTAGCGTAGATCGACAGAGACAGAACCGTCTGCCCGTCGAGCGACGTGACGAACGCCATCAGGAAGAGCCTGGGACAGCGGGCGTCAGCTGTCGAGTGCAAGAAAGATTCAGAGCGAAGGAGACCAAGCGTTCGGAGCGAACGGAGCTCAAGAGAGCCCGGGCGATGCGAAAAGGGAGGTCGATGTCATCGTCGTGGTCGTACCCGACATAGGCCCAGACGAGACCCCACTTGGTCCATGTCTGGCTGACGGCCTCGACGCGTTTGACGCCTCGCTGCGTTTCGGTTGAGTCGGCTGAGGATCTCATGTCGTCGTCGTCGTCGTCGTCGTCGTGACTCGCCATGCGAGGCTCTGCCTTTGGCTGGTCGAAATCGCGAGCCTTCGGCTCGGCCGAAGTCATCCTGCAAGCGACGTGGCACCGGGGGATTCTGAGTGGTCGAAAGTGCTTGATCTGATAAAAGCTGGGCTGTTCGGATCTGATAAGGACGGGCACAAAGAGGGGGGAGCCGGGCCGTCTTATCAGATCCTGGAGGAGGGGGCACGTGATCCGATCTCCTCCGATATCGCTCGACCGCGGCCAAGAAAGCACGAGGTCAGGGTGGTGGAGGCTCCTCGAAGAGAGGTCTTACGTAAAAAAAGCTTAGCAGTCTTGGTCACAGTATGCTACGCTACCGTACCGATACCTCCGTACTCCTCATCGCGACCAAGAATGTGCTTCCATCTGTGGCTACTACCATACCAATACCGTAAACTTACTGGTACGGTACCGTACCGTACTGTCCCAGACGACGGACGTAGAAACGCGACGATGACCTTAACTTAGAGCTGCATCTCTGTACAGACTCACATGTCAGGGACCAAAGATCTGCAGGCAAGCTGTTGAGCAACGAGATGAACCGGCGCTCGGGATACGGTAGAGGGCTATTAGACTTAGGTAGGTACGTAGCCAGGCCGAACAGGGAGCCCAAGCTGCTGGAATATAGCGATCGGAACGCTCTGTAGCAAGTACCTAATTTGGCAGACAGGACTGCCTCGTCTTATAGGCGACTCGGCCCACTACTGTAAGACCGCTTGATCGCTCGGCCATTGAGCTCCTCAGTCGCATCTCCACATGGGGGCACTACCGGTACGTACGTACCGGTATCGAGTAAGCTGATGGTGCCACTAGAGGCCCTGTACGTAACGATAACGTAGTAGCCTATACGGTAGTGACACCACTCAGTACTCGTAAGCTGAAAGTGTCACCTACAGTAACACCATCTGGTAAGTTTCCAGTGAGATGCGGCATTCCCTCAACAACATCAACATCTTCTCCGAGGGAGATCGGCATCACGGCCTCCATCCACGTGACAGTTGGCCACGTGACTGTGGCCTACACCGACCAACCTCTGCTGCTCTAGCCCATCGGCTTCGTTGCAACCGCCCTGTGAAGCGTTCTTTACTCCACAGTGTGGCCTTTGCTAGGTGTGTTGGATGATGGTGTAAGACAACCTTGTGTAAACACAGCTACGATGGATGCCTCCGCTGTGGGACGATGCATGATGCATCTTCCCAATGGGCCACTTGTCAGATGAGGCGCCCAAGGTCGTTTCGTGGTTGTCGCAAGTGATTTCTCCAATGACACTTATCAGACAGCGTCTTGCGCTGATAAGTTGTGCCAAGGCTATGCATCTCGATCGTCCTTTGGACGATTCTGTCAGGCAAGCACTGGTCCAGGGTCGGTTTTGTGCGGCTCACTTGTCAATGTGACAGAGTGACGGGGCTGAACGGGAGTATGCCGACCTGCATTGCAGTCTGAGTGCTGTCAGCATATGACAAGGATTTTCCTTGCCTGAGACCAACATTGACGCATCTATTCCAGCCTAGAGCGTCGTAGTCGAATACTGGAACTCCCGTACTGTATGGACCGTACTTCGTACCACCATTTCCTGCGAGATCAGTCTCGCGTGCCTGGGCGTCACTGTATACTTGCATCCGGTGGAGCCGGAGCAGTTCTATTGATAGGGCCACATTACCTGTCAGAATGCGCACCAATGATACGTACGGCCGAATGGGTTGGATCACCAAGGACTGCGGAGTGCACAGGGCAGAGGAGCCCGACGGAAACTGGGCTACTGTGTTAGCAGCCCAAGTCCGTTGCTTTTTCGAACCAAGCGTTTCGCTTGGGCTACGATACGGTACGTGCGCCATGCGTGCTGTCGAGGTGGATCGTTGCCAACTCAGTCCCGCATGCGAGTGAGTGCGGACGTACATGGAGCAGGCACGGCCTCATCGCTTTTCTTTGCGACCAGGCAGTCGCGACCGGGAATGGCAAGACGAAAGGGATGGCTTGGGCGTACAGCACCCTAAGAGCCCGGAGCTCGGAATCAGCTTATTATGGCATGCCGTATGAGGATGACGCAGTGAGCTGTCCGTTCGACTGCCACGTCATTCATTGTCGGCACTTACCCACAGGCCCTCAATGTCAGCCGGAGCAAGGAAGATTGAGATCCTCCTGTCATGACCTGCATCTGCGCTCGCGCCCGCGCCCAGATACGACTAGCGGTTCCGGGGGCAGAGGCCATGCCAGTCATCGAACCCGATGCACGATGGTCGAACGGATAGATGGAGAGCCACCCCGCGGTCGGTTCTGGAACCCGATGGCAGCATGCCAAAGACAGTAGGCCCTGAGCTGAAGTTGGGTTCCAGGAGAGGAAGGGGAGAGGGTCCTTGTGGGCCCGGTCCGATGGCCCTGCGACGAGGGGGAAAAACAACTTTTTGCGGTCAAGGCGGCCGTGCAGATTTCCTTTCCAGCTGATGACACCTGAATCATGCGCGAACCAAGGCCAACCGGTGGAAAATGATGCCGTGGAGCATTGGAAGCGTGGCGGTCCGTTTACGTATCCGGGTCGCAGATGGAGGGAGGAACCGGGCATTCCATGCTCTGGAGAATCTTTGACGGCGGATAAAGACGATCTGACCCCGGCATTCGATCGACCGGGGAGAAACGAAGACGGAGCCTCCCTCAGCCAAAAGCACCATCGAAGCTCCCTGAATCTCTCGTGCTGGTGTTCTGACCGCCAAGGGCCGGTCATACCGCGACCCCCAGAACGATTGCCCTCGACGGCGAAAGCGCGAGGACTCCAAAGTCGTCTGCTCGAACCGGTTTGCTTCTACAATGCGCCTGGACAGCTCCCGCTTCCGCGGGCTCAACACTTTGGAACGACCGGAATGGATGGGCTGCTTCTCTCTGCAAGCACCGCCAAACACGGACCTATGGCGTAAGCCACCCAGCCGAGACACGGCGACGGCGCCGGTCCTCTACACCTGCCTTCGGAATCCGTTCGTCGCGGCCGAGGTCACGGTCGCGGCCGACTGGGAGCTGGAATGGGACCAGGGTGGCCTGGTCATCTTCGCTGGGACGCCGCCACCGGGTCAGAGAGTGGTTCAGCGGGCAGCTCCAGCGCCGGTTCCGTCACCGTCCACCGTCCCGGACGGCCCTGCCAGCAGCACAGTATCACCAGCGGGCACGCAGGCATCATGTGCCGGCAGCACAGCAACGACGACGACGACGACGACGACGACGACAGGATCGGCACTAATGGGATCAGACCAGGCCGCGAGCGCGGCACCACCACCGGCCTACTCGCAAGCGGTTCCGGCGAGCAAATGGGTGAAAGCCGGGCTCGAATACTGCAACGGCTCTCCGCACGCGAGTTCGGTGAGCGCGACCAGCGACGGGGCGGACTGGGCGCTCGCTCCGCTGTCGAGCTACGCCCAGGCGCACCGCTTCATGGATCTACGGGTCAAGCTCGAACGCATCGGGTACGCATTGTGGGTGTGGTTCGACGACGGCAGTCCGCAAGGCTGGCAGAAGCTGCGCGAGGTGACCTGGTTCTTCTGGGGCGTCGAGGACAAGGCGGTGCGGGTCGGCGTGTACGCCAGTCGTCCGGCCAACTTTGGCAACGGCCCGCTCGGAGGAGCAGGTCCGATACCCGACACACTCCTCGGCCTCTCCGCGTCGTCGACACCTGGTCTTGATCGTGGTGCTTCTACTACGACAGGTGCTCCTGCAAGCGGCAACGACAGCAGCAGCAGCAGCGGTGGCGACGCAGGAGGAGGAGGAGGAGGAGGAGGAGGAGGAGAAGGAGAAGCTGCCCAAGGAGGATTTCAAAGCGTCCTGGTCGTCGAGTTCGACGGTCTACAGATCTTTTAAGACTTGGAACATTGAACTTGAAACATTTGGGAAAGGCAATGAGGGATGAGATGGACAAAAGAGTCCCGTCTCACCGAGCACAACAGAAATAATTAGTTGGTGTGCGTGTTTGCTGCGTTGGGAGGGAGTATATATGCAGAGGCTAGTACTGTACAATACAGTACTGTAATACCAGTCAAAGCACTCCGCCCCTCTCTCCCTCTCCCCCTCCCTCTCCCCCTCCCTCTTTTTTGTTTCATCATTCCCCCCCTTCTCTCCTGCTGATTCATTCTATTCTTTTTCTTTTCTTTTACTCTGACTTGTCCGCCTCTGCTTGAGCAAGCCATGCAGACCTTCCAGATGCATACATACATACATACATACATACATTTTTTATTTTATTTTATTCCTAATCTGATTTGGCTGGTGAGCCATGCAGAACTTCTAGATACATGCTTGTTTTCTCAGAAAACCTTTGAAGGAGTAAAAACTGAGACTTGGGTAAGACTAGGGAAATATCATAAGGAATATGTAGTGTCTAGAGAAAAATAAGAATCAGAGAGATGTTGTGGTTGCTGACAAGAGTTGGTGTGCTAAGTTGAACTGGTCTAGTCTTTTCAAAGACATAAACCAGAGAAGAAATTGTTTGAGAACTTTAGGTTCTTGAAGAAGAGTAGAGAAATCATAGAAGAGAAAAGTGGTTTGCTGTCTTTGCTCAAGAAACTTATTACAAAAGAAAGTAATGTTGTGCAGTCTCTTCTCCAAAACCACAAGAGCATAGAGAGGATTGAAAGTCTGGAACATTTGCTCTGAAAAGAAAGCTGGCTAGTCCTATACATACATACATACATACATACATACAAGTACATACTTCTTCTTCTTCTTCCCCTCCTTCTTCTTGTTCTTCTCCCAGAAAATGTTCGACTAGGAACACTGTCCAGAGCAGCGGGGAAGAAGAAGATGAGTGTCACGACTGATAGATTGATTAGGGAGAACTAGCTAATCATCTATATGTAGACACGAAGCTGATGTCTGCCCTAGAGCGACGGAAGAAGGCTCTAGAAGGCACGAGGTGGATCCATGCAGGGGTCAGCGGCACCATGCAGGATCAACGGTGGCACTGTGCAGCAGGGTCGTCAGGGACACTGGAAATGTCAAGGAGCGCCCGGGGACGCCAAGGGACGTCAGGCACGTCAGGCACGCCAGGGACGTTGGGGACACCAGGCTGTTACTGGCTTTCTGCTTAGTGATGGCGGTTTGGGAATAAGACCGCTGCTACGTATACACGTCTTCCATGGGGACACCGTCCAGGCTTCCAACCAGGCACTGTCCAGGCCTCCACCGGGCGCTATCTAGATCTCCATCAGGCATCATCTAGGCCTCCACCACGCACTATCCAGCTCTCCTTCAGCCCTCCATTCAGCGTGTCCATAAACAGCTACTTACTTGTTCGTCAGAGCGTTTACTATGCCGCCGTCGTGGTCGTCCACTCTGCCATCTTTCACTGTGCCGCTGTGCCACAGTTCACTGCGCTGCCGTCGAACAAGTCCCAGATGTCACGCTATCAAAACAACTTCTCGGTGGGGAAGTAAATAAGTAGGCCCCCCGTGGAAGGCAAAAGGTAGACACACCACCTGTTTGAGAGACGTGCAACAAATTTACTTCTTTTTTTCTTTGAGCTACCATGGTGGGGAGGAACCCGTGGTACGGACTCTTGAGAGATTTGAACGGGGAGAGGGAGGAGGAGAGGGAGAGAGAAGGAGTGAGAGAGCGGAAAGATGGAGGCCGGGGTGCGGAACAGCCAGACAAACGGAGACTGGCATGGAGACGGACAACGTTATCCGATCAGGAATGGACGAGTTGTCCAGAGGCAAAAACGTCGACAAGACAAGACGGCAAGGGAGGCGACTCGAGCGAGCGTCATGGCTCCCTCAGGCCGGCACAGCTTTCATGATCGGTGATGACCCGCGCCGTGTTGCTGGCCACGAGCACGACTGCGACCGCGGCCGCGACCGTGTCCCGCCCCCTGATTCTGTCCGTGGTTATATGCCGTCTGTCCCAGCCCGAAGTTGAATCCCTGACCATAGAACTGTCCCGGTAGCTGTCCCTGTGCATGTCCATGTAGCGGTCCCGGTACGTGTCCCGGTAGCTGTCCATGGTGTCGAACGAGTGGCCAGTGCGCCGCTTGATGGTACCAGCTCGGACCGACCGGATGGCCGGGGGCGAAACTGCCATGACTGACGTTCGAATTCTGATGCCTGTGATGATAATGACTTCCACCGTAGTCGCGCACGGCAGCATCGTGATTGCCGTCACCGACGCCGGTAGGGCTGACACCAACAGCGGCAGCAAGTCCGACGCTACCGCCGCCGCCGTCGCCGCCGACAGAATTCATACTAGCAGGGGTAGCAGGTGCGTTCGTGGCAGCAACGTCGTTGACGTGTCCCTGGCTGGAATAGCCCTGCTGGTACATGACGCTCTGGGGGTAGAAATTCGACGTCGCCGGATTCAGCTGGCTAGAGCTGGCGCGGTAATGAGGGCCGCGAGCGTCGTGGCTGTTGCTGTAGTGGTTCTGATTCTGGCTCTGGCTGTAGTTCTGGCTGTAGCTCTGGCTCTGGCTCTGGCTCTGGCTCTGGCTCTGGCTCTGGCTCTGGCTCTGGTTTTGGTTGCTTGCCATGCTCGATTCGAGAGTCGACTGGAGAGAGTTTAGACGTTCTCTAGCAGGCACGGGCGGCACGATCGGCGGGTTTGTCCTAACATTCCCTCCACCAACGCCGGCGTTACCTGCGGCGGCCGCGGCGGCGCTGGCAGCAACAGCCGCGGCTTCGGCAAAGACGTTTCGCGGGCCTTGGGCCGGACCAGTGAACTGGTCGACAAAGTACTCGAATGACGTCGGAGGCGCCGGCGGCGAAACGGTAGCTCTGGCCTGTTCCACGTCTGCGAGCACCTGAAAAGCTTCTATCGGAGGGCAGCGGCACGCGCCGTTGTCGACTTTTTTCTCGAGAGCATCAAGTCGATCCGTGATCGGGTCGACCTTGTTGACGAGGGTGTCGACCTGGACGGTCAACGTGTCGAGCGCGGAGGTCGTCTGGTTGTGATGCGTGACCACCGTCGTCGTCAGCTCGTTCGACTGAGCGTTGAGGCTGCCTTCGACCCGTTCCACGACGTTCCTCTCGAGCGTATCGAGATCGAGCTGGGCCATTGGCTCTGCTGGTCCGCCATGTGAGATCACCCGACCACCGACAGCGGTGTCGCTCGCAGCAGTGGCGACCTTGAGAACCAGAGCATCGACCTGACGATGCAGGTCGCGGATCCAATCGTCCCCAGGATGCATGGACTTGTCGTACTTGCTGGCGAGGTGGTTGACGAGGTCATCGTGTTTCTTGTTGACGTTCCGCTGGAGCGCCGCCAACTCCGTGTCGAGGTGGAGATGCATGCCCATGAACAGATGCATCATGCCTTGCTGCATGTCCGGCGGCTGGAACGGCGGGCCCGGCGGCAGCAGGCCCGACAACGGCAGACCCGGGTGGTTCATCATAAACGGTGGGGCCGACATCGGATGCGGCATCCATGGAGGATGTGGATGAGGATAATGAGCGAACCCTTCGCGGATGTGATCCTGTCGCGGTGGATGCTGCACGGGCTCGAAGCTCGGCTGAGGCTCACCAGCCCGTTCAGCGGCACTGGGGACCTTGGGAAAATCGACCGGAGAGCCAGTGCTCGACCGTGGAGGCTGCTGGTTACGGGGGCTCTGAAAGGCCATGGGCTGATCGAAACAGAGCAATCAGCATTGATCGGGTCGCGTGGCGGCACGCACCGACAGAGCTTCACTCACAGCATGGTCATCAACGACAGGCCGCACGCTAGCCGGCGAGGGCTCCACCTCGCGCAGTTCTCCCGCATGTTCGACAACGCCGCTGAAGCTGGGAATCCTCTGGTTGCCCACGATGTTGACGTTACGGTTGTGTCCGAACAAACCCGACTTGGACGGCGCTAGGCTGCCGTCGCCAAGGATCATCCCCTCGGGCTCCCGCTTGCGCGACTTCTGCACGACGATCCTGGCCTCAGATGACGGCGTCGACGGATCACGTTGCCGTGGATCCTCGCTCCGGCCCACCTCTCCCGCTTCCTCTTCCTCGGCCGCCGGGAGAAAGTACATGGGTAGCCGACGCACGTCCCGGAATTCGGTCGAGTGAGTCTTGCGTGGATCCGGAACAAGCTCGCCTGACGGGAACGGGATATCGGAGGCGCGGTGGCGGAGGGTGTGGATCGAATCGCTGCGTGCTGGAAAGACAGTGTTGGGCTGACCACGGCGCTGCGTCGAAGTGCCGGCCGTGCTGGACGGCCCAAAGATATCGATACAGGTGTCGGTCTGGGCGGTTTCGGGCGCTGCGTGAGAGCCGGCGGGCTCTATCGACTGACCTTCAGCAGTCGGCTTGGAAGCAAGGTCCAGCGGTGTCGGTATGACGGGTTCGGTGACAGCTCGTCCTTTGGAGAACATCTCGCGGACAGCACCAACATGCCCCGGTTTGAAGAGGGCGGGGAGCCTAACGCGACTGGTACTGTGGCATTTCTTATTGTTGTTGACTAGGTTGCTGCTGTTGCTGTTCTTGCGGGGCGAGGTAACCTCCGACGGGACAGCTGTAGGGAGATTGACCGTGACTGGATAAGAATCACGCGATCAGTGTTTTGATACGGAGGTCAGGCCGTCACCCGGGAGAAGCCACTCTGGGACTAAATCAGGGTCATATTGGCGCCCAAGGTCTGACTTACTCTGCGCCGGCTTCTTCTCAGGACTCAGAGCACGCTCCGTCTGCGTCTCAGGCGGTAAAGCCCTGGTGGATAGAGCACCTTGAGCAGTGGCAGCCATGGCTTGTCGCTGGAAGGCTTGTTGAGCGAAGGCGTTACCAGGTAAAAGCAATGGAGTGGCCGATGGCGGAGGCTCGTCTGGCAAGAAGGTATATTGACCAGCGAGATGATTTCAAGGGCGCAATGCAGCAAAACACCGGAGGGGGAGGGGCGGGTTTGGTAGGTGGATTCTTCCGGATGATTATGATGGAAAGCAGCGGATGTCAAGTGATTCTGCTTGTCTCAAGATGCGTGACGACGAAAAGGGGGCGAACACAACACTGGGGCTGCTTAGAAATCCAGTTGCGAGTCTCGAGATGCGTGACGACGAAAAGGGAGTGAATATAACACGGGGGTTGCTTAGATGCCCAATTGCGTGTCTTGCAAACAGCACAGTCGCGGCATTCGAGCCGGCCCACAACTGGCTACTGGCGTGACGTTCACCAGGGGTTGAATGTCCTGTTGAAACAGGTGCACCATCACAGAAACACAACAATCACTTGTTGCTAATGCATGTGAGAACAGCTCAGGTTACGTGAGATATGGAGGGACTGCTCAGCTACTCTGGGCACACAGCGACGACATGGAACTGTAGGGCAGGTATTTCGTGATGGCACTAGCAAGGCACATGGCATCCGGTCCATCGACGGGACACGGCCATGACAAGGGAAATTAACCGTCACGTGCAGTGTCTCCTCCGAGCATTGATCCAGGATCAGCTGCCCATCCGCATGATCAAATCCAGCGAAGATGAGTGGAGACGCGCAGAACGCAGACGAACAGGGAAGAAGAAGGGACGTAGAGGTACGGGAGGTCGACGCTCATGACCAACAACAACATAAGCACACGGCAAGCAGAGGCGTAAAGACGGCCTCGGAGGCGACATGTCTACCATCGTTCGTAGCAGGCAAACAAGTATCGGGGGAGAGCCCCGTCACTTACGGCCGTCGCCTGTCCTCTCTGCCGATGGAGCGGTGCAAGCAAGGATCAAGACGGGAGAACGTCCTGCGGCGCGGCGGGACCCGCGCTCCACGACTTCGGGATGGTGATCTGAATGTCGACGGCACCCCTTTGGTTGGACCCGGCCATCCGAGGTCGTTTCCCGGGACAGGCCTTCGCGTCTTGTGCCAGTTGCCGTGGGTGTCTCCCGTTCTTAGCTTGCCCTCGCGGGTCGACCGAGTCGGCCAGCTCCTCGGTGACGGTCGGCGGGGCAAGCACGAGCGTCGTGGCGGACGCCGCGGCGAGCCTCGCGTCCTCGTCTGCTTGCCGGCACGCATCGAGCCGTCGCGGAAAATCGAAGAGGCCGTCTTGATCCAGCAAGACGCTATCGCTGTGATGAATGTTGAAGGAGACCATTGTGGGCGAGTGTACATCGAGCTCCGGCTCGGACAGGAACTCCTCGGGAATCTTGTCGAGACGCGGCGAATACTCGTTCGTCGGCGAGGGGGCCTTCGAGAGGCCGACGTCGACCGGGGTGCCGGGCATATATTGCGGCGAGGACAGCTTGCTGCCGTCGTCCGAAATCAAGTCCTCGCCGAGGCGGCTCTCCACCGACCGGACGAGCTCAAAGATGTGTGGGCCATCGGACGGGAACAGTTCGAGCAAGGGGTCGTCCAGATTGACGACGTAGTGATCCTCAAAGAATCCGTCGACGGCGTCAACGACCGAGGATGGAGACTCCGGGGCCTGTAGGGCCAGCTCGGCGTCGACCGCACCAATGCACTCGTACGCGAACAGCGGGGCGTGCTCGAGCCGAACCTCTTCGTCCACGTCACCGTGTAAGAAGGCGTGGACGAAGGCGGGCTCGACAGCCTCGGTCGAGCCCGACGGATCACGACTCGAGCGGTCCGGGCCGTATGGTCTTACGGGCGAGCGAGACAAGCCAGGAGCCGACGCTGCGAGGGCTCGATCGAGCTCGGCCACAACCTCCCCCGAGACCGAAGTTATATTCTCCTGGATGGGTGCCAAGGCCGAGGCACGGGTGAAAGAGGGTGAGACTCTCCGGCGGCGGTGGTGGAACCGATCATTCGTCCCCTCGTCCTCGTCCTCGTCCTCGTCCTCGTCTTTCACGGCGGTGTCAGGGGCCAAATCTCGACGATGAAGCTGGGCTGCGTCCTCGCCAACGGGAAACTCGTGGGCCAGCCTGGGAGCGGCGTCGTGCTCGTCATCAAAGCAGTCGTCGACGGTGACGGTCCCAACGGGCGTCACGACGCCGTACAACAGCCGTCGGTTCTTCGGCGACTCGCCTTCTCCGCTGGGGCAGCCGACATCGTGCGAGGACGTCTTCGGGAAGGACGACAACGACGGGTCGTTGGCGGCGCGAGCCTCCATCTCCTTCGCGTTGACGACCAAGACACTGTTCCGGTTGCCGGCATCGTCGATCGCTGTCACGTCGAATTAGCATTCCGAGGTGGAGCCAAGCGGAGCGGACAAGACCCCGGATCGTACCCGACTCGGCACCGTCGTCCAAGACCCACCAGTCTCCGGTCCCAAGGCGGAACTTGTACTGCCACGTGCCCTCGGGAATGCTCAGATCCTTGTAGAAGCGATGCCGCAACTCTCCGGCGGCATCTTCTCCTCCTGCCGCTTGTTCCGAGATCATCTCCCGCGGCTCCCACGGAGGGGAGCTGAACGATCCTGCCACGTAGACGGGCGGACAGGTGCCCGGTTTGGCGTAGGTCAGCCTTACGGTAAATCGTCGCGGGGACGCCATCATCTTCGGGGCGATTGCAGTCTCTCTCTGGCTACCTCTGCTCGACGTTCCACCTCAAGCGGCGGATCAAGATGTTGTAGGCACGTCCAAGCTGCGAGACAAGACCACGCCGGCTATGACGCACCAATGGTTGCGAGTTCATAGAATGCTAAAGAGGGACCGAACGGTGCCGGATGTGAATCTGCGTGGGAGATCCAAGCAAACCCAAGACAAGGGAGTGTGGAGACGAATCGAGTCCACGGTGGATATGTGATGCTGGTGGTGTTGGTGGGGCACGGGTGGGGAGTGTGGAGGAGTGCGCCTTCAGAGGAGGGGACTGCAAGGGCTGAGCGGGGGGAGGACGTTGCCTTTTCAAGTCGATGCAGCAACAGCAACGTGTACAGGCGCCGGCGGGGGGGAGGAAGGAGGGCGGGGGGGGCGTCAGGCCGCGGACAAGGGGCGTAGACTCTGATAGTCTAGGTCGTTCGAAGACCGCTGAGGCTAGTGAGTGGTGGCTTGTATCGGCGTCTGCAACCCGAGAGATAGGTAACGATTTATGAACCACTCAGGCTGGACCTCAGGCACCAATCATAAATATTGAAGCGGGCGCTGGGCTGTCGCAACTGACACGTCAAGCCGAGCAGTCTTTTTTCCGGGACCCAGCGGTGCCATGGCTGCGGGCCGAGCTATACTCGACGTGGCTTAGTCGGCTTAGTCGGCTCATACGTCACTCTTATGTCAGTAGCCTCACCTCATGCTTCCACCGGGTCTCCGCCAGTGCGCAACGCCAGAGACGTGAAGCAGGGTCGACTCCAACCAGGCTGCGATCTTGCTTGGATGCATTCTCCACCAACAGTACGGAAGTACTTCCGTATGCATGAAGTAGGGCCTGAACGAGCGTAGGTGGAATCGTTTCGGCTTCAGCTTCCATCCAAATGGACAATCCGTCCCTTTCGTTCATTTATCTTTCATCAGAGGCGCCTTCGTATTGATTCGGATGTGATATCCGCTTGCGGTCGAATCCGGGTGCTCAGGAGCTTACGAGGACTCGTAAGAGCGATGGAGCTACCGTGGGATCGCCACCCCGCTTTCTCGAAGCGGCTTGGATTTCTGTCGTAGCCTATTCCCACGTCTAACATTAGCAATACTCGTCGCAAGGAGAGATGTGAAGCCGCTCGAGCGCCCATTGCTCGCTCTCCGAAATATCCGACCGTCGCCACCACGACGAGCTGCATCTTGCTTTTCATGACAGCGCCTGGCCCTGCTCGGCCTTTTCGCTGCGGGTCTGGGGCTTCACGTGGGCGTCAGCCATCGGCGATTGACCCCAGCAACTTGCATTACCGAGAGAGGAGGGCGCACAACACAACGGTCAGGAGAGTACGTATCCGACTATGACGATTACACTCAACTGTAACGGGGCAGAGCATGGAAAGCTTCACGAGGACAGCAAGACAATCAATTGCTACCCGTAAGCCTCCATCTCAGAGAAGAATCCCGCGACGTTTCCAGCTAGGAATCGAAAGAGCTTTTGTGCGAGCCCGGAGTGGCGTTTTTCGGGCCATTAGTAAGGAACACGAATCCCCTCAATAATTTCCGCTTAGTCATTATCTGTATGACTAAGCGCGTAGTCACCTTTGCAATGGTATGGGCCTCGCCAGCTGACTAAGCGAACTGACTAAGGTAGGCCCAGCGCCGGTATCACGTGGTATTTCACGTGACCGGTTAGCTGCTATACGAGTAAAAACTTATAGATCGCTCCCTCGGAGCTGTAGTCCTAGCAGTCGTTCACCGGCCCTGCTTGCGACCGCAACAGGTACTGTACCTTTCTCGTCTTTCCTGGGTTATGAAGTGCGTATGTATGGCTCATCAGAGTAGACGACCCCAGTATATGCCATACCGTACCGTACTCAAATACATCGTCTACGGATGTCAACTTGGAAGGACCCTCAAGTCAGCCCGCCGCTGCTGTTGCCACAAGCATGACCTTCATGTCATTCCTGCCGCAAAGGTTAAAGGTCCAAGGGATCAGAGACAAACGCTCAAGATCCCTTCCTGCTGAGAAGCTGGAGGTCGTGAAAAGCCAGAGCATGAGAAAGATAAGGGAACTTGTCAGGACATCGAGGGACAGAGAATGTACTGCAGCAAAGGGATGCGACTTCGGCACTCGAGCAGGAACTTTCACTACGGCAAGAGCTTCAGCTGCAGCAGGGAGACATTGGGCAAGATGACTGCAAGGGCATGGAGTCTGAGGCACCAAAGCAGCTGTGTCATTCACTCTTATCAAGGCATACACCGTGAAACGCAATCATAGCAAGATGGTAAAAAGGAGAATAAGATAGAAGACAAGTCTTTTTTAACATCACACATGTCACATCCCTCAAGAGACCAAGGCCTTGGCGAAAGGAGAAACAAGATGGTTGGCAGAGGTGAATGGAACAACCACGCTGGACAGCCCGAGGAACGGGCATCACAGTGTGGCCTTCTTGGGGAATCTGACGCCCTCGACGGCTGCCTCATCTGTGAACCAGCTGACGCGTTCCCGGCCCCCCTCGTTGACCAATCCGCTGGGCAGCGTCCGGCCCTCGTCGCTGTCGAAGATCCTCTTCAGTGCTTCCTGCTTGCTGGCACCAGTCGTGACGAAGGCGATCCGATGTGCGTGTGTGACGACAGGCAAGGTCAACGTGATACGCTGCGACGGCGGCTTGGGGGAGTCGGAGATCGGAGCGACCCAGGCATCAGCCTCGCGCAGGAGGGGGTGGCTGGGGAAGAGCGAGCATGTATGGCCGTCTGGGCCGCAGCCGAGCAGCAGTAGGTCGAAGACGGGCAGGCGGACCGAGTCCTTGGCAGCGAAGGAGCGGACAAGTGCCTGCTCATACTGGTCCGCCAGCTCCTGCATGTCGTCGAGGTGCGTGACGTCGATCGCGTGCACCTTAGGCTTCTCGACGTCGGCCGGCAGCTTGTCGAGCAGCTCTTCCTTGACCAGCCTGTAGGTGCTGTCGGCGTGGTCGAGTGGTACAGCCCGCTCGTCGGCGAAGAAGATCTCCCACTTGCCCCATCGAACAGGCTCGCCGGCGTCGGTCGTCAGTAGGGCCTTGGCGAGCGTGTTGGGCAACGAGCCGCCTGATACGGCGACCCTGAAGAGGCCATGCCGCCTCAGACCTTCGGCCTCCGCCTCGAGGACGTAGCGCTGGAGCTCCTTGGCGAGCGTCGGCACGTCTTTGAAGCTGTAGAGCGTTGGTTGTTTCGCCATTGTTGCTTCGCTGATTCCCTAGCCAGGCGTGCCAGGTGTCTCGGAAATCTTGTCTAGGTATGAGCGAAATCGGTTCCGGTGCACGTGGTGATGGATGATCTGCTGCGAGAAAGAAGAAAGACACGAATGGATTGGTACCCCTCCAGTGCCCTCGTACGGGACGTAGTACTCGTACTGTACCTCTTACGAAGGCAGTTAGAGAACTACCGTACCACAACTTCTGAAGCTGCTACCAGTTACGAGCCACTGAAACAAAATAGCCGTAGTTTAGCCGTTTCATCGCAGCCTTGGCGATGTTCAACGGCGGGGGCTGACGTAACCATGACGCCACTCCCGCTACTGAGCACCCGCTACCTTCAGACTTGATTACTAATTACGGTGCACATGTCGCGATCGCGAGAGATGCGACACCGTAGCGACTGCTACCTGCGTAAGGAGGTACGGGAGTACCGTACGGAAGTACAGTAGTTTCTGAAGACCGACGCAAACAGCTGGTGACCACAAAATAGAACTAGAGGAGGGGCGAGGTGACAAGGAGGGCCATGAATAAATAGTCAGGCTTGTGGCCACATCGATGACCGTGGTTTCCGCATTCATCTGCTCCCAAGCGTCATGTCGTCATCATAGCCAGCTTTGCCATGGCACACGTCTTTTGATCCAGTCTCACAGTTGTTGTGCTCATCCTTGCTGTCTCCCTGGTCACGCCTTCAGACGCTGAAATATTGCTAGGGGTCTACCCCGTATGGACAGGATTGTTGGCTTGTCGAAACAGGCCTCAAACAGCGCCGACTGGTCTGCTCCAGCCACGTTGGTGGGGTTCCTTTGAATAAAGTTCCGGTACGATGGTCATGTCTCCTTATGCCTGGTATAGCTTTACCTGGCGGTAGCGTAACTACTTGTTAAACGGCCAGGCGACTGGTCGGCGTGCGACGTCGGTGTCGTACGGAAGAGGCTCCCAGCGCGTAAGGCTCTTGATTCTCTGAGTGTCGCTATCTGACAGTCTAATACCGTACGGTATACAGGAAAGTTCTCTTCTTCTCTCACGTGACCTCGGCTCTGGCAGCGAGCCAGGACTGGTCTCATCACCCCCCAGGTTGACACTACAGTACTTCCCTTGACTCAGTGGATGCTAACAAGGGTTTTACCTCTTCTTCTCAGATACTAAACAAGCGTTTCACCCCAACAGATGGTGAGCAAGAACCGATCGGGTTCAAGGGCGAGACACTCTTTTGGCAAGGTGATGGCCGGCCACGTCCGCCAAACCAAAGACAAAGGTCTCCAACATATTCTAACATCTATGTTCACCGGGCATCAAGTCACGGGGCCAGAGGGAGGGCGTGATGGTGTGCCAAACGTGAACCAGGGCTGTTCCGCCGTGAAAACATCTTATGGATGTACATACACTTCATGTGAATAAAGCGACGATGGATTGCGGCAGCTGGCTATACCCCCGGGTCTGCCTCAGCACGGTGGTACAGCTAGCTAGATGCCGGTAGCTGTGACACGGCTGACGGGTCGAGATGTTGTAATCCATCGTCATCGACATCACCATCGTCGTCATCCCGTCCAGATCCTCGTCACATCTGCTGTGGCAAAGAGACCTCATACAAGACCAAAAGAATGCTGCAAGGAGAGAGATTCCGGCATCGTCGCAGCTTTGCAGATTGAAAGTCAGGGGTCGAGGCAAGTCTCGGTCTCTCGGTCGAACATCAAACATCCAGGCGAATCAGTCAAGAATGCAAAGCAAGTCGGATCGAGTCAAGTCGAGTCAGGTCGGATCAGTCGTATGTACCAGACACGTCACTGTCAATCAGGAATCAGGTCACCAGTCCTCGTACGACGTCTTGGTCGTCGTGCGAAAGAGCTTCAGATACAAAGATTATCTTGCTCCATTCAACTGCTTCATTCAACAGCGTCCACAAAGGCTCCTCTCTCTCACGTGTCTTCCGTCCCCAGCCAGAAACTCCCATAAACACGTGACTTGCCAGTGGTGGTCCATCCGCTACCGTGGCGATGGTGGGGTCTTCAAGGTCTTCGACCAGCGCCGGCGAGGGTGCCGCTCGACCGCGACCCAGCCAAGACGATGCACAGCGAAGCGCACTTGACCTGTCGAGACTGCCTCCGACATACGTGTTGCCGGCGCGGTTGTCGTCGGAGGAATGCCGCAGCGTCGCCGATGACATGCGGACATATGGCGCCCCGATCGTCGACGACCCTCTTCAGGCTCGGCTGTTCCTGAGCACGGTTGGCACGAAGCAGAGGGCCGAGTTCGAACTGAGATGCCGGGGGCTGTGGACCGAGGTCGTGGCGCAGGATGAGATCGTCGTCGTGCACGATTCCGATAGCACGGAGGAGGAGGAGGAGGAGCTCGAGCCGCCGACGAAGAAACGGAGACTATCGTACAGTCCCCCTAAAGAGTCTCAGACAGACGTCATTGTCATCGAAGACTCAAGCTCTGAATTCGAGGCGCGACCGGACGACCCTATCGAGACTCCCCTAGTCCTGGACAAGCAGGAGGCGCGAGATGGCGTGAAACCGCATGAGACGACACTCGGCACCCCGGAGAACCCGAACCCGGCAGCAGACGGCGCCGAAGATCCGGTCCAGGTGGTAAAGGTGGAGTGGTTCCGGAAATCGCTGCAGGCCAGGAGGTTGTTGCCTCTGGATCACTTCGTGCTGTACACCGGCCGCCGAGCAGCTCCGCCACCACCACCAACACCATCCAAAACCGCCCCTGTCGAACTGTCTTCGGATCTGGCGTCGACGGTGTGGCCCCTATCGAAGGCCGTCGCTCAGTCCCGCAAGAAATCGCCGACGTTGGAGCAAGGCGCTCTACGGGAGATTCTGGAGCGAGCCCAGGCCGATGCGGCGACGACCCCGGCACGGCGGGGTCTGCCGTGGCTTGGCTCGGCCCGCGGGCGGCCTCGGTCCGTCGGCCGGATACCGCGCCTGCTGCATCGTTCGACGAGCGAGCACGACGAAGATGCCGACGGCGAGATCTTGGACCTGCCAGACTGGGTCAAGGAAGGGAAGATCTTCTCGTGCGAGCGGCGCACGCCGCCGGACCCTCCGAACGGGCCGTTCATCGACCAGCTGCGCAAGATCAAGATGGCGCGGCTCCTGCGCGGCGACGAGATCGGCGTGCGCGCCTACGGCACGAGCATCGCCGCCGTCGCCGCGTTTCCGCGCGAGCTGGCCAGCTCGAGGGAGGTGCTGGCGCTCCCCGGGTGCGACCACAAGATCGCCGCGCTCTTCCACGAGTGGAAGCTGAACGACGGCCGCGTCCGCGAGGTCGACGAGATGGAGGCCGACGAGGCGCTGCGGGCGCAGCGTCAGTTCTACGAGATCTGGGGCGTCGGCGCGGCGACGGCGCGCGAGTTCTACCACGACCGCGGCTGGCGCGACCTCGACGAGGTGGTCGAGTTCGGCTGGCACACGCTGAGCCGGGTGCAGCAGATCGGGCTCAAGTTCTACGACGACTTCCTCGAGAAGATCCCGCGCGCCGAGGTCGAGTCGATCGCGGCCACGGTGCTCGCGCACGCGAGGCGCGTGCGCGACGACGGCATCGAGTGCTGCATCGCCGGCGGCTACCGGCGCGGCAAGGCCTTCTGCGGCGACGTCGACTTGATCCTGTCGCATCGCGACGAGCCCAAAACGCTGCACCTCGTGCGCGACGTCGTCGTCTCGCTCGAGCGCGAGGGCTGGATCACGCACACGCTGACCCTCCGTCTGACCAACACGAAACGAGGCCAGCGTCCGCTCGCTCTCGGGGCCGACGGTGGCGCCGGCCACGGTTTCGACACGCTGGACAAGGCCATGGTCGTGTGGCAAGACGTGGCCGGCCGCGTCAAGGGCGAGGCCGAGGCCGAGGCCGAGGGCGATGAGACGACCGCGACGGCCGCCAACGTGCACCGACGCGTCGACATCGTCGTCTCGCCGTGGTTCACCGTCGGCTGCGCCATCACGGGCTGGTCGGGCGAGACGACGTTTCAGCGCGACCTCCGACGCTACTCCCGGAAGGTCAAGTTCTGGAAGTTCGACAGCAGCGGCGTGCGCGACTGCGCCACGGGCCACGTCGTCGACCTTGAGGGCGTCGGCGGGCCGAGCCGCAACTGGCGCGAGGCCGAGCGCAAGGTGTTCGAGGGCATGGGCTTGACCTACCTCGAGCCGTGGGAACGCTGTACCGGCTGATCTTCCTGGCCGTCATTCCTCTCCTCGTGCTGCTCCTCGTCCTCGTCATTCTCCCGTCATCCTCATATGCCCCTCTACGTCATTCGACCACCGTCTGCGTCTAGGTCCGACCGTCGGCCCGGCGAGGTTCTTTTCCGATGGATGGCATCAGATCGATATCGCTAAGATTTCAACACGGCTGTGGTCAACCCTCCCGGGTAACATGCGACGTCTACACTGCTGGGCTTAGTACGTACGTAGAGCGAGTGGTTCTAGCTTCAAGCTTAGGCAACTCTGAGGATAATTACAGGGGTATTGTTATCAGTACACCCCATTATGTTAGCAACACACCGCCCTAAAACATGCTAGCGGTACGGAAGCCCGCGCCAAAAGTATTCGGGACCCCCCTAAAAAGTCGTGAGACTGTACCCCACTTCCCAAACCACCGACCCCCCTGTCCAACCCACCAACTCCATAGTCAACACAAACATCAGTGTTGCACAGAAAGCTCACATATTTGCTCTTCTTGAAGAAGGTATCTCTATCAAAAGATCATTAGTGTCACAGTTCTCTCTGCTAGCACAATTCATCAAACCTATCAAGTTGTGTACAAGCACAGCTATAATCCAGTCGCAAACCTGGTGTATCAGAATAAGTTCTTCAAAGCTGCTCACTGAACTACTGTAGTCAAGAAGCTCCTGAACCTAGTTAGGAAGGACTGTCATGGACAAGACATATCTACTCTAGACATCAGCTACAAGTTTCCAGTGTCTACTTGTACGTCCATATGTACGTACAGTCCAGTGAAGTCTTCATCACAGAAAGCTCAAGGCAACAATAACAACAACAAAACTGGCAAGAACAGTGACAGCTCAGATTGGGAGGAAGAATAAGCATCTGTATGAGAAGGTGCCGGAGGAGAGGACTTGACAACAACAACATGAAGGACAGTGACAAGCGCTCAGATTGGGAGGAGAACTGGGGTGTTTGTCTTATGACTTTTGTTGCACATATCGAAGGATCTCCGAATACTTTTGGCGCGGGCTTCCGTACTCCGTGCACACGTACGGAAGGTACATACGTACACCCTGCTTAGCGCTGTTAGAGACACACTCTAGCCCGTACCCCCCCTTGACACATGTTCGTACCCCTCCACTTACCGCAAGTACCTTCAAACCTGTGGCAGCCCTACAGAAAGACAAGTACCCGTGCCACGGGGGGCTCTAAACTTTTGAGGTATCTGACCACCAACCAACATAGCTTCCACAGCTTATAGATTGTCTACACCCTGAAAATAACTCCTATTGACAGAGTTCCTGTGAAATGGCTGCCAGAAGTGGAGTTTTCTGGCACCACTTTTGGAGGTTTTTCCACATCCACCAAAGCAGGTTCCTTGTGACTTTTGACACACCATCATAGCTACTGCCGACCATGACTACCTCCGTACAGTGACTCTGATACAAACTGTAGGTAATTGATTGTGACCACCACAGATCTTTTTGCTCGGACCTATTTTGGACACCCTCCACACTCACCACACCACCATCATGATAGCAACATATAAGCAGCCTTGGTACTCTTCTTCCTCTCGCATTCCTCTGCAATGGATTACTCCAATCTCATGCCTTCCTGAGAATTCACAGTCACAGTTACTCTTCACCCTTCCCCTTGATATCCTCTTTTTGCTTATCGCAATGACTACTCCCAGCTCTCCATGCTGTATCGCAGTGTGCGCAGTAATTGTCTGTAATTAGTTCTACAGTGGCACAAGTGGTACAACAAAAATGTCGCGCGCTGCCGTACGGAGTAGGCTAGAGTGGAACTGAGCCAAAAGACTACTATGTCTGGGCTTAGTGCCCGACATCTCCGTACTAGCGATAGATAGGTGCGGCTGCACCCGCCTGCCTAGTCAGGATCTAACTGACTAAGCGCCCGGTCGGGCAACTAGCCCCTGACACAAGAAGTACTACTACCCAAGTAGCTGCCCAACTTGAACAAGGTGAAGCAGGTCACTTCCTTCTCCACCATCTACGCTTTCTTCATCCAGAAGTCCATGATGTTTACATTGTGGCTTCTGAAAAATACAACTGCCATGTAAGTACAGTGATAAGAATTCATATTCTTCCTCTAACAAAACCTCCATGTTCATTCTCCTGTTGTTGTCAGCCATCAATCAACAAGATGGCGGGCTTCTGGGAATTTTGCGCAAAGGCTACTGATGTCTTCACGATCCTGTGGTCCCTGTTGTGCGGCCCTGTCACCTACGTCATTCGTTGGGGGTGGGAGGCCTATTACAAGTCGCCGTGGTGGTACTACATTTTTTCTGCTACAATACTTTTTTCATTATATTTCTCAAGATCCTGGTGAATTTTGAAGAAGACCAACAAGTTGACTGTTTTACTAGGGGGGAGCCAGGCAGATTATACTTTGACACGGAGCTTCAGAAGCTGCATCGCCTCCTGGACAGGGAGGTGGCCAAGCTAGCGGCGGAGAAGCACAAAAACAAGTGAGCGGAAGACACCACCGCCGAGGAGCAAGCTGGGCGTGAAATCGCCACGGCCAGGGCCGACGCCAACAAGCGGGTCAACGCCACCGACAAGCGCGCCATCACTGCCGAAGATCACGCCGGGCGAGACATCACTGCCGCCGAGGAGTGAGCTGGGCGAGACATCACTGCCGCTGAGGAGCGAGCCGGGCGAGACATCACTGCCACCAAGGAGCAAGCCAGGTGTGAAATCACCACAGCCAGGGCCAACACCAGCAAGTGGGTCGCTGCTGCTGACAAGTGTGCCATCACTGCCGAAGATCACACCGGGCAAGACATCACTGCCGCCAAGGAGCGAGCCGGGCGCGAAATCACCGCGGCCAGGGCTGACGCCAGTGAGCAGGCCACAGCCGCTGAAGATCACACCGGGTGTGAAATCACCGCCGCCAGGGCTGACGCCGGCGAGTGGGTCACTGTGGCAAACCAGCACACCAAGGTGGCGCACCAGTGGGCAGACACCTGAATCAAGAAGGCGCAGGATAAGGCCAATAAGTGTGTAGCCCACACGTTCAAGACAGTACCAGAGGCGGCACCCGCAGCTGTCACAAGGATGGCCGCTGTGGCGGACACAGCGACCAAGGCCAAGGTGCAACACTGGCTGAGAGCCAAATCCAACTGATCTCAGGTTGGGGGGGGGGGGGGGGGGGGGGGGGGGTGGTGAGTGGGAGCAGGAGTGGGAGTGGCAGTGGGGCCAGCTAGGACGAGGGGGGAGAAGGGAGGGGGGGAGGACCTGGAGCTTGAATCCGGCTGAACATCACTAACTTATACATCATTTACCACTCACAAACAATATAAATCAAAGACCATCTTTAAACCCTCCTGACTTTGGTTTCTTTTGCATGTCGAGGCATGGATTGCGACAGCCAGGACACCTGGGTTGCACTTGGGGAATAGTTCACAATCCCGGAAGCTGAGATCTGTGACACTTATGGTTGGTGGATTCAAAGCTTCATGATCAGCTGCTGAGAAAAGTGCTCAGGTGATCCAAGGCCCTCAAGGTTGCCAGAAGCACATCAAGGCATATTGGGATGAGAGAACTAGTGTCACAGCTGCATCACCCTGGTTGAGGCTAGTCTTGTCTTATCCTTGGGCACCTTTTGGTGTTGGTGTCAGGAGCTAGTTGCCCGACCGGGCGCTTAGTCAGTTAGATCCTGACTAGGCAGGCGGGTGCAGCCGCACTTATCTATCGCTAGTACGGAGATGTCGGGCACTAAGCCCAGACATAGTAGTCTTTTGGCTCAGTTCCGCTTTAGCCTACTCCGTACGGCACCGCGCGACAGTGTTGCAGTCTGTACCGTGCTGTCCTAACCGAGTATAGGATTAAGGGTGAGATGCGGAAGGCGGGTTGGTTCTCGCAGGAGAGGAGTGTCAAGGAGCGCGAAGGGGTTTGGTGGAACGTGGTGGTGGTGACACCTGATCAATGGCTTCGTACAAAAGGATTGTATTGAAGTAGATCTAGTTGTCTGGATCACAACATGAGTTGAAGACGATCATTCCATAAGGGAACTATCGCCAGACTATATAGTGCTGGCCTGTCGAGACAATCAAGATTGTCTCGACAGTCTTGACGTCGAGACGGGTGAGATTGTCTCGACGTGTCATGCACTCTGTGTCAAGACAGGTGAGATTGTCTTGACAGTCCCACCATGTTATACACCCTGTGTCAAGACTGGTGAGATTGTCTCGATATGTCATGCATGCTATGTCAAGACAGGTGAGATTGTCTTGATGCTTCCTGCACCCTGCATCGAGACTGGTGAGATTGTCTCGATGCTTCATGCATGCTGCGTCAAGCCACCCGTGTTTGTCTCGACAGTTATGTGACCCTTTGTCGGTTTGGTCACTTGACTTTTCCATGGTGTCCTCTTGTCTGGCCCGTGGCCTGTCTGCTTATAAATAAGTGGCTCCCTTCCCAGGGATTGTAACACTATCCTCCTCTCCTTCATTCATCGTCCTGATGAATTCTTGAGTATGTCTGCAAGATCACGTGCCTCTGCTTACCGAAGACAACTGGCAGCCCAGATCTGTGATCATAACTTTGTGTTACTTACTCTGTGTGACTTCTGTGTTTTGAACCACAAGCCCTGTTTCTGAATGTCTGACAACAACGATAAGTTGAAGTGCGCTGAATGCACTTGTCGTGGGAAGTCCTGTGTCACTTTCTTGGGAGTTGTTGAACATGACCCAAGATAATCTTTGCGAGGATGTAGCCGCTGAAGAGGCGACACGTGACGCACTCTTTGAACAGCTTGCTGCAGTGCAAGTTCGTCTGTCTCGGAAGCGAAAGGTCCTTGAAGGTGCTGAGGGTCGAGCAAAGAAGAAGCTCCAGTGCCTTGTTGCTGAAATAGAGGTGGATGGTGAAGACTTGGTGGCGACAGTCATTGATGTGTCTGTGCTGCAGGCCAAGCTGTTCAGTCCTACTTCCGCTGGAACTACTGCAGGAGGAGCTGGCAGTTCGTGAGGTTCCTAAATAGTTCCCAGGTATTTTCTGAGTCTGGGTAGTTTCTCCACTTGACAAGGTATTGCTGACCTTTTCTCTTCAGGATATGTTCGACCTTGAATTCCTGTTCTTCCTCTGGTTGGTAATGAAATGTTTCCTGCAAGAGTGTGCTCTGGTCGGCTAATTCAATCATTAAGATGTGAAAGTTTGGATGTACCTGAGCGTCTCTCGGTAGTCACAGTCTGACGTTGACTGGTCCAGTTCTTTCTTCGACTGGAAATAGTCCAACTTTGACATAGTCCAGTTTCCTTGTTCTTGGTTTCTTGACTTTTGTTAAAGGCCGGGCCGGGTTCACACAGAAACTGGTACGGTCTGTTGCTTCGTAGGGCGGATTCTAGACAGGGACTCGGTAGAGGAATAGACAGGTGGGGTAACTCTCCTGTGCTATTGTCTCAGTACGATGGATTCGTATTGTGTATTGTGTTCAGCCTGGAGAGCTAATCCCTCCGGGCCCTTTGGGGGGTCTTTATACAGATGCCCCAAGGGGGGGGGTCTCCTCGAGGGGTATCATCCTTTTGCGTGGACGAGCTCCTCGCTTAGCTCCTGCTCGTCCACCGGACGAGCTCCTCGCTTAGCTCCTGCTCGTCCACCGGACGAGCTCCTCGCTTAGCTCTTGCTTGTCCACCGGATCAGTCGGATGTTGTTCCGTATGACTAACACTCCTCCCTCGCTTACCTGGGCTGTTCCGGCCTAGGCCTTAACACTATCCCCTCCCTCCAAGGGTTCTGTCCCCAGATCCTTTTCGTTCCTGCTCCTCTTTTGCCATGAACTAAAGCCAGACAACTCGAACTTGTCGTCGTGGTTTTCTCTCTTGTCGTATTGGCAAAATAGGCAAGGAATCGAAAATCGCATACGGTGCTTGTCGTCGCGACCACGCCAAGTGTGTCGTGAGCTCTGCGTCATCTTTTTGTTGTCGGTGTGTTGAGAAGGGTCGTCGCTGCGACCTTCATCTCTCAGAATCAGAATGGAAGAAGATGGAGCTTGAGCGCAAGCAGCTCAAGGCTCAGCTGCGGGAGACTGATGACCAATTGTCAAAGTTGCTTCCCCGGCAGATCTGCCTCCGCTGGCAGCTGGGTCATCTCTCACAGAAGAAGGCTGATGCCATCCGTCGTGAGCTGTCAGCCATCAAGGATCAAGAGTCCCTTGATGCTCAGGAACAAGAGGCCCTCCACGTTATCTGCGAACAGGAGGCCTGTCAGGCTGCTGCTCTGCCATCCTTTGAGGACATCTTCTCTTCGGAGACTTTGGCTTCTCTCAAGCTGTTGTCTCTGTCAGACCTGGTCGCTGCGGGTTTGCTTGGTGGTAATCCACCAGCTTCTGGTTCATCGCAGAGCTGAAGTTTTCGGTTGGTTCCCACAAATTCTCCTCTTCGTCAAATCCTAACCACTTCACCAGGTACTCAGTTTTCCGTCTGTTTCTTCGACTATCCAGGATCCTTTCAACATCGTACTCTTCTTCATCGTCCTCGAAGTTCCATTCTGTCTTGATCTCTGCGTCGCTGGGTGCTGGTTCAAGCAGCGAGACGTGGAATACTCAGTGTATCCTTGCTTTTCGTGGCAGTCTCAGTCGATAGTTGACCTTCCCAGTGCGCTTCTCGATTTCGAATAGTCTGATTTGTACATAGTCCAGCTTTTTGCTTGGTCACTTTGAGCGCAGGTTTTTTGTTGATAGGTAGACCTTATCCCCCCTTTCCAGGGTTGGTCCCTTCAACCTTTTGTCGTGTAATCGGTGGGTGGTGGCGTTCTGGGCACAGTTGATCATTGTTTTCATCATCTTGTGCATAGCAGTGAGTTTGCTAACATCGACAACGTTGCCTTCTGCTGTTGCCTGCCATCAGGGGTTTCTTCCGTAGTTCACAAAGAACAGTGTCATCCCTGTCACGCTGTGTTGCTGGTTGTTGTACGCAAACTGGGCTATTGGTAGCAGTTCCACCCAGTTATCCTGCTGGTGGTTGATGTAGTGTTGTAGATACTGCTCCATTGTCTGGTTAGTCCGCTCAGTTTGTCTGTCAGTTTGTGGGTGGTAGGCTGTTGACATCCTTGTATCAATGCCAAGTTGCCTTGTCCACGTGTTCCAGAATTTTGAGGTGAAGAGTTTGTCTTGATCCAAGATAATTGTCTTTGGTAGCTCTCAGTGGCTTACCAGCTCTTTGAGTAGGACGCTCGCAAGTTTGTTTGCAGTTCCTGACTCTTTCCACAGGACCAGGTGGGTGTATTTGGTGAGCTTGTCAACAACCACCAAAATGCTATCATATACCACCTTTGTTGCTGGGTCTGTTGACTTTGGCAACTTGACCACAAAATCTATCATGATAGTTTCCCATGGTGCCTTGGGTAGGTCTATTTGCTGTGCCTGCCTGTAGAGCTTATGCCTTGATGGTTTGTTCTTCGCGCACTGTTCGCAGTTGCGGATGAACTCTGTCACCTTGCGCTTCATTCTGTCGAAGTGGTAGTTCCTTTGGATTTTCTCCAAGGTTTTATCTTGCCTGGGGTGTCCGTGCAAAGGCCTGTCATGGTGCCTCCGGATCACCTCCTCTTGTGCTCTTTCTGGCATGATTTCCTTTTTGTTTGCCGTCTTGTGGCCAAGGGTAAGGAGTGGACTCTTTGTTTCCATTGTTGCCAGTTGGGGTTGGGCATAGACCAGGGTTTGTCTTTTTGTCGCTAGGATTGGGTATTCCTCTGTTGTTTTCTCATCCATCAGGTCTGGTCACCTGCTGAGAGTGTCCACTCGAGCATTTTCAGTGCCCTTCCGGTAGAGGATTTGGAAGTTGTATAATGCTAACAACTCTGCCCATCGAACTTGTCGTCAGTTTAGCTTCTTTGTTGTTGTGAAGTAAGCTAAGTTCTTGTGGTCTGAGTACATGTCTACTGTGTATTTTGCCCCCTCCAAGTAAGGCCTCCATTCTTGGAATACGTCAATGATTGCTAACAACTCTTTGTCGTGAACATCATACCTCAGTTCTGGGCCAGAGAACTTTCTCAATCAATACGCGACAGGGTGTAAGCAGTTGTCGGCGTCTGGTTGACACAAGCAGGATCCCAATGCTTGGTCTGAGGCATCAGTTTGCAGAATGATCCTCTTCTCAGGATCAAATGATACCAAAATGGGTGTGGAGATGAATTTATTCTTCAACTCCCGGAAGGCCACTTGTTGGCTCTCCCCCCACCTGAAAGATTTGTTCTTTCTGGTTAACTCTGTCAAGACTGCTGCTGTTCTTGAGTAGTCCTTGATGAATCATCAGTAGAAGTTTGCAAATCCTAGGAAGGATTGTACTTCTTTGAGGTTTTTGGGTGTTGGCCAGTCTTGTACTGCTGCTGTCTTTGTGTTGTCCATTCAGATTCCTTCTGTTGTCAGGATCAACCCCAAATATTCCACTTCTTTTATGTGGAAAACACTCTTATCCAGGCGTAACCTTATTCCTGCTTTCTGGAGTGCATGTAGGATCTTCTTGACATGCTGTTTATACTCCTCCAAGGTTCCATTGGTGTATACCAAGACATTGTCAATATAAGCGGTGACAAATATGTCCAGGTATTGTCGGAGGACAGTGTTAATAAGTGATTGGAATGTCGCCGGTGCATTCGTAAGGCTGAATGGCATCACAGTATACTTGTAGTGCCCGTACCTCATACGAAAGGCTGTCTTCCATTCTTCGCCGTCTTTCATCCTAACCAGGTTGAAAGCACCTTGAATGTTGAACTTGGTAAACTATTTGGCTCCTTGGATCCAGTCTTGGATTTCTGATATCAATGGCAGTGGGTAGCAGTTTTTCACTGTAATCACATTTAGCTGCTGATAATCAACACACAGTCGAAGTTTGCTGTCTTTCTTTGGCACAAACAATATTGGGTATCCAGCTGGTGATGTTGAAGGTCTTATGAACTCTTTCACTAGGTTCTTGTCCAGGTAGTCTCTCAGGGCCTCAAGCTCTTTTGCTGACAGAGTGTAGATAGGGCTGTATGTGGGTTTTTTTCTGTCTTCCAGCGGAATCTTGTGGTCCCACTCCTGATGTTCTGGTAGTGTCACAATCACTGTTTCTTCGAACATCTCCTGGTATTCTTTATACTCACTTGGCAACTGCGGTGCCTGAGTCTCGCCCACGGTGTCTTGTGTGGTGCAAAGTTGTTGTGTTCGGGGTTTCATCCAGGCCACACAGGCCTGCCCACACTGGTGGTATTTCTTCCAGCGTGTCAGTGAGATTTCTTTAATCATCACCCCTGGTTCTGACGTAACCAGTGTTCTGTCCGGAAAGACTAGTTGCCTTCTTTTCCAGTCAATCCTTGGGTTTTGTTTTTCCAACCACAGAAGTCCCAATATAACTTTGTGTGGTATCCAGACCAAGTCGAATTCCTCTGTTCTGATCGTTGTGCCATAGACACTCAGTCTCAGGCTCTTGGTCTCCTTCATCACTCATCCCTTGTCCTTGGAGAGTGGTGTTCCATCCACTACCGTCAACTGGTAGGGGTCTTTCTTGCCTTGGACTGGAACCTTGTTTCTTCTGGCAAAGCTTTCTGACATGAAGTTGCCAGTCACACCAGAGTTGATCATAGCCTTAGCCAACCACCCATTGACTCTGATCTTGATGTGAAAGTGCGGGCTGCAGGCTGTTGCGTCAAGGCTCAGCTTGACTCCTTCCTTCTGGGGTGTTGTCTTGCCTGCTCTTCCAGCCCTGGTTTTGAAGAGCGCTGCTAGTTTTTTGAGCTGCCTAGGCCCTGGGCCTGGCGCTCTACTGTGTGTTGTTTGCATCGTGTGGTGGTGCATCGTTCCCCCAGGTCTTGGTTGCAATCATCAGCAATGTCTCTGACCTGTGTGATGCTGAGGGTATTGTCAACCCATCGTGGTACTTGCGTCTCCCCTATTTCTGATAGGGTTGTGTCCTGTCATCAAAGGACAGGTTTGTTGGGGACTGGTGGTGGCTGGGCTTCCTCGTCGTCAACCCATTCCTCCATATAGCCAGTTGTGTCAAACTCGGAGATCAGGTCGTCCTCCCAGTGGATTCCATCAACCTTCCTTCAGACCTTGTCAAGGTGGTCCAAGGTTTCTTGGAGCATGTTCTCAAGTTTTTTGGCGTGTTGTCAGAGGTTGTCCTCCTCTCTGAGGAGTGCCGCCTCAGGGCGATTGTGGGGCAGTGTGTCTTGGGGGGCTCTCTGGGGCTCCTCTGTCTCCCTGCCTTTCCAGGCACTTGTGGTGTTCAACTGCTTCCCTTTGCCCTTCTTGTTCTTCTTCTTGCTCCTGCAGTTCACCGCAAGGTGGCCCACTTTCTGACAGTTGTAACACTTCTGTGTCTCCTTCTTTTGTGGTTCCACCACATCGATTTCCATGGGTACCAAGCTGTAGTTATCTTTGGCAGGTGTTGGCTTTTTCTTCACCCATGGTTTTGTCTGCTTGCCTCACTTCTCAAGCTCTCTCTCGAACTGTCAGTCGTCGATGCGAGCTGCAGTCTTGATCATTTTGTAGAGCTTGGTTGGTCAGTCTCCTCACGCGATGTCATCCTTGACTTGTTCCTTGAGGCCTTGGTAGAATAGTGCTGTTAGTGCACTGTCCCCCCACTGGGTCCTCACTGCTAGTTGTTGGAACTTCACCGCGAATTCCGATGCTGATCCAGTTTGCCGCATGTTACGACCCAGGAGGAACACAGTCTTTATATACTCACAGAAAGCAGCAGACAGGATACTGGACGGAAGTACCAGACAGCGTGACACGGGAACCAGTCACGTGACTGGCGAGACAAACCAGGGGGTGCTCGCCGCAGCATGCATATGCACGAACAAGTGAGCAAAGTGAGCAGAGCTCACCCAGCTTGCTGCAGTGTGCATGAAAAGTGAGCAAAGTGAGCAGAGCTCACCCAGCTCACCACAGCGTGCATGAAAAGTGAGCAAAGTGAGCAGAGCTCACCCAGCTCACTGCAGTGTGCATGAAAAGTGAGCAAAGTGAGCAGAGCTCACTCTGCTCACGAACTGGGCACTATATAGCCAGGCGATAGTTCCCCTATGGAACAATTGTCTTCAACTCATGTTGTGATCCAGACAACTAGATCTACTTCAATACAATCCTTTTGTACGAAGCTGTTGATCAGGTGTCACCACCACCATGTTCCACCAAACCCCTTCGCGCTCCTTGACACTCCTCTCCTGCGAGAACCAACCCGCCTTCCACCTCTCACCCTAATCCTATACTCGGATAGGACAGTACAGTACAGACTGCAACACTTTGAAGACCCTCAAGGATGAGTACCTCAGGAGCAACCAACCCCAACTTCCCAGATGGAAAGATTAGCGTCGCCAAGCCAGACCTGTTCTACAGCGAAAGAAACAAGGTCGAAGACTGGCTTATGCAACCCCAAGTCTACTTTCAATTCCAACCAGAGACGAGGCTGCCTAAGGAAAAGTGGCCCCTCTTCGCAACCACTTACATGAGAGGCAATGCCTATCGATGGATCAAGCCCTACGTCAACAAACATCTCTCAGGAAACAGAGACCACGACAGCACAACAGAATGGATGACAAAATAGACATGATTCAAGGACAAGATCAAAAGGATCCTTGGACTATCTAACAAAGACAAAGTGGCTATACAAATGATCCAGCACATCAAACAACAACACTCAGCCGCAGAGTACACCACGCAGTTCAAACAATACTCAGTACTGACTGACTGGGACGACAACGCCCTGATGGTCATGTACTGACGTGGACTCAAGGAAAACATGAAGGATGAAATCACCTTTGACGGACGAGCAGTTGACACACTGGATGAACTCATCGCACAAGCAATCAACATTGATGACAAACTATTCGAGCGAGCGATGGAGAAACACCACAACGGAGGATACAGCCACCCCGCATGGCATGTGAGCAACCACTACAAGCTGCCTAACAAGGCACCACCACATGACCTATATGGCTATGCACCCATGGAACTGGATGCAGTCCACCACAAGGGAAGGTTCACGAAGGGAAGGAACAACAAAAAGAGGAAAGCACTGAAGTGCTATGCCTGTGGCAAGCTAGGCCACATGGCGAAAGACTGTTGTTCAAAGAACAAGGTGCACTGACAGCAACTTAATACGCTCGACGGAGACTGGAATGTCATCAAGCCAGAGGACTCACCAGGAGAGGCTTAGCTATCCCTTGAACAATAGGACAACTACAATCAGACATTGGAAGCAGCCCACCAACTGGCAACATCAGGAGGCAAGGACCTACCAGAACTAACAGGTCAGGACAAGGGACAGGAGCCCTTAACCACCTCTGATAGGGACTGAGACGAACCCGTGTCTATCAAAGAAGAAATACCACAAGGAAGCTATGCTTACAGCATGGACCCATGAAATCTACGGCACAGTGAACTACAGTGGAGGTTTTGCACGAGGCACTACTGCACCTACCACGAACAACTACAAAGGTACAGAGGACATTCACCCTACCACGCCACCTGCCACAAGCATTGGGTCAATTGCGAGAAGGATGCGTGTGAGATCCATCTTTGGGACAAACGCCAACACACCGCATTCCCCGGGCACACACATGATTGGCACAAACACCTCATGTTCCTACAGCAAGGCAACAACTACAACTGCTACATCAACAATTGGCAGTACTGCCTCAAGCCTGGATGTGACAAGCATCAGCAAGACAAATTCATGAACAGATTCCTCAGAACTGATGGGAATGGCTGGACCCATTGCCCAGTCAGTGGTAAGACACTTCGATCAGGAAAAGACTGAACTCCCTTGTCAAGAGGTGACATCGGGAGCTCAACAACATGACCCCTAGCAACGCAAAGCACCTGCGATTGCCTGTGTCACTATACGCCAACACGCTGATACGGACATACGCACTTGTTGACTCTGGAGCCAGTGGGAACTACATTTCAAGACAACTTTACGATACCCTCGGCACTGGAAGGAGACGCAAGCAGCAGCCCTATCAGCTTGCGATGGCAAATGGACAGACAGAGCTAGTCTGCCATGAGACGCAGCCAATGGAAATAGTTACCGGACACCATGCTGAAAGGATCCACCTTGATATCGTCAAGTTGGCTACTCAGGATATCTACTTGGGGATGCCTTGGCTAAAGAAGCACAACCCAGTTGTTAACTGGAAGACAGGAGTACTCACATTTAGGAACTGCACTAACAACACAGCTCGGACCTGTTACCAGCCGCAGAAGGTGTGGACAGATGAGGGAAGGAGTCCTCAGTGGAACCTCACCGACAGAAAGGACAACTCTCAAAAGAAGAGGTCCACCTTGACAGGCACACCCCGGAACCAGGTGGCCAAACAGTCAGAGATGAAGAGAGAGGAAGTTGTTAACCCTCTGGAGATCCCTGAAGAGTACTGACCTGGGTATGATAACCTCTTTCAGGAAGAGACAACAACAGCAGCGTTGCCTAAGCACCAACCTTGGGATCATGAGATCAAGTTGCAACCAGGGACAGAGCCAGGATTTGGACCAATTTACCAGTTATCAGAGAAAGAGCTCCAAGTACTTTGTGAGTACCTGGAGGAAAACCTGAAAAAGGGTTTCATTCAAGAATCTCAATCACCAGCAGGATACCTGATACTATTTGCACTAAAGAAAGACGGAAGTCTTCAACTTTGTGTGGACTACAGGAAACTCAACAACATTACCATCAAGAACTGATATCTGTTGCCAAATGCGAACAAATTGCGAGACAGGATCAGCCAAGCTACAATCTTTACCAAGCTGGACTTGAAAGGAGCATACAACCTGATACGCATGAAAGAAGGAGAAGAATGGAAGACAGCCTTCAGAACCCGATACAGGCACTACAAGTATCTGGTTATGCCATTCGGACTCACAAACACACCAGCAACATGTCAAGCATTGATCAACAACATCATCAGAGCACACCTGGACCAAACAGCTATCACCTACCTGGACGACATTCTTGTCTACTCGAACACACAACAGGAACATACCAAACATGTGAAGGATGTTCTACGATGCCTACAAGAGGCAGGGCTCAAGCTCAACCCGAAGAAATGCGAGTTCAACAAACTGGAAGTTGAATTCCTTGGATACATCATAGGGATTGAAGGGATCAAGATTGACCCTGAGAAAATCAAAGTGATTCAGCAATGGCCAACACCGACATCAAACTACTCACAGATGGCAACACCACTGACAGAACTCACAAAGAAGGACGTGGAGTACCGGTGGACAGAGAAACAACAAAAAGTATTCTAACAGCTCAAGAACACTTGCGCCAAGGAACCAGTTCTCCTCAACTTCAAGACAGGCCAACCGACACAAATCAAGATGGACACTTCAGATCAGGCAGTGGGAGCATGTCTATGCCAACAGGCAGATGGCAAGTGGCACCCAGTTGCCTACTACTCACGAAAGATGACACAAGTAGAACGAAACTATGATATCCATGATAAAGAGCTACTGGCAGTTGTCAACACACTTGAACACTGGAGAGTGTACACGGAAAGCAGTTCTGAACTCACCATTCTCACAGACCACAAGAATCTGACAACATTCACGACAACCAAGAAGCTGAACAGACAGCAAGTCAGATGGGCTGAACTCCTAGGGCAACACAAGTTCAAGATCTTGTACACTCCTGGACAAGACAATGGGAGAGCAGACGCACTACACTGACAAAAAGACCACATGGAAGATGATGAACGCCAAGGAATGATCTTACAGCAGGACCAGCAAGGAAACCTGGTGCCCCAGCCACAGATCAACAAGCTCACGGCAGAAGACACTGAAGAACTAATAAGGAACTACCACGACAATCCAGCACATAGTCACCCAGGAATCTCCAAAACCACAGACCTTATCCAACGGGCAGGGAACAATGTTATTAACCTCCGACAACATGTCACAAACTACATCAGCAAGTGTCTACTATGCCAGAAAAACAAATATGGAAGACACAAGCCATATAGAGAAGGACACCTGAACACAATACCGAGAGGCCTGTGGGAAGACATGTCAATGGACTTCATCACAAAGCTACCCAAGTCTAAAGACCCAGTCACAGGAATCACCTACAACTTGATTATGGTGATAGTGGACAGATTCACAAAATATCTAATAACAGTACCACTCAAGGAGACCCACACAGCAGAACAGTTGGGACACCTCTTACTGGACAGACTAGTCAGAGACCACGGAGTTCCAATCACAATCATTACAGACAGAGATAAACTCTTCACATCCAACTACTGGAAGACAATCAGTGCAGCCATGGGAACAAAACCCAAAATGTCTACGGCCTATCACCCACGAACTGACAGCCAGACAGAGTGAGCGAACCAAGTCCTGGAGACTTACCTACAGCATTACATCAACAAAACCCACAGCAATTGGGTACAGTTATTACTGGTGGCACAGCTGGCAATCAACCAGCACAGATCAGACTCAACAAAGGAATCGCCATTTTTTGCCAATTTTGGATGACATGCAAACATCAGGATGCCAAGCAGAGCTTCACCAAACGCGGAGAAAGCACTCCAACACAACAAGCTCCTACGACAAACGCACACGATGATGAGGCACTACCTTCAAGAGACCTCAGAAAGAATGCAACGCCAAATGGACAAGAAATTGAAAATAGCACCTCAGCTAAAGAAGGGGGATAAAGTCTACCTCCTCACAAGAAATTGGAAAACAAAGAAACCAAGAACAAAGAAACTGGACCATGTTAAGGTCGGACTATTTTCAGTCGAAGAAAGAACCAGACCAGTCAACATCAGACTGCGACTACCAAGAGACGCTCGGGTACACCCAAACTTTCATATATTGATGATTGAACCAGCTGACCAGAGCACACCCTTGCAGGAAACATTCCATTACCAACCTGAAGAAGAACAAGAGTTTGAGGTTGAACAGATCCTGGCTAGGAAAGGTCAGCAATACCTCGTCAAGTGGAAAGGATACCCAGACTCAGAAAATACCTGGGAACCACTCAAGAACCTCGTGAACTGCCAGCTTCTTCTGCGACAGTTTCGGCAGGAGCAGGACTGAACAGCTCGGCCTGCAGGAGGGACACGTCAATGACTGATCAAGTCAAATCCTCGCCATCTGACTCCATCTCTTTCACCAAGCACTGAAGCTTCTGCCTCGCACAGACCTCGGCACCCTCCAACACCTTTCACTTCCGAGACAGACAAGCCTGCACTGTGGCAAGTTGTTCAAAGAGTGCATCACGTGTTGCCTTGTCAGCGGCAACATCCTCACAGAGGTTGTCCTGGGACATGTTCAAAGATTCCCAGGACACAGAGACACAAGACCTTCCACGCCGAGTGCACGCAGCACATTTCAACTTATCGTCTTCTCCCAGCATCTGGAAGCACAGACAACCACAGAGAACACAAAAGTCGCAGGGTGTACGCGAAACAAAACCCTGATCGCAGATTTGAGCAGCCAGCTGAGTTCAGCTAACAGTCGCACATGAATTTGGAGGCATGACCAGATTTCATCAAGATGATGAAAGATGGAGAGGAGGATAGTGTTACGACCCAGGAGGAACACAGTCTTTATATACTCACAGAAAGCAGCAGACAGGATACTGGACAGAAGTACCAGACAGCGTGACACGGGAACCGGTCACGTGACCGGCGAGACAAACCAGGGGGTGCTCGCCGCAGCATGCATATGCACAAACAAGTGAGCAAAGTGAGCAGAGCTCACCCAGCTCGCCGCAGCGTGCATGAAAAGTGAGCAAAGTGAGCAGAGCTCACCCAGCTCGCCGCAGCGTGCATGAAAAGTGAGCAAAGTGAGCAGAGCTCACCCAGCTCACTGCAGCGTGCATGAAAAGTGAGCAAAGTGAGCAGAGCTCACTCTGCTCACGAACTGGGCACTATATAGCCAGGCGATAGTTCCTCTATGGAACAATCATCTTCAACTCATGTTGTGATCCAGACAACTAGATCTACTTCAATACAATCCTTTTGTATGAAGCCGTTGATCAGGTGTCACCACCACCACATTCCACCAAACCCCTTCGCACTCCTTGACACTCCTCTCCTGCGAGAACCAACCTGCCTTCCACCTCTCGCCCTAATCCTATACTCGGATAGGACGGTACAGTACGGACCGCAACACCGCAGTGCTTGGAGCTTTTGTTCCACATCCCTTTCCTTGTCAAGGATCCCAAACGTCTTTCTCATGGCTGTCTTAAAGGTTTTCAAGCTTCCCATGACCTGTCGGGTATTGTCTTCTTGCTTCTTGGGGTCTGCCTGATTGTCTAGGTAATCCCTTAAGTAGACGTTGAACCAAGCGAAGGCTGGTCCTTCCAGGTAGGAGGCTGCAAATAGCACCTTCTCCTGGTCTGTCGGGAACTGGGCTGTGTTGAACCCATAGTAGAGCTCCAGTTGTGAGAAGAACAACTCCAGTCCTCCCCTGGATCCATCGTACCTCTTCGGGGCACCTACCTTCAAGGGCTTCGGGGGTAGGTTAACAATAGGTGCCGCCTGGACAGCCTGGGCCTGAGCTGCCTGAGCAGCCTGGGCTTGGGCCGCCTGAGAAGGGGTAGGGCTTTGTGGATCCACCATTGTATCAAGTCAGTGTCCTGTATGTTAGAGGCTGAATCTGTTAAAGGCTGGGCCAGGTTCACACAGAAACTGGTACAGTCTGTTGCTTTGTAGGGCGGATTCTAGACAGGGACTCGGTAGAGGAATAGACAGGTGGGGTAACTCTCCTGTGCTATTGTCTCAGTACGATGGATTTGTATTGTGTATTGTGTTCAGCCTGGAGAGCTAATCCCTCCGGGCCCTTTGGGGGGTCTTTATACAGATGCCCCAAGGGGGGCGTCTCCTCGAGGGGTATCATCCTTTTGCGTGGACGAGCTCCTTGCTTAGCTCCTGCTCGTCCACCAGACAAGCTCCTCGCTTAGCTCCTGCTCGTCCACCAGACAAGCTCCTCGCTTAGCTCCTGCTCGTCCACCGGACAAGCTCCTCGCTTAGCTCTTGCTCGTCCACCGGATCGGTCGGATGTTGTTCTGTATGACTAACACTCCTCCCTCGCTTACCTGGGCTGTTCCGGCCTAGGCCTTAACAACTTTCCAATTTTTTGTGAGAAGGTAGACTTTATCCCCCTTCTTCAGCTGAGGTGCCATTTTCAATTTTTTGTCCATTTGGTGTTGCATCTTTTCTGAGGTCTCTTGAAGGTAGTGCCTCATCATCGTGTACGTTTGTCGTAGGAGCTTGTCATGTTGGAGTGCTTTCTCTGTGTTTGGTGAAGCTCTGCTTGGCATTCTGATGTTTGCGTGTTGTCTAAAATTGGCAAAGAATAGCGATTCCTTTGTTGAGTCTGATCTGTGCTGGTTAATTGCCAGCTGTGCCACTGGTAATAGCTGTACCTAATTGCTGTGGGTCTGGTTGATGTAATGCCGCAAATAAGTCTCCAGGACTTGGTTTGCTCACTCTGTCTGCCTGTCAGTTCATGGGTGATAGGCCGTAGACATTTTGGGTTTTGTTCCCATAGCTGCACTGATTGTTTTCCAGTAGTTGGATGTGAAGAGTTTGTCTCTGTCAGTAATAACTGTAATTGGAACTCTGTGGTCCCTGACCAATCTGTCCAGTAGGAGATGTCCCAACTGCTCCGCTGTGTGGGTTTCCTTGAATGGTACCACTATTAGGTATTTCGTGAATCTGTCCACAATCACCATAATTAAGTTGTAGGTGATTCTGGTGACTGGGTCTTTGGACTTGGGTAGCTTTGTGATGAAGTCCATTGACATGTCTTCCCAAGGGCCTCTTGGTATTGTGTTTGGGTATCCTTCTCTGTATGGCTTATGTCTTCCATGTTTGTTTTTCTGGTATAGTAGACACTTGCTGATATAGCTTATGACATGTTGTCAGAGGTTGATGATATTGTTCTCTGCCTGTTGGATAAGGTCTGTGGTTTTGGTGATTCCTGGGTGACTATGTGCTGGATTATCATGGTAGTTCCTTATTAGTTCTTCAGTATCTTCTGCTGTGAGCTTGTTGATCTGTGGTTGAGGTACCAGGTTTCCTTACTGGTCCTGCTGTAAGATTGTTCCTTGGTGTTCATCATCTTCCATGTAGTTTTTTTGTCAGCTTAGTATGTCTGCTCTCCTATTGTCTTGTCCGGGGGTGTACAAGATCTTGAACTTGTGTTGCCCTAGGAGTTCAGCCCATCTGACTTGCCGTCTGTTCAGCTTCTTGGTTGTCGTGAACGTTGTCAGATTCTTGTAGTCTGTAAGTGTCACGGTTCTGGCCCAGTTGCATATCTGGCACAAGCCACACACCTTGCCGGGAAGTCCCATCTGCACTGTTTGCCTGTTTGCTCCGCCGTTGCCTGATCCCCTGCCTATAAGAACTTCTCCTGCTCCCCCAGCTTCTTCTCTTCTTTTCTCTTTTCCTTCCTCGTCTTTCGCCTTGTATATCAATCCAAGTCTCAAGTCTCAAGCCAAGTCAGGTCAAGGTTACCAAATCAGTTAGGCTTGAGTTCTGCTCTGCCATTGCCTTGTCACAGTAAGAATGGTGAGTTCAGAACTGCTTTCCGCATACACTCTCCAGTGTTCGAGTGCGTTGACGACTGCCAGTAGCTCTTTGTCGTGGATATTATAGTTTTGTTCTGCTTGTGACATTTTGCGTGAGTAGTAGGCAACTGGGTGCTATTTGCCATCTGCCTGTTGGCATAGACATGCTCCCACCACTTGGTCTGAAGTGTCTGTTTTGATTTGTGTTGGCTGGCCTGTCTTGAAGTTGAGGAGAACTGGTTCCTTGGCGCAAGCATCCTTGAGCTGTTGGAATACTTTTTGTTATCTCTCTGTCCACCAGTACTCCACGTCCTTCTTTGTGAGTTCTGTCAGTGATGTTGCTGTCTGTGAGTAGTTCTTGATGAACTGTCAGTTGAAGTTGGCAAATCCTAGGAAGACTTGTACTTCCTTGACTGATGTCAGTGTTGGCCATTGCTGAATCACTTTGACTTTCTCAGAGTCAATCTTGATCTCTTTGATTCCTATGATGTATCCGAGGAATTCAACTTCCAGTTTGTTGAACTTGTATTTCTTCAGGTTGAGCTTGAGCCCTGCCTTTTGTAGGCATCGTAGAATATCCTTCACATGTTTGGTATGTTCCTGTTGTGTTTTCGAGTAGACAAGAATATTGTCCAGGTAGGCAATAGCTGTTTGGTCCAGGTGTGCTCTGATAACATTGTTGATCAATGCTTAACATGTTGTTGGTGTGTTTGTGAGTCCGAATAGCATAACCAGATACTTGTAGTGTCTGTATCAGGTTCTGAAAGCTGTCTTCCATTCTTCTCCTTCTTTCATGTGTATCAGGTTGTATGCTTCTTTCAAGTCCAGCTTGGTGAAGATTGTAGCTTGGCTGATCCTGTCTCACAATTCGTTCGCATTTGGCAACGGATATCAGTTCTTGATGGTAATGTTGTTGAGTTTCCTGTAATCCACACAAAGTTGAAGACTTCTGTCTTTCTTTGGTGCAAATAGTATTGGGTATTCTGCTGGTAATTGAGATTCTTGAATGAAACTCTTTTTCAGGTTTTCCTCCAGGTACTCGTGAAGTACTTGGAGCTTTTTCTCTGATAACTGGTAAATTGGTCCAAATCCTGGCTCCGTCCCTGGTTGTAACTTGATCTTATAATCCCAAGGTTGGTGCTTAGGCAACACTGCTGTTGTTGTCTCTTCCTGAAAGAGGTTATCATACCCAGGTCAGTACTTTTCAGAGATCTCCAGAGAGTTAACAACTTCCTCTCTCTTCATCTCTGACTGTTTGGCCACCTGGTTCTGGGGTGTGCCTGTTGAGGTGGACCTCTTCTCTTGAGAGTTGTCCTTTCTGTCAGTGAGGTTCCACTAAGAACTCTTTCCCTTATCTGTCCACGTCTTCTACGGCTGGTAACAGGTCTGAGCTGTGTTGTTAGTGCAGTTCCTAAACGTGAGTACTCCTGTCCTCCAGTTAACAACTGGGTTGTACTTCTTTAGCCAAGGCATCCCCAAATAGATATCCTGAGTGGCCAACTTGACGATATCAAGGTGGATCCTTTCAGCATGGTGTCCGGTAACTATTTCCATTGGCTGTGTCTTATGGTAGACTAGCTCTGTCTGTCCATTTACTATCATGAGCTGATAGAGCTACTGCTTGCGTCTTCTTCCAGTGCTGAGGGTGTTGTAAAGTTGTCTTGAAATGTAGTTCCCACTGGCTCCAGAGTCAACAAGTGTGTATGTCTGTACTGGCATGTTGGCGTGTAGTGACACAGGCAATCACAGGTGCTTTGCGTTACTAGGGGTCATGTTGTTGAGCTTCTGATATCACCCCTTGACAAGAGAGTTCAGTCTTTTCCTGATTGAAGTGTTTTTCCACTGACTGGGTAATGGGTCCAGCCATTCCTATCAGTTCTGAGGAATCTGTTCATGAATTTATCTTGCTGATGCTTGTCACATCCAGGCTTGAGGCAGTACTGCCAATTGTTGATGTAGCAGTTGTGGTTGTTGCCTTGCTGTAGGAATATGAGGTGTTTGTGCTAATCATGTGTGTGCCCGGGGAATGTAGTGTGTTGGTGTTTATCCCAGAGATAGATCTCACACACATCCTTCTTGCAATTGACCTATGTTAAAGGCCGGGCCGGGTTCACACAGAAACTGGTACGGTCTGTTGCTTTGTAGGGCAGATTCTAGACAGGGACTTGGTAGAGGAATAGACAGGTGGGGTAACTCTCCTGTGCTATTGTCTCAGTACGATGGATTCATATTGTGTATTGTGTTCAGCCTGGAGAGCTAATCCCTCCGGGCCCTTTGGGGGGTCTTTATACAGATGCCCCAAGGGGGGGGGTCTCCTTGAGGGGTATCATCCTTTTGCGTGGACAAGCTCCTCGCTTAGCTCCTGCTTGTCCACCGGACAAGCTCCTCGCTTAGCTCCTGCTTGTCCACCGGACAAGCTCCTCGCTTAGCTCTTGCTTGTCCACCAGATCAGTCGGATGTTGTTCTGTATGACTAACACTCCTCCCTCACTTACCTGGGCTGTTCTGGCCTAGGCCTTAACACTATCCCCTCTCTCCAAGGGTTCTGTCCTCAGATCCTTTTCGTTCCTGCTCCTCTTTTGCCATGAACCAAAGCCAGACAACTTGAACTTGTCGTCGCAGTTTTCTCTCTTGTTGTATTGGCAAAATAGGCAAGGAATCGAAAATCGCATGTGGTGCTTGTTGTCGCGACCACGCCAAGTGTGTCATGAGCTCTGCGTCATCTTTTTGTTGTCGGTGTGTTGAGAAGGGTTGTCACTGCGACCTTCATCTCTCGGAATCAGAATGGAAGAAGATGGAGCTTGAGCGCAAGCAGCTCAAGGCTCAGCTGCGGGAGACTGATGACCAATTGTCAAAGTTGCTTCCCCAGCAGATCCACCTCTGCCGGCAGCTGGGTCGTCTCTCACAGAAGGAGGCTGATGCCATCTGTCGTGAGCTGTCAGCCATCAAGGATCAAGAGTCCCTTGATGCTCAGGAACAAGAGGCCCTCCGCGTTATCCGTGAACAGGAGGTCTGTCAGGCTGCTGCTCCGCTGTCCTTTGAGGACATCTTCTCTTCGGAGGCTTTGGCTTCTCTCAAGCTGTTGTCTCCATCAGACCTGGTCGCTGCGGGTTTGCTTGGTGGTAATCCACCAGCTTCTGGTTCATCACAGAGCTGAAGTTTTCGGTTGGTTCCCACAAATTCTCCTCTTCATCAAATCCTAACCACTTCACCAGGTACTCAGTTTTCCGTCTATTTCTTTGACTATCCAGGATTCTTTCAACATTGTACTCTTCTTCGTCATCCTCAAAGTTCCATTCTGTCTTGATCTCTGCGTCACTGGGTACTGGTTCAAGCAGCGAGACGTGGAATACTCAGTGTATCCTTACTTTTCGTGGCAGTCTCAGTCAATAGTTGACCTTCCCAGTGCACTTCTCAATTTCGAATAGTCTGATTCGTACATGGTCCAGCTTTTTGCTTGGTCACTTTGAGCACAGGTTTTTTGTTGATAGGTAGACCTTATCCCCCCTTTCCAGGGTTGGTCTCTTCAACCTTTTGTCGTGTAATCAGCGGGCGGTGGTGTTCTGGGCACAGTTGATTGTTGTTTTCATCATCTTGTGCATAGCAGCAAGTTTGCTAACATTGACAATGTTGCCTCCTGCTGTTGCCTGCCATTGGGGGTTTCTTCCGTAGTTCGCAAAGAACAGTGTTGTCCCTGTCACGCTGTGTTGCTGGTTGTTGTACGCAAACTGGGCTATTGGTAGCAGTTCCACCCAGTTATCCTGCTGGTGGTTGATGTAGTGTTGTAGATACTGCTCTATTGTCTGGTTAGTCCGCTCAGTTTGTCTGTCGGTTTGTGGGTGGTAGGCTGTTGACATCCTTGTATCAATGCCAAGTTGCCTTGTCCACGTGTTCCAGAATTTCGAGGTGAAGAGTTTGTCTCGATCTGAGATAATTGTCTTTGGTAGCCCTCGGTGGCTTACCAGCTCTTTGAGTAGGACACTCGCAAGTTTGTTCGCGGTTCCTGACTCTTTCCACAGGACCAGGTGGGTGTATTTGGTGAGCTTGTCAACAACCACCAAAATGCTATCGTATACCACCTTTGTTGCTGGGTCTGTTGACTTTGGCAACTTGACCACAAAATCTATCATGATAGTTTCCCATGGTGCCTCGGGTAGGTCTATTTGCTGTGCCTGCCCGTAGGGCTTATGCCTTGATGGTTTGTTCTTCGCGCACTGTTCGCAGTTGCGGATGAACTCTATCACCTTGCGCTTCATTCTGTCGAAGCGGTAGTTCCTTTGGATTTTCTCCAAGGTTTTATCTTGCCCGGGGTGTCTGTGCAAAGGCCTGTCATGGTGCCTCTGGATCACCTCCTCTTGTGCTCTTTCTGGCACAATTTCCTTTTTGTTTGCTGTCTTGTGGCCAAGGGTAAGGAGTAGACTCTTTGTTTCTGTTGTTGCCAGTTGGGGTTGGGTATAGACCAGGGTTTGTTCTTTTGTTGCTAGGATTGGGTGTTCCTCTGTTGTTTTCTCATCCATCAGGTCTGGTCGCCTGCTGAGAGTGTCCACTCAAGCATTTTCAGTGCCCTTCTGGTAGAGGATTTGGAAGTTGTATAATGCTAACAACTCTGCCCATCAAACTTGTCATCAGTTTAGCTTCTTTGTTGTTGTGAAGTAAGCTAAGTTCTTGTGGTCTGAGTACATGTCTACCGTGTATTTTGCCCCCTCCAAGTAAGGCCTCCATTCTTGGAATGCGTCAACGATTACTAACAACTCTTTGTTGTGAACATCGTACCTCAGTTCTGGGCCAGAGAACTTTCTCGATCAATACGTGACAGGGTGTAAGCGGTTGTCGGCGTCTGGTTGACACAAGCAGGATCCCAATGCTTGGTCCGAGGCATCAGTTTCCAGAATGATCCTCTTCTCGGGATCAAATGATGCCAAAATGGGTGTGGAGATGAATTTATTCTTCAACTCCCGGAAGGCCACTTGTTGGCTCTCCCCCCACCTGAAAGATTTGTTCTTTCTGGTTAACTCTGTCAAGGCTACTGCTGTTCTTGAGTAGTCCTTGATGAATCATCAGTAGAAGTTTGCAAATCCTAGGAAGGATTGTACTTCTTTGAGGTTTTTGGGTGTTGGCCAGTCTTGTACTGCTGCTGTCTTTGTGTCGTCCATTCGGATTCCTTCTGTTGTCAGGATCGACCCCAAATATTCCACTTCTTTTGTGTGGAAAACACTCTTATCCAGGCGTAACCTCATTCCTGCTTTCTGGAGTGCATGTAGGATCTTCTTGACATACTGTTTATACTCCTCCAAGGTTCCATTGGTGTATACCAAGACATCGTTGATATAAGCGGTGACAAATATATCCAGGTATTATCAGAGGACAGTGTTAATAAGTGATTGGAATGTCACCAGTGCATTCGTAAGGCTGAACAGCATCACAGTATACTTGTAGTGCCTGTACCTTGTACGAAAGGCTGTCTTCCATTCTTCGCTGTCTTTCATCCTAACCAGGTTGAAAGCACCTTGAATGTTGAACTTGGTAAACTATTTGGCTCCTTGGATCCGGTCTTGGATTTCTGATATCAATGGCAGCGGGTAGCAGTTTTTCACTGTAATCATATTTAGCCACTGATAATCAACACACAGTTGAAGTTTGCCATCTTTCTTTGGCACAAACAATATCGGGTATCCAGCTGGTGATGTTGAAGGTCTTATGAACTCTTTCACTAGGTTCTTGTCCAGGTAGTCTCTCAGGGCCTCAAGCTCTTTTGCTGACAGAGCGTAGATAGGGCTGTGTGTGGGTTTTTTTCTGTCTTCCAGCGGAATCTTGTGGTCCCACTCCTGATGTTCTGGTAGTGTTGTGATCGCTGTTTCTTCGAACATCTCCTGGTATTCTTTATACTCACTTGGCAACTGCGGTGCCTGAGTCTCACCCACGGCGTCTTGCGTGGTGCAAAGTTGTTGTGTTTGGGGTTTCATCCAGGCCACACAGGCCTGCCCGCACTGGTGGTATTTCTTCCACTATGTCAGTGAGATTTCTTTAATCGTCACCCCTGGTTCTGACGTGACCAGTGTTCTGTCCGGAAAGACTAGTTGCCTTCTTTTCCAGTCAATCCTTGGGTTTTGTTTTTCCAACCACGGAAGTCCCAATATAACTTTGTGTGGTATCTGGACCAAGTTGAATTCCTCTGTTCTGATTGTCATGCCATGGACACTCAGTCTCAGACTCTTGGTCTCCTTCATCACTTGTCCCTTGTCCTTGGAGAGTGGTGTTCTGTCCACTACCGTCAACTGGTAGGGGTCTTTCTTGCCTTGGACTGGAACCTTGTTTCTTCTGGCAAAGCTTTCTGACATGAAGTTACCAGTCGCACCAGAGTTGATCATGGCCTTAGCCAACCACCCATTGACTCTGATCTTGATGTGAAAGTGCGGGCTGCAGGCTGTTGCGTCAAGGCTCAGCTTGACTCCTTCCTCCCGGGGTGTTGTCTTGCCTGCTCTTCCAGCCCCGGTTTTGAAGAGTGCTGCTAGTTTTTTGAGCCGCCTAGGCCCTGGGCCTGGCGCTCTACTGTGTGTTGTTTGCATTGTGTGGTGGTGTATCGTTCCCCCAGGTCTTGGTTGCAATCATCAGCAATGTCTCTGACCTGTGTGATGCTGAGGGTATTGTCAACCTATCGTGGCACTTGCATCTCCCCTATTTCTGATAGGGTTGTGTCCTGTCGTCAAAGGACAGGTTTGTCAGGGACTGGTGGTGGCTGGGCTTCCTTGTCGTCAACCTGTTCCTCCATATAGCCGGTTGTGTCAAACTCGGAGATTAGGTCGTCCTCCCAGTGGATTCCATCAACCTTCCTTCAGACCTTGTCAAGGTGGTCCAAGGTTTCTTGGAGCATGTTCTCAAGTTTTTCAGTGTGTTGTCAGAGGTTGTCCTCCTCTCTGAGGAGTGCCGCCTCAGGGTGATTGTGGGGCAGTGTGCCTTGGGAGGCCCTCTGGGGCTTCTCCGTCTCCCTGCCTTTCCAGGCACTCGTGGTGTTCAACTGCTTCCCTTTGCCCTTCTTGTTCTTCTTCTTGCTCCTGCAGTTCACCGCGAGGTGGCCCACTTTCTGACAGTTGTAACACTTCCGTCTCCTTCTTTCGTGGTTCTGCTGCATTGATTTCCATGGGTACCAAGCTGTAGTTATCTTTGGCAGGTGTTGGCTTTTTCTTCACCCATGGTTTTATCTGCTTGCCTCACTTCTCAAGCTCTCTCTTGAACTGTCAGTCGTCGATGCGAGCTGCAGTCTTGATCATTTTGTAGAGCTCGGTTGGTCAGTCTCCTCGCATGATGTCATCCTTGACTTGTTCCTTGAGGCCTTGGTAGAATAGTGCTGTTAGTGCACTGTCTCCCCACTGGGTCCTCACTGCTAGTTGTTGGAACTTCGCCGCGAATTCCGATGCTGATCCAGTTTGCCGCAGTGCTTGGAGCTTTCATTCTGTATCCCTTTCCTCGTCAAGGATCCCAAACATCTTTCTCATGGCTGTCTTAAAGGTTTTCAATCTTCCCATGACCTGTCAGGTATTGTCTTCTTGCTTCTTGGGGTCTGCCTGATTGTCTAGGTAATCCCTTAAGTAGATGTTGAACCAAGCGAAGGCTGGTCCTTCCAGGTAGGAGGCTGCAAATAGCACCTTCTCCTGGTCTGTCGGGAACTGGGCTGTGTTGAACCTATAGTAGAGCTCCAGTTGTGAGAAGAACAACTCCAGTCCTCCCCTGGATCCATCGTACCTCTTCGGGGCACCTACCTTCAAGGGCTTCAGGGGTAGGTTAACAATAGGTGCCGCCTGGACAGCCTGGGCCTGAGCCGCCTGAGCAGCCTGGGCTTGGGCCACCTGAGAAGGGGTAGGGCTTCGTGGATCCACCATCATATCGAGTCAGTGTCCTGTATGTTAGAGGCTGAAACTGTTAAAGGCCAGGCTGGGTTCACACAGAAACTGGTACAGTCTGTTGCTTTGTAGGGTGGATTCTAGACAGGGACTTGGTAGAGGAATAGACAGGTGGGGTAACTCTTCTGTGCTATTGTCTCAGTACGATGGATTTGTATTGTGTATTGTGTTCAGCCTGGAGAGCTAATTCCTCCGGGCCCTTTGGGGGGTCTTTATACAGATGCCCCAAGGGGGGGGGTCTCCTCGAGGGGTATCATCCTTTTGCGTGGACGAGCTCCTCGCTTAGCTCCTGCTCGTCCACCGGACGAGCTCCTCGCTTAGCTCTTGCTTGTCCACCGGATCGGTCGGATGTTGTTCTGTATGACTAACACTCCTCCCTCGCTTACCTGGGCTGTTCCGGCCTAGGCCTTAACAACCTAATGTTTGTGGCAGGTGGTGCGGTAGGGTAAATGTCCTCTGTACCTTTGTAGTTATTCGTGGTAGGTGTAGTAGTGCTTTGTGCAAAACCTCTACTGTAGTTTGCTGTGCCGTAGGTTTTGTGGGTCCATGCTGTAAGCATAGCTTCCTTGTAGTATTTCTTCTTTGATAGACGTGGGTTCATCTCAGTCTCCATCAGAGGTGGTTAAGGGCTCCTGTCCCTTGTCCTGACCTGTCTGTTCTGGTAGGTCCTTGCCTCCTGATGTTGCCAGTTGGTGGGCTACTTCCAATGTCTGATCGTAGTTGTCCTATTGTTCAAGAGATAGCTGAGCCTCTCCTGGTAGATCCTCTGGCTTGATGACATTCCAGTCTCCATCAAGTGTATTTAGTTGCTGTCAGTGCACCTTGTTCTTTGAACAACAGTCTCTCACCATGTGGCCTAGCTTACCACAGGCATAGCACTTCAGTGCTTTCCCCTTCTTGTTGTTCCTTCCTTTTGTGAACCTTCCCTTGTGGTGGACTACATCCAGTTCCATGGGTGCATAGCTATATAGGTCATGTGGCGGTGTCTTGTTAGGCAGCTTGTAGTGGTTGCTTACATGCTATGTGGGGTGGCTGTATCCTCCGTCATGGCATTTCTCCATCGCTTGCTGGAATAGTTTGTCATCGATGTTGATTACTTGTGTGATGAGCTCGTCCAGTGTGTTGACCGCTTATCTGTCAAAGGTGATTTCATCCTTCATGTTTTCCTTGAGTCCATGTCAGTACATGACTATCAGGGCATCAGAAAACTCTTCCCAGAACCACGTTCTTCAAGGACCATCAATTTTGACAAACACCACAGTTTGTCATATGTTCTGGAAAACAGCCGAGTTCCTCTCTGAAACCACCCAAACCTTAAGGTGAAAACCCATCACCTTTGAGAATCACACCTGTTTGTCAAAAGTTGTGATCTTGAATCCACGATCTTCTTCAACAACCAGCAATCTACCCACAACCAGAGAGAGAGTCTCAGGATAAGAGGAATGGTTAGAGTCTGACTGACTCTGGAGCTAGCAGAGTCTTTGGCTCAAGGAAAGTCTAGATAGGGGGTCTGGTCCCTAGTCTAGGTTAATACTTCTAGCTTTGCCCAGAGCTTAGTTGGAAAAAGCTGCCCAGGAAAGTCTAGTCTTGGGGATTGGTCCCAGGACTAGATTATTACTGCTGGGAAACCAGGTGACTCTTCTTTCTGGCAGTACTCTGCAGACAGGAAACACCCAACCAGTGCCAAACAATCTCTAACATGGCTCCCAAGAAGAAAAAACCCACCTTTTCAGAAAGTAACACCAGAGCTACACCAGCTATACTCTCCCAACCAGCTCCCAGTCTGGCTAGCACCCAGTCCAGCTCTCCTACCCCTCAACCAGCTCCCCAGAGTGACTACAAACTAGTAGACTCCTGGATCAAAACTCAACCAGTCCCAGAATCTATTCTGAAAAGCTGGGAAAATATCAAAAAGAACTCCTTCCCTACAGAAGCCCAGTCTAGCTCCACTGGCCTCACCAACAGAATCTTCCAGGAGCTGGAGAATATCAACAAGCGGCTGGACAAACAAGAAGCCAAGCCATCATATGCCCAGGCTGTCCAAAAATCTATTCCAGCACAAATCCCTCTACCTGCAAGAATTCTCAAAGAAGTTCTTGTACATCCTGGTATCCAGCCACCTGACATGGCTAATAGAACTCACATCCAGCTTTTCCAGGCTCTTCAAGACAGACTACCCAGTCCCTACAACAAGCAGGTCAGAGCAGTAAGGAAACTTCCTTCAGGGGATATCCTTATTAACACAGAAAGCCAAGAGACTAAAGTCTTCCTAGAGAAAAACCCTGCCTGGGTATCAGCTATCTTCACAAAGAAAGCAACCATCCAGCTCAAGAGATTTCCAGTTCTGATCCATGGAGTCAGAACAGAAGATATCCAACCTGAAGACCTGGAGAAAACCCGCCAGATAATCCAGAACAGCAACCCATCTCTGAGCAAGCAAATCACCATCCTGAGAGCCTACTGGTCTAAGAAGGCTATAGCTCAAAAGAAGCCAGTTACCTCTCTCCACCTGGATCTGGCTACCCCTGAACAAGCCAATCTTTTGATTGAGAGTGGGCTAGTGCTGGGGCACAGGATGCATGAAGCAGAACCTTTTCTGGCAGACACAGTTATTGCACAATGTTTCAAGTGCTTTGGCTATGGGCACCAAGCACACTTCTGCAAGAACAAAGCTGTGTGTGGTGCCTGTGGAGGCCAGCATGAAAGGAGAGCCTGCCAAGTTCCTGAACAGCTTCTCAAGCCAAAATGCTGCAACTGCAGAGGAGCTCACCCAGCCTGGGCCAGTGTCTGTCCAGTACACCAGGAAGCAGCCAAGAAGGCAAGAGAAGCATGGAACACACGCCCAGGAAAATATGAGATCCCAACAGCTACCTCTGTTCCAGCTCTACAACCCCCCCCAGTTATGTCTTTCCTTCTCTCTCAGTCTCTACCAGGGGGAAAAAACATAAAACAGCTGAGCCAAGCAGAAGCTCAGAGAGACTCAGAGGTGCACTCCCAGAAGTGCAAATTCTTTCTTCAAGATCAGCCAACTCTGGAGGAAAGCTACCAGCTAACTTGTTCAAGATCTTTGATGCTGAGATGTCTGCATGAAAGACACAAAGCTGACACTTCTCCAGTATAATGTGCAAAAAAGCCAATCAGTCCAAGAGCTACTGCTAGCAACCTCAGCTCTTCAAGAGGTGGACATTATTGCACTTCAAGAGCCCTGGAAAAACCCTCACCTAGAAACAAGCACTTCAACTGTTTTCTCTTCCTTTCTTCCTCTCTACTGTTCAGAGATTGGCAGAACACTTTTTCTTATTAATAAAAATCTGAAACTCTCTTCTCTTCATCCTACCTTCTGGAATAAAGACTTTGTTTCTCTTGAAATCTACTTGGAAAACTCTTCTACTTCTCTTTGGGTACATAATCTCTACTTCACCCCATCAAGTCAAGAAAACTACACAGAGGCATCAGAAGCTCTTCTCTGTTTACTCCAAAATGCTTTACAAGAACAAGGACAACATATTCTTCTCACAGACTCAAATCTTCACCACCCAGACTGGTCAAAGAAAAGAAGACTGTACTCTGAGACTGCAAACAAGTTTCAAGACCTAATGAAAGATTTAAATCTGGATTTAGCTATTGCACCTTTCACCCCTACCAGAGCAAGATCTCTTTCTGAAAAACCATGTTCTTCTATTGATCTGTCTTTTATTTCTTCTTCTCTTTCTAACTCTCTGATTTTCTCTAAAGTGGCTCTTCAGTTCTTTCATGGGTCTGACCACAGACCTGTACTAACCTGCCTGGACCTGGATCCTCCAAGGAAAATCTGGAAACCAGAAAGAAACTGGAGAACACTGGACTCAAACCTTGCAAGAGTAGAGTGTGAGAAGCTACACCTGCCCTTCCACTTCCAAGACAAATATGAAGTGGATGAGTACTTGGAGTATCTTGACAACTTTCTCCAAGAAATAGCAAGCAAATCCACACAGCTCCAGAAGCAATCTGGCCACTCAGTTCCCTGGTGGAATCAAGAGATCCAAAACAAGGTTAAAGAGGAAAGAAGAGTAAGAAGAAAAGTGCAAAAAAGGCAAGCAAGTCAAGAGGAACTTGAGCAAGCAACTAAGCTCAAGAAAAAGGCAGTCAGAGATGGAAAACAGAACACTTTCAGACACCAAATCCATGAACTGGCCAGCTCTTCAAAGTTCTGGAAGCTTGCAAAGTGGGGAAAGTCCAAAGCCAACAAGACTCCTGATCTTCCTCTGGTTCCTGACCTGGAAACACAAGAAGGAATAGCCAAAACCTTTGAGGAAAAGACTAAAGCCTTCTCACAACAGTTCTTTCCAAAAGCTCTAGTTCCAGAACCAGGCTCAGAAAGCTCCCAGACTATCTCTGAGATACAGCTCTCCCAGGAGGTAACATGTGAAGAAGTGGAGCAAATTCTGGCCAAGAAGAAACCTTTCACAGCAGGAGGGAGAGATAAGCTGCCAAATGGATTTCTGAGAGCTCTGGGGCCTAGGTTCTGCCAAGCTCTAGCTATTCTGACTTCAACATGCTGGAAACTGGAGTACTTCCCTGAAAGATTTAAGAGTGCAAAAACAGTCTGCTTGAGGAAACCTGGCAAGGGAACCTACAATCAAGCTAAAGCCTGGCGCCCTATAGCTCTGCTAAACACAACAGGCAAGCTGATGGAAGCTATTGCTGCAGCCAGACTAAGCAAGATAGCAGAAGAAGCTGGACTATTGCCAGATATCCAGATGGGCTTTAGGAAAGGAAGATCCACAGAAGCAGCACTTTTCCTTCTAACCTCCCAAGTGGAAAAAGTCTGGAAGGAAGGCATGGTTGCATCCCTACTCTCACTGGATATCTCAGGAGCCTATGACAGAGTTCTCCCCAAGATACTACAGCAAATTCTGAAAAGAAAAGGAATACCTGCCTGGCTAGCTTCCTGGATCTACTCCTTCTGTGATAAGCGCTCTACCACTCTTGTCTTTGATGATTCTGAGTCTTATTCTATTCCTATTCATTGTGGAGTTCCTCAAGATTCTCCATTATCCCCTATTCTTTTTCTATTCTACATTTCTGAATTGCATGAGACTGTGCATACTCCCTCTTCTGGTGTATCTGCCCTGGGGTTTGCAGATGATACAAATCTGCTTGCTTTTAGTCACTCCTTGAAAAGTAACCTTCTGAAGTTAAAGAACACACACCACAAATGTCTATCCTGGGCTGCAAGACATGGAATAGTCTTCTCACCTGAGAAATATGAAATACTTCATTTTTCCAGAAGAAGATCAGACAATCTTCAGCTCAAGCTCAGACTGGGGAATGTGATTCTCAAACCAAAAGAAGAAGTGCGAGTACTTGGAGTGTACCTAGATGCAAAGCTCCACTGGCACAAACACCAGAGGATTATTCTTCAAAAAGCACAGAAAGCACTCTCTTCTCTTTCTAGAACTTCCTATTCTACTTGGAGCTTTCCAGTTCACACATCATGTCTGGTGTACACTGCTATACTGAGATCTCTACTGAGCTATGCAGTGGGGATCTGGTTTAACCCTCTAAGAAAATCCTCCAATATCTCTTCTCTTGTTTCATTTCAAAACAGATGCCTAAGACTTATTGGGGGTGCCTTCAAAGCCACTCCTTCTTTTCTATTAGAGAGTGAGCTTTTTCTTCTACCTCTAGACCTATACTTTAAATTTCGCACTGCCTGTTTTCTTTCTTCTATTCAAAACTCCCCTCTCAAATACTTTCTTGACAGTATCTTTTCCACTATTTCCAGCTATGCCTCTCTCTTGAAGAAACCTTTAAAGGAATCCTCAACTATCTCTCCTAAGTGGAAATTCACTTGGTTAAGTCAAATAACTACTAACCAGGCTAGTTCAAAGAAAGAACTACAAAAGCTCTTTACTAAAGAGTGGGAAGACCAATGGGAAGAGAAGAAAAGAAGAAGCTATCCAGGCTGGCAGACTTTCTGTCAAAAGCCACACAAAAACAATCTGAAGCTCTACAAAGAGTTACAGAAAGCTGAGGCAAGTCTGCTACTGCAAATCAGGACTGGAAGAATTGGTCTGGCAAGTTTTCTTTTCAGAGCTGGAGCTCCTGACTTCCCTACCCCACTATGTGTGTGTGGCCAAGCAGAGGAAACTGCAAAACATATCACCTCTTCATGCTCTCTTTATTCAAGACAAAGACAACAAGTCTCTTTTAATCCCCAAGACTTCACCACTATTATTTCAAACCCAGAGCTACTACAGAAGTTCTTGTACTGGTTTATGTCTTTGAAAAGACTAAACCAGTTTAATCTAGCTTTCAAACTCCACTATTCCCAATCCAATACCTAGATTCTCTTCTCCTACCAGAAACTTCAAGATTCCTTTTGTTACATTCCCTAGTCACACCCTGCCTTCAGTTTTTATCCCTTCAAAGGTTTTCTGAAGGAGTTCACTATTAGCTAGAAGATCTGCATGACTGTAAAGCTACTACCAGTGTAAGAATCAAATAAAATAAAATAAAATAAAAATCAGGGCATCATCATCCCAATCAGTCAGTACTGAGTATTGTTTGAACTGCGTGGTGTACTCTGCAGCTGAGCGTTGTTGTTTGATGTGCTGGATCATTTGTATAGCCACTTTGTCTTTGTTAGATAGTCCAAGGATCCTTTTGATCTTGTCCTTGAATCACGTCCATTTTGTCATCCATTCCGACATGCCATCGTGGTCTCTGTTTCCTGAGAGATGTTTGTTGATGTAGGGCTTGATCCATCAATAAGTATTGCCTCTCATGTAAGTGGTTGCAAAGAGGGGCCACTTCTCCTTAGGCAGCTTTGTCTCTGGTTAGAATTGAAAGTAGACTTGGAGTTGCATGAGCCAGTCATTGACCTTGTTTCTTTCACTGTAGAACAGGTCTGGCTTGGCGACACTAATCTTTCCATCTGGGAATCTGGGGTTGGTTACTCCTGAGGTACTTATCCTTGAGGGTCTTCAAAGTGTTGCAGTCTGTACTGTACTGTCCTATCCGAGTATAGGATTAGGGCGAGAGGTGGAAGGCAGGTTGGTTCTTGCAGGAGAGGAGTGTCAAGGAGTGCGAAGGGGTTTGGTGGAACGTGGTGGTGGTGACACCTGATCAATAGTTTCGCACAAAAGGATTGTATTGAAGTAGATCTAGTTGTCTGGATCACAACATGAGTTGAAGACAATTATTCCATAAGGGAACTATCACCAGACTATATAGTGCTGGCCTGTCAAGACAATCAAGATTGTCTTGACAGTCTTGATGTCAAGACAGGTGAGATTGTCTTGACAGTCCCACCATGTTATGCACCCTGCGTCAAGACTGGTGAGATTGTCTTGATGCTTCCTGCATCCTGCATCAAGACTGGTGAGATTGTCTCGATGCTTCATGCATGCTGTGTCAAGCTGCCTGTGTGTGTCTCGACAGTCACGTGACCCCTTGTTGGTTGGTCACTTGACTTCCATGGTGTCCTCTTGCCTGGCCCGTGGCCTGATTGCTTATAAATAAGTGGCTCCTATCCCAGGGGTCATAACACTGCCATTGATATTGGAAATCCAAGACCAGATCCAAGGAGCTAAATAGTTTACCAAGTTCAATATTCAAGGCACTTTCAACCTGGTTAGGATGAAAGATGGTGAAGAATGGAAGACAGCCTTTTGTACAAGGTACAGGCATTACAAGTATACAGTGATGCTATTCAGCCTTATGAATGCACTGGCAACATTCCAATCACTTATTAACACTGTCCTCCGACAATACCTGGACATATTTGTCACCACCTACATTGACGACATCTTGGTATACACCAATGGAACCTTGGAGAAGCATAAACAGCATGTCAAGAAGATTCTACATGCACTCCAGAAAGCAGGCATGAGGTTACACCTTGATAAAAGTGTTTTCCACACAAAAGAAGTGGAATATTTAGGGTTGATCCTAACAACAGAAGGAATCTGAATAGACAACACAAAGACAGCAGCAGTACAAGACTGGCCAACACCCAAAAACCTCAAAGAAGTACAATCCTTCCTAGGATTTGCAAACTTCTACTGATGATTCATCAAGGACTACTCAAGAACAGCAGTAATCTTGACAGAGTTAACCAGAAAGAACAAATCTTTCAGGTGGGAGGAGAGCCAACAAACAGTCTTCCAGGAGTTGAAGAACAAATTCATCTCCACACCTATTTTAGTATCATTTGACTCTGAGAAAAGGATCATTTTGGAGACTGATGCCTCAGACCAAGCATTGGGATCCTGCTTGTGTCAACCAGACACTGACAACCGCTTACACCCTGTCACATACTGATCAAGAAAGTTCTCTGGCCCAGAACTGAGGTACAATGTTCACAATAAAGAGCTGTTAGCAATCATTGATGTATTCCAAGAATAGAGGCCTTACTTGGAGAGGGTAAAATACACGATAGATGTGTACTCAGACCACAAGAACTTAGCTTACTTCACAACAATGAAGAAGCTAAACTGACAACAAGTTTGATGGGCAGAGTTGTTGGCATCATACAACTTTCAAATCCTCTACTGGAAGGGTACTGAAAATACTTGAGCAGACACACTCAGCAGGTGACCAGACCTGATGGACAAGAAAACAACAGAGGAACACCCAATCCTAGCGACAAAAGGATAAACCCTGGTCTATGCCCAACCCCAACTGGTAACAACTGAAACAAAAGGTCCACTCCTTACCCTTGGCCACAAGGTGGCAAACAAAAAGGAAATTGTGCCAGAAAGAGCACAAGAGGAGGTGATCTGGAGGCATTATGACAGGCCTTTGCACAGACACCCCGGACAAGATAAAACCTTGGAGAAGATCCAAAGGAACTACCACTTTGACAGAATGAAGCGCAAGATGATAGAGTTCATCCGCAACTGTGAACAGTGTGCAAAGAACAAACCATCAAGACATAAGCCCTACAGGCAGGCACAGCAAATAGACCTACCTGAGGCACCATGGGAAACTATCACGATGGATTTCATAGTCAAGTTGCCAAAGTCGACAGACTTAGCAACAAAGTTGGTATACGATAGCATTTTGGTGGTTGTTGACAAGCTCACCAAATACACCCACCTGGTCCTGTGGAAAGAATCAGAAACCACGAACAAACTTGCGAGTGTCCTACTCAAAGAGTTAGTAAGCCACTAAGGGCTACCAAAAACAATCATCTCAGATCAAGACAAACTCTTCACCTTGAAATTCTGGAATATATAGACAAGGTAACTAGGCATTGATACAAAGATGTCAACAGCCTACCATCCACAAACTGACAGACAAACTGAGTGGACAAACCAGACGATGGAGCAGTATCTACAACACTACGTCAGCCACCAGCAGGATAACTGGGTGGAACTGCTACCAATAGCCCAGTTTGCGTACAACAACCGGCAACATAGTGTGACAGGGACAACACTGTTCTTTGTGAACTATGGAAGAAACCCCTGATGGCAGGCAACAGCAGAAGGCAATATTGTTGATATTAACAAACTCGCTGCTATGCACAAGAGGATGAAAACAACAATCAACCGTGCCCAGAACACCACTGCCCGCTGATCACACAACAAAAGGTTGAAGGGACCAACCCTGGAAAGAGGGGATAAGGTCTACCTATCAACAAAAAACCTGCGCTTGAAGTGACTGAGCAAAAAGCTGGACCACGTACAAATCAGACCATTCGAAATTGAGAAGTGCACTGGGGAAGTCAACTATCAACTGAGACTACCACGAAAAGTAAGGATGCACCGAGTATTCCACATCTCACTGCTCGAACCAGCACCCAGTGACACAGAGATTGAGACAGAATAGAACTTTGAGGACGACAAAGAAGAGTACAATGTCAAAAGGATCCTGGATAGTCGAAGAAACAGACAGAAAACTGAGTACCTGGTGAAGTGGTTAGGGTTTGACGAAGAAGAAAATTTGTGGGAACCAACCGAGAACTTCAGCCCTGTGATGAACCAGAAGCTGGTGGATTACCACCAAGCAAACCCGCAGTGACCAGGTCTGACAGGGACAACAGCTCGAGAGAAGCCAAAGTCTCTGAAGAGAAGACATCCTCAAAGGACAGCGGAGTGGCAGCCTGACTGGCCTCCTGTTCGCGGATAATGTGGAGGGCCTCTTGTTCCTGAGCATCGAGGGACTCTTGATCCTTGATAGCTGACAGCTCACAACAGATGGCATCAGCCTTCTTCTGGGAGAGACAACCCAGCTGCCGGCGGAGGCAGATCTGCCGGGGAAGTAACTTTAATAATTGGTCGTCAGTCTCTCGCAGCTGAGCCTTGAGCTGCTCACGCTCAAGTTCCATCTTCTTCCATTCTGATTCTGAGAGATGAAGGTCACAGTAACAACCCTTCTTGACACACTGATGACAAAAAGACGATGCGGAACTCACGACACACTTAGTGTGGTCGTGACGACAAGCACCGCATGTGATTTTCAATTCCTTGCCTATTTTACCAATACAACAAGAAAGAGAACTGCGACAACAAGTTCAAGTTGTCTGATCTTGGTTCATGACAAAAGAGGAGCAGGAAGAAAAAGGATCTGGGGACAGAACTCTTGGAGGGAGGGGATAGTGTTAAGGCCTAGGCCAGAACAGCCTAGGTAAACGAGGGAGGAGTGTTAGTCATACGGAACAACATCTGACCGGTCCGGTGGACAAGCAAGAGCTAAGCGAGGAGCTTGTCCGGTGGACGAGCAGGAGCTAAGCGAGGAGCTTGTCCGGTGGACAAGCAGGAGCTAAGCGAGGAGCTTGTCTGGTGGACGAGCAGGAGCTAAGCGAGGAGCTCGTCCACGCAAAAGAACGATACCCCTCGGAGGAGACCCCCCCCCTTGGGCATCTGCATAAAGACCCCCCAAGAGCCCGGAGGGATTAGCTCTCCAGGCTGAACACACATCGTATGAGAACAATAGTACAGGGAGAGTTACCCACCTGTCTATTCACCTATCGAGTCCCTGTCTAGAATCTGCTCTGCGAAGCAACAGACCGTACCGGCTTCTGTGTGAACCCGGCCCGGCCTTTAACAAGTGCGTGGCACCACCATCATGTATTGTTGTGTGATGCAGTGCATTCTTTGTGGGGCCACCTATTTTTGGCCAGACATGTCACTGCTGGCACTCTTGAAGTTGGATTGGCTGTGTTGGTTGCAAGATGAACTTTCAATTTTCACATCATCAGGTGTCAGGATCCCCCCTGCATTAGGACTAGTGTAGGTACGTAGGTATGTAGCCATTGACGTGACCATAGAAGAGCCACATCATGTGACACTGGTGTGGCCTCTACTCTGAGGTTCCGGGCAGTCTCTGTTCAGACCCTCATAGTCAACTTACATTGACTGATGACATACACTGATCGCCCTACCTCCTGGACTCCAGTGGTACGTCACTGTACATTCTAGATAGCTATTGACCACACCATCACTACTTTATCCTCGGGTCTGCTGGACCCTCATATCCGGCTAGCTGCAGGCTTTGTTAGACCTTGATCCTGTTCGACACAAGAGCAAGCATTGGGGAAATGGAGAGTAATCACCTTGTACATGTCCCAGTTGGCATTGGCACCAAAAAGAAAAATACCTCGTGATCTGAAACCAACAGCTTGACAGCAAAGATTAGGCGGAAACACAGCAGCGCTTGGCTGGCGGCCGGCAGATGGCGTAGGTACTGGCAAGACTGGCGAGGAGAAGAGTAAAGAGCAGACGGAAAGTCGTAGGATGGCGAGGGGGGAGGGAGTCAGATCTTATAGCCATAACGTGCAAGCGGGGTGGAGAGAGAAGCGAGAGGCTTTGCCCGAAGTGGCAGCGACCTAGCCGCAAGGGGCAGTTCGCAGGTACGCCTTTAACTACATATAACATCACAACAAAGGTTCATCTACACAATCAAACAGCTGACTATTGAATGTAGCTTCCAAGAGATTAGGGCTGAAAATTGGGTGAGGTGTGATAGACTTGACGTCAGTGTACCAGAGAAGTACTCAGTAGTACTGTGGAAATAACAGAAAGATGAGAGTAGAGCATATGTACATACGTACTGATGTATTGTGTTGAGGGGGGTACAGAGCTAGAGTGTGTCTCTAACAGGGCTAAGCGGGGTGTACTGATAACAACACCCTAATTAAAGTGGCACGACAAAAGTCTGCGTACGCCTCCATACAAAATCTACCTCGGGTTACTCCTGAGAATCAATACATAGCTGCGTGTTGCTACTGGTATAACCTCTCCACTTAGTCGTATTACTTATGAAAGTAGAAGCTGCAGCTCATACTGGCGTACGCAGACTTGTGTCGTCACACTGTAGTTGTTGTTCTGAGCGCGCAGAGTGGGGGTAACGGCGGGGCAGACATCTGTCCGGCACGGAAGCACGTAGCGCCAGTTCTAGAAGGCGACACGGGCTGCCGTCGATCGACCCGACGTGTCAGGGGGCTGTTTCAGGCTCGCTAGATTCCAATGTGCTTACTTGATTGAGTAGGTTACCCTTGTGTAAGCATCACAGTGAATGGAAACAGCATACTGTACTCTTGTCCACCGTAGAGTCTACGTACAGTACGTACAGTACGGTACGGTATACTGCCGGTCGCGGCAATGCCAAGAATCTGTGTCGAGGACTTTTGGCATCCTCAGGATTCTGTAGGCTGCGGCAAACAAAGTCATGCTTGGGGGAGAGTCTGGTGCATTCTGCGACACCCCCTCACCTTCGCTTTCTCCCCTGTGCTCTTACTGTAGGAATTCCTTCTCCTTTGCACTCGCTTGCTTCTACTGTACTTGTACGTACGTATGTACCCTCATACTACGGAAGTACACACACATATGGGTTTACTTGCGGGAAGTATTTGATCTCTCCACTTCTCCTCCTGCACAGATACACACACACACACACCCATATGCGAAGTATATACGTACATTCCGACTATCTTTCTGTTCCCTGGATCCAGGTTGGTCCCTGGGGGGTTTACAACACTGCTTCCTTCCTTCCTACGATGCTAGTAGACTGACATGAATGATAGGGCTACGGAGTGCGTATGTACTTCCGTACATGACCTATCTTATACGGAACGTACGAGTAGGGCCGGCGGCCACATCTTGTTGCCGCCCTGGACACAACTACTCTACCGTAGGCCCCCGTTCCCCCGGTCGCTAGGGGCACATGTGAAGGCCGAAACAGTACTTGCAGTGGCACGGAGCTGATTACTGTACGAGTACGGAAGTACGTTCCCTGCAGTATCGATCAGCTCGTCGGCGTGTCGGCGCGCCAATCATCGCCGATCGACGCTCCCCCGGACAGACGATAATTATCATCTCGTCTTGGCCTGGAATGCTTGCTCGCAGGCATCAACAGCAGCAGCAGCAGCAGCAGCAGTAACAACAACAACAACAACAACAACAACAACAACAACAACAACAACAACGCTAATAGCAACAGTTGACGACTGGGAAATAATCTTCCCTCTTCGCCGTCTGCTTCGCCACTTCTCCGCCCATGAAGCAGACGACGGGCCAACGTTTGACTCATCCGAGCGCGTCCTGCGTAGCGCACCTTGGCTAGCCCTTCCAGGACGACTTTCACTCCACCCTCTTCCAACGAGCCGACAGTCCTGCTCCAGTTGAGAGACCGTGCAGATCGTGGCGACTCTCGCCCGATCGCTATCCATCCATCGTTGCGAACAACGAGCATAACGACTGTACCGCCGCAACCGAACGGCTAATATCGGCTTGCTTGACCATCGCCTACGACGACGATCACGACGACGACGACGACCTGCTGGAGCTGCGACGTCGACTGTCTACAGCACGACGGGCTTCGTTTCACTTCGATCTTAGGACACGTCGACGTGGAAACCATCGGGGAAACGCCACGATATCGCACTTTGACGTGGAGCTGGCACGGACGGACGTCGTGGGCGGCTCCCGCCGTCTGCGAGCTTCGCGGACCAGCTTGCAGCACCTGCAGCACCTGCAGCTGGCCGGCTGCATCTCATCCTGGGCCTGCCACCTGACCACATGCTGGCCGTCGTCGGGGTGCGGCGCCTCGGACCTTCGACGCATCTGCATCGTCGACGGGGAATGAGGCTCGGGTCGCTCGTCGACGGTTGATCGTCTACCCCGCAGCACCAGCGGCTCCGGCGGCTCCGGCGGCGATTCGAACACCGGTACCGTCCATGGACCCTGCGCTGGCGTCGGTATCTCGGGAAGACCTGTGGCGGCTGCACGCCGAGATGAAGCACATGTCGGCCGTCCAGATGGAGCACGCCGAACGCCTACTTCGGCTCGAGCGCCGACAGGACGACGACGCCCGCATGAGGGTGGCCTGGACCACCTCGTCGCCGTTTCCCAGCCTCCCGAGCGGCACGCCACAGCAAGGTACGTACGTTCCGTCGAGCCCGTCCGGTCGGCATGTCCATTGCCGCTTCACGTTCGGTTCCTGACGTCGTCGTTGCTGCTGCTGTCGCTGCTTGCTCCAGTCCCCATGCAGCATCCGTCCGCGGCGGATCTCCCGTCCACCGACGACGGCTACCGCCTGAACCTGCTCGGGGATCTGCAGCTCGACCAGGACGACGAACCGAAGCGTGGCGCGTCGCGCGCCAACAGCGTCCGCTTCGACGAGCGCGTCATCCAGGCCCATTGGGCGCACGGTAGCCGCTCGTCCGGCGATCTGTTCCCGCTGCGCACTGGTAGCGGCCTGGGGAACCACCATCACCACCACCATAGTCATCACCACCAACACGCCACGATGGAGCGCTCGTCCTCCGGCCACAAGTCGGACGGCCGCCACAGCTCGGCCGGCCACTCGATCCACTCGTCTCGTTCGACCCCGTCGGCCCGGGCCAACAGCGTCGGTCTCGACGGCAGCTTCAGCCTCGGCCAGGCCGCCGCCGCCGCCGCCGCCGCCGGCTCGTTCGACGCGGCCAAGAACCAGCCGGGTCTGGCGCTGCTGGGGCCCGTGCCGTCCATCATACGATGTTGGATCGACGACAGCAGCTTCTCCAACGACACGCTCGTCTACGCCGCCATCTGCACCGGCTCGTACGGCTCGTTCGTGGCCCTGCCCTTGGCCCGTCGTCTCGATCTCCTCGACCGCCGCCGAGGCCAGCTCGAGAACGGCGTCGACCGGCCGAAGATCGCCGTTCACTTGGCCGAGGCCTCGGTGCTGTCGTCGCCGCGGTCCGACACGGACGGCGTGCCCGCCATCACGGTCGAGTTCACGATCGTCGACCAGGACGAGCAGCCGGCCTCGGCCGGCAGGCAGGTTGAGGTCTTCCTCGGCTCCGACGCCCTGAGGGCCCACAACGCCGATGTGCTCTTCTCGCAGAACGTCATGACGCTCATCGGGGACGGCGACAGGAAGCTCTCGGTGCCTCTGGTCCGACCCGAGGACGACAACGTCTTCAAGTGTCTCTACACGGCCTGCTCGGTGGGAGGCCAGAACCCCGAGGGGAGCGGTGCCGGTGCCGGTCCGGAATCCAGAGGCAGGGCGCAGCCGACCTCGGCCGAGACGACGACGACGACGACGACGACGACGACGATGATGACGACAGGCCAGGATAGGATGACCGGATCACGAGAAAAGTTCGCCGACGCCTCGGTCGATGTCAAGGACGGCGATGACGGTCAGCAGGGTCAGCGATCGTCGTCGTTCGTCTTCCCCAAGGGCCTAACGGCGAACGTCAACGGGTACGTCGCGAACTCTGGAGCGTTTGCCGAGGGAGCGGGAGCCAGCCAGAACGGCAGCGTGGGTTCCTACAAGGAATCGTCTTCCGTCGGCAGGGAACCGGACGGTGCTACGCCCGGGCGCCCTCATTCGGAGTCGATGGATTCGGCCAATTCGGATGCCAGGCCCACGGCGGGCGAGGAAGGTGATCGATCCGCAAACACGTCCTCGCCGCAGCGAGCGGGCAACTCGAGCGCGATCTGGGGCCTGTGGCGACGCGAGCCCGGACAGAGATCGGACGGTCCCAGCGCGAGCACGACCACGGGCAGCGGGTACCAACGCCCTGGACGGTCGCGGGGGACGAAGGTGCTGCGGCCGTCAAAGTCGTCCATCTCGTCGTCGCGGTCTTACTCGACCGCTCAAGCGGGAGGTGCGGGAGCCAGCAACGTCGAGGGCACTGGTGGCAGCAGCGGGGGCACTCCGTCGCAACGGGCGCAGGCGACAGCCAGCGGCAACGTCATCGGAAAAGGCGATCCCCGGAGATCGACCTCGGGGGAGCTGAAGGCCGGTCACGCCGCTGCCGGCTTGGGGTCGGCGGGTGCCAACGCCGGCTCATCTCAGCTGCGGTCGAACAACCCCGTGGGCGACGCATCGGCCTTTGCCTGGCTCAACGGCAGTGCCAGTGCCGGTGGAAGCGTCAGTGTCAGCAACGGCGGTAGCACCAGCACCAGCACCAGCACCAGCACCAAGCAAGCCAGCGGCACCGGACCAAGTACGGACTGAGCGTTTCTTGACCGTCTCCTGCCGAAGGGACAAGGGGTGGTGGCAGGACGGGTGAAATCAACGAAGAGCCATTCACCTAGATTTGATCCCAACTACTTCCTTACCGGCATCTAAGCATATCACACCGCACCTCTCTCCCGTCTCTTGTTTGCCTGTGCTCAGGAAGTAACCTGTGATGATCTCTTCTCGACCATCTCTTTTCGACATGGAGATAACTAGGGCCGGGGGGGGGTTGGGTTAATGGTAGCATGATGACCACTCAAGTCAGTCAAGTCGTTCAAATGAGTCTATCAGTCAATTGATCTTCCGACCTCCTAGTGGAACTCTTGAAATGAAACAAAAGAAACAACTCATACATCTACACTATGTATACTACGACTGAGGGTACATATATACTACCCCAAGAAACCATTACAGAACTTCAAAGTCTCAACAAAATCCAAAGCAACAGAAGAAAGAAAACTAAGAGGGGGGGGAGTGGAATAATACCAAGTGACATACCGTGATAAGAATCTCCATTATGAGTGAGCTGCTTTCTTCAGTTCTTCTTCTTCTTCCTCTTCTTCTTTTTGATCATCTTGTTCTTCTTTGTCTTCCTCTTTTGTCTTCTTGTCCTTCCCTCTTCCAGTCATGTACAAGACATCGGCAGCCTACAGTACATGGTTGTATTAGTCACTTGGGGACTTTGTATGATAGGAGTGCTGATATATCTTCATTTATCTATGGAGTGAGGTCACTTGAGTAGCTGAATAGAGTTGAATTCCATCTGTCATGACTAAGTGAGAGAGAAAGAGAGAGAGAGAGGGAGAGAGAGAGAGAGAGGGGGGGGGGGGGGGGGGGGGAGGGAGCGTGAATGGTTGAATGAGTGAGTGAGTGAGTTTGGTCAAGTAAAGTGGTATCCAGCCCATCGATAAGTAGATCACTGATCTCAATCCACTTACTTACTTTACAAGTGTGTACTACTCAGTACAAGTATTGTGTAGTATGTTTTTTCTACCTTCCTTCACTGTGTCAAGTCACAGTACTTGTTTTTTTCTTCTGTTTTTGTCATGGATATATGCTGTAGTTGATGAGATGCAGGCTGTTGCTTGATTGTTCTGGTGTCACTTTGCTCAGTTGTAGACTGGTTGAGTGGCGTGATGGGACATGGAGTGGTGAGAGAAGGGGTGATAAAAGGGGAATGGGAGTGAAAGAGCTGGATAGAAGTGGTGGGAGTGAAAGATGTGAGTGGGAGTGCACATTCTGCTGACAAGTGGAACTGCTGTAGTGCTACTGCTACAGTACTGTACTTACATCTCCTAGGTCGGTCCGACAGTATTCTAGACGGAAGAACATCTCAGACTGAATTATGTTGACCATAGTGTGCGTCAAGTCAATCATTACCAGAGCCTTGTACACAACACGACATAATGGCGTCAAATCATCTACCTCGTGGTACACAAGTCAGTAGCCCTCGCAGCGCCGGTGGTGCTTATGGCTCTACAGCTACTTGTCGTAGGACAAGGCCTAGCACACCTCATAACCTAGGGGCGGTCCCGGTAGTCGTCACGGGGCAGAGAGCTTCGAGACTCGATCTCGTCTTCTCTTTCCACTCTTTCACGAGGGACGAGATTTGTCGGAATCTATGGGTGGAAAGGAGGGGGGTGGCATTATTAGTGAGACCCTTTATGTGGATGGGGAGTTTTCTCCTTGTCGAGGATGTGATGGGAGAGGAGGAAGAGGAGGAGGAGGAGGACAAGACTGCTTATGAATGAGGAAACGCACTCTGGAATCCTGGCGTCGCCCATGACTTCAAACAACCAGCTCTCGCTCGTCGTCACCACTGCTCCTTGGCTCCTCAGCCGCTGCAGAGCGACGGGAATCTCGTGCGGGTTACAGCTGCTCACGCCGTCGGCGATGATGTAGACTCTGTGGCCATGGTTCAAGAGATCCAGAGCGGTCTGGGTGACGCAGACATGCGTCTCGATGCCGACGATGGCAATGTCGTGCGCATCGCCCTTGGCCGTGCCGACGGACGGCGCTGGGAAATGCTCGGCGATCTGGGGCACCCACATCGAGAAGGCGGTCTTGTCGACGTGTTCGACCGCCTGGCTCGGCGTATCCGAAGACGATGTCGACGAGCCTTGCAGGTATGGCATGAGCTCCGAACAGGTTGGGCCCAGCTTCTCACGGTTCTGCGTGGTGGCATAGACCGGGATGTCGAGTATCTTGCCTGCGTCGAGCACCGAAGTGAGTCGTTCATCGGCGACGAGGGACCATTAGATGCGAATAGATGATATACTCGACATGACGGGTAGAAGAGCGTCGCAGAAAGAACGTACTGGCTTTCAGCATCTTCTCCGCAGTCGACAGCCTGGACGTCGGATCATGTTAGCTCCAGCACCTTTCCAAATTCAAATCTACTTCATATACCAGTAAGGGCTACCGACAATCAAAGGGCAAAATAGCACCTACACATTTGGAAACTCCCATATCGCCGGTCGGAACTTCTCTTGTATGTCACATACGCTGTAAAATCAGTAACTGCTGTAATCAGATGGACAGGGCGCGTTTCGGCATTGCCGCTACTAGATAGGGAGGTCGTACAAGATAACGGGGTTTCCTGGTGAAGGGCCATCTTGGTTAGCATTGTCACTGAGGTTAATTGGTTCGAGGGCAGGCTGCGATGGCTGTGATCGTGAGTGACAGGCCAATGCTTACGGAGACGTCGTCCTGCCATCCTGCTGGAGTTCTATGCCTCGCTGTAGTGCTTTTTGCCGGCTGGACTTGAGCTGGTCGGTGGTAGTTATTTTGAAGGTGGAAGTATCGCACGATGACGATGCAGGGCAGCTTGACTGCCAATATACGACCAATACTGTACTCCCCTACGAGGGTACGGTACGGTACCGTACACCGGTACGTTCTAGTAGACTTGTGGAATGAGTTATCATATGTCGATAGCGATCTACGTTCCGTACTCTGTACGGGAGTACGTACGTACAGAGTTACAAAATGCAATGAAATAAGAAGATGTTGGCTCAATTCATGCCTCGACGAAAACACTGGCATCTTTTGGCCCCATCACGTCATCCCGTGACTTGCAGCCTGAGTCAGCCGGGGTCACGTGCCCGCTTGGGCGGCCCCCACCTCTTCGCTTACTCATGCAGGGGTGGTACGGCATTCTGTACGTACTCTTCGTGCACACCGGTACGTACTCACGTACGAGCGCCCAAGCGTACATGTGGTCCACCGTACCGATCCCTATCCCCACCGGAACCGATTTTCTCACTTTTCTCCTTCCTTCTCCGCTTCGCCAAGGCAAAGGAAAGCACTCGAAACAGCTTCTGGTCAGTAAGATCCTCTCGGCCGCCTCCTCTTCTCCGCTGACCGCCCGACCAGCTTCGCTCGTCGACCATCTCCAGAACCGCACCGTCGCATCCATCTCCGCCGTCTGATCGAAGGGTGACGGCTCCCAAAACTCGCTGGCACTCGACCCCGTTCGGCGTCGCCCATCGTCCCAGCTCTCTCTGGAGGCCCGACGTCACCCACACCATCGGGACACGTCGCCCATCCATTGTATATGTATCTCACGCCTCAAGCCAACGATTTCGGACATCAACCGCCTCTCAAGCTGCCTCCATCTCGTATACCGTGGAGAGCCCGTTGCAGGAGTAACGGCAACGACGGCTGATCCTGACGTCGACCGGCTCCGCCTCGAATCCGATACCCTGTCGTCGGCGAACAGTCATCATCTCGGTGGAGGCATGATAGCTCTTCCGAAGCGAATGTTGCATCGATCACCGTTGTGACTGCTTAGAGGTGCATCTCTGCATCCGTATGTCGGTTCTCGCGACCTTCGGCTCTCTCGAGGTCGTCGTCGCTGTCAACAAGTTCTACGCTCGCTCGCGCTGCTCCCGCCTCTAGACCCGGAGGTCCGTCATCATGGCGACCGTCAACGTTCGTCGGGTGGGTTCGCCAGTTTTGATCCAAGATCACGATGGACGAGGCTCTGACAGACGTAGGATGTCACCGATCCCTTCTATCGCTACAAGATGGAGCGTCTGGTGTCCAAGATCGAGGGAAAGGGTAACGGCATCAAGACCGTCATCGTCAATCTCAGTAGCGTCTCTCAGTCCCTCAGCCGTCCTCCTTCATGTGAGCCACCCACCTTATGTCGCACCAGGGAGCACGGCTCTGACGACCAGCGGCAGACGTCATCAAGTACTTTGGATTCGAACTGGGCGCTCAGACCAACACCAATCCCACCGACGATCGTTGGATCATCAATGGCGCCCACGAGGCCTCGAAGCTCCAGGACCATCTGGATGGATTCATCTCCCGCTTCGTTCTCTGCAAGAAGTGCAGGAACCCCGAGACCGACGTCGTCCTGAAGGACGGCCGCATCCTGCTCGACTGCAAGGCCTGTGGTCAGCGGTCCGACATCGACCTCCGCCTTAAGCTCAGCTCCTTCATCTTGAAGAACCAGCCGAAGAAGGGAAAGAAGGCGAAGGAGGACAAGGCCACCCGACGAGCGCGCAAGGAGAGGGAAGCAAAGGAGAACGGCCACGCCAACGGAAACGGTCGCGGAAGTCCTGGCGAGAGCAACTCGGACAATGGTGACGTCGAGAACTGCGACGTCGCCCTCGACGCGGACAGCGATGACGAGCTGACTCGCCGAATCACCGCCGAGGCCAAGGTCATCGAACGGCCCGACGAGATCAAGGACGACGAGTGGGCTGTCGACGTGTCGGAGGAGGCGGTCAAGGCTCGTGCCAAGGAGCTTCCGGACGACCTGAAGCGCTCGCTCGTCGTTGGCGACGACGACGAAGACGACGGCGACGGCGACGGCGGCGCGGCCGGCAGCTCGGCCTACGACCAACTCGGCAGCTGGATCCTCGACCAGGCCAAAGAGGTCGGTGGTGTGAGCGAGGTCAAGGACGTTGACGTCTACATCAAGGCCAAGGAACTCGGCATCGAATCGAAGCATCGCACCCTGACCGTCCTGGCTCAGACTCTGTTCGACGAGAGCATCGTCAAGCAGATTCCGAAGCGAGCTGGCATGTTGAGAAAGGTACCGCTCGGTCCCCGCCAAGGACCGCGTTGGCCCCGTTCTCGGAGCACCCCTGTACTGACTCTCGGGCACGAACACGCAGATGATCACCTCTGACCGACACCAGCGCGCTCTGCTCGGCGGCACCGAGCGCTTCGTCGGCAATGACAAGCCCAAGCTGATCGGTCAGGTGCCCGCCGTCCTGATGGCGTACTACCAGAACGAGCTCGTGTCGGAGGAAGTGGCCAAGAAATGGGGCTCCAAGGCCAGCAAGAAGTACGTTGACATTGCCACGAGCAAGAAGGTGCGCAAGGCGGCCGAGAAATTTCTGGAATGGCTAGAGAACGCGGAGAGCGATGAGGAGGAGGAGGAGGAGGAGGAGGAGGAGGAGGAAACCGCAGAGTGATGAAGGAGAGCAACAGGTGGAATGGAGAATGAAGGGAGGTCAAATTGGTTATGGATTCCTTGTCCACGAATCACTGCTCCGTTTCTACTTTTGCTGTACGTGTGCTGTTTCTGGCTCGACCCTGTGTTTGTACAGTACCCTGTCTTCCCCCTTGGACTCCTCTCCCCTCTGGTCTGGCTGGCAGTTTCCACTCTTTTGATTCCTCCCTCTCAGGTACTCAATCCTGTCTGTATCAATAGGAGAGATTTAACAATGCCGCTCCACTCTTCTCTCCTCTCCTCTCCTCTCCTCTCGTGGGTGACACTATCAATCCAAATCATGTACCACCCATCATACCACTGGCAAGATCACCAGTGACATGTTTAAAACAAGGACGAGATGGTATCACTTCAATCCGTCCAGGTACCTTGGGACAAGGTGACGTAACCCAGTACGTAACGTACAGAAGCAATCAGCAGCAGGGAAGCTACTATAGATCTTCTTCCCTTCTCCTTCCGTCGTCAAGCTCACAATTACACATGTTACTTACAGCACGTTACGTTGCGTATGGTTCTTCCTTGCCCAGACATGGAATAATTATGTAGACCATCGGTAGGAGACTGGATCATGGAGACCGTAGGTCATGGATATGAAATACGGGAAGGTCCCTTGTAGTATATCTGTACTCCCGTAAGGGCACTGCACTCTATACGTACAGTACAGTACGTTACTTATAGAAAACAATGACAGGCCCTGGTCAGGTACTTGATCAGGCTTGTGAGTATCAGCAAGTAGATTGACGGAGGAGGTGGACGGTGGGAAGTATTTGGATCGTTGCACGGTGGATTCTTCAACGTCCTTATTACTCGGTGGGAGGGGAGAAGGAAGGGGATTAATCGTACGTAAGTGGATTGGATGTAGGTATCTACTGTAGCCACCTCTCCAAAGGTATTGTTCGATATTCATCCCCTTCGTTGTTCTTTAAACCCACCACTTCCGAAAGAAACGCCTCGACCGTTTTACGCCATGCTGCATCTCATCCCCCACCCATCTTCCTCCCCCCCAAATTCACCTTCCACTCCCCAACAACGTACACTGTGGATAATCCGCCCATGTTCGCTTCTTGTCTTACGCCATCGAGTTCCTTGTCGCTGTGGCCGACGACGTCTCCGTCTCCAGTCGACCGCGCGTCTGCTGCAAGTGCAGGACTAACCAGACGGCGTCCGGATTGCGCGCTGCGAGTACGTCCTGCAGGTCTTTTCTCGCGGGCAGCAGGTCGGCGAACATGTCCACGACATCGTCGAAGATGGTCTCGTTGACGTGCACGTACTCGAGCGTCGCGACGAAGAGGTCAATGAGGGCTGCGTGGATCTGGAGTTTGGACGTTTGTAGCGGTTGCTTCGCTAGCTGCGTGGCCGACGCGGATGTGCTCGTGCTTGTGGAAGGATTCCTGCTACTGCTGCTGATTGCGGTGATGAGGCCTGCGCTTGGGCTTGCGCTACGAACGCGAACCGGTAGATCGACCTCGCTGGCTTGCTTCGTTCGGGGTCTTCTCTTGGCCTTTGGCTTCGTCGCCGCGCCGACTTCGGGATACACCTGCCAGTAAAGAGCTTTCAAGCGCGGCCATTCCGTCTCCAGCCGGCTCGACATAAAGTCGCCAGCGGCCATGCATATGCTAGCCACGGCTTTGGCAGCAGAGACGACGACAAACGGCTCTTGATCGTACAGCCGTCTGGCCATCACCGGCCAAAGGTCGTTGACGAGCGGGAGAAAGCTGTCTTCGTTCTGCTGTAGCGCCGCGCTGGCCGTGCTCGTCAGGTCCAGAAGATCTCGTCTTAAACGAGCAGATTCGTGCGTGAGGTAATGCTGGCTGAGACGGGCGATGGACTGCAGCATGTTATAGGTCTTGGACGGAGGATCTGGTTTCTGTTCCACGGCCGGCTGCTCTTGGGATCCTTCGTCCGTCTCGTCGCTAACTTCGAGGCTATCCAGATCACCTTCGCTTTGCTCCATCGGGACGGGGGGCTTTGCTGAGAATAGATTCTCCGACGGCTCTCGTGGGAAAGATTTGTTTTCAAATCTGTCCTCCTTCTCCGCCGACTTTCTTTCAGACTGTCGTCTGACACTCTTTTCAAGAAGTTCAGCAACCTCGGCCATGACGAGAGGCCGATAACGTGTCTTTCGATGTCGATCCTCCCGTCCAGACGTGATCATAAGCGTGTCCGCCCGCGATCCTTGCACGACGATCTCGCGCAGAACCGAAAACAGAAGCTCAACGAGACGAGGATAACCATGGAAGCTGTCCAGGGCCGCGAAGATAGAAGCCATAAGATCGTCCAGGAACGGAAGAAGCGACGGACCGGCAAGCCTCATCATCATCAAAAGGACCTGAGGAGCTTGAGGCGACAGCTCAAACGTATTGAGCTTCAGTGCAACGGTATTGACAAGGTAGTCGACATTGTCGATGATGAGACGACTGGCACTTTCGTACCCGCTGCTCTGTGCGACGATGTTCAAACATACCACAGCATGATGCCGAAGCTGCGCATTCGAAGAGCCAATAAAATGGACAACGGGGTACAGCGCGTCAATAAGCTCAGCTCGAAAGTCAGACCTCATCTGCTGTGCTTGCAGGGCAATCGTCTCCAGTGCCAGACCTTGAAACCGCCAGTCCTCCTCATCCTCTCTCGTCAATGTACTCTCAAAAATCGAGAGCGAGTGTGAGTATAAGATGTCCAGAACATCCGTCCAGGCGAGCGCCGCGTCCGGCGGTAGCTCGAATAGACTCGTTTCTCTGGCAACAGCCCCCAAGGAATGCTTGACCATATTCAAAGCGAGCCAAAAGCTGGCTACACCACTGTTTCCTGCCATGCTTCGTAGACTTTCGGCCAGGGTAGTCGCAATATCCACCCCTGACGACGACACGCTCAGTGTCTTCGACAGTACCTGTAGCTTTGAAAGAGTCTCTTGCTGGCTCTTTTGGATCGACAGAACCGATGAAAATGACGTGACAGGAGCCTCAGATAACCCTCGAGTAGAATCCAAGTTGTTGTCTAACTGTACCACTTCCACCTGGGCCGGCCGACCAGAGATGGCTGCTGACACGGCGCCCCGCAGGCTCATCATCAAATGGTCGTTGAAAAAATTGGACTCTGTGCGAAGATCAGATAGGACTCGTATAGACGTGGAGATCTGGTGGATGATCCTTGATTTGGCTTTGTCGTCGTTTGACTGAACGATCCTAGGCAGGGAAGTCACCCAGGCGTGCTGGCTCGACTTGATCGACTCAATAACAAGGCTGTTCTGTATTGCCAGCCTCTCGAGCGACTGTTCATATTGGCTCTTTTCGTCTTCCTGCAGCTCCCATGATAAACCCATTGCCGTCTCCACAGCCAGAGTGGTACACTCTGGCAGGCTCTTCTGACAGCATTCCAGGACCATCTTGCAAAGTTCCAAAAGGGCCTGCCGCACTTCAGCTCGTCCATATTCTTGAATCTTCACAACGGTTGTCAGCGCCAGTTTGATTTGGCCGGCCGTGGCTTTGAGCCAGGACTGCGTCAAGGAGATCTTCATATCGGCGGGCTGCGTCGTGGATGCCGCTGATGTGACGTGAGGCAGGACATCATCGTCATGAAGCATTGACCGCAATGTCTTGGTGAGGCATCTGAGGCTTGCTTCAAGGACCCTCCAACCCCTCCTAGAACGGCTGTCTCGTTGCAGTGTCTTTGTTAGGGATGAGATAATTCCGGGAAATAAGCTTGCTAGAGCCTCCTTGTCGTCACTGCAATCCAAATATGAGTCCAGAGCTGCTGCAGCGGACAACTGCACAGTAGCGGAAGGGCCATCCGCAATATTGTCCAAGACCACCGTGATACACTGTCCCAAGGAAGGAAGGTTGGGGAGCGCCGTAAGCACCTGAACATTCGAGGACCCTGCGAACGATCCGAACAGGGCCGACAGACATTTGCATGCAATAAGGCGAAGCTCCTCCGACGCCTCGATAGCTTCACTTCGACCACTGATCGTCTTTCCAGCAGCAGCGAACGTTAGGAGAATCAAAAGCTGCAAGCCGAGCTCTTTGGGCATCTGGCTCCTCCATCCCGCAGACAGTAGAAGGAGCAGACAGTCGAGGGCCAGCTCCAAGGCGCGTTGCGAGATGACGTTCGTCTGTCGCAAGACGTTCGAGAGAGGAAAGAAAACATAATCCGCCAACTTGGCGTCGGCAAAGCCACTGGACTGGGAGGCCAACTGGAGAGCTCGATGCAGGTTTTCGAGGCTCGGGACGACGTCTCTTTGGCCGCCCTGGCCCCTTCCCAGCGTCAAGGTGATCTGCCCCAGTTCGACGCAGTACGGCTTAAGCTATCGCAGAGTTAGATATGACCGCCTCATTCAACATGAAGCAGAGCACTACCTGTTGAAATATCTCGCTCCTACTAGCCATGGTATGTACGTGCTCTAAGGTGTTGGGGAAAGCTAGCTACGGTGGTGATCGTTCGCTTCCTGTCTAACGTCACATTGGACACCGTAACATAGGTCGATGCCACGATAGACCGAAGCTAGTCAGTCACCGACACGACAACCAAGTCTGACAGGCTCGATCCGACTGTTCTTGAAAGCAGGCGCTCTGACAGCGAGGGATTAAGCAGTGATGTCTCAACTATAAACACTACAAACAATGCCCTGTCCACATGAATGTCCGAGAACAAACGCCCGGCTGTCGACATAGGCGTACGATGGCTTCCTTGAAACAAAAGAATGTGCACCAAAAGATATCCAAGACCACCTCCGCGTGTAAAACCAATTCGAGATATCCTGTTATAGAACAGAGCATGCTCATTGCCCTGTCAAATCCGGTCGTCATACAACATCTTCACCAGGCACACTCTGGTACCCAACGTTCCCGCTGCTCGGCGCCACCGTTCCGGGATGCCTCCTTCGTGGTGGCAGCTCGTACAGCTTTGTATAGTCCACAGCCATACGCCCTATGGTGGCCGCGCCAGTCGTTCGAGTCCCAAATATAGGAGCGCCATCACACCAAAAGTCGTTGCAGTTTGTGATCAGACCCATGGAGAACGGATTCCTTTGGCGGCGCGCAGGGCTTCCGCTAAGCCCGGCTTGTGCGGTGGCAAAGAAGGTGTCGATTCCCAGCAGTCGCTTCCACTGAGACAAAAACCCTTGGGAGCGGGGATCGTGAGGTGCGCTGCTGTCAGGTAATGCTGGATCCGGACCCAAGCCGCCAGTCGTCAGCTGAGCGCCTTCCAGCGATGTCGTACCGGCAGTCACCGCAGCGGTTAGTGCTTCGGGAATGCCATGTGGCGTGTGGTGAATGTTGCCTCGCATATTCTCGAAAGTGGTCTGGGCTCTTGCAATCTGAACCAGTTGCACGAACATCAACATCGTCACCCAGATAAGTTGAAGGGCGGCAAAGGCGACAAGGACAATCGTATACGGATCCTTCGAGTACGTCTGGCAAAGAGACTCCGAGAGTATGTTACAGTCGGCATGCGGAGGCTGGGGAAGGGCTTCGAGATCTATGTAGCCACATCAGCAACCAGTAGCCAAAAACGAGACGATAGACAGCTCACAGTTGATTGTGAGTCGCACAAGTGTGAGAACAGCAGACTCCAATCCTAAGAGGAAGACGAGAAAATGCCGATGGTTGTTGACACCGACACAGTTATTGATCCATGGACAGTGGCTGGACTAATCAGCACCGACCATCGCCGACTAGACGGGAAAAGTACACCTACTGATCGTGTTTGGCGACACAGCGTCCACATTTTTTGCAGTGCTTGCTGCGGAGGGGCTTCCGCACCATGCAAATGACACAGTAGTTTTCTGCGTCGAATTTCCAGAGGCCCAAGAGTTCATCAATCGCGGTTCTTTGTTGCGACATGCCAGCTAGTTTAGGCACGAAGCCAGGATCGTGCACGAGACAGGTGTAGTAGAAGTAGTTGGCGAGCAGGTAGCAGGCACCGAAAAAGAGATTGGTGAGAAAGTCCGTCCGGAAGGTAGCTAGTTGAATCAGCAACGTTCATTTGGCGGATCGGTGTCCCCGGTCAACTTACTCGGCAGGATGGTCGTGCACCATCTGAAGCCGACCCAGAAACTGATCCCTGCAAATACTCCAGCTAAGAACGGCTGGTCATGTAAGTTCGAGATCTCGATGGACAGGAGAGCCGACCAGTCCACTAACCGTACGATGGATGTGCTTCATATCAGCAGGTGCGAACTTGAGCAGCTGAATCGCGATCCATTGCAAGGCGTAGGCCACAAAAGCCGCTATAGGGATCGCCGCGTAGACGACCGTATGGCTAAGGATCATCATAGCACACCACACGATGAAGAATGGCCAGAGGAAGTAGAACTTGCTCAAGACGCTCCTGCTTCTGATGGAGCTTGCGCCGATATGGGAACGCGCCGTGGCGTCCTCGCGGTAGCCGCAATCCGCAAGCGCTCGTTGCCAGGCTCGCATCGAGTTCATCTCGGCCGCTACTGTCGATGGAGTCTTCCCGGTCGAGGACACAGCGAAACGATCGGAACCGTATTCCAGCAGCTTCTGGGTGCACGCGTGAGACCCCTTCACGAGGGCCCAGTGCAACGAGGTAAAGCCAACTTCGTCGGTGGCATAGACATTTGCGCCCCATCTCAGGAACAGATCGACGCAGGCGGGATAGCCTTTGTAAGCTGCCCACATCAGACAGGTATGTCCTTGAGGATCCGTCGAGTCCACAGGTATGTTCTGATGGAGCAGGAGAATTAACAAGAACATGTTGCCGTCAAAGGTGGCCAGATGCATGATGTTGTAGCCTTGCACATCGGTGAGTAGCGGGTCGGCGCCATGTGCTAACAACAGATTAACAACGTAGTAGTGACATCGCTGGGCGGCCCACATGGCCGGCGTTGCGATGGACTCTCCGCCCTTGGCGTTGACATTCGCGCCGAGCTCGATCAGGTATCTGCACAGCGCATATCTGTTGTTGATGGCAGCCCACTGCGATGAGAACACCTCTCAGTGTCGCGCCTTGCAGAAGATCTCATGTCGGCTGGAGCACCTTACATGTAACGGGGTGATGCCCTCTTCGTCTACGTACTTGGGGTCGAACTTGCCCTCATCGTACAGGCTCTGGATGGTCACAATGTCCCCAAGCCTCGCTAGCTGCATCAGATCCAATTGCGATGATGGAAGCGTCTGTTGGCCACGTATGCTGTTGAGCTCGACGTTCTCGTCCTCCATCGCTCTGGATGTAGTCTGCAAGGAACCGTGGCCGTTCGCCGTGCCGTCTAAAGGACCGGAAATGGAGGATGTCGTCGACATCCTGTGCCATCTAGCTCTCCGACAGCAACAAGATACAGGCCGGTAGCTGCACAGCCTTCCCTCGAACGAGAAACGTCAGCCCTTGAAAAAATTTGGGTGAGGTGCTCCTGAAGCACGGTAGGCCGCGCGAGGCGCATTTTGGTGGCTCAGCACGGACAAATACGGTGCCGGTACCGTACCGGTATCGGTCCGATTCTATTCCGAGAACTCACGGAACATTGTTTTGCCGCTCCCTCGCCCTATAGGGTTGCGTACAGCACCGACCAGCGTCCAACCGTGCCAATCTGCAGATGCGAATCTATAGCCATGGCGTCGCCGACGGCTCTCGGCCAGTGGATGACGGTTCTTCTCGGCCCTAACCTGCTGGCCATTGTTGTTGGGTCCGTATTGGCTCTGGGATTGCCGGTTCTAGTTCATTACTTTCTCTACCGTCCTCGGGCTGAGCAGGGTCTGCCTACCTTCCTCGTAGCAGGCCCAAGCGGATCCGGGAAGACGACCCTCGCCACCTATGTAAGTGTGATACTCAGCGTGTGGAACAGAGGCCGCTCTAACAGTGTTGCAGCTTGAACAGGGCAGTTACTCCGCCACGCATACATCGCAAGTGCCGTTGACGGTTGAGGTCACGCTTCCCACCGTTGCAGTGCCAGCTTCGTCAAGATACCGCTCATCCAATGATCCGACGCTGAGTGGACCCAAACGGCTATTGCTGGTCGATACACCTGGGCATGGCAAGCTGCGGTACATCGCAATGGACCGTCTCGCCCAGCGGCAAAGAATAAGTGGAGTGATATACGTCGTGGATGCCGCCGATCTTTCCGAGGCCGCACACGAAGACCGACGAGGAGGAGGCTTACAAAGGAGCGCTGAATACCTGCATGACATCTTACTACTCCTGCAGAAGCAGTCACTAAACACGCAGAAGTCTCGAGGATCCAAGGCTATGCCAGTCCTAATAGTGGCGAACAAGCTTGATTTGTTCACGGCTTTGCCAACGCCACTCGTCAGAACGCGGCTGGAGGCGGAGATCTCACGGATCCGCGAATCTCGAGCAAAGGGTCTGTTGGATTCTGGAATCGGGGTAGAGTCTGCAACTGAAGTCGGAGGCGAGAAAGACATACTGGGAGAACCGGACAGCGATACCTTTCGCTTCTCGCAGATGGCGAGTGTTGATATTCCTGTCAATATCGCCGGTGGATATGTGATCGGAGCCGACGGGCCAGATGTCCAGCAGTGGTGGCAATGGATGGCAGATCAAATGTGATCACCAGCGTATACCTCGCAATCTTTGCGCAAATCATCTTGTTTGGCTTATACCAGGTGGGCCGCCCAAAAATGGGGCTGGTCCTTTGATCAACATCAGCAGCAAAATCATCCAATAGAGTTACGACCCATCTCGCGACCACGAAATTTGCCAGACGGAGGAATTAGTAGAATTCACCTGGTATCACAGCGCAACTTGCAGGATCAGTAAAAGGTTGAGTCCTTGAGCTGGCACTAACAATTACTTCTCCGCACTGTGAGATATGTACTGCTGTAATAGCTACTATACCTGAGCTGCATCTGTACATACCATGTACGTACTTGTTTACCCACTGAGCTGCATCTGTACATACCATGTACGTACTTGTTTACCCACTGAGCAGTAGCCATCTGCCAACCAGGAGAAGAAGTTATTGGTGTGCTTACGTCCTGCGAGAGTTGTTGACCTGAGGGGTGGGAGAGGCCAGTCCTCGCTCGCTGCCAGAGCCGAGGTCACGTGAGAGAAGAGAATTGTCATGTATATTAGACTGCTAGATCGTGACACTCAGAGAATCAAGAGTCTTACGCGCTGGGAGCCTCTTCCGTGCGACGCCGACGTCGCACGCTGACCAGTCGCCTAAGTACCATACGTAACGTACGTACGTACGTACCCATACGTACGTCACGTACCGGTACTTTGGACTTTTGGCTTTTTGCAGCCCGAGGCTTATGTGGTTTACTGGCCCTACACTAAACTTGTAGCCCTCTGCAGGGAAGTTAGTGCAAGCCATTGACTTAGGATGAACTTTGTGGTTGACGGCCCAGACTACGTACTACAGAACAGTTAGTAATCATCTCAGAAGTGACTGAGTCAAAAATGGTTCAACCTACATACGTAGAGCATCGTTACTATATGATGCAAGTCGTTTCCTGTGAACAAGCTTGTTGGTCATAAGTAGTGACAATCCATGAAGTTTACGGTCCGTACAGTACTCCTGAATAGCTATCGGATCAGAACTAACTGCGACCTACAGCTATTGTTTTCATATGACTTACTGGGATCAACTTGGTATTGGGGCTTCTCCAGATTTGTGTTGAACCGCTGTACTTCCGTAACTACGTACCGGTACTCGTAAGTCGATTGGTTCCGTTTTAGCGCTATACAGTACCCATACGTACCGTAGCTACTAGAGCAACAGTTTGAAAGTTCTGACGAGAGACTGCTGTTGAAGCAGTCTTTTGAAGGGTCGATGTGGTACTTTTTATATAGTCTTTAATAGCAAGACCTCGGGCCGAGATCCACCATCTCGGCTAAAGTCGGGATGACGGCTGGTGGGGTCTCAATGCGGACTTACCCTTACTAATGCTCCTCTCTCTTTATACCCATCGACGTGCGTCGTAGAGCCGCCACAGTTGAATTTCCATATCGACAGCTTCATCTTGCGAGACCACACCATGTCTTCATATAGCACAGCTTCCAGACCACCGCCGGCTGCCATGGAGTCCATCCTTCAGCAGATTGGGAACACACCGCTTGTCCGGTTGAACAAGATCCCCCAGAGCCTTGGTATAGAAGCAACAGTCTATGCCAAGCTCGAATGCTTTAGCGCTGGTGGCAGCATCAAAGACCGAATTGCCTTGAGAATGGTCGAGGAGGCCGAGCTGTCGGGCAGGATCAAGCCCGGGGACACCCTGATTGAACCGACAAGTGGAAATACGTGAGATCCCCGCCGCAGGTAGAGTGCCCCTCTCGTAGACCATCTGCAGCCTGACGCTCTACGTTAGTGGCATCGGTCTCGCGCTGACAGCGGCCGTCAAAGGTATGTGTTCCTGGTGCGGCACGGCCTCATTCGCTGGTCAAAGCTTACGGGAAAGCAGGGTACAAGACCATCATCACCTTGCCTGAGAAAATGTCTCCCGAGAAGGTTGCCGTGCTTCGCGCTTTGAATGCTACAATCATCCGGACACCGACAGAGGCGGCTTATGACTCTCCCGAGTCGCATATTGGAGTGGCGAAGCGGCTCCAGAAGGAAATTCCAAACGCGCATATCCTCGACCAGTACGGCAACAGGAACAACCCGCTGGCCCATGAGTATGGCACAGCCGAGGAGATATGGGCGCAGGTCGATGGACGGTTGAAAGCTGTCGTGGCTGGAGCTGGGACGGGAGGAACGGTCACCGGTCTCGCCCGAGGTCTGAGGAAACACGACCCATCCATCAAGGTTATTGCGGCAGATCCGCATGGCTCGGTCCTGGCCGCACCGGCTAGCCTCAATGTGGAGCATGCCAACGAACCGTACAAGGTGGAAGGTATTGGGTACGATTTCACTCCAGAAGTTCTGGACCACGACGTCGTGGATAAGTGGTACAAGACGGACGACCGAGAAGCCTTCGCCTATGCAAGGAGACTCATAGCTGAAGAAGGGCTGCTGGTTGGGGGCAGCAGCGGGAGTGCTCTGGCAGCAACCGTTCGAGCAGCAGCAGATCTCGAACTCAAGAATGGGGACTCCATCGTCGTCATTCTACCGGACAGCATCAGGAGCTACCTCAGCAAGGTACGTATGTACCGCTCATGCGATACTCAAATTCGTTTCCATCGCTTCAGACAAGGGTTAAAGTTCGCCTAGTTTGTGGACGATGACTGGCTGGCGGCGAATCATCTGCTTCCTCCGACACCGCCAAGTACAGCCCCATCCTCACCCAAGCTGAGCACAAGGCGCGTGTCGATGGACGCGCTTCATGGCGCTACGGTCAAGTCGCTGCGGCTGAAGCCAGTCACGTCAACCCGTGCCGATTCCCCATGCTCCGAAGCGGTCGAGACGATGCGCGACAAGGGCTTCGATCAGTTGCCGGTGTTGGCTCCGAAAGGAGGTCGACTCGTTGGTCTGGTGACCCTTGGAAACATCCTCAGCTACATCAGCCGTGGGCGGGCGACCAGCGAGACACCAGTCGCCAGCGTCATGTTCGACTTCTCGAGGATATCAGAAAACCTGACCCATCCGTTTGATCTATCCGAGATGTCGGCTAGCCTGACCCGTTCCGGTGATCCGAAGCATCGTGTGGCCAACGGCGACCCATCACTCAAGGAAGCCGACAGCGACACCGCTTCCAAAATCGCACAGCGGTCCCATCGGCAGAAATTTGTCGAGATCACGATGAGCACACCGCTGAGCACGCTCAGCCGATTCTTGGAGTGGAACAGCGCAGCAATCGTGACAGAGAAGGACAAAGGCAGTGATCACGGCTTGAAGCCGGTGGCTGTAGTTACCAAGGTCGATCTTCTGTCGTGGCTGATGAGACACGGTCAGGCTTAGGTGCGGGTGCAGGTTTTGGATAGAACGATGACTAATTTTCTAGCTCCCCTCGTGCTCACTCGAAGGGATCGAAGGATGATCTCGGAACAAGTGCATTGCATCGTTCATGGTCAAGGAATACAAGAGCGTGGCCCGTCTCATTTCTGAATGCTCTTGAGAGTCGCAAGACTGCTGCATACTTCTGCGCCCTACTCGTGGTATAAAATAAAGGGCTATAGCGTGACCAACTGTAAGGAAACGAAAAGAGTTGGAGACAGTCTGACAAGTATCGTACTAGCTTACCGCAGCTCCAGTTAACTATCATACATGCTCACATACTATTTCACCCCATCTAATCCGCCGTGGATATGTATGAAAGACATCCATACGAGGGTGCTGGGGTTTTGTTATGATACTTGAACTACTGGATCCTACCGTACTAGTGGTGATCAAACATCGGTGTGACGTAGACAACATTCCATTCCTAGCCAGGGCGAGGGTGCACACCTGCTTTCCGAAAGGACTCCAGCTAGTCATCCCCATGGGTCCATTCTCTCACTTACCCAGCTACAATCCGCTCTCCTTACTTCGCACGAGCGGTCTTGTCACCGGCCATGGCTTCTCTCTGTCTGAGACCCCACCATTGAGCGGCAAAGTGGCCGTCATCACCGGCGGCCAAGCGGGTATCGGCAAAGAGATCGTCGCCCAACTGCTCTTGCATGGGATCTCCAAGGCGTATATCGTCGCTCGCAGCCAGGAGAAGTATGTGGCCGCCAGGAAGGCATGGGCGCAGCGGGGCGGCATCACCGAGCGGGACGTCGACTCAAGAACAGTCTTCGTCAAGTGTAACCTCGCAGACGTTCAGGAAGTGAAGGCGGTGGCAGATGGACTCGTCGAGGAGCTGGACCGGCTTGATATACTTTTCAATCACGCTGGTATGTGGCGACGGCGCGAATATGTATTCGAGCTAGATGTGGTGGCTGACTGCCGAGCCAACTCCTCGAAAGGCATGTCGCCAGTGGCAGAGTACTCGTTGTCCGCCCAAGGGATCGAGACAATATTTGCAACAAATCACGTCGGGCACTTTGCACTGACCCGGATCCTCCTACCGCTGCTGGAAGAGACTGCAAACGTCCATGGAAACGCGCGGATCGTGGTCACGACGTCATCCTTCCACCTTGCATGCCAAGAGATTGATTTTGCGAGCGTGACTTCGACGACGCGGACAAAATCTCCAACCGCCGTCGACTCCTGCTACCGCTACGCTCGGAGCAAGCTGGCGAATGTGCTATTCACCAAAGAGCTGACAAGGATACTGGACAGGAGGGGCGTTGACGATGTCTACGTCAACTGTTTCTTCCCTGGCAACATTCCGACCGAGGGAATGGACGCTTGGAAGCAACTCCTTGGTTCTCTCGCCGGCAGCCTCGTGAAGGGCGTCTTCCAGCTGGTCGGCCAATCCGAGCAGGACGCTGCGGCAACGGCGTTGTTCTTGGCGGCCAGCGAGGTGATCGCCAGGGACAAGATCAGAGGGAGATATTTCATTCCGATTGCAATCGAGGACGAGCCCAGTGCCGTCGCAGGGGATGAAGATCTAGCCGAGAACCTGTGGGTCTGGACCGAACGGAAAGTCGCCGAGGCTCTCGGTCAGGGGTGGGCAGTCTACGAGGAGTCATGATTCACAGGGGAAGGGCGCTACGATTTTACGAACTGGGCAAGTACCGGTAAGAGACAAGCTGTCAGTGTCGACAGAGGCTGATAGCATGGCAGAGGACTAAATCAGTTCTGGCTCATTTCTCAGGGTCTGTGTAAAGCAAGTCACAAAGCACCCGGTACGTATCCCCGTACAAGGATACGGTGCGCCCGGACATTTCTGATCCAACTCGTGCGACTGAGAAGATCAAGTACGCACCGTACGCAACGTGTTGACTATGGGAACTGCTCTACGTACGCGAAAGAATGGTATTAACAAGAGCCTCTCGACGACATTCTGCACATCTGGGGGTTTCTGAATTCCTAACTCAACTCAAGCCCGTCAATCGCAACCTCGTACGGTCGGTACGGTAGTGACAGCTTGTCACGGTGTGTAGCTTCCCGAGCTATCTTGGCTGGCTTGGTCGGATCAGCGGGATCGTCGCACATCATTGTCGCGACGATATGAAAACAGCTCAATATGTAGGTCGTTACGGAACCACGGGAACATACGTATGTACATACGGACACATGGACATCTCTGAAATCTATCCACGGAAAGTTTTCGTACGTAAGAACCAACGCTTGACATCGCAATCGGCCCCGATTGTAGATAAGACTACGCAAACAATCATGTACAGTACGGTAATCGAGGTACGATGATGGCCGCAGGCCTCCCTCAGTCCAGCGTTTTGCTGGACCCAGCACGGGTCGTCCCCTGCAGATGACTTCGACCCTTCATACGAGATACTGTTAACCCAGCCATGCCAAGCTATTCCCCCATCTACTCACGAGGTATTTGTCCTTTTCAGGAGAACAACTGGTGTGTAACATAGCGAGAGATAGAGGATCAGTATAACTCACCAGCCACTAGGAGCTAATACTCTTGCCCACTCTCCTTTCCGACCAACTTCAAGCAAGCGCAGACACACAGCTTTCATTCTCCTCACTTTCAAAGATGATGATGGTAATAGTCCTTAGCTACCTTAATTCGCGGTGGCGTGCTTAGACTAAAGAAACACAGTTAGCATTAGAACTTTGTGCGACAGGTCAGGACTATACTTGAACAGAAGACCAGGGCTTACCTCTGCTTTTTGAGGATATTGCCAGAGCGAGCCCCTCCCCCGCCCCCGACCACCCCTGACCGCCCCACCACTCCACCACCCCTTCCAGGGGACACGTTGTCAACTTCCCAGCGGTGCTGGTACTGGTAAATACCGAACACAGGGGTGGTGAGGCTGGTCAACAGTGTTGCCTGCGGTGGCGACACCTGGGGGGGGGGGGGGGGGGGGGTTGCGAGCCTGGGCAGTGTTGTGTTGGCAGTGCCTGAACTGATCAAACTGATGGAAGCTTGGGCAGCCAGTGTCTGGGAAGGTATAGTAGTACTATTATTGACAGTAGTTGAGCTTGGGGTAAGTGGACTGTGGGAGCTTGACCTGGTGGTGTCTGAAGTGTGGCGGGAGTATTTTCAGTGGCACTGCCAGCCACCATGCCCAGGAGAGGTTTTCTCAACACTCTGAATTGAAACACAAGGTGATTACCTTCCCAGCTGGTTGTTATCTGTCTAAGAATACAATATCAATTAGCACATAGCTCTCCAGGAAACAAAGGCATAAGAAAAGAGGTAAAGAAAACATGAATACGACACGCCAGACCGATCGTGGCACTCACAAGCAGAACAATACCGCCACCATCGCTATAAGGATGATTAAGAGAATCATGTTAAGCTCTATCTTGAGGTGGTTGGTTTTTGGGACAAAGAACTGGGGGAAGACAAAGTGTCACGGCCACGCCCACAGGACTCGGGGGCCGGGACTTAGTCGGCCTGACCGGCGCTTAGTCCGGCCGAGCTGGGAGCTAGCCCAGGGCAGGTGCCCATTCGGGTAGGAGCTTTTGAGCTCCCCAGCTATATAGCTAGCTCTTCTTTCTAGCTAGTCAATCAACTTATCTTCTCCCTCTTGTCTTGACGGCTAGATCGAGTTCCGCGTAGTGCCGCCTAGAGGCTTTTCCTAGGCCCGCTACCACAAAGACTTTATATATAGGAGAGGGGAGCTTGCTTACTGATTCTTCTGATACCGGGGCATGCCAGGGTTGATCTTATTTGAAATTTGGTCAAGCATCCTCGTGGCCAATCATCACAGCTGTTGTTGGTCAGCTACCTGGCCAGACTTTTATTTCCCAGTGGGTACGTACCACTATAGTCCTTGGCTTCTTCCTCCTCTGATCTTGGCTGTCTGATGCTGTTGTTATGATCGCCGGGATTGAGCCATAGGCTGGGGGTTGGCTGCCAGCCATGCTGTCGACACCACCCACACCGCCAAGGTGTTGTCGACAACTATCAGTTTGACAGGAGAAATCTCAACCTGTGTTTTGACAGCTACAGGTGGCACTATCCTTGGTACTACCTCGGGGCATCCTGAAACAGAAAGAACAATGCTACAATCACGACGATTGCTGGGGTTCTCTCGGAGAACACGTGTGTGGTGTGGAGGAGGAGAGGTGGGGAGGTGGGGTGGTGGTACGAGAAGCGGGGAAAATTCTACTGTTGCCGAGAGCTGCAGGTACCCGTGAACGTGCGGTTGCACTGTGCCGCTAGACGTGACGTGCGTGAAGGTGTGGCTAAGTAAGACCCTGTGGCAGCTGATTAACTAAGCAGCTTCAAGGTGATAGTGAGGCCAGCGATGAGCGCTACCCGTGCCTTGGAGGTACTTCGTACCTCCAAGGCACGGGTACTTCCGTACAGAGGACTTGGCCAGAGAAGATGGACAAACAGCCTACCGGTACGTACGTACGTAGTACAGAGAAGACGGATACAGAATGGATTTCATTTATGGTAATTATTTCTACCAATCAATCCACCTCTCCCGACCGCTTCGTGCCCATAGGCTGTTCACCGCCCTCATACCAATCGTCACACCAGCAAACGTCATCCGCAACCTGGATTTCGCTCGGAAAGCCAAAAAGCATGCTTGGGTACGTTCCGTACACCAACATATCATTGCTCTGCGACGATCTTCGCATCAGCTAGTTGGAGGCCATCAGGCGTCGTGGAGGCTCCAGTTGCTTGATCGTCTACCAGCTGTTGTGTTTTTCGAGCTGTTGCCTTTTTCGAGCTGTTGCGTCGCACCCGACTTTTACGACCGAAAACCATCTGGAAAGCCGGACCACGCTGGAGCCGACTTCACCCATGATACGCCTGATACGTAGGCAGGGGAGTACACAAAATCCACCGTTGTCGTAGAAGCCGTCCGATCGCACCGGACTGCTGGGGCTTGCGGATGAGCGTTCGGAATCCAACTCACGTCCGGGATCTACACGCAGATCACGAAGCATGGGTGGAAGCAACCAGTACCCAGTGCCTTATTGGCGCAACACGATGGGGCCTCAGCACGACCCTGAGAACGTGGCGCCGCCACATCGGATTTACAGGAACCGATCGGTCGAGGCGGAGACTGTCGTTGGACGTTCGAGGCCCACCCCCGTTGGTCGTCGCCGACGTCGGCTACCGCGTCGGATCGAGCCCGCAGGCGAGAGCGGTCGTCGAGGCTTCCATCCGTGGCTCTTCCTGCGCATCTGTTTCCGGAGCTCGTGCTCGGCATCGCAATGGCTGAACGTGCTGTGGCCGGTGGTACCGGTTGCAATCGCTGCTGTAAGATCCAACGCTTCCTGCTGAGACGTGCTGAAGGCTGCAGGAACTGACGGACTGCGCATAGCACTTTGTGTTCGACCACTCGGACCGCCCGCACATCAAACTCGTCACCTTCGTCTTGAACAACATCGCCATGATCCCGGCCGCCAACCTGCTCGGCTTCGCCAGCCAGGAGTTTGCGCGGAAGCTGCCCAAGGTCATTGGCATGGTGGTCGAGACGAGCCTGGGCTCCGTTACCGAGCTGGTCCTCTTCATGACCCTCCTGGCGAGCTACAACGACGATGGCCGGAAGAATCACATCTCTGTGATTCAAGCAGCGATCCTAGGCTCCATCTTGGCCAATCTGCTTCTCTGCGTCGGCATGTGCCTTGTCGCAGGTGGGATCCACCGCAACGAGGTCGAGTACGACTCTGCCGTCAGCGAGGTCGGCTCGAATCTCCTCTTGGTGGCTGGAATGGGTGAGTAGCGCCACGTTCACCTTCGGGCTCTCTGCGATTGGCCTGAGACGTTCGGCTGACGCTCTTCCACAGGCCTTCTCGTGCCTTCGGCATTCTACTTTGCCGTCGATGCTCAAGCGGACGAACCGTCGCTACCGGATTTCACCCTGACACTCAGCCGTGTGACCGCTGTTCTCCTCCTTGCCGCTTTCCTCATGTGAGCCGACAATTTCCCCGAGCTCGCGACAGACGCAAGGAGTTCATGTGCTGACCAGACTTCCGTTCAGCTATCTATGGTTTCAGTTACACACGCATCACAGCATCTACGACGACCTGCTTATCGCCGATGCCGAGAAGGGTACGGACCGGGATCGCAACGCTCGTGACGAGAAGTTGACGATGTGCGAGGCGCTGGTGGCAATCGTCGTCGCCGTCACCTGCGTCACCATGCTAGCCGTTTTCCTTGTGCTCGAGATTGAGACGATTGTGCACGACTATCATGTGAGCGAGGCCTTCATCGGGGTCATCGTCGTGCCGCTGGCCGAGAAGGCTGCCAGTCACATCACGTCCCTGGACGAGGCCTGGGATGGCCAGATGAACTTTGCGCTCTCGCATGTTCTTGGGTCGACCATCCAGACTGCCCTGTTCAACGCGCCTCTGGTTACCATCGTCGGCTGGGCCCTTAACAAGCCGATGGATCTAAAATTCGAGATATTCCTGACCGCCGTGCTCATTATGGCCATCCTTGTTGTTGGGAACTTCCTGCGGGACCTCAGAAGCAACTATCTCGAAGGTGCCCTCTGCGTGATTGTATACATCATAATCGCATTCTCAACCTGGTGGCTTCCGCTCCATCCATGATGACGGCCCATATCCGTCCTTGGCGTTCACAGAAACCCAAAGGAGTCACCCGGCAGTCCCAGGAAGCCGGTCCGGCGTTGCGTCTTCAAGAAGAGTAAGCTGGACACGGACGGAGAGGAAGTGCACATACTCCAGTCGCGAAGGCTGTTGCTCGATGTTGATGCCAAGCTTGCCGAACGATTCTCGCCGTTGTGGAACTATCTTCTCTTGAAAATGAGGTCTATATCACATCATATTGGCTTTGAAGAGCTAACTCACAAGATGAGTTCATCCGCTCGGCCAGTCGTTTCGTGCATGATCCAAGCAGGATCTGCGCATCGCACTCCGGGTCTGTTTCCGTATATCGAGCTAGATAGAGGCTTCCGCATAGCAGAGAAGCCTGCTCTTCCCATTGATGAAATTACACCCACGACCGTGGTTTACTCCTTGGAAGGCAATGCAACTAGCTACTTGTCCTATTTCTGGGTGGTCGCAGCTGCTGTTCCAATCAAACAGTCACACCACCAGCGCTGTTGTTGGTTTTTCCGACAGATCTTGTACCCAGCTGCAAGTACTCCCAGTGGTGGAGCACTACCATCCTAGCGTCTGTACCTGGACACTGAGGATGCTCCATTCAGAGCGCAATGCATCTATCGTAGCATCAGCAGATTAGGACACTGCATTGACTTCTCTCATCTGGCAACCTCCTGTCTGGAATATCTGCACCTCGCAAAAACCACGAAGAAGAAGAGATGACACCACCTTTGTACACCAAAACTTGTTTAGGACCCCAGCGGAAACCGCTTCCTCCGGCACATGGCATCTCACTCAGCGGATGAATCTCTATTGGTTTCTTGTCAACACGACCTTCAGCACGCTCCAGATGGCCGCTGAACATCAAGTCGAAGACACATGGACGCCCATTGTTGTGCGCGACATCACCCGCCTCGGCCCGCAAAAGTCTACGGGTGTGCAGGATCTCTCCCGGGATGGCGGACACTCAGTGCTGCTCAACCGACGCATCGTCTGGCTGTACAACGACACCGAGTGCTTCTCGGACAACAGCAGCCAGCTGTTGTTTGTCTTGAACACGGCGGCCTACACGTTAGACCCTCAGGCTGATGCTGCTACTGTCTTGGACTTTGGCACTGTCGACGTGGGCGCTGACGCAGATGGGAACACGTACTGCACGCTCCTGGCGGACAAGGTTGTCAGTGGCGGTGGCTGGATCCACTTCACTGCGGAAGAGCGGGGCTTCAACTCAGAGCATGGCGGTGATAAGCGTGTTGTCATATGTAGGTGATTATGAGAGAGCATGCTGCTCTTATCACGAACTGACATGGGCAGCTGTTGCTCGCAGGGCCTGACATGTCTCCTACGCCGGTGGATGCGATGAGGGCGCTGGTGTACGCTCCGGTGGTGCTTGTCAATCATGACCCGCAAGATCTGGGAGCCAAGTTCAGACCGCGAGGGGTCACCACTGTCTGGGTCGTGGCCCCGGATGAATGCCTGCTCGCAATCTGCATCAACACCTTGCTCTTTCCTGAGGATCATGTCCTGTACAGAGTGTTTGCGGTCGTCGTTGGCTCACCGAGTGCTGACGCAGCTGCCTTCTGCGCAAAGGATGACCTTGACGTATACGTGTTCGGAGCCACAGAATCCAGTCTCTATCTCGCACGTGTCACACTTGACAACGTTGATGACCCGGCGGCGTACAGGTATTTTCGAAAGTCAGAGCGCAGGTTTGTTGCCGAAGCTCCCCGGTTCCACAACAAAGACAAAGGGGAGATGTATCTCCTGGGTACATTCACCTTGGGCAATATCTTCTTCAGCCCTTTTTTCCGGACTTTCACCATTGTATACATGAACTGTATGGTCGACTTGACCTTCTACATCTGCTACCTGGACCTCGAGAATCCTCTCAACGCCAACTTGACCACTTGGCTTCAGGGTGGGAAACAGAGCAGAGGGATCACCGCCGTGGACGTCGAAGCCCTGGTCATGTACGCTTGGTCAGCGGAACAGGTAATGTACAAATCATCTCCTGGGCCGGGTGGTTTCAACTACCTTGGCACCGCGCACCCAGAGTACTTCAACTGTCAGTACTATCCCGTGTCAGGGCACTACAAGACCGCAGAGAGGAACCCGGATGCTGATGGCGGTGAGTGGTACGGCAGCGGAGAAGTGTCCAAGTCAGACACTGGTGGAGATGGCTGGCACCTGCTGTTGAGCTGGATGTCGCAGATACGCGGAGGGCTTGATACAGGCATCTACAAGATTCAACTTGCACGTGTTGAGTTTGGGGATGTCCCAAGAGACCCAGGGCCACAAGTGCTTCTTCCTCTTCAACACAGACATCCACGCCCCCTGAGGGCACCACTCCATTGCCACCCAGGCTGAGCAGTCCCGGGGAGAGCGATGCTTGTCTGGCGAGGACGTCTTCTGCTGCCTGGACGTTGCTGCTGGTGCTTTCTGGGGTGGATGCCTTTGGCTGCGGATAATTACCGACAGGGAGCCTTTCCCACATCAGGCAAAGGAGACAGCCACCAAACAGGCTCACTGGATCCACATGTCGCGTGACTATTCTTCGGGGAGCTATATTTTATCGAGTTTTTTTTATTTGACCAATGAAGAGTCACAACTACATCCACATCATGGATATGTGCCTCTTTTTCCAAGAGTTTTTCTTTCAAACTCCCGAGTTTTTCTTTCGAACTCCCGCCCTGTTCTCGTGCTGTTCACCAAGAAGCAGGAAGAGCGGGTTGAACATGTGCATCGATGGCCTTTTCCTGTCTACTAACAAGCGTGACTATACAACTAGTCACTCCATTGAGACATTCACCTGGAACCTATTGATCAATGATTCTGGAAGTGGCTCCCAGACTGGAAACTTCTTTGCAGTTGGCTTCCCTGCAGGGTGGCCCCCGTGCGTCTCTGTTGCTCACTCCCAGAGCTCCTCCTGGTCCTGCCCCTTCCGGTTTCGTTGTTCTAGAACCCTTGCCCTTTGACACATACCGTACCTTGCCCTGGTAAGGATGCTGATGTGGAAACACAACTCTTTGGCCTTGTGCACCTTCACAAGACTTGTCTAACAAGTTGTCTGCTGATGAGTTGCCTTCCAAGAAGGTGCCCAGTCAATGTGACCTCTCCATCAACAGTGACGCCACCAGCCCTCTGTTTGGTGTTCAGAGGACAAGAGCATGCCATGTGACCGCTGAACAATGGCAGGTGTTGCTGACGTAATGAATATCCAGTTCACGTGGTTTATCACAAAGATTAGTAAGCGAAATATCATCAGCCCGGAAGGTGATCTTGGTGGTTCTCATCCAGATCACGATACCTCACCAAGGTGGACTTCCCTTCAAGACATATGTGTTTTAACCCTTAGGAAGTCTAGTCTGAAAATAATTCTACCTCGAACCTCTATCCTGGGCTTTGACAACTCATGTACCTTTATTCTTTGCGGGAGTCTAGTTGTTAGGGCCTGGTCAGACGGCCTTGCCGAGAGGATCACTAATCAGCCCGGAAAGTACTCCGTACCGTACGTACGGAAGTCATACCCGACTGGGGGTACTACAGTAGCCCCCGTCGGCACGGGTGGTAGAGTGTCCTGGGCACGATACCCCTCTCCTTCCGGACTTACGTATATAAACCCTCAGGATGCCTGCGAGAGAATAGCTCTCCAGGCTGAACATCATCCCATCTTAAACCCCTATCCTTGTCCACAACAACCCATGATACACTGTACCGGTACTCTGTGTAAGTGGCCTGTAACACTAGTGGCCCAAAATGAACACACACACACTCTCTCTCTCTCTCTCTCTATCTCTCTGTGTGTGTGATCCAGAAAATTAGATCCACTTCGAAATTCCTGTCTGTACAAAGACCCAACATCGGTCCAAACACCCGTCTTCCTCTGTAACTTGTTGACGGGGCTAATGTGTGGCTTTATACAATACAAGAACTTGAAGGGGCACTCTAAGAAATCAGCCACACGCTTCTTGATAGGTCTGCCACCATGGATTCGAAGCCCACGGTCATGCTTGTCTCGCTAGTATATCTAGAACTCAACCAAGACGTCAGCGACCACCTGCTCTCTGCTCTTTGATCGAAGACCACGCTGCTCGAGGTAGGCTCGGCCGAGAAAGCAATCGACGTACTCTCTTCGACAACAAGCCTGCACGGCATCATCCTCGGGGACGGCGAACTCGGGGGAAAGAAATTCCACGCCGGCCTCCGTGCTCGAATCGTCGAATTTGCCAAGGCGGGAGGAACCGTGGTCCTCGGATGTGCTTTCAGCAGCCTCATTCGGCCGTCGGACTTTAACAAGTTCTTTGAGAAGGCGTGGAGGCTGCCCTGGCGCTTTGGCTCCTACCACCAGGCCGACTTCTTCGCACGCGCTGCTCTCGACGGCAAGCTGAATGGCAGACTGATCCCGGCTTCGTACTCGCAAAAGGCCGTCTCGGCAAAGGGTGTTAGAGAGGAGCACAAGGTGTACGTGCCGACAACAGAGTCTTGGACGCAGTCGCGCGTCTTCATGTCTGAGCCCGTCAAGGATTTGAGCAAGGTCCCCGTCACTTTTACGCAGATCGGACAGGGCCATCTTGGCTACGTCGGCGACGTCAACTCCGAGGTCGAAAGCACCGCCGTCGTCCTGGCCATGTTCGGCTTGTCCTGATGCACGGGACCTGTTCTACTGACAAGGTCTACAGCGCTTTGGCTTTGGTTGCTCGAGGGATACAGGAGGTTCACCTGAAGATCAGGCGATCGTGCGCTATCGCCGTATCTGATACGGCTCATATGCCGTAGCTCTGCTTTGCCGTAAGTTCTGTTTTTTGGCCATTGCCCATCTCGAGCTGCCACAAGGTCTTCCATATCAAACTCATGAGAAATAAGATTTGATTCAGCTTTCTTTGATACCGCCCATCTAAACACAAAGAGGCGTGGTTGAGCGTAGCTCATCAAACATACACGCATCGCCTGGTTATTTGGATGACACGAACTCAAGATGATGTTTCCCACCAGGGTCTTGACAAGAACCGAGACAACTCTAGAGTTGGGAAAGAAATGTGGCTGACCTCCCAGTCAATTCTGGAGGAAGCCCCTTTCAAGATTCTCACGATCGAGGGTTGTCCAATGTTGGGAGCTTCGTGATGGTTTGGGTCTGCCGCTACCAATGTGTCTTATCCGGGCTTGTCCTGTGCTGTATGGTACGGTACTGTACTGTACTGTCATGTTCTGCTCTGCTTTGTTCTGTCCTGGCCCCGCCCCTCCCCCTTCTCTAAAAGTGGGATGCCTGCTGCCAATTGCTGTCGTTCTGGGATAGTCTTGCCACGACATCTACTACTGAAGAGGATTGGCCTGATCTCCGGTCTCTGCTCCGCGTTCTGCGCTCAACGTTTGGTGTCATCACAACACGTGATGGACCGGATGAGCGTTTTCATAGCAGACCTGAGATCCGGGGCGCATGGGCAGCAGCTCCGTGCTGGTTATCAGCTCGCAAAATGCATTGCGGACACGGTATCTCACAACAGTCTTGCTCAGTCTCCTCAGTCCCCTTTCCTCAGTCATGCATGCCTCAAGCTCGAGAGCCCACTACAGTATCCGTGCGTTTTCTCTCAAGCTGGAAGTCACGTGCTCGATGGGTCCCTTGCCGTGCTTACTGGTACGAGTAAGCACTGTCAAGTCGTATCAGGCAGCCCTTCAGCCCTTCTGGGGGAACGTGAGTGGCAGTGCTTGGGTGCTTTCAGCCGGCCCATATCGTGGCCCTCGCGAAGCTGCGTCACGTGAGGTTCTGTCCTGCCGATCCCGGCAACGCAACCCATCCGACCACCGCCGACGAACAGTAATTACTCGTACGTTGCGGAGTTCGACCACTCTCTTCTCCAAACCTCTCGGAATGCGTCGACGGTCCACTTCCGCTCGTCTTCGGGGCTGAGACCGGGTCCGCTTCGGCACTGTTCATCGTCCGTCGGCCGCTGTCACGTGGCTTTCCACGTGAGCTCTCTACATCCATACCGTACGGTACCGTACGGTATAGGCGTCTGCCTAGCAGCAGTAATTAGTTCTAGAAATGTCATCGCCCGATTGACCCCCCTCGACCCCATCAGCTGTTCACCGCCCCAAGGCGCAAGGCGGCCTTTGTCCGTCCATCCACCATCACGCTTTACGATACCGGTACCTGCGAAGACTTCTTGTACGTACGTACGTACGGAGTACCGTACTTTTTAGCTTTTGAGTCAACGAATATCTATCATAAGTATCAAGTCTCTTTACACTCTTCGTCGCGGGTATCTGGTTTCAGATGTTTTGACAATGAGGCTCTGCGGTACAGTACCGTATGGTACGGCATTGTCACCCCGGCTTACGTGATGCTGCAGAAAGTGCTCCACAAGGCTCTCCCTGACAGAACTCAATCGTATCTTATCAAAGTTTCAAGAAGCCCATGGTCTCAGCAGGTCTCTACATACGCAACAGTAGTACGCTACTGTACGAGTATGTACGTAGGTACTGTGGGCCCAAGAGCTTGTGGGCCTTGGTCCATTGGCTACGGTAGCAGGATATGGTTCGATGAATCATTTGGCGACCGCAGAGGTCGACAGCACTGATCGAGGTCACTTTGCACCTGGGCCGGCTGCTGCCTATTTCCTTGAGGGCGCCATTCAGTCCCGTGGCCGAGGTCACAGGTTATACGCTCTCTCCTCTGGTTTCGCATCACTGCCGTCACGGTTTCATCCTGGGATGAAGAAACTGTCGGATGGGAACAAGCCGAAAGCAATTTCAGTCCGTTTTCTCTGATCGTACTCAGGTGCGAAGTACGTACGAGTGTGTTGGAGGTCGTGGGTCACCTTGGAGCGCGCGTCTGACGCGCTAGGGGCGTTTGCCACTAGCGTGCGCGCCTTGCTGTGCCCCTCAATTGGACACGCACACAAAAGAAAGACGCTAGGGACTCGACGAACCCAGCCTACTGTACCGTACTATATGTTGCGTCCTGGGTCTAGTTGCCTGTGGCGCCCTAAGCCCCAGTCTTTGTGGAGATTGACCACGCCTGTCTTCGGTCCTCGGTCCTCGGCTAGATCCTTCACCCAGCATGTGCAGCTGGCATGTGCTCGACTCCCTATCTAGATCATTCATCTATATAGTTAGCATAGCTCGCTCCAATGAAGAATCATCGTCTCTCGCACTCAGCTTCTCTTTCGCTGCAGACCTCATTCGAATACTATAGACATGGATCAACAAGGGTGAGACTACTACTAGTGAGCACAACTCCGATGGGTCTAGATCGAGTCAATAGAGATTCATTTGACTCCTAGACCTAGCGACACGAAGAGAATCCCACAATCTTTCCAGCTAGGAAGCGAAATTACTCCCTCTTGTAGACGGTGGCTCCGCCCTGGAAAAACCTTTCTCCGTGACTGCTTTCCGACCCCTGACACCTCGCCTGACGGCTATTTCCGCGCCACCGCCAGCTGCTGAACCTGGGGTGCCCCGCCGGTAATCGATTAGGCTGCGGTCAACTCGGCGGAGGGGGGGGGGGGTGGGCGATCACGCTCCACTGCACCGCCGCGCACGCCCTCCTGAGCGTATTCCTTCCCCCCCCCCCCCCCCTCTCTCTTCCCTTTTCCCACCCTTTCGCCCCTCAAAGATGATGCTCCGTCACATCTCCCTCATGATGCCTTTCCCGATGATTCAATCGGTGCCCATGACCGGCGTGGTCGCGCCCCATTTCCATCTGCCATGGTCATGCCATTGTTGGTTCCTGCCTGCCTTGCGAAGCTGCAACGGCGACACGTCTTCCAACAGTTCTCCATCCACCCCCCCACATCCCTCTCCTTCCCTCGCCCGCGCGACCCGTTCCCATGGCCCCCGCCTCGCTAGCATCCTCCGCGAGCGTTTTCGCCACCGGGACCTGCGCCGGTATGCTCCCGTCCCATGGCAATCCAAGGTTACGTCAACCCATGTCAGTGGTACCCTTGTAGGGCTACGAGCTATCGCAGCCTGATCTTGCAATGCCTACAAAAGACGCGCCGATTCTCGCCCGTTCGCTCGCGTTCGTTCTCGACCCTGCCAAGCATTATGACCTGCAGCCTCCCGTCGGAGCTCCCTGGACGGTTCGAGCCCCCGCTCCGCTTGCGTGTCTCTGCTTCACAAGGCCCGAGCACTTCGTGATAGCCATACTATGGTCGAGACGCCGCACCTGCTCGCGAACCTTCACGCCCCGTCGCCGCATCACCGAATGATCTCGTCGCTCGAGGAGGAAGCTGCCTTCCTTCGACTATATATTTGTCCGTTCAGATCGTCAAATCGGAAGGACCGCCATCGCAACCCTGACGCATTCGGCCACGCCAAAGATCGACCGAGGACGAGGACGAGACCGAGAATACGGCGTCCAAGACGCCCAAGACCTTCCTCCGTGGATCGGTCCCTGTCGATCCGGCGACAGCTCCCTCGAGCCATGTGCTACCCGACCATCGACGCCGTCGAGCTTGAGGACACGCCTCGCCGGGTCGTCGTCACTCAACCTCGTCACCCCGACATCGAGATACGGACCGTGGAACCGCGCCAGCGGTCGAGCGAGCCACCGGCCGCGAGGCCCGTTCGACGCGGTTCTTGGGGCAACATAGGGCCTGGGCGACCCTACTTCAGCGACAGGATGAAGGTCCACTTCGACATCGCCATCGGCTCCGGGGGAAGAAAGAAGAAGAAGCAGAAGCCGGCGGCCCTGGTGATCCACGACCGACGCTGGGACAAGCCTTCACCGCCTCCGCCTCCGCCTCCGCCTCCGCCTCCGCCTCCACCTCCACCTCCATCTCCGCCGCCTCCATCGTCACCACCGCCATTTGTGCCTTACTATACCGGCGGTAGCGGGTACGAGAGCTACCACTACTCTCCTTTCGGAGCATACTCGCCACCCGCATACGGCTTTGCAAGCCACGGCCAGTCCTTCTCGCCATCGATTCCCGATCAGATTGTGGAGGTCGCGCCGCCCGAGTACCAGACCGACCCTCCGCTACGGTCGCGCGTCGACGATTACGACGACCGAGACGACGGCTACGATGGCGACGAGGTTGTGCGGGTGGTCGAGCGGCGACACGGCAGACGGCGACGCGGTCGACACGCAGCCGACGGGGGCGAGTGTTCCGCACCAGCCGAACACCGAGGCGTAGCCGTGCCAGACCCTCCGCGGCAGACCATCGTCCATCAAGATCGCGGACCGCCGCGTCGATTCCGCAACGAAGACGAAGACGACGCTGTCCGGCCAGATGCAGGCCACCGAGACCAACGAGTCCGAGTCAGGCACGACGAGCCGTGCGACCTATTCCGACCGCGACGGAGCACCCTGATCCACCCCGACGAAGCAAGACCACGACGCCGCGAGAGGCACGTGCATTGGGAGGACGAATCGCGATGAAACATCGCCATTCCAGTCTCTTCTTTTGCCTTCATCTGCCGACGAGGTGCATCTGCCATCCATCGTTCTTGTCCTGGCGTCCTACTCCACCTATCATGGATCCATTCACTCACCCGTCGGATGTCTGCATCCGCATACCCCTTTGTCTCTAAACCGGTCTTCCACGGTAGCAGCGCCTCCTCGAAGAGCTCTTTGTTCCATCCTCCGCCTTGAACGCTCGATCTTTCTCCCGTTGATTCTCCTCGTTCTATCCCATCGTTCGCGACTGTTCTTCCCGTCTTCTAAAGTGGTCAAGGTGTCTTGGGGTTTCTGGGTACCACTGGTGATTACCTCGTTGGTTGCATGCAGGATAGATGTATAGAATATACCCCACTTCTCATCTCTCTATCGCTCTCCATTCTCTTCTGCTCGGTGTCAGATCATGCCTGGGGTTACTTTACGCCAGACACTGCGCCACACACCAAAGATATGCGGGTATTGTCCAGAGCTATAAGACATCTCGGTGGGTTGACTGGCTCTCTCGATGTTCGGCTATTGCTGTCCGCGAAACTCTCCGTGGCTCCGTACCGAAGGATCTCGTGCCACGTCTGTACTGTACTGTCATCCGAGCACTCCTTGGTGGTGAAGCAGACCACCGATGTCATGCAGAGTGCATCACGTGCTTCGTCCGAAGTGGTACGAGTACTCGTACTTGTGGTTTGAGCCAAGACATAGGGGGGGGGGGGGGGATGCACCTATCCGTCAGACCCTGACAAGCCTGATCTATGGGGAGGGGACAGCCTAATCGTAGAGCCGAGCAGAGCCTCCAACTTTTGAGGTGTTGTGGTTGAAGCCAGCACGGCAGGCAGGCACGTAGCTGTCACGCCTGCACCTCGCATGATACAACATCGTACGGCAAAGCTACGTACGTAAAAATGGTTCGCTAATTAATCGCACTGGAGCTTCCGAAAGGGACCAGCCACATCGACCGGTGCGGCCATAGCTCTTGCTGGTACGTATGTAACTGTACGGTGCTCCAAGAAACAATGACCTGGCCGGAGTGGCCCCAACGAACCACCGTCTCGTTGTTCGACGGAGCGTTAGCCAGTGGAGTCGCCGTGATCGTCGTCGTCGTCGTCGTCGTCGTCGTCACGAGGAACGGGATATTGTTCCTTCGTGACTGTATTGCGGCGGGCTCGTAGCCGTTCTCCGCGCAGGAATCAGTCGCCGGCTGGATCCAGCAGTGCTCGGCCCGCCATGGGTTCGCCATCCTCCGCGCCGACCATCGTCCTGGGCCAGCCGTGCGCGATCGATACGCCGCCGCCGGCAGAGGTACCGTCCGAACCCGGTCCATCCGACGACGCCGGCGCAGGCCGACCGGACGGCTCGGCGCTGCAGCATCAAGCGCAGTTTGCGACACAGGCCGGCGATGTCGACATCTTCGCCATCGAACCCGAGGCCGTCGTCGGGCTCATGTGCCACAGCCTCGAGATGATCATGCGGATGACGGGCCAGACGCCGCCGGGGTCGTCGCCGGAGTCATCGACCGCCCCGAATCCGCGAGAGCAGCAGCCGTCGCCGGCGGCCGTGGCCGGGCAGTCCGGAGATGTCCCGGCGCAGACCGTCCCGACGAGCGCTCCCGACGTCGGTAGTACTTCCGAGGCGGAGGCAGCTGGAGCCGGAGGGGAGAACAAGCCGCGGCGGACGTCGATCGACGGCGGCGCGCCGACCAGCGACCAGCAGGACCGACTCGTCTCTGGGGTGTTCAGCGGCTCGGCCGCGCCGCCATTTGGTATCGAAAAGTATTTCCTGCACGCTTACGAGCACTGCCCGGTGTCGCCGGCCGCGGTCATGGCCACCAGCTACTACATGCACCGGCTCGTCGTGGCCGAGCAGCGCGTCGTCCTGACGGGCCGGAACGTGCATCGTCTGCTTCTCGGCGCCGTCATCGTCGCGGCCAAGGCGTACGATGACAAGTACCCTCGACTCCGAATCCTGTCCCGGGCCGGCGGCGTCAGCATGTCGGAGATGCGTCGACTCTTGCTCGGCTTCTGCTACCTCCTCGACTTTGACCTGTGGGCCAGCGCCGAGACGCTCACGAGGCACGTCCGTTGGTTGCGAAAGACGGCTCGCCCGTCTGGATAGTCTGTCTGCGCGCTTCGTTGCCGGGCCTGTGTCGAAATCAAGTCGAGACGTCTGGAAGAGCTTCCACAACCTTTTTTTTTTCCTTTTCTTTCTTTCTTTCTTGGCACCACAAAGCTACCGTTCCATGTCTGACGTCTTGTGGAGTCACCGGACATGTATTCGAATGAGACGTAACCCATCTTCACTCTTGGCTGAGCAGCAGCCCGCAGGTCAAGGCCAGCCTCAGACCCGGCCACGCGTCTGCACCTGGACTGTCAGAATCGACCGTTCACGCAGGTGAGGCAGACACGTCGAGACACGCGCCTAACAAGTACCGTTCGTTAATTCCACATCGTATGTCTCCCTCTCGCTGCTCCAACAACTATCCGGCTGACTCTGCAAGCACCTAGAGTGAGCCAGGGAGCGTACGCCGAACAGAAGACAATACGACGTGTTTTTTCAGGTATGACAAGTCACCACTTGACAGTAAATCACTTCATCCCTACATGGCGGTGGTGGCGGCGGTGGTTGTGATGGTCCTGAAGAACCCAAGCTACTACTTCTTCTACAACGAGGCAGGTGTCAGCAGACAAACAGGTCTTGTGGATTCATCTGTAGCTGCATGAATTTGAGAGGAACAGCAGAGTATGGCTTTGATCACTTACCACCACGTATACTGTCCCTGTCTTTGTACATATTCTATGTCGATACCTCTACTCCTACTCGTGTCTGTTCTCATACCGGTAGCCAGCCACGTGTCTGTATTCGTACCTGTTCATTTACCTGTGCAGTACGTGTATCGCTACATCTACACAGCGTCATCATGATTATCATCAGCAGGCTCCTGATAATCAAGAGACATTTGCCGAGCACAGGATGAAACAGTGAGGATATCACTAGGCAAACAGATGAGATGTTAGAAGAAGCACAGTGCTCCCGAGAGCTCTTATAGACGGTTATCTGCTATGTCGATAATATTGTTTCTGAAGGTAATATCGATAAAGGTGATATTACCATGAGCTCTGATTGGAAAAAAGAGCTCTACATTGGAAGAATCTTGATCTTCGCTGTTCCCGGATAATCTTTCAACAAGCTTGCTATTTCTGCTGACAGTCTTGTTGTTCCAGTGACTGGCTGTACTGTAAGTACTAGAGCGCGGGCCCGAGATGCATCCAGCCTCAAACATGCCGGCTGTCTTGAAACGATGTTGTGGTGTCTTCAAAAAGGGGTAATTAAGAGCTAATCACGCTAACCTCAATCTTGATGACTGTTAGTCAGCAACATCTGCCAGGCTCCACAACTACCTTCTCAGTACAGATCCTGTTCTACTACTTCCGATAGTGTCGCGTAAGACCTCGGTGGCAGCGGAAAGCCGTGCTAGATAAATCGGTACTGACCAGTCTTGGCGACTCTACATGCCGCCTTCGACAACTGCTCGAGTTCGTCGTCGTGAAATTCAGCCACTCGTTTGTCCATGGCAATGCTGCTACGGCGTCTTCTACTCCTAGGCCTCGTGCCCCTTGCTCGCGTCGTTTTCGCTGACGTCGAGTTTACCCGCCCGGCAGGGGGTGCATCGGTGGCGGGGGGCAAGGCGATCCAGGTGGAATGGAAGGAAACCAAGGATCCACCGCTGATATCGGATCTCCAGTCCTACACGCTCTTTCTATGTACTGGCGGCAATGACAATCCCGTACGTTCTTCCCGTGCGACGGCTGCATACAGCTCAAGACGGACAGTTCGACTGATGCTTCCCTGCTTAGATCCAACTGGCCACCATAGCAGACGCCTCTCTGTTCACCACGAGCAACAAAGCTTCCGCTACGATCCAGAAAACCCTCGGAGCGAGTGACCCGGACAATGCCTAGTACGGATTCAACACTGTGGAGACTTGGAAGTCGTTAACTGACCAGAGACAACAGCTTCCTCAAGATGATCTCCGTTGGCAAGAAAGGAGGTCAAGTGGTCAACTACTCGGAGCGCTTCAGTCTCACGGGCATGACCGGGGTCTTTTCCAAGGCGGCTCTGGACGGGCTCAAGACCGTCGAGGGGACAGATGGACCGCCAACGGAGAACCAGATAGCCGGCCAGGACGACGCGAATGAAAAGGCGGTTGCTGATGGGCTGTACGAGGTTGCCTACACCCTACAAACCGGCCCGACCCGATATGCGCCCATGCAGCAGCAGCCGCCAACCAAGATCACCGCAAAGGTGGCAACGCCTCTGTTTCCCACCAGCAGCGCCAGGATCGCAACGACCTGGCTGCCACCTCCCGTCGCCGTGACGACGGTGACGGAGAGCCCGACCTACAGCGTCACGAGCAGAGAGAACGACGTACGTATCTACAACTTGAACACCTGAAAACATGCTCTCAAGTCTTTGCTGATTGAGTCCTGCAGGCATCACCCGCTCCGCATCCCAATGACGACATGGCCAAGTACCTGGCTCGTTGGAAGGACTGACCTCTCCTCTGACTGTGTTTCTATTCTGGGTTTACCGTTTGCTTTCTGTGTTGTTACTATAGTCAGTCCAAAGGCATGCATACCATTTCTAGCCTTGAAACTTTGTTCTCGCTGCTAAGCTGTATCGTAATATGGCGTTTTTTTCTGGAGTCGAAGACACATGAATTGGAGGACCAAATTCGTGACATCCTCAATGTCAGGACCACCAACTGCCCCGTAGAGATGGCACTGCAGCTGGTCTGGTATTGGCTAGATGTCAATTTGGAGATGTAGCTGTTTGCCCCTGCATTCCATTTCCGAGGTCTGATGACGTAAGCAAGTGTCACTCCCCACTTCCACTTCCGGCATCGGCATTGGTATCGCGTCGTGCGTAGGTATACACACAGCTCGCCTTGGAATCTCAGTAGAAACCCAGCGTCACAGGTCAGCCTCCACGATGGCCGAAGCCGAAGCCGTTCTTGCCCGAAAGTACCCTGCCAAGGCTCACGCTCGGAGGGTCGTGGAACATATTCGAAGGAAGCGTCCGGACGCGAACGGGGTCATCTACCTCGAAGCACAGAAAACACGGCTCTTAGAGGACAGTGACCAAGCTGAGCCCTTTCGGTATGCTCCACCCGCGACTGTGTCGATGTATGTTGGAGACTGACCGGATCCATCTACGGGGACCAGGCAACGCCGATTCTTCTACTACTTGTCCGGATGCGAGCTGCCGGATTCATATCTCACGTACGAGGTGCACACGGACAGGCTGACTCTCTACATCCCGCCGGTCGATCCTGAAGATGTTGTCTGGTCCGGCCTCCCGCTGTCTCCTCAGGACGCTCTGCGGAAGTACGACGTCGATCAAGTGCGGTACTCGACCGAGGTCAACAGCGCGCTTGTGAGCCTCTCGCAGCCGTCTCGCAGCGTCGTGTGGGCCATCGCCCGCCACATTTCGGACCACATCACCTTTCTGGAGTTCGACGAGAAGGATCTGAGTACACTCAAGCCGGCCGTCGAGGAATGCCGGGTCATCAAAGATGACTACGAGGTGGCCTTGATCAGGAGGGCGAACCAGATCTCCGCCGGTTCTCACGACGCCGTGCGAAAAGCGGTGGCCAGAGCTACCAACGAGAGGGAGCTCGAGGCCGTGTTCGCCCAGCAGTGTATCGCCAACGGCAGTCGAGAACAGGCGTATCATTCGATCGTCGCCTCCGGCGAGAACGCGGCCACTCTACATTACGTGAAGAACGACGAGCCGCTGGCTGACCGCTGGAACGTGCTCGTGGACGCCGGTGCGGAGTACCAGTGCTACGCGTCAGACATCACCCGGACACTTCCCATCCGCGGCAAGTTCAGCCAGGAAAGCCGAGAGATATACGAGATCGTGCTGCGGATGCAGGAAGAATGCATCGATATGTTGCGCGAAGGCGTCCAGTGGGAAGACGTGCACATGCACGCCCACAAGGTCGCCATCGGAGGGCTCTTGAAGCTGGGTATCCTGTCCGGACCGGCCGAAGAGATACACGAGGCGAAGACCAGCGTCGCCTTCTTCCCCCACGGCCTCGGCCACTACCTCGGACTGGACACCCACGACACCGGCGGCCATCCGAACTACGCCGATGCAGACCCGTACTTCAAGTACCTCAGGGTGCGTGGGAAACTGCCTGCCGGGAGCGTCATCACTGTCGAGCCTGGGATCTATTTCTGCCGCTTCATCATCGAGCCCTTCCTCGCCGACCCGCGCCATTCTTGCCACATCCGAACGGACGTCCTCGATCGCTACTGGCGAGTGGGCGGAGTGAGGATCGAAGGTCAGTCCTACGGCTTGGTCTTTGATGCTGGGTCGGGAGATATCTGCTGACCGCGCCGCTTGACGCCGCTTAGATAACGTCCTCATCACGAAGACCGGCTACGAGAACCTGACAAACGTCCCAAAGACCACCGATACCATCGAAGCTTCGACTGTCGTGGATGGTTCATCGTCTTAGGCTGGGAGCAGCGGTGCCATCGTAGCCCGCGGGAGTTTTCCTTCACAACGGGGATACCGAGTGGGAAGCGGGAGTCCAATAGGGAATGAATGAACGGTTCCGTTGGCTACATGATCGTATTCCTACACGGGCCTGCGACAGTAGCCTTCCAGGCTGCTGACACCACATGTGCCAGGTCACTCTTCCCCTACTTGGACTGGTCGACCTCGAGCTTGGTGCTGAAACCGGTGAGGAGCTTCCCCTCGTTGACGATCTCGTCCTTGCGTTCGAGAAGCTCGTCGACGGACCAGTTTGCGGCGGCGTACCTGCCGTTCATAAACTTGGCCTTGTCCGTGGCGAGCCACACGGCGAAGCCGCCGATGAGGCGCAGGGAGTCGCCGGCGAAACGCTTGAACCAGTCGAAGGTCATGTCGCTCAAGACGCCGCCCGGGCTGGCCGCGACGGCGACGACGTTGGGGTGCTCGGCCGCGACGAACTGCTGCAGGTGCGCGATGGCCAGCTTCGAGATGGCGTAGCCGGACATGCCTGGGGCCACGTCGACCGCTGCGCCGGTGGTGATGTTCACGATCGTCGCCGCCTTGTCGCCGCCGATCAGGCGCAGAAAGCCTTTGGTGACCAAGTAGGTGCCTCTGACGTTGGCCTCCTGTTCTTGGACTCAACAACGAGTGGCTCCGCCCGGGGAGGGGGAGGAGCCGCATCGATCCGTTGTCTTGGGGGAAACCTACAAAGTCACCCCACCACTTCTTGGTGTCCGAGGCAGCGACGGGGCCCACGCCCGAAGAGGTGCCGGCATTGTTGACCAGCACGTCCGCCGTGCCGAACTCGGTCTTGATCCTGTCGAAGAGGGCGTCGACGGAGGTCTCGTCGACAAGGTCCGTCGCGATGCTAACGACCTCGACCTGGTCGTTAATCCTGGCGAGTTCCTTCTCGACCTCGGCCAGCTGCTCGGCGCCGCGGGCGACGAGAACGATGGCCTTGGCATTGGCTCTGGCAAAGGCCGGCGCGAGCCCCGGGGAACAGCGGACGAAAACGACACGACGGTCAGCTCCTTCGTCCAGGCGACCGCTGCCGGTCATAACGGGTGTCCAGATGCTCACCTGGCGTCCGATCCCCTTGCTGGCTCTGGTGATGACGATGACCTTGCCGGCCTGCAACAGCGCCGGCGAGGTCGGGTCGATGGAGGGATACTGGTCGCGGTAGGCCTTGCGCGTGAACTGGTGCGACGTGACGAGGTGATCTTCCGGCAATTGAGAGACGTCCATGTTCGTCGTCGTCGTCGTCGTCGTCGCGTTTCGAACCGGAGATCTCTTCGACACGATTTGTGTAGGCGTGTTTGTAGGTCTCGTCCGAGGGTCAATACGATGCCGATGGTCTCACGCTCGATACAAGGACATAGGAACAGACACAGCTCTATCGTGACTGGACTGTTCTTCCTCGCTCCAGGCTCCCGTCGCTTGTCTTCTCAAGGACGACTATGACGACGACGGGGGCGGCATGGTGTAGCGGGAAGCTGGTGAGAGTTTCCCACTACGTGGCACCCATGACCTGGAACTAGTGGTGTCAGGCCTGGAGAACCTGACTAAACTAGTTGTCAGTTCAAATCTGACCCACCCCACATTCTGCTTGGCCATCAACAAGAGAGAGATCTGATCTCTTGCTTGGTGTCAGAGCAGCAGAACAATCGAAGTCTTTTTTATAAAAAATCTATACTCAACACTGGCTTCTGCAAGAAGTTGATTTAGTATAATGATGGCTGTGTTGTTAAGTCATCCTTGTACTGTAACACAAAAGGCAGGGAATCCCGGTCCTCTATCCACCAAGCTTCTCATAGCACCCACGTGATAATTATGCCTTGCTACTCTCTTTTAAGTAACTCACTTCTCCACCCATCAGTTGTTCAACAGTCATGTACATCACGGTAGCGTCAAAGCATAAGGCTGATAGGACGAACTCTGCTAGACGCCACAAGGTCGACTGGACAACTTCGATGTACGTGATTCCCAGCATCGACGCACAATGGACTAGCTCTACTCACACAGCTCTACGGCGAAAGTAGACTCTCTTGGCTTCCTCCAGCTCAGCTCTCATCTGCTATTTGAGTTAGATCTCCGTCCTGGTCACAAACAAGGAGTATACATACCTTCCCTCTGCCCTTCGGCCGGTTTTCCCCCATACATCCCAAAACTCCCAATACGCCCTGCGCTCTGCTGAGCCTTCGTCGTCTACGGCGTCTGGCTGGTACCCGCCGTCTTCTAGAGCGTCGATCAGCTTCGTGAACGCCCTCTCGATCTCTGGTTCGATGGGCTTGTTCGCATCAGCCCTGGCGGTGGCGTGGACGCTTAGGACACGTAATAGCGCCACGTTCTCCTCTGCAGATATCAACAAATTAGCTTCTTGTCATACTACTATTCCGCAAGGGGAACCTAAGAGGGAGAACTAACTGTAGATAAGGGCTCGACTCCAATGCAGCCCGTATAAGTCCAGAAAAGATTTGTCATCTGTGCGGCACCCCGACCGAAATAGCTCACTGTCGGCGAGAGGATCTCCATAGTGAGCGACGCTGTTGCCTTCTTTGATGATCTTCTGATCCTGCGCCGTCGCATTGCGGGCGACATCACGACGGTACACCGAGAGAAATCGGTTTCGAATCTTGAGATATGCATCACTCGACATACTCAGCACGTCGACCTTCTTTTGAAGGATCGTGATGCTTTCGTTGGCCTGCTCGAGCTGCGGCTCTATGACGCTGATCTTTGTCTTCAGAGCCTGTGTGTCGCCCAGGACCTGATCGAGCTTTTCTAGCGTGCTAAGGCCGCGGGAGTTTCCCCATCGGGGGGGGGTCATGGTCGTAATCGACAGTGGCGTGCTCAATCTCTCGGAGTACCTGGTTTCGACAGTGAACGGGGACGTCATCGGGAAGCATGCCTGGCACGTCGACAGAACTATGAACAATCGCTTCCACAGGTCCGTCCACGCTTTCCTTATCCACCTTCGCTTGGTCGGCTTTCAGCTCCTTTTCTCGCTGTTGGAGACGGTCGAAAAGCTCCCTGTTACTGCCACTTGCCGCCAGGCCTAACGCCTTGCACTGCGCCCGAAGCTCGTGCTGCTTCTGTTGAGATGTCATTCTTTCTTGATTGGATGACCTTGCCTTCGACAGAGGAGTGAGGATAAAAGCGAAGAAAGGAGATGTTGTACAGAGTAGGTGACGTGAAAAAGGAAGAGAAAGAGAGCGTGGTGAGGAAGTGAGAAAGTGGGGTGATTGTGGTGACATGATTTGACGATCACTTACTAACATTGCAGTACTCAAAGGTACATACTTACATGCCATGTTGTTGACCGGGGACTCTCTGGAAGAGTTGCCTGGGGATTTGCAGGGGTTCAGAGATCAGCCTCCCCCTGAGTGACGGCTAAATTGTTTGTCTGCACGTGACGGTGTGCAGAGTTTTCTCCTTGGTCGTCGCTCCTAGATTCTTAGTTAGAGAGAGATAGAAGGAACACACTCATTCCCCGGCCGGCCGCCGGTTCACAGTTATGAGCCCGGAGCTGTTTCCTACGTGCTGCTAAGACGCCTGTAACCAGCTTTAAGTTACATTTTCGTACGGCATAGGATCTCTGACTGATCAGAGAGATGTCTCAAAGCTTTTCAACCACGACAACAACCAAAGTCACGACTGTCCTGACTGGAACTGCAGACTGGGATTCTTGGTACACTGTCATCAAGGGAGTTGCTGAAGGAAAGTTGATCTGGGAGTACATTAACCCAGAGACACCTCAGGAGCTTTGTCCAACGCTCATCCAGCCTGTAAAGCCGGTGCTCACAGATGTCAATGCTGATGCACAGGCTTATACTGATCTGACTGCGACAGAGCGTGATGTGTACAAGTTTCTGACACAGGAGTACAAGTCAGAGAATAACGAGTACAAAGTTCTGAACACAGCCATCGCTGGATACAAGGCAGATATCCTTAGGTTGCTGTCACCGTCAATTCTCTTGTACATTTGAAACTGCAAGGGTATGTACGACATGCTTGTCAAGCTACGTACACAGTTTGCACCTACAGACAAGACACGGGAGCAGATGGTGCTTGCGCAGTATCAGAAAATCAAGAAGGTGCCAAGGACAAAGAATCTTGAGCTGTGGCTGCACAGCTGGGAGAAGACATACCAGGATGCACTGGATATTGACATTCAGGGCAACTGACCAGTCAAAGATTTTGTACAAAGCCTGCAGGATGCCGACCCTGGATTTCACATGTATTGGATACACCATCTTTGTTGTGTCAAGAAGTACCTCTCACTGAAAGAGGTGATCTACAAGTTTTGTACATACCTACAAGAGGACCCCACATCACAGACTGCTACACACAGAGTGTTTACTGCAATGTTCCAGGACCAGACTGCCGGACTGTCTGAAAAGTAACCTGAGAAGAAGGTTGAGAAGTGTTGCGGTCCGTACCGTACCGTCCTATCCGAGTATAGGATTAGGGCGAGAGGCGGAAGGCGGGTTGGTTTTCGCAGGAGAGGAGTGTCAAGGAGCGCGAAGGGGTTTGGTGGAACGTGGTGGTGGTGACACCTGATCAATGGCTTCGTACAAAAGGATTGTATTGAAGTAGATCTAGTTGTCTGGATCACAACATGAGTTGAAGACGATCGTTCCATAAGGGAACTATCGCCGGACTATATAGTGCTGGCCTGTCGAGACGATCGAGATTGTCTCGACAGTCTCGACGTCGAGACGGGTGAGATTGTCTCGACGGTCCCACCATGTTATGCACCCTGCGTCGAGACGGGTGAGATTGTCTCGATGCTTCATGCATCCTGCGTCGAGACTGGTGAGATTGTGTCGATGCTTCATGCATCCTGCGTCGAGACTGGTGAGATTGTCTCGATGCTTCATGCATGCTGCGTCGAGACTCCCGTGTGTGTCTCGACAGTCACGTGACCTCTTGTTGGTTGGTCACTTGACTTCCATGGTGTCCTCTTGCCTGGCCCGCGGCCTGATTGCTTATAAATGAGTGGCTCCCATCCTGGGTTGTAACACTACCCTCCTCTCCTTCATTCATTGTCCCGATGAATTCTTGAGTATGTCTGCAAAGTCACGTACCTCTGCTTACCGAAACCAACTAGCAGCCCAGATCTGTGATCATAACTTCGTGTCGCTTGCTCCGTGTGACTTCAGTGTTTTGAACCACAAGCCCTACTTCCGAATGTCTGACGACAACGATAAGTTGAAGTGCGCTGAATGCACTCGTCGTGGGAAGTCCTGTATGTCACTTTCTTGGGAGTCGCTGAACATGACTCAAGATAACCTTCGCGAGGATTTGGCTGTTGATAAGGCCAAGCGGGATGCTCTTGTTGAGCAGCTTGCCGAGCTGCAGGCTCGTGTGTCCCGAAAGCGAAAGGTTCTTGAGGGTGCTGAGGGTCAAGCAAAGAAGAAGCTCCAGTGCCTTGTTGCTGAAATGGAGGCGGATGGTGAAGACTTGTCGGTGACAGTTATTGACACGTCCGCGCTGCAGGCCGAGCTGTTCAGTCCTACTTCTGCCGGAACTGCTGCAGGAGGAGTTGGCAGTTCACGAGGTTCCTGAGTAGTTCCCAGGTATTTTCCGAGTCTGGGTAGTTTTTCCACTTGACAAGGTATCGCTGACTTTTTCTCTTCAGGATCTGTTCAGCCTCGAATTCCTGTTCTTCCTCTGGTTGGTAATGAAATGTTTCCTGCAAGGGTGTGCTCTGGTCGGCTAATTCAATCATTGAGATGTGAAAGTTTGGGTGTACCCGAGCATCTCTCGGTAGTCGCAGTCTGACGTTGACTGGTCCAGTTTTTTCTTCGACTGAAAATAGTCTGACCTTGATGTTGTCAAGTTTCTTTGTCTTCAGTTTCTTTGTTTTCCAATTTCTTGTGAGGAGGTAGACTTTATCCCCCTTCTTTAGCTGAGGTGCTATTTTCAATTTCTTGTCTATTTGATGTTGCATTCTTTCTGAGGTCTCTTGAAGTTAGTGCCTCATCATCGTGTGTGTTTGTCGTAGGAGCTTGTCATGTTGGAGTGCTTTCTCCGTGTTTGGTGAAGCTCTGCTTGGCATCCCGATGTTCGCATGTCATCCAAAATTGGCAAAAAATAGTGATTCCTTTGTTGAGTCTGATCTGTGCTGGTTGATTGCCAGCTGTGCCACCGGTAATAACTGTACCCAATTGCTGTGGGTCTGGTTGATGTAATGCCGTAAGTAAGTCTCCAGGACTTGGTTTGCTCGCTCCGTCTGGCTGTCAGTTCGTGGGTGATAGGCTGTAGATATTTTGGGTTTTGTTCCTATGGCTGCACTGATTGTCTTCCAGTAGTTGGATGTGAAGAGTTTGTCTCTGTCTGTAATGATCATGATTGGAACTCCGTGGTCTCTGACCAATCTGTCCAGTAAGAGGTGTCCCAACTGTTCTGCTGTGTGGGTCTCCTTGAATGGTACCGCTATTAGGTATTTTGTGAATCTGTCCACTATCGCCATAATCAAGTCGTAGGTGATTTCTGTGACTGGGTCTTTGGACTTGGGTAGCTTCGTGATGAAGTCCATTGACACGTCTTCCCACGGGCCTCTCAGTATCATGTTCGGATGTTCTTCTCTGTATGGCTTATGTCTTCCATGTTTGTTTTTCTGGCATAGTAGACACTTGCTGATGTAGTTTGTGACATGTTGTCAGAGGTTAATGACATTGTTCCCCACCTATTGGATAAGGTCTGTGGTCTTGGAGATTCCTGGGTGACTATGTGCTGGATTGTTGTGGTAGTTCTTTACTAGTTCTTCAGTATCTTCTGCTGTGAGCTTGTTGATCTGTGGTTGAGGCACCAGGTTTCCTTGCTGGTCCTGCTGTAAGATCATTCCTTAGCGTTCATCATCTTCCATGTGGTTTTTTTGTCAGCTTAGTGTGTCTGCTCTCCTATTGTCTTGTCCTGGGGTGTACAAGATCTTGAACTTGTGTTGCCCTAGGAGTTCAGCCCATCTGACTTGCTGTCTGTTCAGCTTCTTGGTTGTTGTGAATGTTGTCAGATTCTTGTGGTCTGTGAGAATGGTGAGTTCAGAACTGCTTTCCGCGTACACTCTCCAGTGTTTGAGTGTGTTGACAACTGCCAATAGCTCTTTGTCGTGGATATCATAGTTTTGTTCTGCTTGTGTCATTTTTCGTGAGTAGTAGGCAACTGGGTGCCACTTGCTGTCTGCCTGTTGGCATAGACATGCTCCTACTGCCTGATCTGAAGTGTCCGTCTTGATTTGTGTTGGTTGGCCTGTCTTGAAGTTGAGGAGAACTGGTTCCTTGGCGCAAGTGTCCTTGAGCTGTTGGAATGCTTTTTGTTGCCTCTCCGTCCACCAGTACTCCATGTCCTTCTTCGTGAGTTCTGTCAGTGGTGTTGCCATCTGTGAGTAGTTCTTAATGAACTGTCAGTTGAAGTTGGCAAATCCTAGGAAGGCTTGTACTTCCTTAACTGATGTCAGTGTTGGCCATTGCTGAATCACTTTGATTTTCTCAGAGTCAATCTTGATCCCTTCGATCCCTATGACATATCCAAGGAATTCAACTTCCAGTTTGTTGAACTTGCATTTCTTTGGGTTGAGCTTGAGCTCTGCCTGTTGTAGGCATCGTAGAACATCCTTCACATGTTTGGTATGTTCCTGTTGCGTGTTCAAGTAGACAAGAATGTCGTCCAGGTAGGTGATAGCTGTTTGGTCCAGGTGTGCTCTGATGACGTTGTTGATCAATGCTTGACATGTTGCTGGTGTGTTCATGAGTCCGAATGGCATAACCAGATACTTGTAGTGTCTGTATCAGGTTCTGAAGGCTGTCTTCCATTCTTCTCCTTCTTTCATGCGTATCAGGTTGTATGCTCCTTTCAAGTCCAGCTTGGTAAAGATTGTAGCTTGGCTGATCCTGTCTCGCAATTTGTTTGCATTTGGCAACAGATATCAGTTCTTGATGGTAATGTTGTTGAGTTTCCTGTAATCCACACAAAGTCGAAGACTTCTGTCTTTCTTTGGTGCAAATAGTATCAGGTATCCTGCTGGTGATTGAGATTCTTGAATGAAACCCTTTTTCAGGTTTTCCTCCAGGTACTCGTGAAGTACTTGGAGCTCTTTCTCTGATAACTGGTAAATTAGTCCAAATCCTGGCTCTGTCCCTGGTTGCAACTTGATCTCATGATCCCAAGGTTGGTGCTTAGGCAACACTGCTGTTGTTGTCTCTTCCTGAAAGAGGTTATCATACCCAGGTCAGTACTCTTCAGGGATCTCCAGAGAGTTAACAACTTCCTCTCTCTTCATCTCTGACTGTTTGGCCACCTGGTTCTGGGGTGTGCCTGTCAAGGTGAACCTCTTCTTTTGAGAGTCATCCTTTCTGTTGGTGAGGTTCCACTGAGGACTCCTTCCCTCATCTGTCCATGCCTTCTGCGGCTGGTAACAGGTCCGAGCTGTGTTGTTAGTGCAGTTCCTAAACATGAGTACTTCTGTCCTCCAGTTAACAACTGGGTTGTGCTTCTTTAGCCAAGGCATCCCCAAATAGATATCCTGAGTGGCCAACTTGACAATATCAAGGTAGATCCTTTCAGCATAGTGTCCGGTAATTATTTCCATTGGCTGCGTCTTATGGCAGACTAGCTCTGTCTGTCTATTTGCCATCATGAGCTGATAGGGCTGCTGCTTGCGTCTCCTTCCAATACTGAGGGTGTCGTAAAGTTGTCTTGAAATGTAGTTTCCACTGGCTCCAGAGTCAACAAGTGTGTATGTCCGTACTGGCATGTTGGCATGTAGTGACACAGGCAATTGCAGGTGCTTTGCATTGCTAGGGGTCATGTTGTTGAGCTCCTGATGTCACTCCTTGACAAGGGAGTTCAGTCTTTTCCTGATTGAAGTGTCTTTCCACTGACTGGGCAATGGGTCCAGCCATTCCCATCAGTCCTGAGGAATCCATTCATAAATTTGTCTTGCTGATGCTTGTCACATCCAGGCTTGAGGCAGTACTGCCAATTGTCAATGTAGCAGTTGTGGTTGTTGCCTTGCTGTAGAGACATAAGGTGTTTGTGCCAATCATGTGTGTGCCCAGGGAATGTGGTGTGTTGGCGTTTATCCCAAAGATAGATCTCACACACATCCTTCTCACAATTGACCTAATGCTTGTGGCAGGTGGCGTGGTAGGGTGAATGTCCTCTGTACCTTCGTAGTTGTTTGTGGTAGGTGCAGTAGTGCTTTGTGCAAAACCTCCACTGTAGTTCACCGTGCTGTAGATTTCATGGGTCTATACTGTAAGCATAGCTTCCTTGTGGTATTTCTTCTTTGATAGACACAGGTTTGTCTCAGTCTCCATCAGAGGTGGTTAAGGGCTCCTGTCCCTTGTTCTGACCTGTCTGTTCTGGTAGGTCCTTGCCTCCTGATGTTGCCAGTTGGTGGGCTGCTTCCAATGTCTGATTGTAGTTGTCCCATTGTTTGAGGGATAGCTGAGTCTCTCCTGGTGGGTCCTCTGGCTTGATGATATTCCAGTCTCTGTCAAGTGTATTAAGTTGCTGTCAGTGTACCTTGTTCTTTGAACAACAGTCTTTCACCATGTGGCCTAGCTTGCCACAGGCATAGCACTTCAGTGCTTTCCTCTTTTTGTTGTTCCTTCCCTTCGTGAACCTTCCCTTGTGGTGGACTGCATCCAGTTCCATGGGTGTATAGCTATATAGGTCATGTGGTGGTGCCTTGTTAGGTGGCTTGTAGTGGTTGCTCACATGCTATGCGGGGTGGCTGTATTCTCTGTCATAGTGTTTCTCCATCGCTCACTCAAATAGGTTATCATTGATGTTGATTGCTTGTGTAATGAGTTCATCCAGTGTGTTGACTGCTTGTCTGTCAAAGGTGATTTTGTCCTTCATGTTTTCCTTGAGTCTATATCAGTACATGACCATCAGAGTGTTGTTGTCCCAGTCAGTCAGTACTGAGTATTGTTTGAACTGCGTGGTGTACTCTGTGGCTGAACATTGTTGTTTGATGTGCTGGATCATTCGTATAGCTACTTTATCTTTGTTAGATAGTCCAAGGATCCTTTTGATCTTGTCCTTGAATCATGTCTATTTTGTCATCCATTCTGTTGTGCTGTCATGGTCTCTGTTTCCTGAGAGATGTTTGTTGACGTAGGGCTTGATCTATCAATAAGCATTACCTCTCATGTAAGTGGTTACGAAGAGAGGCTACTTTTCCTTAGGCAGCTTTATCTCTGGTTGGAATTGAAAGTAGACTTGGAGTTGTATGAGCCAGTCGTCAACCTTGTTTCTTTCACCGTAGAACAGGTCTGGCTTGGCGATGCTAATCTTTCCATCTGGGAAGTTGGGGTTAGTTACTCCTGAGGTACTCATCCTTGAGGGTCTTCAAAGTGTTACAGTCTGTACTGTACTATCATATCTGAGTATAGGATTAGGGCGAGAGGTGGAAGGCAGGTTGGTTTTTGCAGGAGAGGAGTGTCAAGGAGTACAAAGGGGTTTGGTGGAACATGGTGGTGGTGACACCTGATCAATGGCTTTGTACAAAAGGATTGTATTGAAGTAGATCTAGTTGTCTGGATCACAACATAAGTTGAAGACAATTGTTCCATAAGGAAACTATTACCGGACTATATAGTGCTGGCCTGTCAAGACAATCAAGATTGTCTTGACAGTCTTGATGTTGAGACAGGTGAGATTGTCTTGACAGTTCCACTATGTTATGCACCCTGCGTCAAGACAGGTGAGATTGTCTTGATGTTTCATGTATTCTGCGTCAAGACTGGTAAGATTGTCTTGATGCTTCATGCATCCTGCGTCAAGACTGGTAAGATTGTCTTGATGCTTCATGCATCCTGCATCGAGACTGGTGAGATTGTCTTGATACTTCATGCATGCTGTGTCAAGACTCCTGTGTGTGTCTCGACAGTCACGTGACCTCTTGTTGGTTGGTCACTTGACTTCCATAGTGTCCTCTTGCCTGGCCCACAGCCTGATTGCTTATGGATAAGTGGCTCCCATCCTGGGTTGTAACAAGAAGCTAGATGTTCCTGCAAATGTTTACACAAGTAGTGGTCTGGGCTGTGGCAGAAGAGATTGCTGTTCCAAGTGTGTGTGTGGCAAGACATATTGTTTTGTGGACTGTCTGTATGTTGTCAAGTCAAAACAAGGATGTAATTGGGTTCTAAATAAAGAGATTGTTTGTATGTTCCATGAGAGAGCAGAGCAGAACCCAAAGTTTATGTACACTGTTGAGAAAGCCCAGAATAGAGGTGGACAGAGTGTGCAACCCTTCCAAGAGCCAAGCAGGGAACACACCAATTGTACAGAGGAACCAGCAGATGTCCCTGCATTATTTGCAGCAGACATCATGGGTGGAGCAATGTACTCAACAGACATCTCAGACTGTACAGACTACGTATTACATGGTAGCTTTATCTTTGACTGTGGAGCTACAACACATGTCTGTAACAATTGTTAACACTTTTGTACAATCACACCAGCAATTGACCAGCACCTTTACACTGGGGACCAGACTATCAACATTGTTGGATTTGGAGCTGTTGACATCATGGTCCAGCTCCCCCAGGGTTGTATGAAGACTGTAACTCTTGGGGACACTGCATATGTCCTGTTATTCCAGACTAACACTATTTTGTACAAGTGGTTTAAGAAGGCTGGAGGTTATTGGGACACACAGAGTTGTCCCCAGATGCTGATGTACAAGACAACTCTGTACACTATTACAGAGATGTTGTACAGACAGTACATGGTTGAGCACAACCAGCTAGAAGAATCAACAGATGTCACATTGTTTGCAACACAATCTGCAGGACCCTGATCATCTGCAACACCTCTGTTGAACACCTGGCATCTCTGTGTTGGCCACCTGCATCATGACACACTGGAGAAGCTCCCTCTTATGACTAAGGGGGTGCAGTTCTCTTGTACAAACATGCTGCACTGTGAGACATGTAGCCTCACCAAGGCACATCAAATTGTTTCCTGTCAACCAGCAGAGTGTGCTACAGAGCCACTTGTGTATGTACACCTGTGTCACAGGGCAGACCGCGAGCACCGCCAAGTCACGTGGCCACGCGGCAAGTCAGCTGACTTCGCGCCACTTTTTCGTGTTTTTACCTGTCTGCGCTGCATTTCTCTTCTGCAGCTTTACCTTCTTGTACAATAGGAATCTATTGATCGTCATCGACGTCTAGCCCTTGACATTAGGTAAAGCTCTCCCTCGGCTGGATAGCCTACTGACGGAACGGAACAGAACGGACGGACGTGTTTAGCTGGATAGCTGCCGCGCACACAGGCTCGAGTCAAGGACCCGAGCGCTTAGCTGGATAGCCCTCACCATCGGAAGAGAACAGCGAAACAGAACGGACGGACGCGCTTAGCTGGATAGCTGCCGCGCACACAGGCTCGAGTCAAGGACCCGAGCGCTTGGCTGGATAGCCCCCATCAGCAGAACAGAACGGACAGAACACTTGGCTGGATAGCCCTCACCATCGGAACAGAACGACGGACAGAATGGACGGACAGGCGGTTATGGAGAGTGCCAATGCAGAGGATCGCATGATCGCGCTGCAAGACGAGCTGCAGCGTGTTATGGATGAGCTGGAACTTACCCAGCAGGACCGGGACAAGAAGGTGGCCTTGGGCAGGGATGTGGAGGCACGACTCCAATCCTCGCAAGCTGAGCTAGGCTTCATCAACAAGCAACTCGCTGCACTCCAGCAGCAGTACCAAGAAGCGATAGGGCAAGCCGGCTACTACAAGGCAGAACGTGATGCCTTCAAGCTGGAACGAGACACTCTCCGGACCCAGCTAGCCACCGCCACCACCACCCAACGAGCCAGCTCCCCTAAGCCGGCGAAGCTCCCGAATCCTCCTGTTTTCACAGGAGACGCACGGACAGATGAGATCTCTCTGGACGTTTGGAAGATTAAGATGGCTGATAAGATTGGGCAGGAGGGGATTCGTTACCCAGATGCGCTAGCTCAGCTTCGCTACGTCTTCTCGCGGGTTGGAGGAGCCGCACAGGCCCAATTGGAGCTGTTCGCAGAGGAGAGCTACGCCAGAGCTCTGAGACTGGCCAACGAACACCCAAGCGACTCGGCGTTCAGGTCCATGTTCAGGATTCTGGACAACGCCTTTGGAGATCCGGATCGAGCGAACACGGCTCGAACAAGGCTAGCAAAGCTCAGCCAGGGCAAGAAGACTTTTGCGGAGCACTACGCGGAGTTTATGCGGTACGCGCCCAAAACGGGGTACGATGAGAACTCTCTGCTGCACATGCTGCGGCTGCAGCTCTCGCAAGAGCTAGGGACAGCTCTCTCGTACCAGGCTACCGAGCTGACAACGATGGACGAACTGGTGCGCCTGTGCCAGTCACTGGATAATCGTCAACGAGCGGAACAACATCGCCAACGGTCACGCCCGGCTAGCCCTCCGGTCGCCTTTGGTCGCCCGGCTAGCCCTCCGGTCGCCTTCAGTTGCCCGGCTAGCCCTCCGGTCGCCTTCGGTCGCCCGGCTAGCCCTGCCAGCTCCCCAGCCACCTCAACAGCTACCGGTACGCACCCTGGCCCCATGGACACGTCAGCAGGAAAGCTCAGAGCGAAATGGGTGACCCCCGATGTGCTCTCAGAACAGAGAGCCAAAGGCTTGTGCGTACGGTGCGGGTCGAAGCAGCACTTCGTCAGTCAATGCATGCTGCTCCCCGCCCGCCGTCCGCAGATTGCCACAGCTCGGGCCCGAGTCCCCGAAGACGCTGAAGTGGAAGATAACGAATGGCAAGTAGAAGAGATCACGGACTCGAGATGGGAAAGGCGTGGCCGTGGCCAGCCCCGAGGAATTCATGGAGCAGACGGCCGTGATGGACCGCTTTATCGCAGCCTACCCGGAGAAGCCGTACCCACTGTCAGCCTGATGCGAACAAGCCTCGCAGGAGCCCAGCGATGAAGAAGGGGGGGGGTGCTGTCACAGGGCAGACCGCGAGCACCGCCAAGTCACGTGGCCACGCGGCAAGTCAGCTGACTTCGTGCCACTTTTTCGTGTTTTTACCTGTCTGCGCTGCATTTCTCTTCTGCAGCTTTACCTTCTTGTACAATAGGAATCTATTGATCATCATCAACATCTAGCCCTTGACAACCTGGATCTCATCCAGATTGCACCTGTGTACAACAACTATTGTTGGGTGCTGCATTTCCTTGATGATTTTTCCAGGATGAACTTTATGTATACCCTGGCTGCAAAGTCAGAACTTACAGATGCAGTCAAGTAATTTACAGTGTATGTTAAGAGGAAATACTCTGTACAAGTCTGGAGAATGTGTTGTGATGGAGAACAGAGTCTTGGGAACAACTTTGTATGATAGGTTGCAGATAAAGGAATTAAGTTTCGGATATCTGCACTGTACACTCCAGAGCAAAACAGAACTGCTGAACAATCTGGAGGGGTGATCATGGTTAAGGCCTGCACAATTCAGATTGAAGCCAAGCTCCCCAAGAACCTCTGGCCTGAGATTGTACAAACTGCTGGCTACCTTGCCAACAGATCACCCAGCAAGAACTTGAACTGGATGACACTGTACAAGAAGCTGCATGCTGCACAGCCTGACCTGACACATCTAAAAGTTTTCAGATGTTGTGCATATCTGTACATCCCAAAAGAGTGTTGCCTGTGACTAGAGAAGCTGAAGTCTTAAGCCCACATTGGGTATCTTGTAGGCTACAACTCCACAAACATTTACCAGGTCTGGATTCTATCTACAGGTATTGTTATTGTTGTACAAGATGTGACCTTTGACAAGAGCACCTGATACAACCCAAACAATGTTCTTACAGACAACCAGTGTTAAAGGCCGGGCTGGGTTCACACAAAAACCAGTACGGTCTGTTGCTTCGCAGGGCGGATTCTAGACAGGGACTCAATAGAGAAATAGACAGATAAGTAACTCTCTCTGTACTATTGTCTCAGTACGATGTGTGCGTGTTGTGTTCAGCCTGGAGAGCTAATCCCTCCGGGCCCTTGGGGTGGTCTTTATACAGATGCCCTAGGGGGGGGGTCTCCTCCGAGGGGTATCATCCTTTTGCGTGGACGAGCTCCTCGCTTAGCTCCTGCTTGTCCACCGGATGAGCTCCTCGCTTAGCTCTTGCTCGTCCACCGGATCGGTCGGATGTTGTTCTGTATGACTAACACTCCTCCCTCACTTTCCTAGGCTGTTCCGGCCTAGGCCTTAACACTATCCCCTCCCTCCAAGGGTTCTGTCCCCAGATCCTTTTCTCCCTGCTCCTCTTTTGTCATGAACCAAGATCAGACAACTTGTACTTGTCGTCGCAGTTCTCTCTCTTGTCGCATTGGCAAAATAGGTAAGGAATTGAAAATCGCATGCGGTGCTTGTCGTCACGACCACGCTAAGTGTGTCGTGAGTTCCACATCATCTTTTTGCTGTCGGTGCATCAAGAAGAGTTGTTGCTGCAACCTTCATCTCTCAGAATCAGAATAGAAGAAGATGGAACTTGAGCGCAAGCAGCTCAAGGCTCAGCTGCGGGAGACTGATGACCAATTGTCAAAGTTGCTTCCCCGGCAGATCCACCTCTGCCGGCAGCTGGGTCATCTCTCACAGAAGAAGGCTGATGCTATCTGTCGTGAGCTGTCAGCCATCAAGAATCAAGAGTCCCTTGATGCTCAGGAACAAGAGGCTCTCTGTGTTATCCGCAAACAGGAGGCCAGTCAGGCTGCTGCTCTGCCATCCTTTGAGGATGTCTTCTCTTCAGAGACTTTGGCTTCTCTTGAGCTGTTGTCCCTGTCAGACCTGGTCGCTGCGGGTTTGCTCAGTGGTAATCCACCAGCTTCTGGTTCATCGTAGAGCTGAAGTTCTCGGTTGGTTCCCACGAATTCTCCTCTTCGTCAAATCCTAACCACTTCACCAGGTACTTGGTTTTCCGTCTGTTTCTTCGACTATCCAGGATCCTTTCAACATTGTACTCTTCTTCGTCATCCTTGAAGTTCTATTCTGTCTTGATCTCTGCGTCACTGGGTGCTGGTTCAAGCAGTGAGACGTGGAATACTCGGTGTATCCTTGCTTTTCATGGTAGTCTCAGTCAATAGTTGACCTTCCCAGTGCGCTTCTTGATTTTGAATAGTCTGATTCGTACGTGGTCCAGCTTTTTGCTTGGTCACTTTGAGCGCAGGTTTTTTGTTGATAGGTAGACCTTATCCCCTCTTTCCAGGGTTGGTCTCTTCAAACTTTTGTTGTGTAATCAGTGGGCGGTGGTGTTCTGGGCACGGTTGATTGTTGTTTTCATCATCTCATGCATAGCAGCAAGTTTGCTAACATTGACAACATTGCCTCCTGCTGTTGCCTGCCATCAGAGGTTTCTTCTGTAGTTTGTAAAGAACAGTGTTGTCCCTGTCACACTGTGTTACTGGTTGTTGTACACAAACTGGGCTATTGGTAGCAGTTCCACCCAGTTATCCTGCTGGTGGTTGACGTAGTGTTATAGATACTGCTCCATTGTCTGGTTTGTCCGCTCAGTTTGTCTATCAGTTTGTGGGTGGTAGGCTGTTGATATTCTTGTATCAATGCCAAGTTGCCTTGTCCACATGTTCCAGAATTTCAAGGTGAAAAGTTTGTCTTGATCTGAGATGATTGTTTTTGGTAGCCCTCGGTGGCTTACCAGCTCTTTGAGTAGGACACTTGTGAGTTTGTTCGCGGTTCCTGACTCTTTCCACAGGACCAGGTGGGTGTATTTGGTGAGCTTGTCAACAACCACCAAAATGCTATCATATACCACCTTTGTTGCTGGGTCTGTTGACTTTGGCAACTTGACCACAAAATCCATCATGATAGTTTCCCATAGTGCCTTGGGTAGGTCTATTTGCTGTGCCTGCCCATAGGGCTTATGTCTTGATGGCTTGTTCTTCGCGCACTGTTCGCAGTTGCGGATGAACTCTGTCACCTTGCGCTTCATTCCATCAAAGTGGTAGTTCCTTTGGATTTTCTCCAAGGTTTTATCTTGCCCGGGGTGTCTGTGCAAAGGCCTGTCATGGTGCCTCCAGATCACCTCCTCTTGTGCTCTTTCTGGCACAATTTCCTTTTTGTTTGCCACCTTGTGGCCAAGGGTAAGGAGTGGACTCTTTGTTTCAGTTGTTGCCAGTTGGGGTTGGGCATAGACCAGGGTTTGTCCTTTTGTCGCTAGGATTGGGTGTTCCTCTGTTGTTTTGTTGTCCATTAAATCTGGTCGTCTGCTGAGTGCGTCCGCTCGGGCATTCTCAGTGCCCTTCCGGTAGAGGATTTGAAAGTTGTATGATGCCAACAACTCTGCCTATCAAACTTGTCGTCAGTTTAGCTTCTTTGTTGTTGTGAAGTAAGCTAAGTTCTTGTGGTCCAAGTACATGTCTACTGTGTATTTTGCCCCCTCCAAGTAAGGCCTCCATTCTTGGAATACGTCAACAATTGCTAGCAACTCTTTGTCGTGAACATCGTACCTCAGTTCTGGGCCAGAGAACTTTCTTGATCAGTACACAACAGGGTGTAAGTGGTTGTCAGTGTCTGGTTGACACAAGCAGGATCCCAATGCTTGGTCTGAGGCATCAGTTTCCAGAATGATCCTCTTCTTGGGATCAAATGATGCCAAAATAGGTGCGGAGATGAATTTATTCTTCAACTCCTGGAAGGCCACTTGTTGGCTCTCCCCCCACCTGAAAGATTTGTTCTTTCTGGTTAACTCTGTCAAAACTGCTGCTGTTCTTGAGTAGTCCTTAATGAATTATCAGTAGAAGTTTGCAAATTCTAGGAAGGATTGTACTTCTTTGAGGTTTTTGGGTGTTGGCCAGTCTTGTACTGCTGCTGTCTTTGTGTTGTCCATTCAGATTCCTTCTGTTGTCAGGATCAACCCTAAATATTCTACTTCTTTTGTGTGGAAAACACTTTTATCAAGACGTAACCTTATGCCTGCTTTCTGGAGTGCATGTAGGATTGTTTTGACATGCTGTTTATACTTCTCCAAGGTTCCATTGGTGTATACCAAGACATCATCAATATAAGCAGTGACAAATATGTCCAGGTATTGTCGGAGGACAGTGTTAATAAGTGATTGGAATGTTGCCAGTGCATTCGTAAGACTGAATGGCATCACGGTATACTTGTAGTGCCCATACCTTGTACGAAAGGCTGTCTTCCATTCTTCGCTGTCTTTCATCCTAACCAGGTTGAAAGTGCCTTGAATATCGAACTTGGTAAACTATTTGGCTTCTTGGATTCAGTCTTGGATTTCTGATATCAATGGCAGCGGGTAGCGGTTTTTCACTGTAATCACATTTAGCCACTGATAATCAACACACAGTCAAAGTTTGCCATCTTTCTTTAGCACAAACAATACCAGGTATCCAGCTGGTGATGTTGAAGGTCTTATGAACTCTTTCGCTAGGTTCTTGTCCAGGTAGTCTCTCAGGGCCTCAAGCTCTTTTGCTGACAGAGTGTAGATAGGGCTGTGTGTGGGTTTTTTTCCATCTTCCAGTGGAATCTTGTAGTCCCACTCCTGATGTTCTGGTAGTGTCGTGATTGCTGTTTCTTCGAACATCTCCTGGTATTCTTTATACTCACTTGGTAACTGCGGTGTCTGAGTCTCACCCACAGCATCTTGCGTGGTGCAAAGTTGTTGTGTTCAGGGTTTCATCCAGGCCACACAGGCCTGCCCACACTGGTGGTATTTCTTCCACTGTGTCAGTGAGATTTCTTTAATTGTCACCCCTGGTTCTGACATGACCAGTGTCTTATCTGGAAAGACTAGTTGCCTTCTTCTCCAGTCAATCCTTAAGTTTTGTTTTTCCAACCACGGAAGTCCCAATATAACTTCATGTGGTGTCTGGACCAAGTTGAATTCCTCTGTTCTGATCATCATGCCATAGACACTCAGTCTCAGGCTCTTGGTCTCCTTCATCACTTGTCCCTTGTCTTTGGAGAGTGGTGTTCTGTTCACCACTGTCAACTGGTAGGGGTCTTTCTTGCCTTGGACTGGAACCTTGTTTCTTCTGGCAAAGCTTTCTGACATGAAGTTGCCAGTCACACCAGAGTTGATTATAGCCTTAGCCAACTGCCTATTGACTCTGATCTTGATGCAAAAGTGCGGGCTGCAGGCTGTTGTGTCAAGGCTTGGCTTGACTCCTTCCTCCCAGGGTGTTGTCTTGCCTGCTCTTCCAACCCCAGTTTTGAAGAGCACTGCTAGTTTTTTGAGCTGCCTAGACCCTGGGCCTGACACTCTACCACGTGTTGTTTGCATCGTGTGGTGAGGCATTGTTCCCACAGATCTTGGTTGCAATCATCTTGTTCAGGGTTGACTCTTTGGATGTGCATATTCCATCGCACTTCCACCTCAGACCCTGGGAACCACATCTTCTTTCTTTTCTCTAGAAGGTGTTCCTTGCAGTGGTTGTCTTCGCACACCTTCCAATAAGGTTGTCCGCAGGCTGCTGTTGTAGCCTGGTGTAGGTCCACTTGTGTGGTGATGTCTCTGACCTGTGTGATACTGAGGGTATCGTCAACCCATCATGACACTTGCATCTTCCCTATTTCTGATAGGGTTGTGTCCTGTCATCAAAGGACAGGTTTGTTGGGGACTGGTGGTGGCTGGGCTTCCTTGTCATCAACCTGTTCCTCCATATAGCTGGTTGTGTCAAACTCGGAGATCAGGTCTTCCTCCCAGTGGATTCTGTCAACCTTCCTTTAGACCTTGTTGAGGTGATCCAAGGTTTCCTGAAGTATATTCTCGAGTTTTTCAGCGTGTTGTCAGAGGTCGTCCTCCTCTCTGAGGAGTGCCACCTCAGGGTGATTGTGGGGCAGTGTGCCTTGGGGGGCTCTCTGGGGCTCCTCTGTCTCCCTGCCTTTCCAGGTGCTTGTGGTGTTCAACTACTTCCCTTTGCCCTTCTTGTTCTTCTTCTTGCTCCTGCAGTTCACCACAAGGTGGCCCACTTTCTGACAGTTGTAACACTTCTGTGTCTTCTTCTTTCATGGTTCTGCTGTATTGATTTCCATGGGTACCAAGCTGTAGTTATCTTTGGCAGGTGTTGGCTTTTTCTTCACCCATGGTTTTGTCTGCTTGCCTCACTTCTCAAGCTCTCTCTTGAACTGTCAGTCATTGATGCGAGCTGCAGTCTTGATTATTTTGTAGAGCTTGGTTGGTCAGTCTCCTCGCGTGATGTCATCCTTGACTTGTTCCTTGAGGCCTTGGTAGAATAGTGCTGTTAGTGCACTGTCCCCCCACTGAGTCCTCACTGCTAGTTGTTGGAACTTCACCGCAAATTCTGATGCTGATCCAGTTTGCCGCAGTGCTTGGAGCTTTTGTTCTGCATCTTTTTCCTTGTCAAGGATCCCAAACATCTTTCTCATAGCTGTCTTAAAGGTTTTCAAGCTTCCCATAACCTGTCGAGTATTGTCTTCTTGCTTCTTGGGGTCTGCCTGATTGTCTAGGTAATCCCTTAAGTAGATGTTGAACCAAGTGAAGGCTGGTCCTTCCAGGTAGGAGGCTGCAAATAGCACCTTCTCCTGGTCTGTCAGGAACTGGGCTGTGTTGAACCCATAGTAGAGCTCCAGTTGTGAGAAGAACAACTCCAGTCCTCCCCTGGATCTATCATACCTCTTCGGGGCACCTACCTTCAAGGGCTTCAGAGGTAGGTTAACAATAGGTGCTGCCTGGACAGCCTGGGCCTGAGCTGCCTGAGCAGCCTGGGCTTGGGCTGCCTGAGAAGGGGTAGGACTTTGTGGATCCACCATCATATCAAGTCAGTGTTCTATGTGTTAGAGGCTGAAACTGTTAAAGACCAGGCTGGGTTCACACAGAAACTGGTACAGTCTGTTGCTTCGCAGGGTGGATTCTAGACAGAGACTCAATAGAGAAATAGACAGATAAGTAACTCTCTCTGTACTATTGTCTCAGTATGATGTGTGTGTGTTGTGTTCAGCCTGGAGAGCTAATCCCTCTGGGCTCTTGGGGTGGTCTTTATACAGATGCCCTAGGGGGGGGGGTCTCCTCCGAGGGGTATCATCCTTTTGCGTGGACAAGCTTCTTGCTTAGCTTCTGCTTGTCCACCGGACAAGCTCCTCGCTTAGCTCTTGCTTGTCCACCAGATCAGTCGGATGTTGTTCTGTATGACTAACACTCCTCCCTCGCTTTCCTAGGCTGTTCCGGCCTAGGCCTTAACAACCAGCTCTGTGAGCATGTGGAGAACATTGTGCAGTCTATCAGAATTAAGCTGACAGACCCCCAGCTTTGTACAACTTTGTCAGGAACAGAGTTTCTTGACACCATGACAGATGAACCTTCTGATGACATGTGTGACAAGGCAATAGCAGAGCAGAACTCAAGCCTAACTGATTCGGTAACCTTGACCTGACTTGGCTTGAGACTTGAGACTTGGATTGATATACAAGACAAAAGACAAGGAAGGAAGAAAAAGAGAAAAGAAGAGAAGAAGCTGGGGGAGCAGGAGAAGTTCTTATAGGCAGGGGATCAGGCAACAGCAGAGCAAACAGGCAACAGTGCAGATAGAACTTCCCGGCAAGGTGCGTGCAGATAGAACTTCCCGGCAAGGTGCGTGACTTGTGCCAGATATGCAACTGGGCCAGAACTGTGATATTACCCCTCTCCTTCACATGGCGAACTCCTGTGAGCCTCAGGCCACTCGTGGGCGTAGTTCTGTAGCTGTGGTTTCCTTGGGTATTTCTTATGGAAGTTGTAGATGGCATCTTTGGTGTTGTCAAGATGCTCAATAGGCTCTTCAGTGGCATCTTCAATTGGCTATCCAGACTATTTGACCAGGTACTTGAACTTCTGTCAAGACATTGCTGGCTTGGAGTCAAGGATTTCTTCAACCTGGAACTCTTCATCTGTGTCTTGACCAATGACAGGGCCAGGATGTTCATTTGATTGGCCAGGGATAGGATTAGCAGGTGTCAGACGTGTGACGAGGCAATAGCAGAGCAGAACTCAAGTCTAACTGATTCGGTAACCTTGACCTGACTTGGCTTGAGACTTGAGACTTGGATTGATGTACAAGACGAAAGACAAGGAAGGAAAAGAGAAAAGAAGAAGAGAAGAAGAGAAGAAGCTGGGGGAGCAGGAGAAGTTCTTATAGGCAGGGGATACAGCGGAGCAAGCAGGCAACAGTGCAGATAGAACTTCCCGGTAAGGTGTGTGATTTGTGCCAGATATGCAACTGGGCCAGAACTGTGACATTACTCCCCTCCTTCACATGGCGAACTCCTGTGAGCCTCAGGCCACTTGTGGGTGTAGTTCTGTGGCTGTGGTTTCCTTGGGTATTTCTCATAGAAGTTGTAGATGGTGTCTTTGGTGTTGTCAAGATGTTCAATAGACTCTTCAGTGGCATCTTCAATTGGCCATCCGGACTATTTGACCAGGTACTTGAACTTCTGTCAAGATGTTGCTGGCTTGGAGTCAAGGATTTCTTCAACCTGGAACTCTTCATCTGTGTCTTGACCAATGACAGGGCTAGAGTGTTCATTTGATTGGCCAGGGATAGGATTAGCAGGTGTCAGACGTAGAAGGGAAATGTGAAAGACAGGGTGGATCTTGAGAGTGTGTGGAAGCTCCAGATAGCAGGTACAGCTTCCAACTATCTTCAACACCTTGAATAGTCCAATCCACTTGTCGTCAAGCTTTTTGCATGGGTGGTGTGTCCTAATGTTCTTGGTATTCAGCCAAACAAGATCTCCAGTTTGATAGGACAGTGACAGGACTTGATGCAAATTGGTGGTGTGAGCTTGAGCTTTCTAGGATAGTCAGAGTTCAGCTTGCAACTGTTCCAGAATCTGCATCATTTCTCCAGAGATTTCCATAGCATCTCGGTTGCAGGCTTCACTCGTGGGTGTGATGCTGAGCTGTGGATGGAACCTTTTGTTGGCAAAGAACAGTGACATGCCAGAGGAATCAGACTGGGAGTTGTTCTGTGTGAACTCTGCCAGAGGAAGCTATTGGACCCAGTCATCTTGGAGATAGTTGACATAGGATCTCAGGTAGTGTTCAAGCTCCTGATTCTCTTGTTCTGTCTGACTATCTATCTCTGGGTGGTGTCCTGAGGATAGTCGTAGTATGATGTCAAGATGGGCACAGAGTGCTTTCCAGAATAAGCTGACAAACTGACCTCCTCTGTCTGAGACAATACTCCTGGGTAAGCCATGGGTACAGACAACAAACTGGATAAACATCCAGACAAGATGTGAGGTTGTTATCTCAGCACATGGCACAAAGTGGTGTTCTTTGGTGAGACAGTCAGTGATGACCCAGATGTGCTTGGCACCAGGGAAGCAGGCATCTCTTGACTTGGGCAAGTCAGTAATGAAATCCATAGCCAGATCCTGCCAACATTTCTGAGGCACAGGAAGAGACAGCAGCTCTTCTTGGTGATTACAGGCAGGCTTTGCTCAAGAGCAGACATGACAATTCCTGATGTACTACTGTATAATGTTCACTATCTTTGGCCAATAGTACCAACAAGACAGAAGATTGTGAGTCTTGACAATCCCAGTGTGGCCATGTTGCTGTCTGTACCGTACCGTCCTATCCGAGTATAGGATTAGGGCAAGAGGCGGAAGGCAGGTTGGTTCTCGCAGGAGAGGAGTGTCAAGGAGTGCGAAGAGGTTTGGTGGAATGTGGTGGTGGTGACACCTGATCAACAGCTTCGTACAAAAGGATTGTATTGAAGTAGATCTAGTTGTCTGGATCACAACATGAGTTGAAGACGATTGTTCCATAGGGGAACTATCACCTGGCTATATAGTGCCCAGTTTGTGAGCAGAGTGAGCTCTGCTCACTTTGCTCACTTTTCATGCACACTGCGGTGAGCTGGGTGAGCTCTGCTCATTTTGCTCACTTTTCATGCACGCTGCGGTGAGCTGGGTGAGCTCTGCTCACTTTGCTCACTTTTCATGCATGCTGTGGTGAGCTGGGTGAGCTCTGCTCACTTTGCTCACTTGTTCGTGCATATGCATGCTGCGGTGAGCACCCCCTGGTTTGTCTTGCCGGTCACGTGACCGGTTCCCGTGTCACGCTGTCTGGTACTTCTGTCCAGTATCCTGTCTGCTGCTTTCTGTGAGTATATAAAGACTGTGTTCCTCCTGGGTTGTAACACTATACTCCTCTCCATCTTTCATTGTCTTGATGAAATCTGGTCATGCCTCCAAAGTCACGTGCGACTGTTAGCCGAACTCAGCTGGCTGCTCAAATCTGCGATCAGGGTTTTGTTTCACGTACGCCCTGCGACTTTTGTGTTCTCTGTGGTTGTCTGTGCTTCCAGATGCTGGGAGAAGACGATAAGTTGAAATGTGCTGTGTGCACTCAGTGTGGAAGGTCTTGTGTCTCTGTGTCCTGGGAATCTTTGAACATGTCCTGGGACAACCTCCGTGAGGATGTTGCCGCTGATGAGGCAACACGCGATGCACTCTTTGAACAACTTGCCACAGTGCAGGCTTGTCTGTCTTGGAAGTGAAAGGTGTTGGAGGGCGCTGAGGTCTGTGCGAGGCAGAAGCTTCAATGCTTGGTGAAAGAGATGGAGTTGGATGGTGAGGATTTGACTCAATCAGTCATTGACACGTCCTTCCTGCAGGCTGAGCTGTTCAGTCCTGCTCCTGCCAAAACTGTCGCAGAAGAAGCCGGCAGTTCGCAAGCTTCTTGAGTGATTCCCAGGTATTTTCTGAGTCTGGGTATCCTTTCCACTTGACAAGGTATTGCTGACCTTTTCTAGCCAGGATCTGTTCAACCTCAAACTCTTGTTCTTCTTCAGGTTGGTAATGGAATGTTTCCTGCAAGGGTGTGCTCTGGTCAGCTGGTTCAATCATTGATATATGAAAGTTTGGATGGACTCTGGCATCCCTTGGTAGTCGTATCTTGATGTTGACTGGTCCTGTTTTTTCTTCGACTGAAAATAGTCTGACCTTGATGTTGTCAAGTTTCTTTGTCTTTGGTTTCTTTGTTTTCCAATTTCTTGTAAGGAGGTAGACTTTATCCCCCTTCTTTAGCTGAGGTGCCATTTTTGATTTCTTGTCTATTTGATGTTGCATTCTTTCTGAGGTCTCTTGAAGGTAGTGCCTCATCATCGTGTGTGTTTGTTGTAGGAGCTTGTCATGTTGGAGTGCTTTCTCTGTGTTTGGTGAAGCTCTGCTTGGCATCCTGATGTTCGCATGTTGTCCAAAATTGGCAAAAAATGGTGATTCCTTTGTTGAGTCTGATCTGTGCTGGTTGATTGCCAGCTGTGCCACCGGTAATAACTGTACCCAATTGCTGTGGGTCTGGTTGATGTAATGCTGTAAGTAAGTCTCCAGGACTTGGTTTGCTTGCTCTGTCTGGCTGTCAGTTTGTGGGTGATAGACTGTAGACATTTTGGGTTTTGTTCCCATGGCTGCACTGATTATCTTCCAGTAGTTGGATGTGAAGAGTTTGTCTCTGTCTGTAATGATTGTGATCAGAACTCCGTGGTCTCTGACCAATCTGTCCAGTAAAAAGTGTCCCAACTGTTCTGCTGTGTGGGTCTTCTTGAATAGTACCACTATTAGATATTTTGTGAATCTGTCCACTATCACCATAATCAAGTTGTAGGTGATTCCTGTGACTGGGTCTTTGGACTTGGGTAGCTTTGTGATGAAGTCTATTGACATGTCTTCCCACAGGCCTCTTGGTATCATGTTCGGGTGTCCTTCTCTGTATAGCTTGTGTCTTCCATGTTTGTTTTTCTGGCATAGTAGACACTTGCTGATGTAGTTTGTGACATGTTGTCAGAGGTTAATGACATTGTTCCCTGCCTGTTAGATAAGGTCTGTGGTCTTGGAGATTCCTGGGTGACTATGTGCTGGATTATCGTGGTAGTTTCTTATTAGTTCTTCAGTGTCTTCTGCCGTGAGCTTGTTGATCTGTGGTTGAGGCACCAGGTTTCCTTGCTGGTCCTGCTGTAAGATTGTTCCTTGGTGTTCATCATCTTCTATGTGGTCTTTTTGTCGGCTTAGTGTGTCTGCTCTCCTGTTGTCTTGTCCAGGGGTGTACAAGATCTTGAACTTGTGTTGCCCTAGGAGTTCAGCCTATCTGACTTGCTGTCTGTTCAGCTTCTTGGTTGTCGTGAACGTTGTCAGATTCTTGTAGTCTGTGAGAACAGTGAGTTTGGAACTGCTTTCCGCGTACACTCTCCAGTGTTTGAGTGCGTTGACGACTGCCAGTAGCTCTTTATCGTGGATATCATAGTTTCGTTCCGCTTGTGTTATTTTTCGTGAGTAGTAGGCAACTGGGTGCCACTTGCTGTCTGCCTGTTGGCATAGACATGCTCCTACTGCCTGATCTGAAGTGTCTGTCTTGATTTGTGTTGGTTGGCCTGTCTTGAAGTTGAGGAGAACTGGTTCCTTGGCGCAAGTGTCCTTGAGCTGTTGGAATGCTTTTTGTTGTCTCTCTGTCCACCGGTACTCCACGTCCTTCTTCGTGAGTTCTGTTAGTGGTGTTGCCACCTGTGAGTAGTTCTTAATGAACTGTCAGTTGAAGTTGGCAAATCCTAGGAAGGCTTGTACTTCCTTAACTGACATCAGTGTTGGCCATTGCTGAATTGCTTTGATTTTCTCAGGGTCAATCTTGATCCCTTCAATCCCTATGATATATCCAAGGAATTCAACTTCTGGTTTGTTGAACTCGCATTTCTTTGGGTTGAGCTTGAGCTCTGCCTGTTGTAGGCATCGTAGAACATCCTTCACATGTTTGGTATGTTCCTGTTGCGTGTTTGAGTAGACAAGAATGTCGTCCAGGTAGGTGATAGCTGTTTGGTCCAGGTGTGCTCTGATGACGTTGTTGATCAATGCTTGACATGTTGCTGGTGTGTTTGTGAGTCCGAATGGCATAACCAGATACTCGTAGTGTCTGTATCAGGTTCTGAAGGCTGTCTTCCATTCTTCTCCTTCTTTCATGCGTATCAGGTTGTATGCTTCTTTCAAGTCCAGCTTGGTAAAGATTGTAGCTTGGCTGATCCTGTCTCACAATTTGTTTGCATTTGGTAATGGATATCAGTTCTTGATGGTAATGTTGTTGAGTTTCCTGTAATCCACACAAAGTCGAAGACTTCTGTCTTTCTTTGGTGCAAATAGTATTGGGTATCCTGCTGGCAATTAAGATTCTTGAATAAAACCCTTTTTCAGGTTTTCCTCCAGGTACTCGCGAAGTACTTGGAGCTCTTTCTCTGATAACCAGTAAATTGGTCCAAATCCTGGCTCTGTCCCTGGTTGCAACTTGATCTCATGATCCCAAGGTTGGTGCTTAGGCAACACTGCTGTTGTTGTCTCTTCCTGAAAGAGGTTATCATACCCAGGTCAGTACTCTTCAGGGATCTCCAGAGAGTTAACAACTTCCTCTCTCTTCATCTCTGACTGTTTGGCCACCTGGTTCCGGGGTGTGCCTGTCAAGGTGGACCTCTCCTCTTGAGAGTTGTCCTTTCTGTCAGTGAGGTTCCACTGAGGACTTCTTCCCTCATCTGTCCACACCTTCTGTGGCTGGTAACAGGTCTGAGCTGTGTTGTTAGTGCAGTTCCTAAATGTGAGTACTTCTGTCTTCCAGTTAACAACTGGGTTGTGCTTCTTTAGCCAAGGCATCCCCAAATAGATATCCTGAGTGGCCAACTTGACAATATCAAGGTGGATCCTTTCAGCATGGTGTCTGGTAACCATTTCCATTAGCTGCGTCTCATGGCAGACTAGCTCTGTCTGTCCATTTGCCATCACAAGCTGATAGGGCTGCTGCTTGTGTCTCCTTCCAGTGCTGAGGGTATTGTAAAGTTGTCTCAAGATGTAGTTTCCACTGGCTCCAGAGTCAACAAGTGTGTATGTCTGTACTGGCGTGTTGGCGTGTAGTGACACAGGCAATCGCAGGTGCTTTGCGTTGCTAGGGGTCATGTTGTTGAGCTTCCGATGTCACCCCTTGACAAGGGAGTTCAGTCTTTTCCTGATCAAAGTGTCTTACCACTGACTGGGCAATGGGTCCAGCCATTCCCATCAGTTCTGAGGAATCTGTTCATGAATTTGTCTTGCTGATGCTTGTCACATCCAGGCTTGAGGCAGTACTGCCAATTGTCAACATAGCAGTTGTAGTTGTTGCCTTGCTGTAGGAACATGAGGTGTTTGTGCCAATCATGTGTGTGTCCGGGGAATGCAGTGTGTTGGTGTTTGTCCCAAAGATGGATCTCACACGCATCCTTCTCGCAATTGACCCAATGCTTGTGGCAGGTGGTGTGGTAGGGTGAATGTCCTCCATACCTTCGTAGTTGTTTGTGGTAGGTGCAGTAGTGCTTTGTGCAAAACCTCCACTGTAGTTCACTGTACTGTAGATTTCGTGGGTCCATGCTGTAAGCATAGCTTCCTTGTGGTATTTCTCCTTTGATAGACACGGGTTTGTCTCAGTCCCTATCAGAGGTGGTTAAGAGCTCCTGTCTCTTGTCCTGAGCTGTCTGTTCTGGTAGGTCCTTGCCTCCTGATGTTGCCAGTTGGTGGGCTACTTCCAATGTCTGATCGTAGTTGTCCTATTGTTCGAGGGATAGCTGAGCCTCTCCTGGTGAGTCCTCTGGCTCAATGACATTCCAGTCTCTGTCGAGTGTATTAAGTTGCTGCCAGTGCACCTTGTTCTTTGAACAACAGTCTTTCGCCATGTGGCCTAGCTTGCCACAGGCATAGCACTTCAGTGCTTTCCCCTTTTTGTTGTTCCTTCTCTTTGTGAACCTTCCCTTGTGGTAGACTGCATCCAGTTCCATAGGTGCATAGCCATATGGGTCATGTGGTGGTGCCTTGTTAGGCAGCTTATAGTGGTTGCTCACATGCTATGCGGGGTGGCTGTATCCTCTGTTGTGGTGTTTCTCCATCACTCGCTCGAATAGCTTGTCATCAATGTTGATTGCTTGTGCGATGAGTTTGTCCAGTGTGTTGACTGCTTGTCTGTTGAAGGTGATTTCATCCTTCATGTTTTCCTTGAGTCCATGTCAGTACATGACCATCAGAGTGTTGTTGTCCCAGTCAGTCAGTACTGAGTATTGTTTGAACTGCGTGGTGTACTCTGCGGCTGAGCGTTGTTGTTTGATGTGCTGGATCATTCGTATAGCCACTTTGTCTTTGTTAGATGGTCCAAGGATCCTTTTGATCTTGTCCTTAAATCATGTCCATTTTGTCATCCATTCTGTTGTGCTGTCGTGATCTCTGTTTCCTGAGAGATGTTTGTTGACGTAGGGCTTGATCCATCAATAAGCATTGCCTCTCATGTAAGTGGTTGCGAAGAGGGGCCACTTGTCCTTAGGCAGCTTTGTCTCTGGTTGGAATTGAAAGTAGACTTGGAGTTGCATAAGCCAGTCATCAACCTTGTTCCTTTCGCCGTAGAACAGGTCTGGCTTGGCAATGCTAATCTTTCCATCTGGGAAGTTGGGGTTGGTTGCTCCTGAGGTACTCATCCTTGAGGGTCTTCAAAGTGTTGCAGTCTGTACTGTACTGTCCTATCCGAGTATAGGATTAGGGTGAGAGGTGGAAGGCGGGTTGGTTCTTGCAGGAGAGGAGTGTCAAGGAGTGCGAAGGGGTTTGGTGGAACATGGTGGTGGTGACACCTGATCAACAGCTTTGTACAAAAGGATTTTATTGAAGTAGATCTAGTTGTCTGGATCACAACATGAGTTGAAGACGATTGTTCCATAGGGGAACTATCGCCTGGCTATATAGTGTCCAGTTTGTGAGCAGAGTGAGCTCTGCTCACTTTGCTCACTTTTCATGCACACTGCGGTGAGCTGGGTGAGCTCTGCTCACTTTGCTCACTTTTCATGCACGCTGCAGTGAGCTGGGTGAGCTCTGCTCACTTTGCTCACTTTTCATGCATGCTGTGGCGAGCTGGGTGAGCTCTGCTCACTTTGCTCACTTTTCATGCACACTGCGGTGAGCTGGGTGAGCTCTGCTCACTTTGCTCACTTTTCATGCATGCTGCGGTGAGCTGGGTGAGCTCTGCTCACTTTGCTCACTTTTCATGCACGCTGTGGCGAGCTGGGTGAGCTCTGCTCACTTTGCTCACTTGTTCGTGCATATGCATGCTGCGGTGAGCACCCCCTGGTTTGTCTTGCCAGTCATGTGACTAGTTCCCGTGTCACGCTGTCTGGTACTTCTGTCCAGTATCCTGTCTGCTGCTTTCTGTGAGTATATAAAGACTGTGTTCCTCCTGGGTCGTAACAGGCCAGCCATTGCTTGGTCATGGACTTCTTGGAACAGGTGTAGGTGTAGCTCATCATTCTCAGGGATCCAGAGTCAGTTCTTGTAGAAGAGATAGTTATTTTCCAAGCTGCAGTCTGAGAGAGACACTTCTCAACTGTGCCTGACACTATCCCTTAGCATCTGTGACACTGTTGCCACTGGATCACCTTCAGCAAGGTTATTATAGGCAGCTTGGATGACATCTGAAAGAGGTGCAGCATCAGGTTCAGTGTCAACTGGTACAGCTTCTGAACATCTCAGGATCTGCATAGGCTTGACTTGAACCTCTGAATGTGTGAGATTCTTGGGCTTGAGGACAACTTACTCCATGAAGTCTTGACAGAGATCACTGTCTGACAGGAGATCTTGGGAATGTTGAGTGAGGGTGTCAGTCTTGCACTGACTGCCTGGACAGTAGCTGATCTTGAAATTGAAGTGTGACAAGAACTTACTTCAACAGGCTTGACAGTGGGAAAAGCACTTTGACAACATGAAGTACTCCAAGTTCTTGTGATCAGAGATCACCTTGACAGGTTCTGGAGATCCTTCAAGCTCTGCTCACCATTCTTCAAAGACACAGACAATTGCCAGCAACTCTTTGTTGTAGATCTTGTAGTTGCATTCTGCTGGCAGGTGGCAGTGTGACAAGAAGGCAACAGGGTGTAGAATTCCTTCATGGTCTGGCTGTGACAGGACAGCACCAGAGATGTAGTCAGAAGTGTCAGTCTTAACAACACACTCCTTCTCCAGATCAAAGTGCTGCAGGATGGGTGCAGTGCTGAACACCTTCTTGATACTTTCAAACAAGTGCTGCTGTGGGGTTTCCCACTTGAAGGCAATATTCTTCTTGGTCAGAGCTGTGAGTAGGGATGCAAGCTTGGCAAAGTCTTTGATGAACCAGCAGTAGAAGTTTGCAAAGGTAATGAAGCTCTGCACTTTCTTGAGACTGGCAGAAGGCTTCCACTCCTTGATGGTGTCAGTCTTGGCTGGGTCCATGCTCACAGATCCGGGTTAGCTGTCTTCAGTGGCAGACTGAATGATGAGGCCAAGGTACTTGACTTGATGCACTTCAAAGTCGCACTTGGAGATGTCAACTTGCAGTCTTGCATCTTGTAGTCGACTGAGAACAAGCTTGACATACTTCTGGTGTTCCTTGAGTGTCTGACTGTAGACAAGGATGTTATCCACATAGGCAGTGCCAAAGACATCAAGGATGTCAGGTCCCAAAACATCATTGATGTAGTTCTGGAACATGCTTGGAGTATTGGCAAGACCAAAGAGCATGACAAGGTATTTGTAGAGGCCTGAGCGTGTACGGAACGCAGTCTTCCATTCTTCACCTTCCTTCATCTGGATACGGTTGAAGGCACCAACAATGTCAAGCTTGGTGTACCACACAGCTTTGCAAAGCTGGTCCAACATCTTCTGGATCAGTGGCAGGGGGTAACAGTTCTTGATGGTGATGGTGTTGAGTGCTCTGTAGTCTACACAGAAACACAATCCACCTCCTGGCTTCTTGCCAAAGAGGACTGGTGCAGCAGCAGGTGATGAAGATGCTTGAATGAAGCCCTTGTTCAGGTTCTCTGTCAGGTACTTCTTGAGAACTTCGAGTTCTTCTCTGCTCATGCTGTACAGAGGTCCAGAGGGTGCCAGGGTTCCTGGTTCCATCTTGATCTTGTAGTCAACTCCTGGGCGTAGAGGAGGAAGCTTGTCAGTGTTATCCTTGCTGAAGACATCCAGAAACTTGTGGTACTGAGCAGGGAGAAGTGTGGCAGGATCCACACACTTCTTTGGCTTCAACACCTGCTCAATGTCTCTCAGAGAAACACTGAACACCTGGTGATCTGGCTTGGCAGCAAGAAGAGAAAATGTGGCAGTATTGATGGGGATTGGTGTGGCAGAAAGAGGCTTGGGATCCTGAGACTTTCCAGCAGACATCTTGGCTTCAAGATCCAAAGAGATTGGATAGCCATTGTTTGACTTGAGGTATGCGGATTAGCAGTGATCTGACTTGAACATGATTGAGGTGTTTGTCTAATCAATGTGTGGCCTGTGCTTCTGGAACCATGGCATCCCCAGAATCACATTATAGTGAAGACCAGGAGACACAAAGAGAGAGACTTCTTCCTGGTGCACGCCATGTGCTGTGGTCATGATTGTCTTGGCGAGATGTGTGGTTTGTGATGTCTTGCCATCGAATGATCGCAATGTGCGTGGGTTTGTTTGTTTGTTTGATTCTTACACTGGTAGTAGCTTTACAGCCATGCAGATCTTCTAGCTAATAGTGAACTCCTTCAGAAAACCTTTGAAGAGATAAAAACTGAAGGCAGGGTGTGACTAGGGAATGTAACAAAAGGAATCTTGAAGTTTCTGGTAAGAGAAGAGAATCTAGGTATTGGGTTGGGAATAGTGGAGTTTGAAAGCTAGATTAAACTGGTTTAGTTTTTTCAAAGACATAAACCAGTACAAGAACTTCTGTAGTAGCTCTGGGTTTGAAATAATAGTGGTGAAGTCTTGGGGATTAAAAGAGACTTGTTGTCTTTGTCTTGAATAAAGAGAGTATGAAGAGGTGATATGTTTTGCAGTTTCCTCTGCTTGACCACACACACATAGTGGGGTAGGGAAGTCAGGAACTCCAGCTCTGAAAAGAAAACTTGCCAGACCAATTCTTCCAGTCCTGATTTGCAGTAGCAGACTTGCCTCAGCTTTCTGTAACTCTTTGTAGAGCTTCAGATTGTTTTTGTGTGGCTTTTGACAGAAAGTCTGCTAGCCTGGATAGCTTCTTCTTTTCTTCTCTTCCTATTGGTCTTCCCACTCTTTAGTAAAGAGCTTTTGTAGCTCTTTCTTTGAACTAGCCTGGTTAGTAGTTATTTGACTTAACCAAGTGAATTCCCACTTAGGAGAGATAGTTGAGGATTCCTTTAAAGGTTTCTTCAAGAGAGAGGCATAGCAGGAAATAGTGGAAAAGATACTGTCAAGAAAGTATTTGAGAGGGGAGTTTTGAATAGAAGAAAGAAAACAGGCAGTGCGAAATTTAAAGTAGAGGTCTAGAGGTAGAAGAAAAAGCTCACTCTCTAATAGAAAAGAAGGAGTGGCTTTGAAAGCACCCCCAATAAGTCTTAGGCATCTGTTTTGAAATGAAACAAGAGAAGAGATATTGGAGGATTTTCTTAGAGGGTTAAACTAGATCCCCACTGCATAGCTCAGTAGAGATCTCAGTATAGCAGTGTACACCAGACATGATGTGTGAACTGGAAAGCCCCAAGTAGAATAGGAAGTTCTAGAAAGAGAAGAGAGTGCTTTCTGTGCTTTTTGAAGAATAATCCTCTGGTGTTTGTGCCAGTGGAGCTTTGCATCTAGGTACACTCCAAGTACTCACACTTCTTCTTTTGGTTTGAGAATCACATTCCCCAGTCTGAGCTTGAGCTGAAGATTGTCTGATCTTCTTCTGGAAAAATGAAGTATTTTATAGTTCTCATGTGAGAAGACCATTCCATGTCTTGCAGCCCAGGATAGACATTTGTGGTGTGTGTTCTTTAACTTCAGAAGGTTACTTTTCAAGGAGTGACCAAAAGCAAGCAGATTTGTATCATCTGCAAACCCCAGGGCAGATACACCAGAAGAGGGAGTATGCACAGTCTCATGCAATTCAGAAATGTAGAATAGAAAAAGAATAGAGGATAGTGGAGAATCTTGAGAAACTCCACAATGAATAGGAATAGAACAAGACTCAGAATCATCAAAGACAAGAGTGGTAGAGCGCTTATCACAGAAGGAGTAGATCCAGGAAGCTAGCCAGGCAGGTATTCTTTTTCTTTTCAGAATTTGCTGTAGTATCTTGGGGAGAACTCTGTCATAGGCTCCTGAGATACCCAGTGAGAGTAGGGATGCAACCATGCCTTCCTTCCAGACTTTTTCCACTTGGGAGGTGAGAAGGAAAAGTGCTGCTTCTGTGGATCTTTCTTTCCTAAAGCCCATCTGGATATCTGGCAATAGTCCAGCTTCTTCTGCTATCTTGCTTAGTCTGGCTGCAGCAATAGCTTCCATCAGCTTGCCTGTTGTGTTTAGCAGAGCTATAGGGCACCAGGCTTTAGCTTGATTGTAGGTTCCCTTGCCAGGTTTCCTCAAGCAGACTGTTTTTGCAATCTTAAATCTTTCAGGGAAGTACTCTAGTTTCCAGCATGTTGAAGTCAGAATAGCTAGAGCTTGGCAGAACCTAGGCCCCAGAGCTCTCAGAAATCCATTTGGCTGCTTGTCTCTCCCTCCTGCTGTGAAAGGTTTCTTCTTGGCCAGAATTTGCTCCACTTCTTCACATGTTACCTCCTGGGAGAGCTGTATCTCAGAGATAGTCTGGGAGCTTTCTGAGCCTGGTTCTGGAACTAGAGCTTTTGGAAAGAACTGCTGTGAGAAGGCTTTAGTCTTTTCCTCAAAGGTTTTGGCTATTCCTTCTTGTGTTTCCAGGTCAGGAACCAGAGGAAGATCAGGAGTCTTGTTGGCTTTGGACTTTCCCCACTTTGCAAGCTTCCAGAACTTTGAAGAGCTGGCCAGCTCATGGATTTGGTGTCTGAAAGTGTTCTGTTTTCCATCTCTGACTGCCTTTTTCTTGAGCTTAGTTGCTTGCTCAAGTGTTAAAGGCCGGGCCGGGTTCACACAGAAGGCAGCTCGGTCTGTTGCTTTGCAGGGCGGATTCTAGACAGGGACTCAGTAGAGGAATAGACAGGTGGGGTAACTCTCCTGTGCTATTGTCTCAGTATGATGGGTTTGTATTGTGTGTTCAGCCTGGAGAGCTAATCCCTCCAGACTCTTTGGGGGGTCTTTATACAGATGCCCCAAGGGGGGGGGTCTTTATACAGATGCCCCAAGGGGGGGGGTCTCCTCGAGGGGTATCATCCTTTTGCGTGGACGAGCTTCTCGCTTAGCTCCTGCTTGTCCACCGGACGAGCTCCTCGCTTAGCTCCTGCTCGTCCACCGGACAAGCTCCTTGCTTAGCTCCTGCTCGTCCACTGGATGAGCTCCTCGCTTAGCTCCTGCTTGTCCACCAGATCAGTCAGATGTTGTTCTGCATGACTAACACTCCTCCCTCACTTACCTGGGCTGTTCCGGCCTAGGCCTTAACACTATCCTCTCCCTTCAAGGGTTCTGTCCCCAGATCCTTTTCGTTCCTGCTCCTCTTTTGTCATGAACCAAAGCCAGACAACTTGAACTTGTTATCGCAGTTTTCTTTCTTCTTGTATTGGCAAAATAGGCAAGGAATCAAAAATTGTATGCGGTGCTTGTTGTCGCAACCACGCCAAGTGTGTTGTGAGCTCCGCATCATCTTTTTGTTGTCGGTGTGTTGAGAAGGGTTGTCACTGCGACCTTCATCTCTCAGAATCAGAATGGAAGAAGATGGAACTTAAGCACAAGCAGCTTGAGGCTCAGTTGCGGGAGACTGATGACCAATTGTCAAAGTTGCTTCCCCAGCAGATCTACCTCTGCTGGCAGCTGGGTTGTCTCTCACAGAAGGAGGCTGATGCCATCTGTTGTGAGCTGTCTGCCATCAAGGATCAGGAATCCCTTGATGCTCAGGAACAGGAGGCTCTCCGTGTTATCTGCGAACAGGAGGCCAGTCAGGCTGCTGCTCCACTGTCCTTTGAGGACATCTTCTCTTCAGAGGCTTTGGCTTCTCTCAAGCTGTTGTCTCTGTCAGACCTGGTCGCTGCAGGTTTGCTTGGTGGTAATCCACCAGCTTCTGGTTCATCGCAGGGCTGAAGTTCTCAGTTGGTTCCCACAAATTTTCCTCTTTGTCAAATCCTAACCACTTCACCAGGTACTCAGTTTTCTGTCTGTTTCTTCAACTATCCAGGATCTTTTCAACATCGTACTCTTCTTTGTCATCCTCAAAGTTCTATTCTGTCTTGATCTCTGTGTCGCTGGGTGCTGGTTCAAGCAGTGAGACATGGAATACTCAGTGTATCCTTGCTTTTTGTGGTAGTCTCAGTTGATAGTTGACCTTCCCAGTGTGCTTCTCAATTTTGAATAGTCTGATTCGTACGTGATCCAGCTTTTTGCTTGGTCACTTTGAGCGCAGGTTTTTTGTTGATAGGTAGACCTTATCCCCCCTTTCCAGGGTTGGTCCCTTCAACCTTTTGTTGTGTAATCGGCGGGTGGTGGTGTCCTGGGCATGGTCGATTGTTGTTTTCATCATCTTGTGCATAGCAGCAAGTTTGCTAACATCAACAATATTGCCTCCTGCTGTTGCCTGCCATTGGGGGTTTCTTCCGTAGTTCGCAAAGAATAGTGTTGTCCCTGTCACACTATGTTGCTGGTTGTTGTACACAAACTGGGCTATTGGTAGCAGTTCCACCCAGTTATCCTGCTGGTGGTTGATGTAGTGTTGTAGATACTGCTCTATTGTCTGGTTTGTCCGCTCAGTTTGTCTGTCAGTTTGTGGGTGGTAGGCTGTTGACATCCTTGTATCAATGCCAAGTTGCCTTGTCCACATGTTCCAGAATTTCAAGATGAAGAGTTTGTCTTGATCTGAGATGATTGTCTTTGGTAGCCCTCAGTGGCTTACCAGCTCTCTGAGTAGGATACTCGCAAGTTTGTTCGCAGTTCCTGACTCTTTCCACAGGACCTGGTGGGTGTATTTGGTGAGCTTGTCAACAACCACCAAAATGCTATCGTATACCACCTTTATTGCTGGGTCTGTTGACTTTGGCAACTTGACCACAAAATCCATTGTGATAGTTTCCCATAGTGCCTCAGGTAGGTCTATTTGCTGTGCCTGCCCATAGGGCTTATGTCTTGATGGCTTGTTCTTTGCGCACTGTTCGCAGTTGTGGATGAACTCTGCCACTTTGCACTTCATTCTGTCAAAGTGGTAATTCCTTTGGATTTTCTCCAAGGTTTTATCTTGCCCGGGGTGTCTGTGCAAAGGTCTGTCATAGTGCCTCCAGATCACCTCCTCTTGTGCTCTTTCTGGCACAATTTCCTTTTTGTTTGCCACCTTGTGGCCAAGGGTAAGGAGTGGACCCTTTGTTTCTGTTGTTGCCAGTTGGGGTTGGGCATAGACCAGGGTTCATCCTTTTGTTGCTAGGATTGGGTGTTCCTCTGTTGTTTTCTCATCCATCAGGTCTAGTCACCTGCTGAGAGCGTCCGCTCAAGCATTTTCAGTGCTCTTCTGGTAGAGGATTTGGAAGTTGTATGATGCTAACAACTCTGCCCATCAAACTTGCTGTCAGTTTAGCTTCTTTGTTGTTGTGAAGTAAGCTAGGTTCTTGTGGTCTGAGTACATGTCTACTGTGTATTTTGCCCCCTCCAAGTAAGGCCTCCATTCTTGGAATGTGTTGATGATTGCTAGCAACTTTTTGTTGTGAACATCGTACCTCAGTTCTGGGCCAGAGAACTTTCTTGATCAATACACGACAGGGTGTAAGCGGTTGTCGGTGTCTGGTTGACACAAGCAGGATCCCAATACTTAGTCTGAGGTATCAGTTTCCAGAATGATCCTCTTCTCAGGATCAAATGATGCCAAAATGGGTGCGGAGATGAATTTATCCTTCAACTCCTGGAAGGCCGCTTGTTGGCTCTCCCCCCACCTGAAAGATTTGTTCTTTCTGGTTAACTCTGTCAAGGCTGCTGCTGTTCTTGAGTAGTTCTTGATGAATCATCAGTAGAAGTTTGCAAATCCTAGGAAGGATTGTACTTCTTTGAGGTTTTTGGGTGTTGGCCAGTCTTGTACTGCTGCCGTCTTTGTGTCGTCCATTCAGATTCCTTCTGTTGTCAGGATCAACCCTAAATATTCCACTTCTTTTGTGTGGAAAACACTTTTATCAAGGTGTAACCTTATACCTGCTTTCCAGAGCGCATGTAGGATTGTTTTGACATGCTGTTTATACTCCTCCAAGGTTCCATTGGTGTATACCAAGATATCGTCAATATAAGCAGTGACAAATATATCCAGGTATTGTCAGAGGACAGCGTTAATAAGTGATTGGAATGTCGCCAGTGTATTTGTAAGGCTGAATGGCATCACAGTATACTTGTAGTGCCTGTACCTTGTACGAAAGACTGTCTTCCATTCCTTGCTGTCTTTCATCCTAACCAGGTTGAAAGTGCCTCAAATGTCAAACTTGGTGAACTATTTGGCTTCTTGGATCCAGTCTTGGATTTCTGATATCAGTGGCAGTGAGTAGTGGTTCTTCACTGTAATCGCATTTAGCTGCCAGTAATCAACACACAGTCAAAGTTTGCCATCTTTCTTTGGCACAAACAATATTGGGTATCCAGCTGGTGATGTTGAAGGTCTTATGAACTCTTTCGCTAGGTTCTTGTCCAGGTAGTCTCTCAGGGCCTCAAGCTCTTTTGCTGACAGAGTGTAGATAGGGCTGTGTGTGGGTTTTTTTCTGTCTTCCAGTGGAATCTTGTGGTCCCACTCCTGATGTTCCAGTAGTGTTGTGATCGCTGTTTCTTCGAACATCTCCTGGTATTCTTTATACTCACTTGGCAACTGTGGTGCCTGAGTCTTGCCCACAGCATCTTGCGTGGTGCAAAGTTGTTGTGTTCGGGGTTTCATCCAGGCCACACAGGCCTGTCTGTGCTGGTGGTATTTCTTCCAGCGTGTCAGTGAGATTTCTTTAATCGTCACCCCTAGTTCTGACATGACCAGTGTCTTATCTGGAAAGACTAGTTACCTTCTTCTCCAGTCAATCCTTGGGTTTTGTTTTTCCAACCACGGAAGTCCCAATATAACTTCATGTGGTGTCTGGACCAAGTCGAATTCCTCTGTTCTGATTGTCATGCCATGGACACTCAGTCTCAGGCTCTTAGTCTCCTTCATCACTTATCCCTTGTCTTTGGAGAGTGGTGTTCTGTCCACTACCATCAACTGGTAGGGGTCTTTCTTACCTTGGACTGGAATCTTGTTTCTTCTGGCAAAGCTCTCTGACATGAAGTTGCCAGTCACACCAGAGTTGATCATGGCCTTAGCCAACTGCCCATTGACTCTGATCTTGATGCGAAAGTGCGGGCTGCAGGCTGTTGCGTCAAGGCTTGGCTTGACTCCTTCCTCCCAGGGTGTTGTCTTGCCTGCTCTTCTGACTCTGGTTTTGAAGAGCACTGCTAGTTTTTTGAGCTGCCTAGACCCTGGGCCTGACGCTCTACTGTGTGTTGTTTGCATCGTGTGGTGAGGCATCATTCCCACAGGTCTTGGTTGCAATCATCAGCAATGTCTCTGACCTGTGTGATGCTGAGAGTATTGTTGACCTATCGTGACACTTGTGTCTCCCCTATTTCCGATAGGGTTGTGTCCTGTTGTTGAAGGACAGGTTTGTCAGGGACTGGTGGTGGCTGGGGTTCTTTGTCATCAACTTGTTCCTCCATATAGCTGGTTGTGTCAAACTCGGAGATCAGGTCATCCTTCCAGTGGATTCTGTCAACCTTCCTTCAGACCTTGTCAAGGTGGTCCAAGGTTTCTTGGAGCATGTTCTCAAGTTTTTCAGCGTGTTGTCGGAGGTTGTCCTCCTCTCTGAGGAGTGCCGCCTCAGGGTGATTGTAGGGCAGTGTGTCTTGGGGAGCCCTCTGGGGCTCCTCCATCTCCCTGCCTTTCCAGGCGCTTGTGGTGTTTGTTAAAGGCCAGTCCACGTTCACACAGAATGTGGGTGGTCCTGTCTTCGACCAAGGAGGGCAGGGACTCAATAGATGAATAGCAAGTGGGGTAACTCTCTTGCTATTGTCGCTTGTAGTGTGCGTTCAGCCTGGAGAGCTATTCTCTCCGGCTATCTGGGTTCTTATATACAGGAGCCTGAGGGGGGGGGGGGGTCCTCCCGAGGGGTATCAGCTTTCTGCGTGGACGAGCTGGACGAGCTGGTTACACATCGTCTTCCTTGTCCACTGTGGACAAGCTGGACAAGCTGGTTACACATTGTCCACCTTGTCCACCGGGTTGGGTGAACATTGTTCTGTGTACCTCTGTACACTCGCTTCGGTCAGCTCAGCTGTTCTGGCCTGGGCCTTAACACCATCCCCTCCCTCCAAAGGTTCTGTCCCCAGATCCTCTCACTTCTCTTACCATGACCCGGACATCTTGTGTTAATCATCGTGGAGTCCTCGGTTCTTGTGTTGGCAAGATGGGCAAGGTATCCAAAGTTTCATGCAGCGCATGTTGTTGTGACCGTGCCAAGTGTGTCGTCAGTTCAGAGTCCACATTTTGCGGTCGGTGCCTTGAGAAGGGTCACTGTTGCGATCTCCATCTCGCGGAGTCGGAGTGGGAGAAGATGGAGCTTGAGCGCACTCAGCTTGAGGCTCAACTGAAGGAGATCGAGGAGCAGGAGTCTGTTCTCCTTCCTCGCAAACTTCGTCTCTGTTGTCAGTTGGGTGTGTTGTCCAAGAAGGAGGGTGAGGCCATCAAGCGTGAGCTTGCTGTGATTGAGGATCAGGAGGATCTCAAGCAGGAGGCTACACGTGTGGAGTCCCCGCCACCTTTGGAGGACTTCTTCTCTTCGGAGGCTTTGGCTTCTCTCAAGCCTTTGTCTCCATCGATCCTGGCTTCTGCAGGTTTTGTTGGTGGAAACTCCGCAGTTTCTTGTTTGTCGCAGGGCTGAAGTTCTTGGTGGGTTTCCACGAGTTCTCCTCATTGTCATACCCTAACCACTTGACCAGGTATTCGATTTTCTGTCCGCTTCTCCGGCTGTCTAGGATCCTTTCAACATCATACTCTTCTTTGTCATCCTCGAAGTGCTATTCTGTTTTGATTGCTGCGTCGCTGGGTGCTGGCTCAAGCAGCGAGACATGGAATACTCAGTGTATCCATGCCTTTTTTGGCAGTCTCAGTCGGTAGTTGACTTCTCCAGTGCGCTTCTCAATCTCAAACAGTCTGATTTGTACATGATCCAGCTTTTTGCTCGGTTGTTTTGAGCGCAGGTTTTTTGTTGACAAATAGACCTTATCCCCCCTCTCCAGGGTTGGTCCCTTCAACCTTTTGCTGTTTAGGCGGTGGCTTGTTGTCTTTTGTGCGGATTCAATTGCAGTCTTCATTTCCTCATGCATAGCAGTGAGTTTTTCGACGTTTGTTGAAGTGCCACTTTCAGCCGCCATCGCTTCCCAGCGGGGGTTTCTGCCGTAGTTCGCAAAGAACAGTGTCATGCCTGTCATGCTGTGTTGCTGATCGTTGTACGCAAACTGAGCCATTGGTAGCAGTTCTACCCAATCATCCTGTTGGTGGTTGACGTAGTGGTGTAGGTACTGTTCCATCGTCTGGTTTGTTCTCTCAGTTTGTCTGTCTGTTTGTGGATGGTAGGCAGTAGACATCCTTGTGTCTATCCCTAGCTGTCTTGTCCACATGTTCCAGAATTTCGAGGTGAAGAGTTTGTCTTGATCTGAGATAATCTTCGTGGGTAGCCCTCACTGGCTAACCAATTCTTTGAGCAGGACATTGGCGAGTTCGCTCGCTGTTCCTGTCTCTCGCCACAGGATCAGGTGAGTGTATTTGGTGAGTTTGTTGACAACCACCAAGATACTGTCATATTTCACCTTTGTTACCGGGTCCTCTGACCTCGGCAGCTTCACCACAAAATCCATTGTGATGGTATCCCAAGCCACTTCTGGGAGGTCTATTTGTTGACTCTCTCCATAGGGTTTGTGGCGTGACAGTTTGTTTTTCGCACACTCTTCGCAGTTGTGAATAAATTCCGTCACTTTCTGCTTCATTCTGTTGAAGTGGTAACATCTCCAGATCTTTTCCAGGGTCTTGTCTCGCCCAGGATGTCTGTGTAGAGGTCCATCATGATGTTGTCGAATCACGTTCTCTTGTGCGCTCTCTGGCACTTCTTCCTTGTTCGTGGCCGCAACGTTATGGCCTAGGGTCAGGAGTGCACCTATTTCTTCAGTTCTCACTAACTGAGGTTGAGCATAGACCAGAGTTTGTCCTTTTGTTACCAAGATTGGGCGCTCTTCTGTTGTGTTGTCTGTCGTCATATCAGGCTGCCTGCTAAGCGTGTCCACTCGTGTGTTTTCTGATCCTTTTCAATAGAAGATCTGGAAGTTGTATGAAGCTAAAAGCTCTGCCCATCGGACTTGTTGTCTGTTTAGCTTCTTCGTCGTCGTGAAGTAAGCCAAATTCTTGTGGTCTGAGTACACGTCCACTGTGTACTTTGCTCCTTCCAGGTAAGGTCTCTATTCCTGGAATGTGTCGACAATCGCTAACAACTCCTTGTCGTGAACATCGTACCTGAGTTCTGGGCCAGAGAACTTTCTTGATCAGTATGCGACAGGGTGTAGGCGGTTTTCGGTGTCTGGTTGACACAAGCAAGATCCAAGTGCTTGGTCCGAGGCATCTGTCTCCATGATGATCCGCTGTCCGGGATCAAATGATGCCAGTATGGGTGCAGAGGTGAACTTCTCTTTCAGCTCCTGGAATGCTCTCTCTTGGCTGTTCCCCCATGTGAAGGTTTCTTCCTTCTTTGTTAGTTCAGTCAAGGGTGCTGCTGTCCTCAAGTACTCCTTGATGAATCATCGGTAGAAGTTCGTGAATCCCAGGAAGGATTGGACTTCTTTGAGGTTTTTGGGTGCTGGCCAGTCTTGTACTGCCGTGATCTTTGTATCGTCCATACAGATTCCTTCTGTCGTCAGGATCAATCCCAAATATTCCACTTCTTTCACGTGGAAGACACTCTTATCAAGGCGTAACCTTATTCCTGCTTCTTGGAGCGCATGTAGGATCTTCTTGACATGCTGTCTGTGCTCCTCCAGGGTTCCATTGGTGTAAACCAAGACATCATCGATATAAGCAGTAACAAATATATCCAGGTATTGTCGGAGGATGGTGTTAATGAGCGATTGGAACATCGCCGGTGCATTCGTAAGGCCGAATAGCATAACAGTATACTTGTAATGCCCGTACCTCGTACAAAAGGCTGTCTTCCATTCTTCGCCATCTTTCATCCTAACCAGGTTGAAAGTGCCTCAGATGTCGAACTTGGTAAACCACTTGGCTCCTTGGATTCAGTCCTGGATTTCTGATATTAACGGTAGTGGGTAGCGATTCTTAATCGTGATCGCATTAAGCTGCCGGTAGTCGACACACAGTCGTAATTTGCTGTCCTTCTTTGGCACAAACAATATCGGGTATCCGGCCAGTGATGTTGAAAGTCTTATGAACCCTTTCGCTAGGTTCTCATCCAGGTAATCTCTTAAGGCCTCAAGCTTCTTTGCTGATAGAGCGTAAATAGGGCTGTGTGTGGGTTTCTTTCTGTCTTCCAGCAGAATTTCGTGATCCCACTCTTGGTGTTCTGGTAGTGTCGCGACCGCTTCCTCACCAAACATCTCCTGGTAGTCTTTATACTCACTTGGCAGCTGCGGTGCCTGAGTCTCGCCCACGGCGTCATGCGTGGTGCAAAGTTGATGGTTTCGGGGCTTCATCCAAGCCACATAGGCTCGCCCTCACCGGTGGTGCTTCTTCCACCCTGCATATAAGATCTCTTTGATTCTCACTTTCTCTGGCTCTGCTCGAGTTGCCAGACTCTTCTTCGGAAAGACTAGGTGCCTTCTTTTCCAGTCGATCCTTGGGTTTTGACTTTCCAACCACGGAAGACCCAATATAACTTCATGTGGTATCTGGACCAAGTTGAATTCTTCTGATCTGATTGTTGTACTGTCGACACACAGTCGTAGGTTCTTGGTCTCCTTCGTCACTTGTCCTTGGTCGTTGGAGAGTGGTGTCCTGTCCACTACTGTTAGTTGGTATGGATTCCTCTTTTCCTGAGTCGGGATCTTGTGCTTCCTGGCAAAACTTTCTGACATGAAGTTGCCAGTAGCTCTAGAGTCAATCATGGCGTTTGTCAGATGCCCGTTGACTCTTATCCTGATGCGAAAATGCGGACTGCAGGCTGTCGCGTCGAGGCTCTGCTCGACCCCTTCTCTCCAGAGTGTTGTCTTGCCTGCTCTTCCGACTCCGGATTTGAAGAGCACTGCTAGTTTTTTGAACAACCAAGGCCCTGAGCCTGGTGTTCTGCCGTGTGTCTTTCGCATTTTTCGGTGAAGCATAGCTCCCATGCGTCTTCTCCGCAGTCATCACGTTCTTTCCCTTGCTGGTTTAGCTGGTGCTTGATGCTCCAGGCTTTCTTGTGGTATTCTGGACCAGGGAAGTAGTGCCTTCTCCTTTTCTCTAGGAGATGTTCCTTGCAGTGGTGGTCCTCGCATCCTTTCCAATAAGGACGTCCGCAGGCTGGTGTCGTAGCCTGGTGAAGGTCCACTTGCGCTGTGATGTCTTGGGGCTGTGAGATGCTGATGGTGTCGTCCACCTATCGCGTCACTCTTGCTTCACTGTCCTCTGACAAGGTCGCATCCTGTCATCAGAGTAGTGGTGTCTCGGGAACTGGTGGCATGCTAGTTATGTCAATCTCGTAGTCTGTTGTGTCAAATTCGGAGATCAGGCCATCCTCCCAATGAACCTTATCGATCTGGTCTTGGGTTGCGTGCAGGTCCTCCAGTGACCTCTGCAGATCGTTCTCCAGTCTTTCAATGTGCTGTCTGAGATTGTCCTCCTGTCCGAGGAGTGTTGCTTCTGACCGGTTCATGGGTAGCGTGCCTCTGGGAGCCCTCGGTGGCTCCTGAATACCCTTGCCTTTCCAGGCACCAGTGGCATTCAACTGCTTACCCTTGCCTTCTTTCTTCTTCTTGCTTTGGCAGTTGGCTGCGAGGTGTCCTACCTTCTGGCAATTGTAACACTTCTGTGTTTCTTTCTTCTTTGTTGCCTGTGGTGTTGTTGCATCAATCTCCATGGGTGTCAAGCTGTACTTGTCTTGTGCTGGCGCTGTCTTTTTGCCCCATGGCCTTGCATGCTTGCCTCACTTCTTGAGTTCTTGTTCGAACTGTCGGTCGTCAATGTGTACCGCTGTGTCAATCATATCCTCGAGGTCGGTGGGTCGGTCTCCTCGTGCGATGTCATCCTTGACTTGTTCCTTGAGAGCTTGGTAGAATAGTGCTGTCAAGGCACTGTCTCCCCATTGCGTCCTCACTGACAACTGTTGGAACTTCGCCGCAAAGTCTGATGCTGACCCTGTCTGCCATAGTGCTTGGAGCTTTTGTTCTGCATCTTGTTCTTCATCAATGACCCCGAAGGTCTTCTTCATCTGGGTCTTGAAGGTAGAGAATCTCCCAATGATCTGCCGTGTCGTGGTCTCCATGCTAGAGGGATCTTCCTTGTTGTCGAGGAAGTCTTGTAGGTAGACATTGAACCAGGCAAATATTGGTCTGTCCAGGTAGGAAGCTGCGAACAGCACCTTCTCCTGTTCCGTAGGGAATTGTGCGGTGTTGAATCTGTAGTAAAGCTCAAGCTGAGAGAAGAATAATTCCAATCCCCCTCGTGATCCATCGTACCTCTTCGGCGTACCTACCTTCAACGGCTTTGGAGGTAAGGTGAGGGTGGTAGGGACAGGTGGTTCCTGGGCTTGTGCCTGAGGCGCAGCCCGAGCTTGGCCTGCCTGCAAAGGGGTAGGGCTGCGTGGATCTGCCATCGTATTGAGCCGGTGTCCTATGTGTTAGAGGCTGAAACTGTTAAAGGCCAGTCCACGTTCACACAGAATGTGGGTGGTCCTGTCTTCGACCGAGGAGGGCAGGGACTCAATAGATGAATAGCAAGTGGGGTAACTCTCTTGCTATTGTCGCTTGTAGTGTGTGTTCAGCCTGGAGAGCTATTCTCTCCGGCTATCTGGGTTCTTATATACAGGAGCCTGAGGGGGGGGGGGTCCTCCCGAGGGGTATCAGCTTTCTGCGTGGACGAGCTGGACAAGCTGGTTACACATTGTCCTCCTCGTCCACCGTGGACAAGCTGGACAAGCTGGTTACACATCGTCCACCTCGTCCACCGGGTCGGGTGAACATTGTTCTGTGTACCTCTGTACACTCGCTTCGGTCGGCTCAGCTGTTCCGGCCTGGGCCTTAACAGTGTTCAACTGCTTCCTCTTACCCTTCTTGTTCTTCTTCTTACTCCTGCAGTTCACCGCAAGGTGGCCCACTTTCTGACAGTTGTAACACTTCCGTGTCTCCTTCTTTTGTGGTTCCACCACATTGATTTCCATGGGTACCAAGCTGTAGTTATCTTTGGCAGGTGTTGGCTTTTTCTTCACCCATGGTTTTGTCTACTTACCTCGCTTCTCAAGCTCTCTCTCAAACTGTCGGTTGTTGATGCGAGCTGCAGTCTTGATTATTTTGTAGAGCTCGGTTGGTTGGTCTCCTCGCACGATGTCATCCTTGACTTGTTTCTTGAGGTCTTGGTAGAATAGTGCTGTTAGTGCACTGTCCCCCCACTGGGTCCTCACTGCTAGTTGTTAGAACTTCGCCGTGAATTCCGATGCTGATCCAGTTTGCCGCAGTGCTTGGAGCTTTCGTTCCGCATCTCTTTCCTTGTCAAGGATCCCAAACATCTTCCTTATGGCTGTCTTAAAGGTTTTCAAGCTTCCCATAACCTGTCAGGTATTGTCTTCTTACTCCTTGGGGTCTGCCTGGTTGTCTAGGTAATCTCTTAAGTAGACATTGAACCAAGCGAAGACTGGTCCTTCCAGGTAGAAGGCTGCAAACAGCACCTTCTCCTGGTCTGTCAGGAACTGGGCTGTGTTGAACCTATAGTAGAGCTCCAGTTGTGAGAAGAACAACTCCAGTCCTCCCCTGGATCTATCGTACCTCTTCAGAGCACCTACCTTCACGGGCTTCAGGGGTAGGTTAACAATAGGTGCTGTCTGGACAGTCTGGGCCTGAGCCACCTGAGCAGCCTGGGCTTGGGCTGCCTGAGAAGGGGTAGGGCTTTGTGGATCCACCATCATATCAAGTCAGTGTTCTATATGTTAGAGGCTGAAACTGTTAAAGGCTAGGCCAGGTTCACATAGAAGGTGGCTCAGTCTGTTGCTTCGCAGGGCAGATTCTAGACAGGGACTCAGTAGAGGAATAGACAGATAGGGTAACTCTTCTGTGCTATTGTCTCAGTACGATGAGTTCGTATTGTGTGTTCAGCCTGGAGAGCTAATCCCTCCGGGCTCTTTGGGGGGTCTTTATACAGATGCCCCAAGGGGGGGGGTCTCCTTGAGGGGTATCATCCTTTTGCGTGGACGAGCTCCTCGCTTAGCTCCTGCTTGTCCACCAGACAAGCTCCTCGCTTAGCTTCTGCTCGTCCACCGGACAAGCTCCTTGCTTAGCTCCTGCTCGTCCACTGGACAAGCTCCTTGCTTAGCTCCTGCTCATCCACCGGATCAGTCAGATGTTGTTCTGCATGACTAACACTCCTCCCTCGCTTACCTGGGCTGTTCCGGCCTAGGCCTTAACATCAAGTTCCTCTTGACTTGCTTGCCTTTATGTGCGTGGGTAGGGGAGAGGTTCTTGGTGAGATTGCGTAAAGAAAGCACCAATGCAGCCAAATGCTGAACAGCCAGAGTCAATAAGAGTATTGTACTTGAATTTCCCATCTAGGATACAAGGAAGAAACAAGCACTTGCTGTCCAATTGCTGGTCTGGAGACAGATAGCCAACATGGAGATCCTTTTCATGTCCTTGGGTGTGACGATGACCAAGGACTACTTGTCTTCCAACTCTGGAGTAGTCTCAACAGTGGCAGACTTGGTGGTGGTTGTGGTGGTAGCAACAACAGACATGCTTTTCACTGGACAGAAGGTTGAGACATGATCTTGGTTCCCACAGTAGAAGTAGAGGTCTTTGCTTCAGCGATGTTCTTGCTCTTCTGGCATCAGCTTAGAGTGGCTGAGATCCATGGTAGGACTTGGTGGCTGTGGTGTGAAGACTGGCTTGATGAACCCTGGACACAGAACTGAAGCTCCTGACTGTGGAACTGAGACTTGGGTGGGAGGTGCTTGACATAGACAGTGAAAGTTGGCAGAAGTGGCACGCAGCTGGTTGTCCTGCAGCTGGCATTTCTCAACAAGCTTCTGATAGCTGATGTCCTTGAGGTTGATGCTGACAAGCTGCTTGGCAAGCTCTTCAGAGACAGTGCATCGAAGATGGCACTTCAAGGTCTTGTTGTTGAAGCCTGTGCGTGGAGCATACTGATTGAACTCTGTGAAGAACTCGGCGAAGGAACAGTTGGCCTGACGCAAGGTGATGAGCTTTCTCTGAGCTAGGAACTCTGGGTCTGGGTCAGAGAACATGTTCCGGAGATCTTGGATGATGTTGTGCCAGTCAATATACTGGCCAGCCGTGATCTTAGCTGAGATGTAGGACTGCGCAGTGCCAGTCGTGTGTGAAAAGACATACGCAATCTGCGATATTTCTGTGGGGTACCGGTCAGTGTTGAGTGTCATCTTGAGTGACAGTGACGTGATGAAGCTCTCAAGCTTCTCATGCGTGATTTCTGTGTTTCCACCATCACCACTGAAGATCTCTGGGTCAGCAGTGTGTTCGGACTTGGACTTGGGAGTGGTGTTGGTAGCTTGAATTCACATAAACTCTGCAAACATGTTGCGAAGGAACTTGTCATTTCCAGCAACTGGCATAGCTTGGTCTGGTTGTTGAGACATGACAAGAATGTGAACATGGCTTGGTGAAGTGTGTTATGGTTGGGTAGGTCTTTCGTAGTGTGACAAGGCAATGGCAGAGCAGAACTCAAGTCTAACTGATTCAGTAACCTTGACCTGACTTGGCTTGAGACTTGAGACTTGGATTGATGTACAAGACCAAAGACAAGGAAGGAAGAAAAAGAGAAAAGAAGAGAAGAAGCTGGGGGAGCAGGAGAAGTTCTTATAGGCAGGGGATACGGTGGAGCAAACAGGCAACAGTGCAGATAGAACTTCCCAGCAAGGTGCGTGACTTGTGCCAGATATGCAACAGGGCAATGGCTGTGATGAGGCAATAGCAGAGCAGAACTCAAGCCTAACTGATTCAGTAACCTTGACCTGACTTGGCTTGAGACTTGAGACTTGGATTGATGTACAAGACGAAAGACAAGGAAGGAAAAGAGAAAAGAAGAAGAGAAGAAGCTGGGGGAGCAGGAGAAGTTCTTATAGGCAGGGGATACAGTGGAGCAAACAGGCAACAGTGCAGATGGAACTTCCCGGCAAGGTGTGTGACTTGTGCCAGATATGCAACAAGGCAATAGCAGAGCAAACAGGCAACAGTGCAGATGCAACTTCCCGGCAAGGTGTGTGACTTGCGCCAGATATGCAACTGGGCCAGAACTGTGACACCAGGTAGGTGATAGCTGTTTGGTCCAGGTGTGCTCTGATGACATTGTTGATCAAGGCTTGACATGTTGCTGGTGTGTTTGTGAGTCTGAATAGCATGACCAGATACTTGTAGTGTCTGTATCAGGTTCTGAAAGCTGTCTTCCATTCTTCTCCTTTTTTCATGTGTATCAGGTTGTATACTTCTTTCAAGTCCAGCTTGGTAAAGATTGTAGCTTGGCTGATCCTGTCTCGCAATTTGTTCGCATTTGGCAACAGATATCAGTTTTTGATGGTAATGTTGTTGAGTTTCCTGTAATCCACACAAAGTTGAAGACTTCTGTCTTTCTTTAGTGCAAATAGTATTGGGTATCCTGCTGGTGATTGAGATTCTTGAATGAAACCCTTTTTCAGGTTTTCCTCCAGGTACTCGCGAAGTACTTGGAGCTCTTTCTCTGTTAACTGGTAAATTGGTCCAAATCCTGGCTCTGTCCCTGGTTGCAACTTGATCTCATGATCCCAAGGTTGGTGCTTAGGCAACACTGCTGTTGTTGTCTCTTCCTGAAAGAGGTTATCATACCCAGGTCAGTACTCTTCAGGAATCTCCAGAGGGTTAACAACTTTGTCTCTCTTCATCTCTGACTGTTTGGCCACCTGGTTCTGGGGTGTGCCTGTCGAGGCAGACCTCTTCTCTTGAGAGTTGTCCTTTCTGTCAGTGAGGTTCCACTGAGGACTCCTTCCCTTATCTGTCCACACCTTCTACAGCTGGTAACAGGTCTGAGCTGTGTTTTTAGTGCAGTTCCTAAACGTGAGTACTCCTGTCCTCCAGTTAACAACTGGGTTGTGCTTCTTTAGCCAGGGTATCCCCAAATAGATATTCTGAGTGGCCAACTTGATGATATCAAGGTGGATCCTTTCAGCATGGTGTCTGGTAACTATTTCCATTGGCTGTGTCTTATGGCAGACTAGCTCTGTCTGTCTATTTGCTATCACAAGCTGATAGGGCTGCCGCTTGCATCTCCTTCCAGTGCCAAGGGTGTTGTAAAGTTGTCTTGAAAGGTAGTTTCCACTGGCTCCAGAGTCAACAAGTGCGTATGTCTGTACTGGCATGTTGGCGTGTAGTGACACAGGTAATCACAGGTGCTTTGTGTTGCTAGGGGTCATGTTGTTGAGCTCCTGATGTCACCCCTTGACAAGGGAGTTCAGTCTTTTCCTGATTGAAGTGTTTTTCCACTGACTGGGCAATGGATCCAGCCATTCCCATCAGTTCTGAGGAATCTGTTCATGAATTTGTCTTGCTGATGCTTGTTACATCCAGGCTTAAGACAGTACTGCCAATTGTTGACGTAGCAGTTGTGGTTGTTGCCTTGCTGTAGGAACATGAGGTGTTTGTGCCAATCATGTGTGTGCCCAGGGAATGCGGTGTGTTGGCGTTTGTCCCAGAGATGGATCTCACACATATCCTTCTTGCAATTGACCCAATGTTTGTGGCAGGTGGCGCAGTAGGGTGAATGTCCTCCGTACCTTTGTAGTTGTTTGTGGTAGGTGCAGTAGTGTTTCATGCAAAACCTCCACTGTAGTTCACCGTGCTGTAGGTTTTGTGGGTCTATGCTGTAAGCATAGCTTTCTTGTGGTATTTCTTCTTTGATAGACGTGGGTTTATCTCAGTCCCTATCAGAGGTGGTTAAGAGCTCCTGTCCCTTGTCCTGACCTGTCTGTTCTGGTAGGTCCTTGCCTCCTGATGTTGCCAGTTGGTGGGCTACTTCTAATGTCTGATCGTAGTTGTCCTATTGTTCGAGGGATAGCTGAGTCTCTCCTGGTGGGTCCTCTGGCTCAATGACATTCCAGTCTCTGTCGAGTGTATTAAGTTGCTGTCAGTGCACCTTGTTCTTTGAACAACAGTCTTTCACTATGTGGCCTAGCTTACCACAGGCATAGCACTTCAGTGCTTTCCTCTTTTTGTTGTTCCTTCCCTTTGTGAACCTTCTCTTGTGGTGGACTGCATCCAGTTCCATGGGTGCATAGCTATATGGATTATGTGGCGGTGCCTTGTTAGGCAGCTTGTATGTCACGGTTCTGGCCCAGTTGCATATCTGGCACAAGTCACACACCTTGCCGGGAAGTTCCATCTGCACTGTTGCCTGTTTGCTCCACTGTATCCCCTGCCTATAAGAACTTCTCCTGCTCCCCCAGCTTCTCTTCTTCTTTTCTCTTTTCCTTCCTTGTTTTTCGTCTTGTACATCAATCCAAGTCTCAAGTCTCAAGCCAAGTCAGGTCAAGGTTACCGAATCAGTTAGGCTTGAGTTCTGCTCTGCCATTGCCTTGTCACATTGTAGTGGTTGCTCACATGCCATGTGGGGTGGCTGTATCCTCTGTTGTGGTGTTTCTCCATCACTCACTCAAATAGTTTGTCATCAATGTTGATTGCTTGTGTGATGAGCTTGTCCAGTGTGTTGACCACTTGTCTGTCAAAGGTGATTTCATCCTTTATGTTTTCCTTGAGTCCATGTCAGTACATGACCATCAGGGTGTTGTTGTCCCAATCAGTCAGTACTGAGTATTGTTTGAACTGCGTGGTGTATTCTGCAGCTGAGCATTGTTGTTTGATGTGCTGGATCATTCGTATAGCCACTTTGTCTTTGTTAGATAGTCCAAGAATCCTTTTGATCTTGTCCTTGAATCATGTCTATTTTGTTATCTATTCTGTTGTGCTGTTGTAGTCTCTGTTTCCTGAGAGATGTTTGTTGACATAGGGCTTGATCCATCAATAAGCATTACCTCTCATGTAAGTGCTTGTAAAGAGTGGCCACTTTTCTTTAGGCAGTCTTGTCTCTGGTTGGAATTGAAAGTAGACTTGAAATTGCATGAGCTAATCGTCAACCTTGTTCCTTTCACTGTAGAACAGGTCTGGCTTGGCAACGCTAATCTTTCTATCTGGGAAGTTGGGGTTGGTTACTCCTGAAGTACTTATCCTTGAGGGTCTTCAAAGTGTTGTAGTCTGTACCATACTGTCCTAACCAAGTATAGGATTAAGGGTAAGATGTCGAAGGTGGGTTGGTTCTTGCAGGAGAGGAGTGTCAAGAAGTGTGAAGGGGTTTGGTGGAACATGGTGGTGGTGACACCTGATCAATGGCTTTGTACAAAAGGATTGTATTGAAGTAGATCTAGTTGTCTGGATCACAACATGAGTTGAAGACAATTATTCCATAAGGGAACTATCACCAGACTATAGAGTGCTGGCCTGTCAAGACAATCAAGATTGTCTTGACAGTCTCAACATTGAGATAGGTGAGATTGTCTGGACAGTCCCACCATGTTATGCACCCTGTGTCAAGCTGCCCGTGTGTCTCGACAGTCACGTGACCCCTTGTTGGTTGGTCACTTGACTTCCATGGTCTCTCTTGCCTGGCCTGCGGCCTGATTGCCTATAAATAAGTGGCTCCCATCCCAGGGGTCATGACATGCTGTTTGTCACGGTTCTGGCCCAGTTGCATATCTGGCACAAGTCACGCACCTTGCCGGGAAGTTCCATCTGCACTGTTGCCTGTTTGCTCCGCCGTTGCCTGATCCCCTGCCTATAAGAACTTCTCCTGCTCCCCCAGCTTCTTCTCTTCTTTTCTCTTTTTCTTCCTTCCTCGTCTTTCGTCTTGTACATCAATCCAAGTCTCAAGTCTCAAGCTAAGTCAGGTCAAGGTTACCGAATCAGTTAGGCTTGAGTTCTGCTCTGCCATTGCCTCGTCACACTACGAAAGACCTACCCAACCATAACACACTTCACCAAGCCACGTTCACGTCCTTGTCATGTCTCAACAACCAGACCAAGCCATGCCAGTTGCTGGAAATGACGAGTTCCTTCGCAACATGTTTGCAGAGTTCATGCGAATTCAAGCTACTAACACTACTCCCAAGTCCAAGTCTGAACGCACTGCTGACCCAGAGATCTTCAGTGGCGATGGCGGAAACACGGAAATCACGCATGAGAAGCTTGAGAGCTTCATCACGTCACTGTCACTCAAGATGACGCTCAACGCTGACCGGTACCCCACGGAAACATCGCGGATTGCGTACGTCTTTTCACGCATGACTGGCACTGCGCAGTCCTACATCTCAGCTAAGATCACGGCTGGCCAGTACATTGACTGGCATGACATCGTCCAAGATCTCCGGAACGCCTTCTCTGACCCAGACCCAGAGTTCCTAGCTCAGAGGAAGCTCATCACCTTACGTCAGGCCAACCGTTCCTTTGCCGAGTTCTTCACAGAGTTCAATCGGTATGCTCCACGCACAGGCTTCAACGACAAGGCCTTGAAGTGCCATCTTCGATGCGCTATCTCTGAAGAGCTTGCCAAGCAGCTTGTCAGCATCAACCTCAAGGACATCAGCTATCAGAAGCTTGTTGAGGAATGCCAGCTGCAGGACAACCAGTTGCGTGCCACTTCTGCCAACTCTCGCCGTCCACGTCAAGCACCTCCCACCCAAGCCTCAGTTCCACGGTCAGGAGCTTCAGTTCTGCGTCCAGGGTTCATCAAGCCAGCCTTCACGCCACAGCCACCAAGTCCTACTATGGATCTCAGCCGCTCTAAGCTGACGCCAGAAGAGCGAGAACATCGCCGAAGCAAAGGCCTCTGCTTCTACTGTGGGAACCAAGGTCACGTCTCAACCTTCTGTCCAGTGAAAAGCATGCCTGTTGTTGCCACCACCACGACCACCACCAAGTCTGCCACTGTTGAGACTACTCCAGAGTCGGAAAACAAGTAGTCCTTGGTCATCGTCGCACCCAAGAACATGAAAAGGATCTCCATGTTGGCTATCTGTCTCCAGACCAGCAATTGGACAGCAAGTGCTTGTTTCTTCCTTGTATCCTAGATGGGAAATTCAAGTGCAATGCTCTTATTGACTCTGGCTGTTCAGTATTTGGCTGCATTGGTGCTTCCTTTGCGCAATCTCTTCACCAAGAACCTCTCCCCTACCCACGCACATTGCGATCGTTCGATGGCAAGACGTCACAAACCACGCATCTCACCAAGGCAATCATGACCACAGCACATGGTGTGCACCAGGAAGAAGTCTCTCTCTTTGTGTCTCCTGGTCTTCACTATGATGTGATTCTGGGGATGCCATGGCTCCAGAAGCATGGGCCACACATTGATTGGGCAAACACCTCAATCATGTTCAAGTCAGATCACTGCCGATCCGCATGCCTCAAGTCAAACAATGGCTATCCAATCTCTTTGGATCTTGAAGCCAAGACGTCTGCTGGAAAGCCTCAGGATCCCAAGCCTCTTTCTGCCACGCCAATCCCCATCAATGCTGCCGCATTTTCTCTCCTTGCTGCCAAGCCAGATCACCAGGTGTTCAGTGTTTCTCTGAGAGACATTGAGCAGGCGTTGAAGCCAAAGAAGCGTGTGGATCCTGCCACACTTCTCCCTGCTCAGTACCACAAGTTCCTGGACGTCTTCAGCAAGGATGACGCTGACAAGCTTCCTCCTCTACGCCCAGGAGTTGACCACGAGATCAAGATGGAACCAGGAACCCAGGCACCCTCTGGACCTCTGTACGGCATGAGCAGAGAAGAACTTGAAGTTCTCAAGAAGTACCTGACAGAGAACCTGAACAAGGGCTTCATTCGAGCATCTTCATCACCTGCTGCTGCACCAGTCCTTTTTGTCAAGAAGCCAGGAGGTGGATTGCGTTTCTGTGTAGACTACAGAGCACTCAACACCATCACCATCAAGAACCGTTACCCCCTACCACTGATCCGGGAGACGTTGGACCAGCTTTGCAAAGCTGTGTGGTACACCAAGCTTGACATTGTTGGTGCCTTCAACCGTATCCGGATGAAGGAAGGTGAAGAATGGAAGACTGCGTTCCGCACACGCTCAGACCTCTACGAATACCTTGTCATGCCCTTTGGTCTTGCCAATGCTCCAAGCACGTTCCAGAACTACATCAATGATGTTTTGGGACCTGACATCCTTGACGTCTTTGGCACTGCCTATGTGGATGACATCCTTGTCTACAGTCAGACACTCAAGGAACACCGGAAGCATGTCAAGCTTGTTCTCAGTCGACTACGAGACGCAAGCCTGCAAGTTGACATCTCCAAGTGTGACTTTGAAGTGCATCAAGTCAAGTACCTTGGCCTCATCATTCAGTCTGCCACTGAAGATGGCCGACCCGGATCTGTGAGCATGGACCCAGCCAAGACTGATGCCATCAAGGAGTGGAATCCTCCTGCCAGTCTCAAGGAAGTGCAGAGCTTCATTGCCTTTGCAAACTTCTACCGCCGGTTCATCAAAGACTTTGCCAAGCTTGCATCCCCACTCACAGCTCTGACCAAGAAGAATGTTGCCTTCAAGTGGGAAACCCCAGAGCAGCGCTCGTTCGAAAGCATCAAGAAGGCGTTCAGCACTGCACCCATCCTGCAGCACTTTGATCCGGAGAAGGAGTGTGTTGTTGAGACTGACACTTCTGACTACGTCTCTGGTGCTGTCCTGTCACAGCCAGATCATGAAGTAGTTCTACGCCCTGTTGCCTTCTTGTCACGCCGCCACCTGCCGGCAGAATGCAACTACGAGATCTACGACAAAGAGTTGCTGGCAATTGTCTGTGCCTTTGAAGAATGGCGAGCAGAGCTTGAAGGATCTCCAGAACCTGTCAAAGTGATCTCTGATCACAAGAACTTGGAGTACTTCATGTCGTCAAAGTGCCTTTCCCGCCGTCAAGCCTGTTGGAGCGAGTTCTTGTCACGCTTCAATTTCAAGATCAGCTACCGTCCAGGCAGTCAGTGCAAGGCCGACGCCCTCACTCGACATTCCCAAGACCTCCCGTCAGACAGTGATCCCTGTCAAGACTTCAGGGAGTAAGTCGTCCTCAAGCCCAAGAATCTTGCACATTCAGAGGTTCAAGTCAAGCCCATCCGGATCCTGAGACGTTCAGAAGCTGCACCAGTTGACACTGAACCTGATGCTACACCTCTTTCAGACGTCATCCAAGCTGCCTATAACAACCTTGCTGAAGGTGATCCAGTGGCAACAGTGTCACAGATGCTAAGGGATGGTGTCAGGCACAGTCGAGAAGTGTCTCTCTCAGACTGCAGCTTGGAAAATGACTGTCTCTTCTACAAGAACTGACTCTGGATCCCTGAGAATGATGAGCTACGCCTACGCCTGTTCCAAGAAGCCCATGACCAAGCAATAGCTGGCCACACTGGGATTGCCAAGACCCACAATCTTCTGTCTCGTTGGTACTATTGGCCAAAGATGGTGAACATCATACAGCAGTACATCAGGAATTGTCATGTCTGCTCTCAAGCAAAGCCTGCCCGTGATCGCCAAGGAGAGCTGCTGTCTCTTCCTGTGCCTCAGCAACGTTGGCAGGATCTGGCTATGGATTTCATTACTGACTTGCCCAAGTCAAGAGATACCTGCTTCCCTGGTGCCAAGCACATCTGGGTCATCACTGACCGTCTCACCAAAGAACACCACTTTGTGCCATGTGCTGAGATGACAACCTCGCATCTTGTCCGGATGTTCATCCAGTTTGTTGTCTGTACCCATGGCTTGCCCAGGAGCATTGTCTCAGACAGAGGAGGTCAGTTTGTCAGCTTATTCTGGAAAGCACTCTGTGCCCATCTTGATGTCATGCTACGACTATCCTCAGGACACCACCCAGAGACAGATGGTCAGACAGAACAAGAGAATCAGGAGCTTGAACGCTACCTGAGATCCTATGTCAACTATCTCCAAGATGACTGGGTCCAATGGCTTCCTCTGGCAGAGTTCACGCAGAACAACTCCCAGTCTGATTCCTCTGGCATGTCACCGTTCTTTGCCAACAAAGGGTTCCATCCACAGCTCAGCATCACACCCACGAGTGAAGCCTGCAACCAAGATGCTATGGAAATCTCTGGAGAAATGACGCAGATTCTGGAACAGTTGCAAGCGGAACTCCGACTATCCCAGGAAGCTCAAGCTCACGCCGCCAATTTGCATCAAGTCCTGTCACCATCCTATCAAACTGGAGATCTTGTTTGGCTGAATACCAAGAACATCAGGACACGCCGCCCATGCAAAAAGCTTGACAACAAGTGGATTGGACCATTCAAGGTGTTGAAGACAGTCGGAAGCCGTGCCTGCCATCTGGAGCTTCCACACACTCTCAAGATCCACCCTGTCTTTCACGTTTCCCTTCTACGTCTGACACCTGCTAATCCTATCTCTGGCCAATCAAATGAACACCCTGGCCCTGTCATTGGTCAAGACACAGATGAAGAGTTCCAGGTTGAAGAAATCCTTGACTCCAAGCCAGCAACGTCTTGACAGAAGTTCAAGTACCTGGTCAAATGGTCTGGATGGCCAATTGAAGATGCCACTGAAGAGCCTATTGAGCATCTTGACAACGCCAAAGACGCCATCTACAACTTCCATGAGAAATACCCAAGGAAACCACGGCCACGGAACTACGCCCACGAGCGGCCTGAGGCTCACAGGAGTTTGCGATGTGAAGGAGGGGGGTAATGTCACAGTTCTGGCCCAGTTGCATATCTGGCACAAGTCACGCACCTTGCTGGGAAGTTCCATCTGCACTGTTGCCTGTTTGCTCCGCCGTTGCCTGATCCCCTGCCTATAAGAACTTCTCCTGCTCCCCCAGCTTCTTCTCTTCTTTTCTCTTTTTCTTCCTTCCTCGTCTTTCGTCTTGTACATCAATCCAAGTCTCAAGTCTCAAGCCAAGTCAGGTCAAGGTTACCGAATCAGTTAGGCTTGAGTTCTGCTCTGCCATTGCCTCGTCACACTGTTCAAGCTACAGCATCAGACAAAATTTGCAGATTTCACAGCCAAGCTGAAGGACAGGTATAAGCTACAGGACCTTGGAGAATTGAAGTAGTTTCTAGGTATCTGTGTTGTTAGGGATTGTACAGAGAAGAAGCTCTGGTTGAGCCAGGATTCCTACATGGAGAAGATCACAGCTTTGTTCTACATAGATGACCAGTCACAGTACCCCACTACCCTGATGGTGACTGAAGAGCTTGCTGTGTATAACAGACAAGCTACCAAGACACAAATCTACAAGTATCAGAGGAAGGTTAGATCTCTACTTTACACAACAACAATCACCAGACCTGATATTGCTTGTACAGCAAACAAGCTTGCTGAATCTCTCCTAAACCCAGGGCCACAACATCAAGAAGCAGTCATGTGAGCTCTTGTGTATATGTACATGACACAGTACTACGCAATTAAATTCAGACTGACTGCAGAGTCTCTTCAGACTTTCACCTGTGCCAGCAACACAGCTTTTGCAGATGATGTTGAAACACACAAGAGTATAGAGAGATACCTCTTCCAGCTATTTGGTAGTGTGGTTGATTGGCAGTCTACAAAGCAGAAGACTGTCATGACATCAAGCACAGAGGCAGAGCTCCTGGCTCTCACAAATACCACAAAGAAATTGTACAGCTGGATACAACTCTTCAAGGTGATCACCTTTGATACCAGGCACCAGGCCATGATTGATTGTGATAATCAGCAGACTCTTTGTCTGCTGATCAAGAACATCCTGCAGCTGAAGACTTGACTTTGCCACATCAACATCCACAATATGTGGCTCTGTCAGGAAGTGCAAGAAAGATGTCTGCATGTCAATTGGATTCCCACAGACAAGATGCCTGCTGACAGATTGACAAAGGCACTTCCACAGCAGAAGCACAAGGCCTTTGTCTGGCAGCTAGGATTGGTGGATATTGTGACAAGGCAATGGCAGAGCAGAACTCAAGCCTAACTGATTCAGTAACCTTGACCTGACTTGGCTTGAGACTCGAGACTTGGATTGATGTACAAGACAAAAGACAAGGAAGGAAAAGAGACAAGGAAGGAAAAGAGAAAAGAAGAAGAGAAGAAGCTGGGGGAGCAGGAGAAGTTCTTATAGACAGAGGATCAGGCAACAGTGGAGCAAGCAGGCAACAGTGCAGATAGGACTTTCTGGCAAGGTGTGTGACTTGTGCCAGATATGCAACTGGGCCAGAACTGTGACATTACCCCCCTCCTTCACATGGTGAACTCCTGTGAGCCTCAGGCCACTTGTGGGTGTAGTTCTGTGGCTGTGGTTTTCTTGGGTATTTCTCATGGAAGTTGTAGATAGTGTCTTTGGTGTTGTCAAGATACTCAATAGACTCTTCAGTGGCATCTTCAATTGGCTATCCAGACTATTTGACCAGGTACTTGAACTTCTGTCAAGATATTGCTAGCTTGGAGTCAAAGATTTCTTCAACCTGGAACTCTTCATCTGTGTCTTGACCAATGACAGGGCCAGAGTGTTCATTTGATTGGCCAGGGATAGGATTAGCAGGTGTCAGACGTAGAAGGGAAACATGAAAGACAGGGTGGATCTTGAGAGTGTGTGGAAGCTCCAGATGGCAGGCACAGCTTCTGATTGTCTTCAACACCTTGAATAGTCCAATCCACTTGTCATCAAGCTTTTTGCATGGGTGGTGTGTCCTGATGTTCTTGGTATTCAGCCAAACAAGATCTCTAGTTTGATAGGACAGTGACAGGACTTGATGCAAATTGGCGGTGTGAGCTTGAGCTTCCTGGGATAGTTGGAGTTCAGCTTGCAACTGTTCCAGAATCTGTGTCATTTCTCCAGAGATTTCCATAGCATCTTGGTTGCAGGCTTCACTCATGGGTGTGATGCTGAGCTGTGGATGGAACCCTTTGTTGGCAAAGAACAGTGACATGCCAGAGGAATCAGACTGGGAGTTGTTCTGCGTGAACTCTGCCAGAGGAAGCTATTGGACCCAGTCATCTTGGAGATAGTTGACATAGGATCTCAGATAGTGTTCAAGCTCCTGATTCTCTTGTTCTGTCTGACCATCTGTCTCTGGGTGGTGTCCTGAGGATAGTCGTAGCATGACATCAAGATGGGCACAGAGTGCTTTCCAGAATAAGCTGACAAACTGACCTCCTCTGTCTGAGACAATACTCCTGGGCAAGCCATGGGTACAGACAACAAACTGGATGAACATCCAGACAAGATGTGAGGTTGTTATCTCAGCACATGGCACAAAGTGGTGTTCTTTGGTGAGATAGTCAGTGATGACCCAGATGTGCTTGGCACCAGGGAAGCAGGCATCTCTTGACTTGGGCAAGTCAGTAATAAAATCCATAGCCAGATCCTGCCAACATTGCTGAGGTATAGGAAGAGACAGCAGCTCTCCTTGGTGATCACAGGCAGGCTTTGCTTGAGAGCAGACATGACAATTCCTGATGTACTACTGTATGATGTTCACCATCTTTGGCCAATAGTACCAACAAGACAGAAGATTGTGGGTCTTGGTAATCCCAGTGTGGCCAGCTATTGCTTGGTTATGGACTTCTTGGAACAGGTGTAGGTGTAGCTTATTGTTCTCAGGGATCCAGAGTCAGTTCTTGTAGAAGAGATAGTTATTTTCCAAGCCGCAGTCTGAGAGAGACACTTCTTGACTGTGCCTGACACTATCCCTTAGCATCTGTGACACTGTTGCCACTGGATCACCTTCAGCAAGGTTGTTATAGGCAGCTTGGATGATGTCTGAAAAAGGTGCAGTATCAGGTTCAGTGTCAACTGGTGCAGCTTCTGAACATCTCAGGATCTGGATGGGCTTGACTTGAACCTCTGAATGTGCAAGATTCTTGGGCTTGAGAACAACTTGCTCCATGAAGTCTTGACAGGGATCACTGTCTGACAGGAGGTCTTGGGAACATCAAGTGAGAGTGTCAGCCTTGCACTGACTGCCTGGACAGTAGCTGATCTTGAAATTGAAGTGTGACAAGAACTTGCTCCAACAGACTTGACGGTGGGAAAGGCACTTTGACAACATGAAGTACTCCAAGTTCTTATGATCAGAGATCACCTTGACAGGTTCTGGAGATTCTTCAAGCTCTACTCGCCATTCTTCAAAGACACAGACAATTGCCAGCAACTCTTTGTTGTAGATCTTGTAGTTACATTCTGCCAGCAGGTGGTGGTGTGACAAGAAGGTAACAGAGTGTAGAACTCCTTCATGATCTGGCTGTGACAGGACAGCACCAGAGATGTAGTCAGAATTGTCAGTCTCAACAACACACTCCTTCTCCAGATCAAAGTGCTGCAGGATAGGTGCAGTGCTGAATGCCTTCTTGATACTTTCAAACAAGCACTGCTCTGGGGTTTCCCACTTGAAGGCAATATTCTTCTTGGTCAGAGCTGTGAGCAGGGATGCAAGCTTGGCAAAGTCTTTGATGAACCAGCAGTAGAAGTTTGCAAAGGCAATAAAGCTCTGCACTTCCTTGAGACTGGCAGGAGGCTTCCACTCCTTGATAGTGTCAGTCTTGGCTGAGTCCATGCTCACAGATCTGGGTCAGCTGTCTTCAGTGGCAGACTGAATGATGAGGCCAAGGTACTTGACTTGATGCACTTCAAAGTCACACTTGGAGATGTCAACTTGCAGGCTTGCATCTTGTAGTCGACTGAGAACAAGTTTGACGTGTGTTGCAGTCTGTACCGTACTGTCCTATCCGAGTATAGGATTAGGGCAAGATGTGGAAGGCGGGTTGGTTCTCACAGGAGAGGAGTGTCAAGGAGTGTGAAAGAGTTTGGTGGAACATGGTGGTGATGACACCTGATCAGTGGCTTCGTACAAGATTGTATTGAAGTAGATCTAGTTGTCTGGATCACAACATGAGTTGAAGATGATTATTCCATAAGGGAACTATCACCGGACTATATAGTGCTCAGTCCGTGAGCTCAGTGAGCTCTGCTCACTTTGCTCACGTATATGCGTGCTGCGGCAAGCAACCCCTGGTCAGTCTTGCTGGTCACGTGACTGCTTCCTGTGTTATGCTGCCTGGTACTTCTGTCCAGTATCCTGTCTGCTGCTTTCTGTGAGTATAAAGACTGTGTTCCTCCTGGGTTGTAACACTATCCTCCTCTCCATCTTTCATTGTCTTGATGAAACTTGGTCATGTCTCCAAAGTCATGTGTGACTGTTAGCTGAACTCAGCTTGCTGCTCAAATCTGCGATCAGGATTTTGTTTCACGTACACCCTGCAATTTTTGTGTTTTCCGTGGTCGTCCGTGCTTCCAGATGCCAGGAGAAGACAATAAGTTAAAATGTACTGTGTGCACTCAGTGCGGGAGGTCTTGTGTCTCTGTGTCCTGGGAATCTCTGAACATATCCTGGGACAACCTTTGTGAGGATGTGGCCACTGAAGAGGTAACACATGATGCACTTTTTGAACAGCTTGCTGTGGTGCAAGTTTGTCTGTCTCAGAAGTGAAAGATGTTGGAAGGTGCTGAGGTCTGTGCAAGGCAGAAGCTTCAGTGTCTGGTGAAAGAGATGGAGTCAGATGGCAAGGATTTGACTTGATCAGTCATTGATGTGTCCTTTCTGCAGGCCAAGCTGTTCAGTCCTGCTTCTGCTAAAACTGTCGCAGAAGAAGCTGGCAGTTCACGAGGTTCTTGAGTGGTTCCCAGGTATTCTCCAAGTCTGGGTATCCTTTCCACTTGACAAGGTATTGCTGACTTTTCCTAGCCAGAATCTGTTCAACTTTGAACTCTTGTTCTTCTTCAGGTTGGTAATGAAATATCTCCTGCAAGGGTGTGCTCTGGTCGGCTGGTTTAATCATTGATATATGAAAGTTTGAATGGACTCTGGCATCTCTTGGTAGTCATATCTTGATGTTGACTGGTCCTGTTTTCTCTTTGACTGAAAATAGTCTGACCTTGATATTGTCAAGTTTCTTCATCTTTGGCTTTTTTGTTTTCTAATTTTTTGTGAGGAGGTAGACTTTATCCCCCTTCTTTAGCTGAGGTGCTATTTTTGATTTTTTGTCTATTTGACACTGTATTTTTTCTGAGGTCTCTTGAAGGTAGTGCCTCATCATTGTGTGTGTTTGTCGCAGGAGCTTGTCATGTCAGAGTGCTTTCTCTGTGTTTGGTGAAGCTCTGCTTAGTATTCTGATGTTCGCATGTTGTCTAAAATTGGCAAAGAATAGTGATTCCTTTGTTGAGTCTGATCTGTGCTGGTTGATTGCCAGCTGTGCCACCAGTAATAACTGTACCCAATTGCTGTGGGTCTGGTTGATGTAATACTGCAAATAAGTCTCCAGGACTTGGTTTGCTTGCTCTGTCTGGCTGTCAGTTCATGGGTGATAGGCCGTAGACATTTTGAGTTTTGTTCCCATGGCTGCACTGATTGTCTTCCAGTAGTTGGACATGAAGAGTTTGTCTCTGTCTGTAATGATCATGATTGGAACTCTGTAGTCTCTGACCAATCTGTCCAGTAAGAGGTGTCCCAACTGTTCTGCTGTGTGGGTCTCCTTGAATGGTACCACTATCAGATATTTTGTGAATCTGTCCACTATCACTATAATCAAGTTGTAGGTGATTCCTGTGACTGGGTCTTTGGACTTGGGTAGCTTCATGATAAAGTCTATTGACAAATCTTCCCACAGGCCTCTTGGTATCATGTTCAGGTGTCCTTCTCCATATAGCTTGTGTCTTCCATGCTTGTTTTTCTGGCATAGTAGACATTTGTTGATGTAGCTTGTGACATGTTGTCAGAGATTGATGACATTGTTCCCTGCCTATTGGATAAGGTCTGTGGTTTTGGTGATTCCTGGGTGACTATGTGCTGGGTTGTTGTGGTAGTTCCTTATTAATTCTTCAGTGTCTTCTGCTGTGAGCTTGTTAATCTGTGGTCAAGGTACCAGGTTTCCTTGCTGGTCCTGCTGTAAGATTGTTCCTTGGTGTTCATCATCTTCCATGTGGTCTTTTCATCAGCTTAGTGTGTCTGCTCTCCCATTGTCTTGTCCAGGGGTGTACAAGATCTTGAACTTGTGTTACCCTAGAAGTTCAGCCTATCTGACTTGTTGTCTGTTCAGCTTCTTGGTTGTTGTGAACATTGTCAGATTCTTGTGGTCTGTGAGAATAGTGAGTTCAGAACTGCTTTCTGTGTACACTCTCCAGTGTTTGAGTGCGTTGACAACTGCCAGTAGCTCTTTGTTGTGGATATTATAGTTCTGTTCTGCTTGTGTCATTTTCCGTGAGTAACTCTTCCCAGAACCACGCTGTTCAAGGACTATCACTTTTGGCAAAGACAGCATTTTGTCATATGTTCTGGAAAACAGCTGACATCCTGTCCTGACCCACCCAAACCTTAAGGTGAAAACCCATCACCTTTGAGAATCACACCTGATTGTCAAAAGTTGTGATCTTGGGATCCATGATCTGTTTCTTCAACAACCAGCAATCCAGCCACAACCAGAGAGAGAGTCTCAGGATAAGAGGAATAGTTAGAGTCTGACTGACTCTGGAGCTAGCAGAGTTCTTGACTCAAGGAAAGTCTAGATAGGGGGTCTGGTCCCTAGTCTAGGCAAATACTCCTAGCTTTACCCAGAGCTTAGTTGGAATAAGCTGCCCAGGAAAGCCTAGTCTTGGGGTCTGGTCCCAGGACTAGATTATTACTGCTGGGAAACCAGGTGACTCCTCTCCCTCTGGCACTACTTCACAGACTGGAAACAGTTGACCTGTGCCAAGCAAGCTCCACTATAGCACTAAAAAAGAAAAAACCCACTTCTTTAGAAACCAATCCCAGAGCACCACTAGCTACACCAGCTTCCAGTCTCTCTAACACTCAAGCTAGTTCTCCCACCACTGAAAGTACTATACAGAAAGACTGGGAACTTCTTAACTCCTGGCTAAAAACCCAAACAGTTCCAGAACCAGTCAGAAAAAGCTGGGAGAACCTCAAGCAAAAACTCTCTGCAGAGCTGCAGACTAGCACTGTCCAGTCTCTACCCTCTGGTATTACCAACAAGATTATCCAGGAACTTGAAAACCTCAACAAACGTCTAGATAGACAAGAGGCAAAACTATCTTATGCACAGGCAGCTGCAAAAACTTCCTCTGCTCAAATTCCACTAGCTTCCAGAATTCTCAAAGAGGTTCTGGTACACCCTGGGCACCAGACTCCAGACATGGCCAACAGAACCCATGTCCAGCTCTTCCAAGCCCTCCAAGACAGACTCCCAAGCTCTTATAACAAACAGATCAGGGCAGTGAGAAAACTCCCATCAGGGGATATTCTTATTCACACAGAGAGCCAGGAAACTAAGCTTTTTCTGGAAAAGGATTCCTCCTGGACTGCAACTATCTTCAACACAAAGGCAATAGTCCAGCCCAAGAGATTCCCAGTTCTGGTTCATGGAGTCAGAACAGCAGATATCCAGCCAGAGAATCTGGAGGACACCTGCAAAAAAATCCAGACTAGCAACCTTTCTCTTGGCAAACAGATCACTATTCTGAGAGCATATTGGTCCAAGAAATCCATAGCTCAAAAGAAACAGGTCACCTCTCTTCACCTGGATCTCTCTACTCCCCAACAGGCCAATCTTCTTATTGAGAATAGACTAGTGCTGGGACACAGACTACATGAAGTGGAACCCTTCCTGGCAAATACAGTTATTGCACAATACTTCAAGTGCTTTAGCTATGGCCACCAAGCTCATGCCTGCAGGAACAGAACTGCCTGTGGAGTATGTGGTGGACAACATAAGAGGAGAGCATACCCAATTCCTGAAAACTTGCTGAAACCAAAATGCTGCAATTGCCAGGGATCTCACCCAGCCTGGGCTAGCACATGCCCAGTACACCAGGAAGCAGCCATGAAAGCCAGGGAAGCTTGGATTTCACACCCAGGGAAGTATGAGATCCCAATCTCTACATCTCTGACACCAGTACCCCAATCTCCAGCTACATCTTTCTCTTTCTCCCAGCCACTCCCAGGGGGGAAAAAACGTAAAACAGCTGAGCTGTTGCGGTCTGTACCGTACCGTCCTATCCGAGTATAGGATTAGGGCGAGAGGTGGAAGGCGGGTTGGTTCTCGCAGGAGAGGAGTGTCAAGGAGTGCGAAGGGGTTTGGTGGAATGTGGTGGTGGTGACACCTGATCACGGCTTTGTACAAAGGATTGTATTGAAGTAGATCTAGTTGTCTGGATCACAACATGAGTTGAAGACGATTGTTCCATAAGGGAACTATCACCAGACTATATAGTGCTGGCCTGTCAAGACAATCAAGATTGTCTTGACAGTCTTGACGTCAAGACGGGTGAGATTGTCTTGACAGTCCCACCATGTTATGCACCCTGCGTCAAGACTGGTGAGATTGTCTTGATGCTTCATGCATCATGCGTCGAGACTGGTAAGATTGTCTTGATGCTTCATGCATCATGTGTTGAGACTGGTGAGATTGTCTTGATGCTTCATGCATCATGCGTCGAGACTCCTGTGTGTGTCTCGACAGTCACGTGACCCCTTGTTGGTTGGTCACTTGACTTCCATGGTGTCCTCTTGCCTGGCCCGCGGCCTGATTGCCTATAAATGAGTGGCTCCCATCCCTGGGTTGTAACACTACCCTCCTCTCCTTCATTCATTGTCCTGATGAATTCTTGAGTATGTCTGCAAAATCACGTGCCTCTGCTTACCAAAACCAACTGGCAGCCCAGATCTGTGATCATAACTTCGTGTCACTTGCTCTGTGTGACTTCTGTGTTTTGAACCACAAGCCCTGCTTCCGAATGTCTGACGACAACAATAAGTTGAAGTGCGCTGAGTGCACTTGTCGGGGAAAGTCCTGTGTATCACTTTCTTGGGAGTCGCTGAACATGACTCGGGATAACCTTCGCGAGGATTTGGCTGTTGATGAGGCCAAGCGGGATGCTCTTGTCGAGCAGCTTGCCGAGCTGCAGGCTTGTGTGTCCCGAAAGCGAAAGGTTCTTGAGGGTGCTGAGGGTCAAGCAAAGAAGAAGCTCCAATGCCTTGTTGCTGAAATGGAGGCGGATGGTGAAGACTTGTCGGCGACAGTCATTGATGCGTCTGCGCTGCAGGCTGAGCTGTTCAGTCCTGCTCCTGCCGGAACTGCTGCAGGAGGAGCTGGCAGTTCGCGAGGTTCCTGAGTGGCTCCCAGGTATTTTCCAAGTCTGGGTAGTCTTTCCACTTGACAAGGTATCGCTGACCTTTTCTCTTCAGGATCTGTTCGGCCTTGAATTCCTGTTCTTCCTCTGGTTGGTAATGAAATGTTTCCTGCAAGGGTGTGCTCTGGTCGGCTAATTCGATCATTGAGATGTGAAAGTTTGGGTGTACCTGAGTGTCTCTCGGTAGTCGCAGTCTGACGTTGACTGGTCCGGTTTTTTCTTCGACTGAAAATAGTCTGACCTTGACATGGTCCAGTTTCTTTGTTCTTGGTTTCTTCATTTTCCAATTTCTTGTGAGAAGGTAGACTTTATCCCCCTTCTTTAGCTGAGGTGCTATTTTCGATTTCTTGTCTATTTGACGTTACATTCTTTCTGAGGTCTCTTGAAGGTAGTGCCTCATCATCGTGTGTGTTTGTCGTAGGAGCTTGTCATGTTGGAGTGCTTTCTCCGTGTTTGGTGAAGCTCTGCTTGGCATCCTGATGTTCACATGTTGTCCAAAATTGGCAAAAAATGGTGATTCCTTTGTTGAGTCTGATCTGTGCTGGTTGATTGCCAGCTGTGCCACCGGTAATAACTGTGCCCAATTGCTGTGGGTCTTGTTGATGTAATGCTGTAAGTAAGTCTCCAGGACTTGGTTCGCTCACTCCGTCTGGCTGTCGGTTCATGGATGATAGGCTGTAGACATTTTGGGTTTTGTTCCCATGGCTGCACTGATTGTCTTCCAGTAGTTGGATGTGAAGAGTTTATCTCTGTCTGTAATGATTGTGATCGGAACTCCGTGGTCTCTGACCAATCTGTCCAGTAAGAGGTGTCCCAACTGTTCTGCTGTGTGGATTTCCTTGAATAGTACCGCTATTAGATATTTTGTGAATCTGTCCACTATCACCATAATCAAGTCGTAGGTGATTCCTGTGACTGGGTCTTTGGACTTGGGTAGCTTTGTGATGAAGTCCATTGACACGTCTTCCCACAGGCCTTTCGGTATCGTGTTCGGGTGTCCTTCTCTGTATAGCTTATGTCTTCCATGTTTGTTTTTCTGGCATAGTAGACACTTGCTGATGTAGTTTGTGACATGTTGTCAGAGGTTAATGACATTGTTCCCTGCCCGTTGGATAAGGTCTGTGGTCTTGGAGATTCCTGGGTGACTGTGTGCTGGGTTATCATGGTAGTTCCTTATTAGTTCTTCAGTGTCTTCTGCCGTGAGCTTGTTGATCTGTGGTTGAGGCACCAGGTTTCCTTGCTGGTCCTGCTGTAAGATCGTTCCTTGGCGTTCATCATCTTCCATGTGGTTTTTTCGTCGGCTTAGTGCGTCTGCTCTCCTATTGTCTTGTCCAGGGGTGTACAAGATCTTGAACTTGTGTTGCCCTAGGAGTTCAGCCTATCTGACTTGCCGTCTGTTCAGCTTCTTGGTTGTTGTGAACGTTGTCAGATTCTTGTGGTCTGTGAGAATAGTGAGTTCAGAACTGCTTTCCGCGTACACTCTCCAGTGTTCGAGTGCGTTGACGACTGCCAGTAGCTCTTTATCGTGGATATTATAGTTTTGTTCCGCTTGTGTCATTTTTCGTGAGTAGTAGGCAACTGGGTGCCACTTGCTGTCTGCCTGTTGGCATAGACATGCTCCCACTGCCTGATCTGAAGTGTCCATCTTGATTTGTGTCGGTTGGCCTGTCTTGAAGTTGAGGAGAACTGGTTCCTTGGCGCAAGTGTCCTTGAGCTGTTGGAATGCTTTTTGTTATCTCTCTGTCCACCGGTACTCCACGTCCTTCTTTGTGAGTTCTGTCAGTGGTGTTGCCATCTGTGAGTAGTTCTTGATGAACTGTCAGTTGAAGTTGGCAAATCCTAGGAAGGCTTGTACTTCCTTAACTGATGTCGGTGTTGGCCATTGCTGAATCACTTTGATTTTCTCAGGGTCAATCTTGATCCCTTCAATCCCTATGATGTATCCGAGGAATTCAACTTCCAGTTTGTTGAACTCGCATTTCTTCAGGTTAAGCTTGAGCCCTGCCTCTTGTAGGCATCGTAGAACATCCTTCACATGTTTGGTATGTTCTTGTTGTGTGTTCGAGTAGACAAGAATGTTGTCCAGGTAGGTGATAGCTGTTTGGTCCAGGTGTGCTCTGATGATGTTGTTGATCAATGCTTGACATGTTGCTGGTGCGTTTGTGAGTCCGAATAGCATAACCAGATACTTGTAGTGTCTGTATCAGGTTCTGAAGGCTGTCTTCCATTCTTCTCCTTTTTTCATGCGTATCAGGTTGTATGCTTCTTTCAAGTCCAGCTTGGTAAAGATTGTAGCTTGGCTGATCCTGTCTCGCAATTCGTTCGCATTTGGTAGTGGATATCAATTCTTGATGGTAATGTTGTTGAGTTTCCTGTAATCCACACAAAGTCGAAGACTTCTGTCTTTCTTCAGTGCAAATAGTATCAGGTATCCTGCTGGCGATTGAGATTCTCGAATGAAACCCTTTTTCAGGTTTTCCTCCAGGTACTCGCGAAGTACTTGGAGCTCTTTCTCTGATAACTGGTAAATTAGTCCAAATCCTGGCTCTGTCCCTGGTTGCAACTTGATCTCATGATCCCAAGGTTGGTGCTTAGGCAACACTGCTGTTGTTGTCTCTTCCTGAAAGAGGTTATCATACCCAGGTCAGTACTCTTCAGGGATCTCCAGAGGGTTAACAACTTCCTCTCTCTTCATCTCTGACTGTTTGGCCACCTGGTTCCGGGGTGTGCCTGTCGAGGCGGACCTCTTCTTTTGAGAGTTGTCCTTTCTGTTGGTGAGGTTCCACTGAGGACTTCTTCCCTTATCTGTCCACGCCTTCTGCGGCTGGTAACAGGTCCGAGCTGCGTTGTTAGTGCAGTTCCTAAACGTGAGTACTCCTGTCTTCCAGTTAACAACTGGGTTGTGCTTCTTTAGCCAAGGCATCCCCAAATAGATATCCTGAGTGGCCAACTCAACAATATCAAGGTGGATCCTTTCAGCATAGTGTCTGGTAACTATTTCCATTGGCTGCGTCTCATGGCAGACTAGCTCTGTCTGTCTATTTGCCATCGTGAGCTGATAGGGCTGCTGCTTGCGTCTCCTTCCAGTGCTGAGGGTGTCGTAAAGTTGTCTTGAAATGTAGTTTCCACTGGCTCCAGAGTCAACAAGTGCGTATGTCTGTACTGGCGTGTTGGCGTGTAGTGACACAGGCAATCGCAGGTGCTTTGTGTTGCTAGGGGTCATGTTGTTGAGCTCCCGATGTCGCCCCTTGACAAGAGAGTTCAGTCTTTTCCTGATTGAAGTGTCTTTCCACTGACTGGGCAATGGGTCCAGCCATTCCCATCAGTCCTGAGGAATCTGTTCATGAATTTGTCTTGCTGATGCTTGTCACATCCAGGCTTGAGGCAGTACTGCCAATTGTTGACGTAGCAGTTGTGGTTGTTGCCTTGCTGTAGGAACATGAGGTGTTTGTGCCAATCATGTGTGTGCCCGGGGAATGCAGTGTGTTGGCGTTTGTCCCAAAGGTGGATCTCACACACATCCTTCTCGCAATTGACCCAATGTTTGTGGCAGGTGGCGTGGTAGAGTGAATGTCCTCTGTACCTTTGTAGTTGTTCGTGGTAGGTGCAGTAGTGCTTCGTGCAAAACCTCCACTGTAGTTCGCCGTGCCGTAGATTTCGTGGGTCCATGCTGTAAGCATAGCTTCCTTGTGGTATTTCTTCTTTGATAGACGCGGGTTTGTCTCAGTCCCCATCAGAGGTGGTTAAGGGCTCCTGTCCCTTGTCCTGACCTGTTAGTTCTGGTAGGTCCTTGCCTTCTGATGTTGCCAGTTGGTGGGCTGCTTCCAATGTCTGATCGTAGTTGTCCCATTATTCAAGGGATAGCTGAGCCTCTCCTGGTGGGTCCTCTGGCTTGATGACATTCCAGTCTCCGTCAAGTGTATTAAGTTGCTGTCAGTGCACCTTGTTCTTTGAACAACAGTCTTTCGCCATGTGGCCTAGCTTGCCACAGGCATAGCACTTCAGTGCTTTCCCCTTTTTGTTGTTCCTTCCCTTCGTGAACCTTCCCTTGTGGTGGACTGCATCCAGTTCCATGGGTGCATAGCCATATAGATCATGTGGTGGTGCCTTGTTAGGCGGCTTGTAGTGGTTGCTCACATGCCATGTGGGGTGGCTGTATCCTCTGTCGTGGTGTTTCTCCATCACTTGCTCGAATAGTTTGTTATCAATGTTGATTGCTTGTGCGATGAGTTCGTCCAGTGTGTCGACTGCTCGTCTGTCGAAGGTGATTTCATCCTTCACATTTTCCTTGAGTCCACGTCAGTACATGACCATCAGGGCGTTGTCGTCCCAGTCAGTCAGTACTGAGTATTGTTTGAACTACGTGGTGTACTCTGCGGCTGAGCGTTGTTGTTTGATGTGCTGGATCATTCGTATAGCCACTTTATCTTTGTTAGATGGTCCAAGGATCCTTTTGATCTCATCCTTGAATCACGTCCATTTTGTCATCCATTCTGTTGTGCTGTTGTGGTCTCCGTTCCCTGAGAGGTGTTTGTTGATGTAGGGTTTGATCCATCAATAAGCATTACCTCTCATGTAAGTGGTTGCGAAGAGGGGCCACTTTTCCTTAGGCAGCTTCGTCTCTGGTTGGAATTGAAAGTAGACTTGGAGTTGCATGAGCCAGTCGTCGACCTTGTTTCTTTCGCCGTAGAACAGGTCTGGCTTGGCGATGCTAATCTTTCCATCTGGGAAGTTGGGGTTGGTTGCTCCTGAGGTACTCATCCTTGAGGGTCTTCAAAGTGTTGCGGTCTGTACTGTACTGTCCTATCCGAGTATAGGATTAGGGTGAGAGGTGGAAGGCAGGTTGGTTCTCGCAGGAGAGGAGTGTCAAGGAATGCGAAGGGGTTTGGTGGAATGTGGTGGTGGTGACACCTGATCACGGCTTTGTACAAAGGATTGTATTGAAGTAGATCTAGTTGTCTGGATCACAACATGAGTTGAAGACGATCGTTCTATAAGGGAACTATCACCGGACTATATAGTGCTGGCCTGTCAAGATGATCAAGATTGTCTTGACAGTCTTGATGTCAAGACGGGTGAGATTGTCTCGACAGTCCCACCATGTTATGCACCCTGCGTCGAGACTGGTGAGATTGTCTCGATGCTTCATGCATCATGCGTCGAGACTGGTGAGATTGTCTTGATGCTTCATGCATCATGTGTCGAGACTGGTGAGATTGTCTTGATGCTTCATGCATCATGCGTCAAGACTCCCGTGTGTGTCTCGACAGTCACGTGACCCCTTGTTGGTTGGTCACTTGACTTCCATGGTGTCCTCTTGCCTGGCCCGCGGCCTGATTGCCTATAAATGAGTGGCTCCCATCCCTGGGTCGTAACATGAGCCAACCAGAAGCTCAGAGAGAATCAGGGGAAGCTGTCCAGAAGTTCAAATTCTTGGGGCAAGATCAACAAATAATAAGAGAAAAGTATCAGCCAACCCTTTCAAGATCTTTGAAGATGAGATGTCTACATGAAAGACTTAAAGCTCACACTTCTCCAGTATAATGCGCAAAAAAGCCAATCAGTCCAAGAGCTACTTCTAGCAACCTCAGCTCTTCAAGAGGTGGACATTATTGCACTTCAAGAACTCTGGAAAAACTCTCACCTGGAGACAAGCACCTCTACTGTTTTCTCTTCTTTTCTTTCTCTTTACTGTTCAGAGATTGGTAGAACACTTTTTCTTATTAACAAAAACCTGAAACTCTCTTCTCTTCATCCTACTTTCTGGAGTAAAGACTTTATTTCTCTTGAAATCTACTTAGAAAACTCTTCTACTTCTCTTTGGGTGCATAATCTTTACTTTACCCCATCAAGTCAAGAAAACTATACAGAGGCAACAGAAGCTCTTCTCTGTTTACTTCAAAATACTTTACAAGTACAAGGACAACATATTCTTCTCACAGATTCAAACCTCCACTACCCAGACTAGTCAAAGAAAAGAAGACTGTACTCTGACACTGCAAACAAGTTCCAAAGTCTAATGAAAGATTTAAATCTGGATTTAGCTATTGCACCTTTTACTCCCACCAGAGCAAGATCTCTTTCAGAAAAACTATGTTCTGCAATTGATCTGTCTTTTATTTCTTCTTCTCTTTCTAACTCCCTGATTTTCTCTAAAGTGGCTCTCCAGTTTTTTCATGAGTCTGACCACAGATCTATACTAACTAGCCTGGACCTGGATCCTCCAAAACCTGGAAGCCAGAAAGGAACTGGAAGACACTGGACTCAAACCTTGCAAGAGTAGAGTGTGAGAAGCTACAGCTACCTTCCCACTTTCAAGACAAAAATAAAGTGGATAAGTACTTGGAGTACCTGGACAACTTTCTCCAAGAAGTGGCAAGCAAATGTACACAGCTCCAGAAGCAATCTGGTCACTCAGTTCCCTGGTGGAACCAAGACATCCAAAACAAGGTTAGAGAGGAAAGAAGAGTAAGAAGACAAGTTCTCAGAGGACAGGCATCCCAAGAAGACCTTGAGCAAGCAACTAAGAACAAGAAAAAAGCAGTCAGAGAGGGAAAGCAGACCACCTTCAGACAACAAGTCCATGAGCTAGCCAGTTCTTCAAAATTCTGGAAGCTTGCAAAGTGGGGAAAAACAAAGGCCAACAGAACTCCTGATCTTCCCCTGGTCCCAGACTTGGAAACTCAAGAAGGACTAGCTAAAACCTTTGAGGAGAAGACAAAAGCATTCTCAGCCCAGTTCTTCCCCAAAGCACTTGTTCCAGAACCAAGTACAGAGAGTTCCCAGAGTACTCCAGAGATCCAGCTTTCTCAGGAAGTTACTGCTGAAGAAGTGGAACAAATCCGGAACAAAAAGAAACCTTTCACAGCAGGGGAAAAAGATAAGCTGCCAAATGGATTTCTGAAAGCTCTGGGTTCCAAGTTCTGCCAAGCTATGGCTGTTCTCACATCAACATGCTGGAGACTGGAATACTTTCCAGAGAGGTTCAAGAATGCAAAAACAGTCTGTCTAAGAAAACCTGGTAAAGGATGCTATAACCAAGCTAAAGCCTGGCGCCCTATAGCTTTGCTAAACACAACTGGCAAGCTGATGGAAGCTATTACAGCAACCAGGCTAAGCAAGGTAGCAGAAGAAGCTAGACTTTTGCCAGAAATCCAGATGGGCTTCAGGAAAGAAAGATCAACTGAATCAGCACTCTTCCTACTAACTTCCCAAGTGGAAAAAGTCTGGAAGGAAGGCATGGTTGCATCTCTACTTTCTCTGGATATCTCAGGAGTCTATGACAGAGTTCTACCTAAGATCCTCCAACAAATCCTAGAGAGAAAAGGAATTCCTCTCTGGCTATCTTCCTGGATTCTCTCTTTCTGCACCAGTTGTTCTACCACTCTTGTGTTTGATGACTCTGAGTCTTCTGCTATTCCTATTCACTGTGGAGTTCCCCAAGGTTCCCCTTTATCTCCTATTCTATTTCTATTTTACATTTCTGAACTTCATGAAACTGTACACTCTCCTTCCACTGGTGTTTCTGCTCTGGGATTTGCAGATGATACAAATCTGCTTGTATTTGGACAATCTCTAAAAAGCAACCTTCTGAAGTTAAAGAACACACACTTCAAATATCTATCATGGGCTGTGTTAAGGCCTAGGCCGGAACAGCCCAGGTAAGCGAGGGAGGAGTGTTAGTCATGCGGAACAACATCCGACTGATCTGGTGGACAAGCAGGAGCTAAGCAAGGAGCTTGTCCAGTGGACAAGCAGGAGCTAAGCGAGGAGCTCGTCCGGTGGACAAGCAGGAGCTAAGCGAGGAGCTTGTCCGGTGGACAAGCAGAAGCTAAGTGAGGAGCTTGTCCACGCAAAAGGATGATACCCCTCAAGGAGGCCCCCCCCCTTGGGGCATCTGTATAAAGACCCTCCAAAGAGTCTGGAGGGATTAGCTCTCCAGGCTGAACACACAATACAAACCCATCATACTGAGACAATAGCACAGGAGAGTTACCTCATCTGTCTATTCCTCTACAGAGTCCCTGTCTAGAATCTGCCCTGCGAAGCAACAGACTGAGCCACCTTCTGTGTGAACCCGGCCTAGCCTTTAACAGTTTCAGCCTCTAACATATAGGACACTGACTTGATATGATGGTGGATCCACAAAGCCCTACCCCTTCTCAGGTGGCTCAAGCCCAGGCTGCTCAGGTAGCTCAGGCCCAGGCTGTCCAGGCAGCACCTATTATTAACCTACCCCTGAAGCCCTTGAATGTAGGTGCCCCGAAGAGGTATAATAGATCCAGGGGAGGACTGGAGTTGTTCTTCTCACAACTGGAGCTCTACTATAGATTCAACACAGCCCAGTTCCCGACAGACCAGGAGAAGGTGCTGTTTGCAGCCTCCTACCTGGAAGGACCAGCCTTCGCTTGGTTCAATGTCTACTTAAGGGATTACCTAGACAACCAGGCAGACCCCAAGGAGCAAGAAGACAATACCCGACAGGTCATAGAAAGCTTGAAAACCTTTAAGACAGCTATGAGGAAGATGTTTGGGATCCTTGACAAGGAAAAGAATGTGAAACAAAAGCTCCAAGCACTGCGGCAAACTGGAACAGCATCAGAATTCACAGTGAAGTTCCAACAACTAGCAGTGAGGACCCAGTGGGGAGACAGTGCACTAACAGCACTATTCTACCAAGGCCTCAAGGAACAAGTCAAGGATGACATCACGCAAGGAGACTGACCAACCGAGCTCTACGAAATGATCGAGACTGCAGCTCGCATTGACAACTGACAGTTCAAGAGAGAGCTTGAGAAGTGAGGCAAGCAGACAAAACCATGGGTGAAGAAAAAGCCAACACCTGCCAAAGATAACTACAGTTTGGTACCCATGGAAATTGATGTGGTGGAACCACAAAAGAAGGAGACACAGAAGTGTTACAACTGTCAGAAAGTGGGCCACCTCACAGTGAACTGCAGGAGCAAGAAGAAGAACAAGAAGGGCAAGGGGAAGCAGTTGAACACTACAAGCGCCTGGAAAGGCAGGGAGATGGAGGAGCCCCAGAGGGCTCCCCAAGGCACACTGCCCTATAATCACCCTGAGGTGGCACTCCTCAGAGAGGAGGACAACCTCTGACAACACGCTGAAAAACTTGAGAACATGCTCCAAGAAACCTTGGACTGCCTTGACAAGGTCTGAAGGAAGGTTGACAGAATCCACTGGGAGGATGACCTGATCTCCGAGTTTGACACAACTGGCTATATGGAGGAACAGGTCGATGACAAAGAACCCCAGCCACCACCAGTCCCTGACAAACCTGTCCTTCAATGACAGGACACAACCCTATCAGAAATAGGGGAGACGCAAGTGTCACGATAGGTCGACAATACCCTCAGTATCACACAGGTCAGAGACATTGCTGATGATTGCAACCAAGACCTGTGGGAATGATGCCTCACCACACGATGCAAACAACATGTGGTAGAGTGTCAGGCCCAGGGCCTAGGCAGCTCAAAAAACTAGCAGTGCTCTTCAAAACTGGGGTTGGAAGAGCAGGCAAGACAACACCCTGGGAGGAAGGAGTCAAGCTGAGCCTTGACACAACAGCCTGCAGCCTGCACTTTCGCATCAAGATCACAGTCAATGGGTGGTTGGCTAAGGCTATGATCAACTCTGGTGCGACTGGCAACTTCATGTCAGAAAGCTTTGCCAGAAGAAACAAGGTTCCAGTCCAAGGCAAGAAAGATCTCTACCAGTTGATGGTAGTGGACAGAACACCACTCTCCAAAGACAAGAGACAAGTGATGAAGGAGACCAAGAGTCTGAGACTGAGTGTCTATAGCATGATGATCAGAACAGAGGAATTCGACTTGGTCCGGATACCACACAAAGTTATATTGGGACTTCTGTGGTTGGAAAAACAAAACCCAAGGATTGACTGGACAAGAAGGCAACTAGTCTTTCCAGATAAGACACTGGTCCCATCAGAACCAGGGGTGACAATTAAAGAAATCTCACTAACATGCTGGAAGAAATACCACCAGCACGGGCAGGCCTGTGTAGCCTGGATGAAACCCTGAACACAACAACTTTGCACTACGCAAGACACTGTGGGCAAGACTCAGGCACCGCAGTTGCCAAGTGAGTATAAAGAATACCAGGAGATGTTTGAAGAAACAGTGATCACAACACTACTGGAACATCAGGAGTGGGACTACAAGATTCTGCTGGAAGACAGAAAAAAACCCACACACAGCCCTATCTACACTCTGTCAGCAAAAGAGCTTGAGGCCCTGAGAGACTACCTGGACAAGAACCTAGTGAAAGAGTTCATAAGACCTTCAACATCACCAGCTGGATACCTGATATTGTTTGTGCCAAAGAAAGATGGCAAACTTTGACTGTGTGTTGATTACCAGCGGCTAAATGTGATTACGGTGAAGAACCACTACCCACTGCCACTGATATCAGAAATCCAAGACTGGATCCAAGGAGCCAAATAGTTCACCAAGTTCAACATTCAAGGCACTTTCAACCTGGTTAGGATGAAAGACAGTGAGGAATGGAAGACAGCCTTTCGTACAAGGTACAGGCACTACAAGTATACTGTGATGCCATTCAGCCTTACAAATACACCGGCAACATTCCAATCACTTATTAACACTGTCCTCTGACAATACCTGGACATATTTGTCACCACTTATATTGATGATGTCTTGGTATACACCAATGGAACCTTGGAGGAGTATAAACAGCATGTCAAAACAATCCTACATACACTCCAGAAAGCAGGCATGAGGTTACACCTTGATAAAAGTGTTTTCCACACAAAAGAAGTGGAATATTTGGGGTTGATCCTGACAACAGAAGGAATCTGAATGGATGACACAAAGACAGCAGCAGTACAAGACTGGCCAACACCCAAAAACCTCAAAGAAGTACAATCCTTCCTAGGATTTGCAAACTTCTACTGACAATTCATCAAGGACTACTCAAGAACAGCAGCAGCCTTGACAGAGTTAACCAGAAAGAACAAATCTTTCAGGTGTGGGGAGAGCCAACAAGTGGCCTTCCAGGAATTGAAGGATAAATTCATCTCCGCACCCATTTTGGCATCATTTGATCCTGAGAAGAGAATTATTCTGGAAACTGATGCCTCAGACCAAGCATTGGGATCCTGCTTGTGTCAACCAGATACTGACAACCACTTACACCCTGTCGTGTATTGATCAAGAAAGTTCTCTGGCCCAGAACTGAGGTATGATGTTCACGACAAAGAGTTGCTAGCAATCATCAACATATTCCAAGAATGGAGGCCTTACTTGGAGGGGGCAAAATATACAGTAGATGTGTACTCAGACCACAAGAACCTAGCTTACTTCACAACAACAAAGAAGCTAAACTGACAGCAAGTTTGATGGGCAGAGTTGTTAGCATCATACAACTTCCAAATCCTCTACCGGAAGGGCACTGAAAATACTCAAGCGGACACTCTCAGCAGGCGACCAGACCTGATGGACAAGAAAACAACAGAGGAACACCCAATCCTAGCAACAAAAGGACAAACCCTGGTCTATGCCCAACCCCAACTGGCAACAACAGAAACAAAGGGTCCACTCCTTACTCTTGGCCACAAGACAGCAAACAAAAAGGAAATTGTGCCAGAAAGAGCACAAGAGAAGGTGATCTGGAGGCACCATGACAGGCCTTTGCACAGACACCCCGGGTGAGATAAAACCTTGGAGAAAATCCAAAAGAATTACTGCTTCGACAGAATGAAGCGCAAGGTGACAGAGTTTATTCACAACTGTGAACAGTGTGCAAAGAACAAGCCATCAAGACATAAGCCCTATGGGCAGGCACAGCAAATAGACCTACCCGAGGCACTATGGGAAACTATCACGATGGATTTTGTGGTCAAGTTGCCAAAGTCAACAGACCCAGTAACAAAGGTGGTATACGATAGCATTTTGGTGGTTGTTGACAAGCTCACCAAATACGTCCACCTGGTCCTGTGGAAAGAGTCAGGAACTGTGAACAAACTTGTGAGTGTTCTACTCAGAGAGCTGGTAAGCCACTGAGGGCTACCAAAGACAATCATCTCAGATCAAGACAAACTCTTCACCTTGAAATTCTGGAACACGTGGACAAGGCAACTTGGCATTGATACAAGGATGTCAACAGTCTACCACCCACAAACTGACAGACAAACTGAGCAGACAAACCAGACAATGGAGCAGTATCTACAACACTACATCAACCACCAGCAGGATAACTGGGTGGAACTGCTACCAATAGCCCAGTTTGCGTACAACAACCAGCAACATAGTGTGACAGGGACAACACTATTCTTTGCGAACTACAGAAGAAACCCCCGATGGCAGGCAACAGCAGGAGGCAATATTGTCAATGTTAGCAAACTTGCTGCTATGCACGAGATGATGAAAACAACAATCGACTATGCCCAGAACACCACCACCTGCTGATTACACAACAAAAGGTTGAAGGGACCAATCCTGGAAAGGGGGGATAAGGTCTACCTATCAACAAAAAATCTGCGCTCAAAGTGACCAAGCAAAAAGCTGGATCATGTACGAATCAGACTATTCAAAATTGAGAAGTGCACTGGGAAGGTCAACTATCAACTGAGACTACCACAAAAAGCAAGGATACACTGAGTATTCCACATCTCACTGCTTGAACCAGCACCCAGCGACACAGAGATCAAGACAGAATAGAACTTCAAGGATGACAAAGAAAAGTACAATGTCAAAAGAATCCTGGATAGTTGAAGAAACAGACAGAAAACTGAGTACCTGGTGAAGTGGTTAGGATTTGATGAAGAGGAAAATTTGTGGGAACCAACCGAGAACTTCAGCCCTGCGATGAACCAGAAGCTGGTGGATTACCACCAAGCAAACCCGCAGTGACCAGGTCTGACGGAGACAACAGCTCGAGAGAAGCCAAAGCCTCTGAAGAGAAGATGTCCTCAAAGGACAGTGGAGCAGCAGCCTGACTGGCCTCTTGTTTGCGGATAACACAGAGAGCCTCCTGTTCCTGAGCATCAAAGGATTCCTGATCCTTGATGGCAGACAGCTCACAACAGATGGCATCAGCCTTCTTCTGTGAGAGATGACCCAGCTGCCAGTGGAGGCAGATCTGCCAGGGAAGCAACTTTGACAATTGGTCATCAGTCTCCCGCAACTGAGCCTCAAGCTGCTCACGCTCAAGTTCCATCTTCTTCCATTCTGATTCCAAGAGATGAAGGTCACAGTGACAACCCTTCTCAACACACTGACAACAAAAAGATGATGCAGAGCTCACGACACACTTGGCGTGGTCACAACAACAAGCACCACATACGATTTTTGATTCCTTGCCTATTTTGCCAATACAACAAGAAAGAAAACTGTGACAACAAGTTCAAGTTGTCTGGCTTTGGTTCATGACAAAAGAGGAGCAGGAACAAAAAGGATCTGGGGACAGAACCCTTGAAGGGAGGGGATAGTGTTAAGGCCTAGGCCGGAACAGCCCAGGTAAGTGAGGGAGGAGTGTTAGTCATGCAGAACAACATCTGACTGATCCGGTGGACAAGCAGGAGCTAAGCAAGGAGCTTGTCCGGTGGACAAGCAGGAGCTAAGCAAGGAGCTTGTCCGGTGGACAAGCAGGAGCTAAGCAAGAAGCTCGTCCACGCAAAAGGATGATACCCCTCAAGGAGACCCCCCCCCTTGGGGCATCTGTATAAAGACCCCCCAAAGGGCCCGGAGGGATTAGCTCTCCAGGCTGAACACACAATACAAACCTATCGTACTGAGACAATAGCACAGGAGAGTTACCCTATCTGTCTATTCCTCTACTGAGTCCCTGTCTAGAATCTGCCCTGCGAAGCAACAGACTGAGCTGCTTTCTGTGTGAACCTGGCCCGGCCTTTAACAGGCTGCAAGACATGGAATGGTCTTCTCTCCTGAGAAATATGAAATACTTCATTTTTCCAGAAGAAGATCAGACAATCTTCAGCTTAAGCTCAGACTGGGGAATGTGATTCTAAGACCAAAAGAAGAAGTGCGAGTATTAGGAGTGTACCTGGATGCAAACTCCACTGGCATAAGCACCAGAGAATTATTCTTCAAAAAGCCCAGAAAGCACTTTCCTCTCTTTCTAGAACTTCATATTCTACTTGGGGTTTCCCAGTCCTCACATCACGTCTTGTGTACACTGCAATACTCAGATCTTTACTGAGTTATGCTGTGGGGATCTGGTTCAATCCTCTAAGAAAATCTTCTAATATCTCTTCTCTTAGCACATTCCAGAACAAATGCCTGAGACTTATTGGAGGTGCCTTCAAAGCCACTCCATCTTTCTTATTAGAGAGTGAGCTTTTTCTTTTACCTCTAGATCTCTATTTCAAATTTCACACAGCCTGTTTTCTCTCTTCTATTCAAACCTCCTCTCTGAAAACACTTCTAGACAATATCTTTTCCAATATCTCCCACTATGCCTCTTCTGTGAAGAAACCTTTAAAGAAATCCTCAACTATCTCCCCCTATTGGAAGTTCACTTGGTTAAACCAATTAACTACTAACCAGGCAAGTTCAAAGAAAGAACTACAGAAACTCTTTGTTAAAGAGTGGGAAAACCAATAGGAGGAGAAGAAAAGAAAAAGCTACTCTGGGTGGCAGGTGTTTTGTCAAAAGCCTCACCACAACAACCTGAAGCTCTACAAAGAACTACAGAAAGCTGAGGCAAGTCTACTACTACAAACCAGAACTGGGAGAATTAGCCTGGCAAGTTTTCTATTCAGAGCTGGAGTTCCAGACTTTCCTACCCTTTTATGTGTCTGTGGTCAAGCAGAAGAGACAGTGAAATATATCACCTTTTCATGCTCTTTTTATTCAAGTCAAAGACAGCAAGCTCCTTTTAATTCTCAAGATTTCACTTCTATTATTTCAAACCCAGAGCTTCTACAGAAGTTTCTATACTGGTTCATGTCTTTGAAAAGACTGAACCAGTTTAATCTGGCTTTCAAACTCCACTATTCACACTCTAATATCTAGAAGTTTTCTTTCTACCAGTCACTACAAGATTTCCTTTTGCTACATCCTCTAGTCATCCCCAGTCTTCAGTTTTTATTCCTCTAAAGGTTTTCTGAAGAAAATCACTCTTAGCTAGAAGATCTGCATGGCTGAAAAGCTACTATCAGTGTAAGAATCAAATAAAAAAAAAATAAAAAAATTTTCTGTGAGTAGTAGGCAACTGGGTGCCACTTGTCGTCTGCCTGTTGGCATAGACATGCTCCCACTGCTTGGTCTGAAGCGTCCATTTTGATTTGTGTCGGTTGGCCTGTCTTGAAGTTGAGGAGAACTGGTTCCTTGGCGCAAGTGTCCTTGAGCTGTTAGAATACTTTTTGTTGTCTCTCCATCCACCAGTACTCCACATCCTTCTTTGTGAGTTCTGTCAGTAGTGTTGCTGTCTGTGAGTAGTTCTTGATGAACTGTCAGTTGAAGTTGGCAAATCCTAGGAAGGCTTGTACTTCCTTAACTGATGTCAGTGTTGGCTATTGCTGAATCACTTTGATTTTCTCAGGGTTAATCTTGATCCCTTCAATTCCTATGATGTATCTGAGGAATTCAACTTCTGGTTTGTTGAACTTGTATTTCTTCAGGTTGAGCTTGAGCTCTACCTCTTGTAGGTATTGTAGAACATCCTTCACATGTTTGGTATGTTCCTGTTGCATGTTTGAGTAGACAAGAATGTTGTCCAAGTAGGCAATAGCTGTTTGGTCCAGGTGTGCTCTGATAACATTGTTGATCAATGCTTGACATGTTGCTGGTGCATTCATGAGTCTGAATAGCATAACCAGATACTTGTAGTGTCTATATCAGGTTCTGAAGGCTGTCTTCCATTCTTCTCCTTTTTTCATGCGTATCAGGTTGTATACTCCTTTCAAGTCCAGCTTGGTAAAGATTGTAGCTTGGCTGATCCTGTCTCACAAGTTGTTTGCATTTGGCAACAGATATCAGTTTTTGATGGTAATATTGTTGAGTTTCCTGTAATCCACACAAAGTCGAAGACTTCTGTTTTTCTTTGGTGCAAATAGTATCAGGTATCCTGCTAGCAATTAAGATTCTTGAACGAAACTCTTTTTCAGGTTTTCCTCCAGGTACTCGTGAAGTACTTGGAGCTCTTTCTCTGATAACTGGTAAATTGGTCCAAATCCTGGCTCTGTCCCTGGTTACAACTTGATCTCATGATCCCAAGGTTGGTGCTTAGGCAACACTGCTGTTGTTATCTTTTCCTGAAAAAGGTTATTATACCCAGGTCAGTACTCTTCAGAGATCTCCAGAGGGTTAACAACTTCCTCTCTCTTCATCTCTGACTGTTTGGCCACCTGGTTCTGGGGTGTGCCTGTCAAGGTGGACCTCTTCTCTTGAGAGTTGTCCTTTCTGTCAGTGAGGTTCCACTGAGAACTTCTTCCCTCATCTGTCCACACCTTCTACGGCTGGTAACAGGTCTGAGCTGTGTTTTTAGTGCAATTCCTAAACATGAGTACTCCTGTCCTCCAGTTAACAACTGGGTTGTGCTTCTTTAGCCAAGGCATCCCCAAATAGATATCCTGAGTGGCCAACTTGACAATATCAAGGTGGATTCTTTCAGCATGGTGTCTGGTAACTATTTCCATTAGCTGCATCTTATAGCAGACTAGCTCTGTCTGTCTATTTGCTATCACAAACTGATAGAGCTGCTGCTTGCGTCTTCTTCCAGTGCCAAGGGTGTTGTAAAGTTGTCTTGAGATGTAGTTTCCACTGGCTCCAGAGTCAACAAGTGCGTATATCCATACTGGCGTGTTGGCGTGTAGTGACACAGGTATTTGCAGGTGCTTTGCATTGCTAGGGGTCATGTTATTAAGCTCCTGATGTCACCCCTTGACAAGGGAGTTCAATCTTTTCCTGATTGAAGTGTCTTTCCACTGACTGGGCAATAGGTCCAGCCATTCCCATCAGTTCTGAGGAATCTGTTCATGAATTTGTCTTGCTGATGCTTGTCACATCCAGGCTTAAGGCAGTACTGCCAATTGTTGATATAGCAGTTGTGGTTGTTGCCTTGCTGTAGGAACATAAGGTGTTTGTGCCAATCATGTGTGTGCCCGGGGAATGTGGTGTGTTGGTGTTTGTCCCAGAGATAGATCTCACACACATCCTTCTCACAATTGACCCAATATTTATGGCAGGTGGTGTGGTAGGGTGAATGTTCTCTGTACCTTTGTAGTTGTTTGTGGTAGGTGCAGTAGTGTTTTGTGCAAAACCTCCACTGTAGTTTGCCATGCTGTAGGTTTTGTGGGTCTATACTGTAAGCATAGCTTCCTTGTAGTATTTCTTCTTTGATAGTCGCAGGTTCATCTCAGTCCCTATCAGAGGTGGTTAAGAGCTCCTGTCTCTTGTCCTGACCTGTCTGTTCTGGTAGGTCCTTGCCTCCTGATGTTGCCAGTTGGTGGGCTGCTTCCAATGTCTGATTGTAGTTATCCTATTGTTCAAGGGATACCTAAGCCTCTCCTGGTGGGTCCTCTGGCTCAATGACATTCCAGTCTCTGTCGAGTGTATTAAGTTGCTGTCAGTGCACCTTGTTCTTTGAACAACAGTCTTTCACTATGTGGCCTAGCTTGCCACAGGCATAGCACTTCAGTGCTTTCTCTTTTTTGTTATTCCTTCCCTTTGTGAACCTTCCCTTGTGGTGGACTACATCCAGTTCCATGGGTGCATAGCTATATGGGTCATGTGGCAGTGCCTTGTTAGGCAGCTTGTAGTGGTTGCTCACATGCCATGCAGGGTGGCTGTATCCTCTGTCATAGTGTTTCTCCATCACTCACTTGAATAGTTTATCATCAATGTTGATTACTTGTGTGATGAGCTCATCCAGTGTGTTGACTGCTTGTCTGTCAAAGGTGATTTTATCCTTCATGTTTTCCTTGAGTCCATGTCAGTACATGACCATCAGGGTGTTGTTGTTCCAATCAGTCATTACTGAGTATTGTTTGAACTGTGTGGTGTACTCTGTGGCTGAGTGTTGTTGTTTGATGTGCTGGATCATTCATATAACCACTTTGTCTTTGTTAGATAGTCCAAGAATCCTTTTGATCTTGTCCTTGAATCACGTCCATTTTGTCATCCATTCTGTCATGCTGTCATGGTCTCTGTTTCCTGAGAGATGTTTGTTGATTAGAGCTTGATCTATTGATAAGTATTACCTCTCATGTAAGTGGTTACAAAGAGAGACCACTTTTCCTTAGGCAGCTTTGTGTTACGACCCAGGGGATCGGAGCCAGTCATTTATAGGCAATCAGGCCGCGGGCCAGGCAAGAGGACACCATGGAAGTCAAGTGACCAACCAACAAGGGGTCACGTGACTGTTGAGACACACACGGGAGTCTCAACGCAGTATGCATGAAGCATCAAGACAATCTCACCAGTCTTGACGCAGGATGCATGAAGCATCAAGACAATCTCACCTGTCTTGACGCAGGGTGCATAACATGGTGGGACTGTCAAGACAATCTCACCTGTCTTGACATCAAGACTGTCAAGACAATCTTGATCATCTTGACAGGCCAGCACTATATAGTCCAGCAATAGTTCCCTTATGGAACAATCGTCTTCAACTCATGTTGTGATCCAGACAACTAGATCTACTTCAATACAATCCTTTTGTACGAAGCTGTTGATCAGGTGTCACTACCACCACATTCCACCAAACTCCTTCGCACTTCTTGACACTCCTCTCCTGCGAGAACCAACCTGCCTTCCACCTCTCACCCTAATCCTATACTCGGATAGGACAGTACAGTACAGACCGCAACACTTTGAAGACCCTCAAGGATGAGTACCTCAGAAGCAACCAACCCCAACTTCCCAGATGGAAAGATTAGCATTGCCAAGCCAGACCTGTTCTACAGCAAAAGAAACAAGGTTGACGACTGGCTCATGCAACTCCAAGTCTACTTTCAATTCCAACCAGAGACAAAGCTGCCTAAGGGGAAGTGGCCCCTCTTCGCAACCACTTACATGAGAGGCAATGCTTATTGATGGATCAAGCCCTATGTCAACAAACATCTCTCAGGAAACAGAGACTATGACAGCACAACAGAATGGATGATGAAATGGACATGATTCAAGGACAAGATCAAAAGGATCCTTGGACTATCTAACAAAGACAAAGTGGCTATACGAATGATCCAGCACATCAAACAACAACACTCAGCCGCAGAGTACACCACGCAATTCAAACAATACTCAGTACTGACTGACTGGGACAACAACACCCTGATAGTCATGTACTGATGTGGACTCAAGGAAAATGTGAAGGATGAAATCACCTTCGACAGACGAGCAGTTGACACACTGGACAAACTCATCACACAAGCAATCAACATTGATGACAAGCTATTCAAGCGAGTGATGGAGAAATGCCACAACAGAGGATACAGCCACCCCGCATGGTATGTGAGCAACCACTACAAGCTGCCTAACAAGGCACTGCCACATGACCCATATGACTATGCACCCATGGAACTGGATGCAGTCCACCACAAGGGAAAGTTCACGAAGGGAAGGAACAACAAAAAAAGGAAAGCACTGAAGTGCTATGCCTGTGGCAAGCTAGGCCACATGGTGAAAGACTGTTGTTCAAAGAACAAGGTGCACTGACAGCAACTTAATACGCTTGACAGAGACTGGAATGTCATCAAGCCAGAGGACTCACCAGGAGAGGCTCAGCTATCCCTCAAACAATAGGACAACTACAATCAGACATTGGAAGCAGCCCACCAACTGGCAACATCAGGAGGCAAGGACCTACCAGAACAGATAGGTCAGGACAAGGGACAGGAGCCCTTAACCACCTCTGATGGAGACCAAGATGAACCTGTGTCTATCAAAGAAGAAATACCACAAGGAAGCTATGCTTACAGCATGGACCCACGAAATCTACAGCACAGCAAACTACAGTGGAGGTTTTGCACAAAGCACTACTGCACCTACTACGAACAACTACAAAGGTATGGAGGACATTCACCCTACCACACCACCTGCCACAAGCATTGGGTCAATTGTGAGAAGGATGTGTGTGAGATCCATCTTTGGGACAAATGCCAACACACCGCATTCCCCGGGCACACACATGATTGGCATGAACACCTCATGTGTTACGACCCAGGAGGAACACAGTCTTTATATACTCACAGAAAGCAGCAGACAGGATACTGGACAGAAGTACCAGACAGCATGACACGGGAACCAGTCACGTGACCGGCGAGACAAACCAGGGGGTGCTCGCCGCAGCATGCATATGCACAAACAAGTGAGCAAAGTGAGCAGAGCTCACCCAGCTCGCCGCAGCGTGCATGAAAAGTGAGCAAAGTGAGCAGAGCTCACTTATCTCGCCGCAGCGTGCATGAAAAGTGAGCAAAGTGAGCAGAGCTCACCCAGCTCACTGCAGCGTGCATGAAAAGTGAGCAAAGTGAGCAGAGCTCACTTATCTCACCGAGTGAGCAAAGTGAGCAGAGCTCACTCTGCTCACGAACTGGGCACTATATAGCCAGGCAATAGTTCCCCTATGGAACGATCGTCTTCAACTCATGTTGTGATCCAGACAACTAGATCTACTTCAATACAATCCTTTGTACGAAGCCATTGATCAGGTGTCACCACCACCACGTTCCACCAAACCCCTTCGCACTCCTTGACACTCCTCTCCTGCGAGAACCAACCCGCCTTCCGCCTCTCGCCCTAATCCTATACTCGGATAGGACAGTACGGTACGGACCGCAACACTTTGAAGACCCTCAAGGATGAGTACCTCAGGAGCAACCAACCCCAACTTCCCAGATGGAAAGATTAGCGTCGCCAAGCCAGACCTGTTCTACGGTGAAAGAAACAAGGTTGACGACTGGCTCATGCAACTCCAAGTCTACTTTCAATTCCAACCAGAGACAAAGCTGCCTAAGGAAAAGTGGCCACTCTTTGCAACCACTTACATGAGAGGCAATGCTTATCGATGGATCAAACCCTACGTCAACAAACACCTCTCAGGGAACGGAGACCACGACGGCACATCAGAATGGATGACGAAATGGACGCAATTCAAGGACGAGATCAAAAGGATCCTTGGACCATCTAACGAAGACAAAGTGGCTATACGAATGATCCAGCACATCAAACAACAACGCTCAGCCGCAGAGTACACCACGCAGTTCAAACAATACTCAGTACTGACTGACTGGGACGACGACGCCCTGATGGTCATGTACCGACGTGGACTCAAGGAAAACGTGAAGGATGAGATCACCTTCGACGGATGAGCGGTCGACACACTGGACGAGCTCATCGCACAAGCAATCAACATCGATGACAAACTATTCGAGTGAGTGATGGAGAAACGCCACGACGGAGGATACAGCCACCCCGCATGGCATGTGAGCAACCACTACAAGCCGCCTAACAAGGCACCACCACATGATCCATATGGCTATGCACCCATGGAACTGGATGCAGTCCACCACAAGGGAAGGTTCACAAAGGGAAGGAACAACAAAAAGGGGAAAGCACTGAAGTGCTATGCCTGTGGCAAGCTAGGCCACATGGCGAAAGACTGTCGTACAAAGAACAAGGTGCACCGACAGCAACTTAATACGCTCGACGGAGACTGGAATGTCATCGAGCCAGAGGACCCACCAGGAGAGGCTCAGCTATCCCTCGAACAATGGGACGACTACGATCAGATATTGGAAGCAGCCCACCAACTGGCAACATCAGGAGGCAAGGACCTACCAGAACTAACAGGTCAGGACAAGGGACAGGAGCCCTTAACCACCTCTGATGGGGACCGAGACAAACCCGCGTCTATCAAAGAAGAAATACCACGAGGAAGCTATGCTTACAGCATGGACCCACGAAATCTACGGCACGGCGAACTACAGTGGAGGTTTTGCACGAAGCACTACTGCACCTACCACGAACAACTACGAAGGTACGGAGGACATTCACCCTACCACACCACCTGCCACAAGCATTGGGTCAATTGCGAGAAGGATGTGTGTGAGATCCATCTTTGGGACAAACGCCAACACACCGCATTCCCCGGGCACACACATGATTGGCACGAACGCCTCATGTTCCTACAGCAAGGCAACAACTACAACTGCTACGTCGACAATTGGCAGTACTGCCTCAAGCCTGGATGTGACAAGCATCAGCAAGACAAATTCATGAACAGATTCCTCAGAACTGATGGGAATGGCTGGACCCATTGCCCAGTCAGTGGTAAGACACTTCGATCGGGAAAAGACTGAACTCCCTTGTCAAGGGGTGACATCGGGAGCTCAACAACATGACCCCTAGCAACGCAAAGCACCTGCGATTGCCTGTGTCACTATACGCCAACACGCCGATACGGACATACGCACTTGTTGACTCTGGAGCCAGTGGGAACTACATTTCAAGACAACTTTACGATACCCTCGGCACTGGAAGGAGACGCAAGCAGCAGCCCTATCAGCTCGTGATAGCAAATGGACAGACAGAGCTAGTCTGCCATGAGACGCAGCCAATGGAAATGGTTACCGGACACCATGCTGAAAGGATCCACCTTGATATCGTCAAGTTGGCCACTCAGGATATCTACTTGGGGATGCCTTGGCTAAAGAAGCACAACCCAGTTGTTAACTGGAAGACAGGAGTACTCACGTTTAGGAACTGCACTAACAACGCAGCTCGGACCTGTTACCAGCCGCAGAAGGTGTGGACAGATGAGGGAAGGAGTCCTCAGTGGAACCTCACCGACAGAAAGGACGACTCTCAAGAGAAGAGGTCTGCCTTGACAGGCACACCCCGGAACCAGGTGGCCAAACAGTCAGAGATGAAGAGAGAGGAAGTTGTTAACCCTCTGGAGATCCCTGAAGAGTACTGACCTGGGTATGATAACCTCTTTCAGGAAGAGACAACAACAGCAGCGTTGCCTAAGCACCAACCTTGGGATCATGAGATCAAGTTGCAACCAGGGATGGAGCCAGGATTTGGACCAATTTACCAGTTATCAGAGAAAGAGCTCCAAGTACTTCGCGAGTACCTGGAGGAAAACCTGAAAAAGGGTTTCATTCGAGAATCTCAATCGCCAGCAGGATACCCGATACTATTTGCACCAAAGAAAGACGGAAGTCTTCGACTTTGTGTGGACTACAGGAAACTCAACAACATTACCATCAAGAACTGATATCCGTTGCCAAATGCGAACGAATTGCGAGACAGGATCAGCCAAGCTACAATCTTTACCAAGCTGGACTTGAAAGGAGCATACAACCTGATACGCATGAAAAAAGGAGAAGAATGGAAGACAGCCTTCAGAACCCGATACGGACACTACGAGTATCTGGTTATGCCATTCGGACTCACAAACGCACCAGCAACATGTCAAGCATTGATCAACAATGTCATCAGAGCACACCTGGACCAAACAGCTATCGCCTACCTGGACGACATTCTTGTCTACTCGAACACGCAACAGGAACATACCAAACATGTGAAGGATGTTCTACGATGCCTACAAGAGGCAGGGCTCAAGCTCAACCCAAAGAAATGCGAGTTCAACAAACCAGAAGTTGAATTCCTCGGATACATCATAGGGATCGAAGGGATCAAGATTGACCCTGAGAAAATCAAAGCGATTCAGCAATGGCCAACACCGACATCAGTTAAGGAAGTACAAGCCTTCCTGGGATTTGCCAACTTCAACTGACAGTTCATCAAGAACTACTCACAGATGGCAACTCCACTGACAGAACTCACGAAGAAGGACGTGGAGTACCGGTGGACGGAGAGACAACAAAAAGCATTCCAACAGCTCAAGGACGCTTGCGCCAAGGAACCAGTTCTCCTCAACTTCAAGACAGGCCAACCGACACAAATCGAGACAGACGCTTCAGATCAAGCAGTGGGAGCATGTCTATACCAACAGGCAGACGGCAAGTGGCACCCAGTTGCCTACTACTCACGAAAGATGACACAAGCGGAACGAAACTATGATATCCACGATAAAGAGCTACTGGCAGTCGTCAACGCACTCGAACACTGGAGAGTGTACGCGGAAAGCAGTTCCGAACTCACTATTCTCACAGACCACAAGAATCTGACAACGTTCACGACAACCAAGAAGCTGAACAGACGGCAAGTCAGATGGGCTGAACTCCTAGGGCAACACAAGTTCAAGATCTTGTACACCCCTGGATGAGATAATAGGAGAGCAGACGCACTAAGCCGACAAAAAGACCACATGGAAGATGATGAACGCCAAGGAACGATCTTACAGCAGGACCAGCAAGGAAACCTGGTGCCCCAGCCACAGATCAACAAGCTCACGGCAGAAGACACTGAAGAACTAATAAGGAACTACCACGACAATCCAGCACATAGTCACCCAGGAATCTCCAAAACTACAGACCTTATCCAACGGGCAGGGAACAATGTCATTAACCTCTGACAACATGTCACAAACTACATCAGCAAGTGTCTACTATGCCAGAAAAACAAATATGGGAGACACAAGCCATACGGAGAAGGACACCCGAACACGATACCGAGAGGCCTGTGGGAAGACGTGTCAATGGACTTTATCACAAAGCTACCCAAGTCCAAAGACCCAGTCACAGGAATCACCTACGACTCAATTATGGTGATAGTGGACAGATTCACAAAATATCTAATAGTGGTACCATTCAAGGAGACCCACACAGCAGAACAATTGGGACACCTCTTACTGGACAGATTGGTCAGAGACCACAGAGTTCTGATCATGATCATTACAGACAGAGATAAACTCTTCACATCCAACTACTGGAAGACAATCAGTGCAGCCATGGGAACAAAACCCAAAATGTCTACGGTCTATCACCCACGAACTGACGGCCAGACGGAGTGAGCGAACCAAGTCCTGGAGACTTACTTACGGCATTACATCAACAAGACCCACAGTAATTGGGTACAGTTATTACCGGTGGCACAGCTGGCAATCAACCAGCACAGATCAGACTCAACAAAGGAATCGCCATTTTTTGCCAATTTTGGACAACATGCAAACATCGGGATGCCAAGCAGAGCTTCACCAAACGCGGAGAAAGCACTCCAACACGACAAGCTCCTACGACAAACACACACGATGATGAGGCACTACCTTCAAGAGACCTCAGAAAGAATACAACACCAAATGGACAAGAAATCGAAAATGGCACCTCAGCTAAAGAAGGGGGATAAAGTCTACCTCCTCACAAGAAATTGGAAAACAAAGAAACCAAGAACAAAGAAACTGGACTATGTTAAGGTCAGACCATTTTCAGTCAAAGAAAGAACTGGACCAGTCAACGTCAGACTGCGACTACCAAGGGATGCCAGAGTCCACCCAAACTTTCATATATCAATGATTGAACCAGCCGACCAGAGCACACCCTTGCAGGAAACATTCCATTACCAACCCGAAGAAGAACAAGAGTTTGAGGTTGAACAGATCCTGGCTAGGAAAGGTCAGCAATACCTCGTCAAGTGGAAAGGATACCCAGACTCAGAAAATACCTGGGAACCACTCAAGAACCTCGTGAACTGCCAGCTTCTTCTGCGACAGTTTTGGCAGGAGCAGGACTGAACAGCTCAGCCTGCAGGAGGGACGCGTCAATGACTGATCGAGTCAAATCCTCGCCATCTGACTCCATCTCTTTCACCAAGCACTGAAGCTTCTGCCTTGCACGGACCTCGGCGCCCTCCAACACCTTTCGCTTCCGAGACAGACGAGCCTGCACTGTGGCAAGTTGTTCAAAGAGTGCATCACGTGTTGCCTCGTCAGCGGCAACATCCTCACGGAGGTTGTCCCGGGACATGTTCAAAGATTCCCAGGACACAGAGACACAAGACCTTCCATGCCGAGTGCACGCAGCACATTTCAACTTATCGTCTTCTCCCGGCATCTGGAAGCACGGACGACCACGGAGAACACAAAAGTCGCAGGGCGTACGCGAAACAAAACCCTGATCGCAGATTTGAGCAGCCAGCTGAGTTCGGCTAACAGTCGCACGTGACTTTGGAGGCATGACCAGATTTCATCAAGACAATGAAAGATGGAGAGGAGGATAGTGTTACGACCCAGGAGGAACACGGTCTTTATATACTCACAGAAAGCAGCAGACAGGATACTGGACAGAAGTACCAGACAGCATGACACGGGAACCAGTCACGTGACCGGCGAGACAAACCAGGGGGTGCTCGCCGCAGCATGCATATGCACGAACAAGTGAGCAAAGTGAGCAGAGCTCACCCAGCTCGCCGCAGCGTGCATGAAAAGTGAGCAAAGTGAGCAGAGCTCACTTATCTCGCCGCAGCGTGCATGAAAAGTGAGCAAAGTGAGCAGAGCTCACCCAGCTCACTGCAGCGTGCATGAAAAGTGAGCAAAGTGAGCAGAGCTCACTCTGCTCACGAACTGGGCACTATATAGCCAGGCGATAGTTCCCCTATGGAACGATCGTCTTCAACTCATGTTGTGATCCAGACAACTAGATCTACTTCAATACAATCCTTTGTACGAAGCCATTGATCAGGTGTCACCACCACCACGTTCCACCAAACCCCTTCGCACTCCTTGACACTCCTCTCCTGCGAGAACCAACCCGCCTTCCGCCTCTTGCCCTAATCCTATACTCGGATAGGACGGTACGGTACAGACCGCAACATCATGTTCCTACAGCAAGGCAATAACTACAACTGCTACATTGACAATTGGCAGTACTGCCTCAAGCCTGGATGTGACAAGCATCAGCAAGACAAATTCATGAACAGATTCCTCAGAACTGATGGGAATGGCTGGACCCATTGCCCAGTCAGTGGTAAGACACTTTGATCAGGAAAAGACTGAACTCCCTTGTCAAGGGGCAACATCAGGAGCTCAACAACATGACCCCTAGCAACGCAAAGCACCTGCGATTGCCTGTGTCACTACACACCAACACGCCAGTACGGACATACGCACTTGTTGACTCTGGAGCCAGTGGAAACTACATCTTGAGACAACTTTACAATACCCTCAGCACTGGAAGGAGACGCAAGCAGCAGCCCTATCAGCTCACGATGGCAAACAGACAGACAGAGCTAGTCTGCCATGAGACACAGCCAATGGAAATAGTTACTGGACACTATGCTGAAAGGATCCACCTTGATATTGTCAAGTTGGCCACTCAGGATATCTATTTGGGGATGCCTTGGCTAAAGAAGCACAACCCAGTTGTTAACTGGAAGACAGGAGTACTCACATTTAGGAACTGCACTAACAACACAGCTCAGACCTGTTACCAGCCGCAGAAGGTGTGGACAGATGAGGGAAGGAGTCCTCAGTGGAATCTCACCAACAGAAAGGACAACTCTCAAGAGAAGAGGTCTGCCTCGACAGGCACACCCCGGAACCAGGTGGCCAAACAGTCAGAGATGAAGAGAGAGGAAGTTGTTAACCCTCTGGAGATCCCTGAAGAGTACTGACCTGGGTATGATAACCTCTTTCAGGAAGAGACAACAACAGCAGTGTTGCCTAAGCACCAACCTTGGGATCATGAGATCAAGTTGCAACCAGGAACAGAGCCAGGATTTGGACCAATTTACCAGTTATCAGAGAAAGAGCTCCAAGTACTTCGTGAGTACCTGGAGGAAAACCTGAAAAAGAGTTTTGTTTGAGAATCTCAATCGCCAGCAGGATACCCAATACTATTTGCACCAAAGAAAGACAGAAGTCTTCAACTTTGTGTGGATTACAGGAAACTCAACAACATTACCATCAAAAACTGATATCTGTTGCCAAATACAAATGAATTGCGAGACAGGATCAGCCAAGCTACAATCTTTACCAAGCTGGACTTGAAAGGAGCATACAACCTGATATGCATGAAAGAAGGAGAAGAATGGAAGACAGCCTTCAGAACCTGATACAGACACTACAAGTATCTGGTTATGCCATTCAGACTCACGAACACACCAGCAACATGTCAGGCATTGATCAACAACATCATCAGAGCACACCTGGACCAAACAGCTATCACCTACCTGGACGACATTCTTGTCTACTTGAACACCCAACAGGAATATACCAAACATGTGAAGGATGTTCTATGATGCCTACAACAGGCAGGGCTCAAGCTGAACCCAAAGAAATACAAGTTCAACAAACTGGAAGTTGAATTCCTTGGATATGTCATAGGGATTGAAGAGATCAAGATTGACCCTGAGAAAATCAAAGTGATTCAGCAATGGCTAATACTGACATCAGTTAAGGAAGTACAAGCCTTCCTAGGATTTGCCAACTTCAACTGACAGTTCATTAAGAACTACTCACAGATGGCAACACCACTGACAGAACTCATGAAGAAGGACGTGGAGTACTGGTGGACAGAGAGACAACAAAAAGTATTCCAACAGCTCAAGGACACTTGCGCCAAGGAACCAGTTCTCCTCAACTTCAAGACAGGCCAACCAACACGAATCAAGACAGACACTTCAGATCAGGCAGTAGGAGCATGTCTATACCAACAGGCAGACAGCAAGTGGCACCCAGTTGCCCACTACTCACGAAAAATAACACAAGCAGAACAAAACTATGATATCCACAACAAAGAGCTATTGGTAGTCGTCAACGCACTTGAACACTGGAGAGTGTACACGGAAAGCAGTTCTGAACTCACTGTTCTCACAGACCACAAGAATCTGACAATGTTCACAACAACCAAGAAGCTGAACAGACAGCAAGTCAGATAGGCTGAACTCCTAGGGCAACACAAGTTCAAGATCTTGTACACCCCTGGACAAGACAACAGGAGAGCAGACACACTAAGCTGACGAAAAGACCACATGGAAGATGATGAACACCAAGGAACAATCTTACAGCAGGACCAGCAAGGAAACCTGGTGCCTCAGCCACAGATCAACAAGCTCACAGCAGAAGACACTGAAGAACTAATAAGGAACTACCACGACAATCCAGCACATGGTCACCCAGGAATCTCCAAGACCACAGACCTTATCTAACAGGCAGGGAACAATGTCATTAACCTCCAACATGTCACAAACTACATCAGCAAGTGTCTACTATGCCAGAAAAACAAACATGGAAGACATAAGCTATACGGAGAAGGACACCCGAACACAATACCGAAAGGCCTGTGGGAAGACGTGTCAATGGACTTCATCACAAAGCTACCCAAGTCCAAAGACCCAGTCACAGGAATCACCTACAACTTGATTATGGTGATAGTGGACAGATTCACAAAATATCTAATAGCGGTACTATTCAAGGAAACCCACACAGCAGAACAGTTGGGACACCTCTTACTGGACAGATTGGTCAGAGACCACAGAGTTCCAATCATGATTATTACAGACAGAGACAAACTCTTCACATCCAACTACTGGAAGACAATCAGTGCAGCCATGGGAACAAAACCCAAAATGTCTACAGCCTATCACCCACGAACTGACAGCCAGACAGAGTGAGCAAACCAAGTCCTGGAGACTTACTTACAGCATTACATCAACAAGACCCACAGCAATTGGGTACAGTTATTACTGGTGGCACAGCTGGCAATCAACCAGCACAGATCAGACTCAACAAAGGAATCACTATTTTTTGCCAATTTTGGACAACATGCGAACATCAGGATGCCAAGCAGAGCTTCACCAAACACGGAGAAAGCACTCCAACACAACAAGCTCCTACGACAAACACACACAATGATGAGCCACTACCTTCAAGAGACCTCAGAAAGAATACAACATCAAATAGACAAGAAATCGAAAATGGCACCTCAGCTAAAGAAGGGGGATAAAGTCTACCTCCTCACAAGAAATTGGAGAACGAAGAAACCAAGAACAAAGAAACTGGACCATGTTAAGGTCAGACTATTTCCAGTCGAAGAAAAAACTGGACCAGTCAACGTCAGACTGCGACTACCGAGAGACGCTCGGGTACACCCAAACTTTCACATCTCAATGATTGAATTAGCCAACCAGAGCACACCCTTGCAGGAAACATTTCATTACCAACCAGAGGAAGAACAGGAATTCAAGGCCGAACAGATTCTGAAGAGAAAAGGTCAGCGATACGTTGTCAAGTGGAAAAACTACCCAGACTCAGAAAATACCTGGGAACCACTCAGGAACCTTGTGAACTGCCAGCTCCTCCTGCAGCAGTTCTGGCAGAAGCAGGACTGAACAGCTTGGCCTGCAGTGCGGACACATCAATGACTGTCACCGACAAATCTTCACCATCCACCTCTATTTCAGTAACAAGGCACTGGAGCTTCTTCTTTGCTCAACCCTCAGCACCCTCAAGAACCTTTCACTTTCAGGACACACAAGCCTGCAGCTCGGTAAGCTGCTCAACAAGAGCATCCCGCTTGGTCTCATCAACAGCCAAATCCTCGCGAAGGTTATCTTGAGTCATGTTCAACAACTCCCAAGAAAGTGACACACAGGACTTCCCACGACAAGTGCATTCAGCGCACTTCAACTTATCGTTGTCATCAGATATTCGGAAGCAGGGCTTGTGGTTCAAAACACAGAAGTCACACAGAGTAAGTGACACAAAGTTATGATCACAGATCTGGACTGCCAGTTGGTTTCAGTAAGCAGAGGCATGTGATTTTGCAGACATACTCAAGAATTCATCAGGACGATGAATGAAGGAGAGGAGGGTAGTGTTACAACCCAGAGGATAGGAGCCACTCATTTATAGGCAATCAGGCCGCGGACCAGGCAAGAGGACACCATGGAAGTCAAGTGACCAACCAACAAGGGGTCACATGACTGTCGAGACACACACAGGAGTCTTGACGCAGCATGCATGAAGCATCAAGACAATCTCACCAGTCTTGACGCAGGATGCATGAAGCATCAAGACAATCTCACCAGTCTTGACGCAGGATGCATGAAGCATCGAGACAATCTTGTTAAGGCCTAGGCCGGAACAGCCCAGGTAAGTGAGGAAGGAGTGTTAGTCATACAGAACAACATCCGACCGGTCCGGTGGACAAGCAGGAGCTAAGCGAGGAGCTTGTCCGGTGGACAAGCAGGAGCTAAGCGAGGAGCTCGTCCGGTGGACGAGCAGGAGCTAAGTGAGGAGCTTGTCCGGTGGACAAGCAGGAGCTAAGTGAGGAGCTTGTCCACACAAAAGGATGATACCTCTCAAGGAGACCCCCCCCTTGGGGCATCTGTATAAAGACTCCCCAAAGGGCCCGGAGGGATTAGCTCTCCAGGCTGAACACACAACACGCACACATCGTACTGAGACAATAGCACAGGAGAGTTACCCCACCTGTCTATTCCTCTACCAAGTCCCTGTCTAGAATCCACTCTACGAAGCAACAGACTGTACTGGTTTCTGTGTGAACCCGGCCCAGCCTTTAACAGTTTCAGCCTCTAACATACAGGACACTGACTTGATACGATGGTGGATCCACAAAGCCCTACCCCTTCTCAGGCAGCCCAAGCCCAGGCTGCTCAGGCAGCTCAGGCCCAGGCTGTCCAGGTGACACCTATTGTTAACGTACCCCCAAAGCCCTTGAAGGTAGGTGCTCCGAAGAGGTATGATGGATCCAGGGAAGGACTGGAGTTGTTCTTCTCACAACTGGAGCTCTACTATGGGTTCAACACAGCCCAGTTCCCGACAGACCAGGAGAAGGTGCTATTTGCAGCCTCCTACCTGGAAGGACCAGTCTTCACTTGGTTCAACATCTACTTAAGGGATTACCTAGACAATCAGGCAGACCCCAAGGAGCAAGAAGACAATACCCGACAGGTTATGGGAAGCTTGAAAACCTTTAAGACAGCCATGAGAAAGATGTTTGGGATTCTTGACAAGGAAAGGGATGCAGAACAAAAGCTCCAAGCACTGCGGCAAACTGGATCAGCATCAGAATTTGCGGCGAAGTTCCAACAACTAGCAGTGAGGACCCAGTGGGGGGACAGTGCACTAACAGCACTATTCTACCAAGGCCTCAAGGAACAAGTCAAGGATGACATTGCGTGAGGAGACTGACCAACCAAGCTCTACGAAATGATTGAGACTGCAGCTCACATCGACGACTGACAGTTTGAGAGAGAGCTTGAGAAGTGAGGCAAGCAGACAAAACCATGGGTGAAGAAAAAGCCAACACCTGCCAAAGATAACTACAGCTTGGTACCCATGGAAATCAATGTGGCAGAACCACGAAAGAAGAAGACACAGAAGTGTTACAACTGTCAGAAAGTGGGCCACCTTGCGGTGAACTGCAGGAGCAAGAAGAAGAACAAGAAGGGCAAAGGGAAGCAGTTGAACACCACAAGCGCCTGGAAAGACAGGGAGATGGAGGAGCCCCAGAGGGCCCCCCAAGGCACACTGCCCCACAATCACTCTGAGGCGGCACTCCTCAGAGAGGAGGACGACCTCCAACAACACACCAAAAAACTCAAGAACATGCTTCAGGAAACCTTGGATCACCTCAACAAGGTCCAAAGGAGGGTCAACAAGATCCACTGGGAGGAAGACCTGATCTCCGAGTTTGACACAACTGGCTATATGGAGGAACAGGTTGACGACAAGGAAGCCCAGCCACCACCAGTCTCTGACAAACCTGTCCTTCAATGACAGGACACAACCCTATTGGAAATAGGGGAGACGCAAGTGCCACGATGGGTTGACAATACCCTCAGTATCACACAGGTCAGAGACATTGCTGATGATTGCAACCAAGACCTGGGGGAATGATGCACCACCACACGATGCAAACAACACACGGTAGAGCACCAGGCCCAGGGCCTAGGCAGCTCAAAAAACTAGCAGCACTCTTCAAAACTGGGGTTGGAAGAGCAGGCAAGACAACACCCCGGGAGGAAGGAGTCAAGCCAAGCCTTGACGCAACAGCCTGCAGCCCGCACTTTCGCATCAAGATCAGAGTCAATGGGCGGTTGGCTAAGGCCATGATCAACTCTGGTGCGACTGGCAACTTCATGTCAGAAAGCTTTGCCAGAAGAAACAAGGTTCCAGTCCAAGGTAAGAAAGACCTCTACCAGTTGACGGTAGTGGACGGAACACCACTCTCCAAGGACAAGGGATAAGTGATGAAGGAGACCAAGAGTCTGAGACTGAGTGTCCATGGCACGACGATCAGAACAGAGGAATTCGACTTGGTCCAGATACCACACAAAGTTATATTGGGACTTCCGTGGTTGGAAAAACAAAACCCAAGGATTGACTGGAAAAGAAGGCAACTAGTCTTTCTGGACAGAACACTGGTCACGTCAGAACCAGGGGTGATGATTAAAGAAATCTCACTGACACGGTGGAAGAAATACCACCAGTGCGGGCAGGTCTGTGTGGCCTGGATGAAACCCCGAACACAACAACTTTGCACCACACAAGACGCCGTGGGCGAGACTCAGGCACCGCAGTTGCCAAGTGAGTATAAAGAATACTAGGAGATGTTTGAAGAAACAGCGATCGCGACACTACCAGAACATCAGGAGTGGGACCACAAGATTCTGCTGGAAGACAGAAAAAAACCCACACACAGCCCTATCTACACTCTGTCAGCAAAAGAGCTTGAGGCCCTGAGAGACTACCTGGACGAGAACCTAGTGAAAGGGTTCATAAGACCTTCAACATCACCAGCTGGATACCTGATATTGTTTGTGCCAAAGAAAGATGGCAAACTTCGACTGTGTGTTGATTATCGGTGGCTAAATGTGATTACAGTGAAAAACTGCTACCCACTGCTATTGATATCAGAAATCCAAGACTAGATCCAAGGAGCCAAATAGTTTACCAAGTTTGACATTCGAGGTGCTTTCAACCTGGTTAGGATGAAAGACAGCGAAGAATGGAAGACAGTCTTTCGTACAAGGTACAGGCACTACAAGTATACTGTGATGCTATTCAGCCTTACGAATGCACCAGCAACATTCCAATCACTTATTAACACTGTCCTCTGACAATACCTGGACATATTTGTCACCGCTTATATCAACGATGTCTTGGTATACACCAATGGAACCTTGGAGGAGTATAAACAGTATGTCAAGAAGATCCTACATGCACTCCAGAAAGCAGGAATAAGGTTACGCCTGGATAAAAGTGTTTTCCACACAAAAGAAGTGGAATATTTGGGGTTGATCCTGACAACAGAAGGAATCTGAATGGACGACACAAAGACAGCAGCAGTACAAGACTGGCCAACACCCAAAAACCTCAAAGAAGTACAATCCTTCCTAGGATTTGCAAACTTCTACTGACGATTCATCAAGGACTACTCAAGAACAGCAGCAGTCTTGACAGAGTTAACCAGAAAGAACAAATCTTTCAGGTGGGGGGAAAGCCAACAAGTGGCCTTCCGGGAGTTGAAGAATAAATTCATCTCTGTACCTATTTTGGCATCATTTGATTCTGAGAAGAGGATCATTCTGGAAACTGATGCCTCGGACCAAGCATTGGGATCCTGCTTGTGTCAACCAGATGCCGACAACCACTTACACCCTGTCACGTACTGATCGAGAAAGTTCTCTGGCCCAGAACTGAGGTACGATGTTCACGACAAAGAGTTGTTAGCAATCATCAACACATTTCAAGAATGGAGGCCTTACTTGGAGGGGGTAAAATACATGGTAGATATGTACTCAGACCACAAGAACTTAGCTTACTTCACAACGACAAAGAAGCTAAACTGACAACAAGTTCGATGGGCAGAGTTGTTAGCATCATACAACTTCTAAATCCTCTACTGGAAGGGCACTGAAAATGCTTGAGTGGACGCTCTCAGCAGGTGACCAGACCTGATGGATAAGAAAACAACAGAGGAACACCCAATCCTAGCGACAAAAGGACAAACCCTGCTCTATGCCCAACCCCAACTGGCAACAACAGAAACAAAGGGTCCACTCCTTACTCTTGGCTACAAGACAGCAAACAAAAAGGAAATTGTGCCAGAAAGAGCACAAGAGGAGGTGATCCGGAGGCACCATGACAGGCCTTTGCACAGACACCCTGGACAAGATAAAACCTTGGAGAAAATCCAAAGGAACTACCGCTTCAACGGAATGAAGCGCAAGGTGACAGAGTTCATCCACAACTGCGAACAGTGCGCGAAGAACAAACCATCAAGGCATAAGCCCTACGGGCAGGCACAGCAAATAGACCTACCCAAGGCACTATGGGAAACTATCACGATGGATTTTGTGGTCAAGTTGCCAAAGTCAACAGACTCAGCAACAAAGGTGGTATACGATAGTATTTTGGTGGTTGTTGACAAGCTCACCAAATACACCCACCTGGTCCTGTGGAAAGAGTCAGGAACTGCGAACGAACTTGCGAGCGTTCTACTCAAAGAGCTGGTAAGCCACTGAGGGCTACCAAAGACAATTATCTCAGATCAAGACAAACTCTTCACCTTGAAATTCTGGAACACGTGGACAAGGCAACTTGGCATTGATACAAGGATGTCAACAGTCTACCACCCACAAACTGACAGACAAACTGAGTGGACAAACCAGACAATGGAGCAGTATCTACGACACTACGTCAACCACCAGCAGGATAACTGGGTGGAACTGCTACCAATAGCCCAGTTTGTGTACAACGACCAGCAACATAGCGTGACAGGGACAACACTGTTCTTTGCGAACTACGGAAGAAACCCCTGATGGCAGGCAACAGCAGGAGGCAACATTATCGATGTTAGCAAACTCACTGCTATGCACAAGATGATGAAAACAATGATTGACTGTGCCCAGAACACCACCGCCCGCTGATTACACAACAAAAGGTTGAAGGGACCAACCCTGGAAAAGGGGGATAAGGTCTACCTATCAACAAAAAACCTGCGCTCAAAGTGACTGAGCAAAAAGCTGGACCACGTACAAATCAGACTATTCAAAATCGAGAAGCGCACTGGGAAGGTCAACTATCAACTGAGACTACCACGAAAAGTAAGGATACACTGAGTATTCCACGTCTTGCTGCTTGAACCAGCACCCAGCGACGCAGAGATCAAGACAGAATGGAACTTCGAGGACGACAAAAAAGAGTATGATGTTGAAAGGATCCTGGATAGTCGAAGAAACAGACAGAAAACTGAGTACCTGGTGAAGTGGTTAGGATTTGATGAAGAGGAGAATTCATGGGAACCAACTGAAAACTTCAGCTCTGCGATGAACCAGAAGCTGGTGGATTACCACCAAGCAAACCCGCAGCGACCAGGTCTGACGGAGACAACAGCTTGAGAGAAGCCAAAGTCTCCGAAGAGAAGACGTCCTCAAAGGACAGTGGAGCAGCAGCCTGACAGGCCTCCCGTTCGTGGATAACGTGGAGGGTCTTTTGTTCCTGAGCATCAAGGGACTCTTGATCCTTGATGGCTGACAGCTCACGACGGATGGCATCAGCCTTCTTCTGTGAGAGACGACCCAGCTGCCGGCAGAGGTGGATCTGCCGGGGAAGCAACTTTGACAATTGGTCATCAGTCTCCCGCAGCTGAGCCTTGAGCTGCTCACGCTCAAGTTCCATCTTCTTCTATTCTGATTCTGAGAGATGAAGGTCACAGTGACAACCTTTCTCAACACACCGACGACAAAAAGATGACGCAGAGCTCACGACACACTTGGCGTGGTCACGATGACAAGCACCGCACGTGATTTTTGATTCCTTGCCCATTTTGCCAATACAACAAGAGAGAAAACCACGACAACAAGTTCGAGTTGTCTGGCTTTGGTTCATGACAAAAGAGGAGCAGGAATGAAAAGGATCTGGGGACAGAACCCTTGGAGGGAGGGGATAGTGTTAAGACCTAGGCCAGAACAGCCCAGGTAAGTGAGGGAGGAGTGTTAGTCATACAGAACAACATCCGACCAGTCTGGTGGACAAGCAGGAGCTAAGTGAGGAGCTTGTCCAGTGGACAAGCAGGAGCTAAGCGAGGAGCTCGTCCAGTGGACAAGCAGGAGCTAAGCGAGGAGCTCGTCCAGTGGACGAGCAGGAGCTAAGCGAGGAGCTTGTCCGGTGGACGAGCAGGAGCTAAGCGAGGAGCTCGTCTGGTGGACAAGCAGGAGCTAAGCGAGGAGCTCATCCGGTGGATGAGCAGGAGCTAAGCGAGGAGCTTGTCCACGCAAAAGGATGATACCCCTTGAGGAGACCCCCCCCTTGGGGTATCTGTATAAAGACCCCCCAAAGGGCCTGGAGGGATTAGCTCTCCAGGCTGAACACACAACACGCACACATCGTACTGAGACAATAGCACAGGAGAGTTACCCCACCTGTCTATTCCTCTACCGAGTCCCTGTCTAGAATCCACCCTACGAAGCAACAGACTGTACCGGTTTCTGTGTGAACCCGGCCCGGCCTTTAACAAATCTCACCCGTCTTGACGCAGGGTGCATAACATAGTGGGACTGTCAAGACAATCTCACCTGTCTTGACGTCAAGACTGTCAAGATAATCTTGATTGTCTCGACAGGCCAGCACTATATAGTCCAGCAATAGTTCCCTTATGGAATGATCATCTTCAACTCATGTTGTGATCCAGACAACTAGATCTACTTCAATACAATCCTTTTGTACGAAGCTGTTGATCAGGTGTCACCACCACCACGTTCCACCAAACCCCTTCGCGCTTCTTGACACTCCTCTCCTGCGAGAACCAACCCGCCTTCCACCTCTCACCCTAATCCTATACTCAGATAGGACAGTACAGTACAGACCGCAACACTTTGTCTCTGGTTGGAATTGAAAGTAGACTTGGAGTTGCATGAGCCAGTCGTCAACCTTGTTTCTTTCGCTGTAGAACAGGTCTGGCTTGGTGACACTAATCTTTCCATCTGGGAATCCAGGGTTGGTTGCTCCTGAGGTACTCATCCTTGAGGGTCTTCAAAGTGTTGTAGTCTATACTGTACTGTCCTATCCGAGTATAGGATTAGGGTGAGATGTGGAAGACAGGTTGGTTCTCGCAGGAGAGGAGTGTCAAGGAGCATGAAGGGGTTTGGTGGAATGTGGTGGTGATGACACCTGATCAGTGGCTTCATACAAGATTGTATTGAAGTAGATCTAGTTGTCTGGATCACAACATGAGTTAAAGACAATTGTTCCATAAGGGAACTATCGCCAGACTATATAGTGCTCAGTCTGTGAGCTCAGTGAGCTCTGCTCACTGAGCTCACACATATGCATGCTGCGGTGAGCAACCCCTGGTCAGTCTCACCGGTCACATGACTGCTTCCTGTGTTATACTGCCTGGTACTTCTGTCCAGTATCCTGTCTGCTGCTTTCTGTGAGTATAAAGACTGTGTTCCTCCTGGGTCGTAACAACATGCTTCCAGTGTTCCTTGAGTGTCTGACTGTAGACAAGGATGTCATCCACATAGGCAGTACCAAAGACGTCAAGGATGTCAGGTCCCAAAACATCATTGATGTAGTTCTGGAACATGCTTGGAGCATTGGCAAGACTAAAGGGTATGACAAGGTATTCGTAGAGGCCTGAGCGTGTGCGGAACGCAGTCTTCTATTCTTCACCTTCCTTCATCTGGATATAGTTGAAGACACCAACAATGTCAAGCTTGGTGTACCACACAGCTTTGCAAAGCTGGTCCAACATCTCCCGGATCAGTGGCAGGGGGTAACAGTTCTTGATGGTGATGGTGTTGAGTGCTCTGTAGTCTACACAGAAACACAATCCACCTTCTGGCTTCTTGACAAAGAGGACTGGTGCAGCAGCAGGTGATGAAGATGCTTGAATAAAGCCCTTGTTCAGGTTCTCTGTCAGGTACTTCTTGAGAACTTCAAGTTCTTCTCTGCTCATACTGTACAGAGGTCCAGAGGGTGCCTGGGTTCCTGGTTCCATCTTGATCTTGTGGTCAACTCCTGGGCGTAGAGAAGGAAGCTTGTCAGCGTCATCCTTGCTGAAGACATCCAGGAACTTGTGGTACTGAGCAGGGAGAAGTGTGGCAGAATCCACACACTTCTTTGGCTTCAACACCTGCTCAATGTCTCTCAGAGAAACACTGAACACCTGGTGATCTGGCTTGGCAGCAAGGAGAGAAAATGCGGTAGTATTGATGGGGATTGGCGTGGCAGAAAGGGGCTTGGGATCCTGAGACTTTCCAGCAGACGTCTTGGCTTCAAGATCCAAAAAGATTGGATAGCCATTGTTTGACTTGAGGCATGTGGATCAGCAGTGATCTGACTTGAACATGATTAAGGTGTTTGTCTAATCAATGTGTGGCCTGTGCTTCTGGAGCTATGGCATCCCCAGAATCACATCATAGTGAAGACCAGGAGACACAAAGAGAGAGACTTTCTCCTGGTGCACGCCATGTGCTGTGGTCATGATTGTCTTGGTGAGATGTGTGGTTTGTGATGTCTTGCCATCGAACAATCACAATGTGCGTGGGTAGGGGAGAGGTTCTTGGTGAAGAGATTGCGCAAAGGAAGCACCAATGCAGCCAAATGCTGAACAGCCAGAGTCAACAAGAGTATTGCACTTGAATTTCCCATCTAGGATACAAGGAAGAAACAAGCACTTGCTGTCCAATTGCTGGTCTGGAGACAGATAGCCAACATGGAGATCCTTTTAATGTTCTTGGGCATGATGATGACCAAGGACTACTTGTTTTCCGACTCTGGAGTAGTCTCAACAGTGGCAGACTTGGTGGTGGTTGTGGTGGTGGCAACAACAGGTATACTTTTCACTGGACAGAAGGTTGAGATGTGATCTTGGTTCCCACAGTAGAAGCAGAGGTCTTTGCTTCAGTGATGTTCTCACTCTTCTGGTGTCAGCTTAGAGTGGCTGAGATCCATGGTAGGACTTGGTGGCTGTGGCGTGAAGACTGGCTTGATGAACTCTGGACACAGAACTGAAGCTCCTGACTGTGGAACTGAGGCTTGGGTGGGAGGTGCTTGACATGGACAGTGAGAGTTGGCAGAAGTGGCACACAACTGGTTATCCTGCAGCTGGCATTCCTCAACAAGCTTCTGATAGCTGATTGTTGCGGTCTGTACTGTACTGTCCTATCCGAGTATAGGATTAGGGCGAGAGGTGGAAGGCGGGTTGGTTCTCGCAGGAGAGGAGTGTCAAGAAGTGCGAAGGGGTTTGGTGGAACGTGGTGGTGGTGACACCTGATCAATAGCTTTGTACAAAGAATTGTATTGAAGTAGATCTAGTTGTCTGGATCACAACATGAGTTGAAGACGATTGTTCCATAAGGGAACTATCGCTGGACTATATAGTGCTGGCCTGTCAAGACGATCAAGATTGTCTTGACAGTCTTGATGTCAAGACAGGTGAGATTGTCTTGACAGTCCCACCATGTTATGCACCCTGCGTCAAGACAGGTGAGATTGTCTTGATACTTCATGCATCCTGTGTCAAGACTGGTGAGATTGTCTTGATGCTTTATGCATCCTGCGTCAAGACTGGTGAGATTGTCTTGATGCTTCATGCATCCTGTGTCAAGACTCCCGTGTGTCTTGACAGTCACGTGACCCCTTGTTGGTTGGTCACTTGACTTCCATAGTGTCCTCTTGCCTGGCCCGCAGCCTGATTGCCTATAAATGAGTGGCTCCTATCCCCTGGGTTGTAACACTACCCTCCTCTCCTTCATTCATTGTCCTGATGAATTCTTGAGTATGTCTGCAAAATCATGTGCCTCTGCTTACTGAAACCAACTGGCAGCCCAGATCCATGATCATAACTTTGTGTTGCTTGCTCTGTGTGACTTCTGTGTTTTGAACCACAAGCCCTGCTTCTGAATGTCTGATGACAACGATAAGTTGAAGTGCGCTGAATGCACTTATCGTGGGAAGTCCTGTGTGTCACTTTCTTGGGAGTCGCTGAACATGACTCAGGATAACCTTTGCAAGGATTTGGCTGTTGATGAGGCCAAGCGGGATGCTCTTGTTGAGCAGCCTGCCGAGCTGCAGGCTTGTGTGTCCTGAAAGCGAAAGGTTCTTGAGGGTGCTGAGAGTTGAGCAAAGAAGAAGCTCCAGTGTCTTGTTGCTGAAATGGAGGTGGATGGTGAAGACTTGTCGGTGACAGTCATTGACGTGTCCGCGCTGCAGGCCAAGCTGTTCAGTCCTGCTTCTGCTGGAACTGCTGCAGGAGGAGCTGGCAGTTCGCAAGGTTCCTGAGTGGCTCCCAGGTATTTTCTGAGTCTGGGTAGTTTTTCCACTTGACAAGGTATCACTGACCTTTTCTCTTCAGGATCTGTTCAGCCTTGAATTCCTGTTCTTCCTCTGGTTGGTAATGAAATGTTTCCTGCAAGAGTGTGCTCTGGTTGGCTAATTCAATCATTGAGATGTGAAAGTTTGGGTGTACCTGAGCGTCTCTCGGTAGTCGCAGTCTGACGTTGACTGGTCCAGTTTTTTCTTCGACTGGAAATGGTCTGACCTTAACATGGTCCAGTTTCTTTGTTCTTGGTTTCTTCGTTCTCCAATTTCTTGTGAGGAGGTAGACTTTATCCCCCTTCTTTAGCTGAGGTGCCATTTTCGATTTCTTGTCTATTTGATGTTGCATTCTTTCTGAGGTCTCTTGAAGGTAGTGCCTCATCATCGTGTGCGTTTGTCGTAGGAGCTTGTCGTGTTGGAGTGCTTTCTCCGTGTTTGGTGAAGCTCTGCTTGGCATCCTGATGTTCGCATGTTGTCCAAAATTGGCAAAAAATAGTGATTCCTTTGTTGAGTCTGATCTGTGCTGGTTGATTGCCAGCTGTGCCACCGGTAATAACTGTACCCAATTGCTGTGGGTCTTGTTGATGTAATGCTGTAAGTAAGTCTCCAGGACTTGGTTTACTCACTCTGTCTGGCTGTCGGTTTGTGGGTGATAGGCCGTAGACATTTTGGGTTTTGTTCCCATGGCTGCACTGATTGTCTTCCAGTAGTTGGATGTGAAGAGTTTATCTCTGTCTGTAATGATCATGATCAGAACTCCGTGGTCTCTGACCAACCTGTCCAGTAAGAGGTATCCCAACTGTTCTGCTGTGTGGGTCTCCTTGAATGGTACTGCTATTAGATATTTTGTGAATCTGTCCACTATCACCATAATCAAGTTGTAGGTGATTCCTGTGACTGGGTCTTTGGACTTGGGTAGCTTTGTGATGAAGTCCATTGACACATCTTCCCACAGGCCTCTCAGTATCATGTTTGGGTGTCCTTCTCTGTATGGCTTATGTCTTCTATGTTTGTTTTTCTGGCATAGTAGACACTTGCTGATGTAGTTTGTGACATGTTGTCGGAGGTTAATGACATTGTTCCCTGCCTGTTGGATAAGGTCTGTGGTCTTGGAGATTCCTGGGTGACCATGTGCTGGATTATCATGGTAGTTCCTTATTAGTTCTTCAGTGTCTTCTGCTGTGAGCTTGTTGATCTGTGGTTGAGGCACCAGGTTTCCTTGCTGGTCCTGCTGTAAGATTGTTCCTTGGCGTTCATCATCTTCCATGTGGTCTTTTCATCAGCTTAGTGTGTCTGCTCTCCTATTGTCTTGTCCAGGGGTGTACAAGATCTTGAACTTGTGTTGCCCTAGGAGTTCAGCCCATCTGACTTGCCATCTGTTCAGCTTCTTGGTTGTCGTGAATGTTGTCAGATTCTTGTGGTCTGTGAGAATGGTGAGTTCAGAACTGCTTTCCGTGTACACTCTCCAGTGTTCGAGTGTGTTGACGACTGCCAGTAGCTCTTTATCGTGGATATCATAGTTTTGTTCTGCTTGTGTTATTTTTTGTGAGTAGTAGGCAACTGGGTGCCACTTGCCGTCTGCCTGTTGGCATAGACATGCTCCCACTGCCTGATCTGAAGTGTCTGTCTTGATTCGTGTTGGTTGGCCTGTCTTGAAGTTGAGGAGAACTGGTTCCTTGGCGTAAGTGTCCTTGAGCTGTTGGAATGCTTTTTGTTGTCTCTCCGTCCACCAGTACGCCACATCCTTCTTTGTGAGTTCTGTCAGTGGTGTTGCCATCTGTGAGTAGTTCTTGATAAACTGTCAGTTGAAGTTGGCAAATCCTAGGAAGGCTTGTACTTCCTTAACTGATGTCGGTGTTGGCCATTGCTGAATCACTTTGATTTTCTCAGGATCAATCTTGATCTTTTCGATCCCTATGATGTATCTGAGGAATTCAACTTCCGGTTTGTTGAACTCGCATTTCTTCGGGTTGAGCTTGAGCCCTGCCTCTTGTAGGCATCGTAGAACATCCTTCACATGTTTGGTATGTTCTTGTTGCGTGTTCGAGTAGACAAGAATGTCGTCCAGGTAGGTGATAGCTGTTTGGTCCAGGTGTGCTCTGATGATGTTGTTGATCAATGCTTGACATGTTGCTGGTGCGTTGGTGAGTCTGAATAGCATAACCAGATACTTGTAGTGTCTGTATCAGGTTCTGAAGGCTGTCTTCTATTCTTCTCCTTCTTTCATGCGTATCAGGTTGTATGCTTCTTTCAAGTCCAGCTTGGTAAAGATTGTAGCTTGGCTGATCCTGTCTCACAATTTGTTCGCATTTGGCAATAGATATCAGTTCTTGATGGTAATGTTGTTGAGTTTCCTGTAATCCACACAAAGTTGAAGACTTCTGTCTTTCTTTGGTGCAAATAGTATCGGGTATCCTGCTGGCGATTGAGATTCTCGAATGAAACCCTTTTTCAGGTTTTCCTCCAGGTACTCGCGAAGTACTTGGAGCTCTTTCTCTGATAACTGGTAAATTGGTCCAAATTCTGGCTCTGTCCCTGGTTGCAACTTGATCTCATGATTCCAAGGTTGGTGCTTAGGCAACACTGCTGTTGTTGTCTCTTCCTGAAAGAGATTATCATACCCAGGTCAGTACTCTTCAGGGATCTCCAGAGGGTTAACAACTTCCTCTCTCTTCATCTCTGACTGTTTGGCCACCTGGTTCCGGGGTGTGCCTGTCAAGGCAGACCTCTTCTCTTGAGAGTTGTCCTTTCTGTCAGTGAGGTTCCACTGAGGACTCCTTCCCTCATCTGTCCACACCTTCTGCGGCTGGTAACAGGTCCGAGCTGTGTTGTTAGTGCAGTTCCTAAATGTGAGTACTTCTGTCTTCCAGTTAACAACTCGGTTGTGCTTCTTTAGCCAAGGCATCCCCAAATAGATATCCTGAGTGGCCAACTCGACAATATCAAGGTGGATCCTTTCAGCATAGTGTCCGGTAACTATTTCCATTGGCTGCGTCTCATGGCAGACTAGCTCTGTCTGTCCATTTGCTATCACGAGCTGATAGGGCTGCTGCTTGCACCTCCTTCCAGTGCTGAGGGTGTCGTAAAGTTGTCTTGAAATGTAGTTTCCACTGGCTCCAGAGTCAACAAGTGCGTATGTCCATACTGGCGTGTTGGCGTGTAGTGACACAGGCAATCACAGTTGCTTTGCGTTGCTAGGGGTCATGTTGTTGAGCTCCCGATGTTGCCCCTTGACAAGGGAGTTCAGTCTTTTCCTGATTGAAGTGTCTTTCCACTGACTGGGCAATAGGTCCAGCCATTCCCATCAGTCCTGAGGAATCTGTTCATGAATTTGTCTTGCTGATGCTTGTCACATCCAGGCTTGAGGCAGTACTGCCAATTGTTGACGTAGCAGTTGTGGTTGTTGCCTTGCTGTAGGAACATGAGGTGTTTGTGCTAATCATGTGTGTGCCCGGGGAATGCAGTGTGTTGGTGTTTGTCCCAAAGACAGATCTCACACACATCCTTCTCGCAATTGACCCAATGCTTGTGGCAGGTGGTGTGGTAGGGTGAATGTCCTCTGTACCTTCGTAGTTGTTCGTGGTAGGTGCAGTAGTGCTTTGTGCAAAACCTCCACTGTAGTTCACCGTGCCGTAGATTTTGTGAGTCCATGCTGTAAGCATAGCTTCCTTGTGGTATTTCTTCTTTGATAGACACGGGTTTGTCTTGGTCTCCATCAGAGGTGGTTAAGGGCTCCTGTCCCTTGTCCTGACCTGTCAGTTCTGGTAGGTCCTTGCCTCCTGATGTTGCCAGTTGGTGGGCTGCTTCCAATGTCTGATCGTAGTTGTCCTATTGTTCGAGGGATAGCTGAGCCTCTCCTGGTGAGTCCTCTGGCTTGATGACATTCCAGTCTCTGTCAAGCGTATTAAGTTGCTGTCAGTGTACCTTGTTCTTTGAACAACAGTCTTTCACCATGTGGCCTAGCTTGCCACAGGCATAGCACTTCAGTGCTTTCTCTTTTTTGTTGTTCCTTCCCTTTGTGAACCTTCCCTTGTGGTGGACTGCATCCAGTTCCATGGGTGCATAGCCATATGGATCATGTGGTGGTGCCTTGTTAGGCGGCTTGTAGTGGTTGCTCACATACCATGCGGGGTGGCTGTATCCTCCGTTGTGGTGTTTCTCCATCGCTCGCTCAAATAGTTTGTCATTGATGTCGATTGCTTGTGTGATGAGTTCATCTAGTGTGTCGACCGCTCGTCCGTCGAAGGTGATTTTATCCTTCATGTTTTCCTTGAGTCTATGTCGGTACATGACCATCAGGGTGTTGTCGTCCCAGTCAGTCAGTACTGAGTATTGTTTGAACTGCGTGGTGTACTCTGTGGCTGAGCGTTGTTGTTTGATGTGCTGGATCATTCGTATAGCCACTTTGTCTTTCTTAGATGGTCCAAGGATCCTTTTGATCTTGTCCTTGAATCACGTCCATTTTGTTATCCATTCTGTTGTGCTGTTGTGGTCTCTGTTTCCTGAGAGATGTTTGTTGACGTAGGGCTTGATCTATTGATAAGCATTGCCTCTCATGTAAGTGGTTGCAAAGAGTGGCCACTTTTCCTTAGGCAGCTTTGTCTCTGGTTGGAATTGAAAGTAGACTTGGAGTTGCATGAGCCAGTCATCGACCTTGTTTCTTTCACCGTAGAACAAGTCTGGCTTGGCGACACTAATCTTTCCATCTGGGAAGTTGGGGTTGGTTGCTCCTGAGGTACTCATCCTTGAGGGTCTTCAAAGTGTTGCAGTCTGTACCGTACTGTCCTATCCGAGTATAGGATTAGGGTGAGAGGTGGAAGGCGGGTTGGTTCTCGCAGGAGAGGAGTGTCAAGGAGTGCGAAGGGGTTTAGTGGAACGTGGTGGTGGTGACACCTGATCAACAGCTTTGTACAAAGGATTGTATTGAAATAGATCTAGTTGTCTGGATCACAACATGAGTTGAAGATGATTGTTCCATAAGGGAACTATCACCGGACTATATAGTGCTAGCCTGTCAAGACAATCAAGATTGTCTTGACAGTCTTGACGTCAAGACAGGTGAGATTGTCTTGATGGTCCCACCATGTTATGCACCCTGCGTCAAGACAGGTGAGATTGTCTTGATGCTTCATGCATCCTGCGTCAAGACTGGTGAGATTGTCTTGATGCTTTATGCATCCTGCGTTGAGACTGGTGAGATTGTCTTGATGCTTCATGCATCCTGCGTCAAGACTCCTGTGTGTCTTGACAGTCACGTGACCCCTTGTTGGTTGGTCACTTGACTTCCATGGTGTCCTCTTGCCTGGCCTGCGGTCTGATTGCCTATAAATGAGTGGCTCCCATCCCCTGGGTCGTAACACTGATGTTCTTGAGGTTGATGCTGACAAGCTGCTTGGCAAGCTCTTCAGAGACAGTGCATCGAAGATAGTACTTCAAGGCCTTGTTGTTGAAGTCTGTGCATGGAGCATACCAATTGAACTCTGTGAAGAACTCAGCAAAGGAACAGTTGGCCTGACGCAAGGCGATAAGCTTTCTCTGAGCTAGGAACTCTGGGTCTGAGTCAGAGAAGGTGTTCCAGAGATCTTGGACGATGTTGTGCCAGTCAATGTACTGGCCAGCCATGATCTTAGCTGAGATGTAGGACTGCGCAGTGCCAGTCATGTGTGAAAAGACGTACACAATCCGCAATGTTTCTGTGGGGTACCAGTCATTGTTGAGTGTCATCTTGAGTGACAGTGACATGATGAAGCTCTCAAGCTTCTCATACATGATTTCCGTGTTTCCACCATCACCACTGAAGATCTCTGAGTCAGCAGTGTGTTCAGACTTGGACTTGGGAGTGGTGTTGGTAGCTTGAATTCACATGAACTCTGCAAACATGTTGTGAAGGAACTTGTCATTTCCAGCAACTAGTATAGCTTGGTCTGGTTGTTGAGACATGACAAGGATGTGAACATGGCTTGGTGAAGTGTGTTATGGTTGGGTTGGTCTTTTGTAGTGTGACAAGGCAATAGCAGAGCAGAACTCAAGCCTAACTGATCCAGTAACCTTGACCTGACTTGGCTTGAGACTTGAGACTTGGATTGATGTACAAGATGAAAGACAAGGAAGGAAAAGAGAAAAGAAGAAGAGAAGAAGCTGGGGGAGCAGGAGAAGTTCTTATAGGCAGGGGATCAGGCAACAGCGGAGCAAGCAGGCAACAGTGCAGATAGGACTTCCCGGCAAGGTGTGTGACTTGTGCCAGATATGCAACTGGGCCAGAACTGTGACAGACAGATGGTCAGACAGAACAAAAGAATCAGGAGCTTGAACACTACCTGAGATCCTATGTCAACTATCTCCAAGATGACTGGGTCCAATAGCTTCCTCTGGCAGGGTTCACGCAGAACAACTCCCAGTCTGATTCCTCTGGCATGTCACCAGTCTTTGCCAACAAAGGGTTCCATCCACAGCTCAGCATCACACCCACAAGTGAAGCCTGCAACCAAGATGCTATGGAAATCTCTGGAGAAATGACGCAGATTCTGGAACAGTTGCAAGCTGAACTCCGACTATCCCAGGAAGCTCAAGCTCACACCGCCAATTTGCATCAAGTCCCATCACTGTTCTATCAAACTGGAGATCTTGTTTGGCTGAATACCAAGAACATCAGGACACACCACCCATGCAAAAAGCTTGATGACAAGTGGATTGGACTATTCAAGGTGTTGAAGACAATCAGAAGCTGTGCCTGCCATCTGGAGCTTCCACACACTCTCAAGATCCACCCTGTCTTTCATGTTTCCCTTTGTTGCAGTCTGTACTGTACTGTCCTATCCGAGTATAGGATTAGGGTGAGAGGTGGAAGGTGGGTTGGTTCTCACAGGAGAGGAGTGTCAAGGAGTGCGAAGGGGTTTGGTGGAACATGGTGGTGGTGACACCTGATCAATAGCTTCGTACAAAAGGATTGTATTAAAGTAGATCTAGTTGTCTGGATCACAACATGAGTTGAAGACAATTATTCCATAAGAGAACTATCACTGGACTATATAGTGCTGGCCTGTCAAGATGATCAAGATTGTCTTGACAGTCTTGATGTCAAGACAGGTGAGATTGTCTTGACAGTCCCACCATGTTATGCACTCTGCGTCAAGACTGGTGAGATTGTCTTGATACTTCATGTATCCTGCGTCAAGACTGGTAAGATTGTCTTGATGCTTCATGCATCCTGCGTCAAGACTGGTGAGATTGTCTTGATGCTTCATGCATGCTGTGTCAAGACTCCTGTGTGTGTCTCAACAGTCACGTGACCCCTTGTTGGTTGGTCACTTGACTTCCATAGTGTCCTCTTGCCTGGCCTGCGGCCTGATTGCCTATAAACGAGTGGCTCCCATCCCATGGGTCGTAACACTACCCTTCTCTTCTTCATTCATCATCCTGATGAATTCTTGAGTATGTCTGCAAAATCACATACCTCTGCTTACTGAAAACAACTGGCAGTCCAGATCTGTGATCATAACTTTGTGTCACTTGCTCTGTGTGATTTCTGTGTTTTGAACCACAAGCCCTGCTTCCAAATGTCTGACAACAACGATAAGTTGAAGTGCACTGAATACACTTGTTGTGGGAAGTCCTGTGTGTTGCTTTCTTGAGAGTCACTGAACATGACCTGAGATAACCTTCGTGAGGATTTGGCTGTTAATGAGGCCAAGCGGGATGCTCTTGTTAAGCAGCTTGCCAAGCTGCAGACTTGTGTGTCCTGAAAGTGAAAGGTTCTTGAAGTTGCTGAGGGTTGAGCAAAGAAGAAGCTCCAGTGCCTTGTTGCTAAAATGAAGGTGGATGGTGAAGACTTGTTGGCGACAGTCATTGACATGTCCGCGCTGCAGGCTGAGCTGTTCAGTCCTACTTCTGCCAGAACTGCTGCAGGAGGAGCTGGCAGTTTGTGAGGTTCCTGAGTGGTTCCCAGGTATTTTCCAAGTCTGGGTAGTTTTTCCACTTGACAAGTTATCACTGGCCTTTTCTCTTCAGGATCTGTTCAACCTCAAATTCCTGTTCTTCCTCTGGTTGGTAATGAAATGTTTCCTGCAAGGGTGTGCTCTGGTCAGCTAATTCAATCATTGAGATGTGAAAGTTTGGGTGTACCCGAGCATCTCTTGGTAGTCGCAGTCTGATGTTGACTGGTCCAGTTCTTTCTTTGACTGAAAATAGTCCAACCTTGACATAGTCCAGTTTCTTTGTTCTTGGTTTCTTGACTTTCCAATTTTTTGTGAGGAGGTAGACTTTATCCCCCTTCTTCAGCTGAGGTGCTATTTTCAATTTTTTGTTTATTTGGTGTTGCATCTTTTCTGAGGTCTCTTGAAGGTAATGCCTCATCATTGTGTGTGTTTGTCATAGGAGCTTGTCATGTTGGAGTGCTTTCTCTGTGTTTGGTGAAGCTCTGCTTGGTATTCTGATGTTTGTGTGTTATCCAAAATTGGCAAAGAATAGCGATTCCTTTGTTGAGTCTGATCTGTGCTGGTTGATTGCCAGCTGTGCCACCGGTAATAACTGTACCTAATTGCTGTGGGTCTGGTTGATGTAATGCTGCAAATAAGTCTCCAGAACTTGGTTTGCTTGCTCTGTCTGGCTGTCAGTTCATGGGTGATAGGCTGTAGACATTTTAGATTTTGTTCCCATAGCTGCACTGATTGTCTTCCAGTAGTTGGATGTGAAGAGTTTGTCTCTGTCTGTAATGATCATGATCGGAACTCCGTGGTCTCTGACTAATCTGTCCAGTAAGAGGTGTCCCAACTGTTCTGCTGTGTGGGTCTCCTTGAATAGTACTACTATCAGATATTTTGTGAATCTGTCCACTATCACCATAATCAAGTTGTAGGTGATTCCTGTGACTGGGTCTTTGGACTTGGGTAGCTTTGTGATGAAGTCCATTGACATGTCTTCCCACAGGCCTCTTGGTATTGTGTTTGGGTGTCCCTCTCTGTATGGCTTATGTCTTCCATGTTTGTTTTTCTGGCATAGTAGACACTTGCTGATGTAGCTTGTGACATGTTATTGGAGGTTGATGACATTGTTCCCTGCCTGTTGGATAAGGTCTGTGGTTTTGGTGATTCCTGGGTGACTATATGCTGGATTATCATGGTAGTTCCTTATTAGTTCTTCAGTGTCTTCTGCTGTGAGCTTGTTGATCTGTTGTTGAGGTACCAGGTTTCCTTGCTGGTCCTGCTGTAAGATTGTTCCTTGGTGTTCATCATCTTCTATGTGGTTTTTTTGTTGGCTTAGTGCGTCTGCTCTCCTATTGTCTTGTCCGGGGGTGTACAAGATCTTGAACTTGTGTTACCCTAGGAGTTCAGCCCATCTGACTTGTTATCTGTTCAGCTTCTTGGTTGTTGTGAACATTGTCAGATTCTTGTGGTCTGTGAGAATAGTGAGTTCAGAACTGCTTTCCACATACACTTTCCAATGTTTGAGTGCGTTGACAACTGCCAGTAGCTCTTTGTCGTGGATATCATAGTTTTGTTCCACTTGTGATATTTTGCGTGAGTAGTAGGCAACTGGGTGCCACTGGCTGTCTGCCTGTTGGCATAGACATACTCCCACTGCCTGATCTGAAGTGTCTGTCTTGATTCATGTTGGCTGGCCTGTCTTGAAGTTGAGGAGAACTGGTTTCTTGGTGCAAGTGTCCTTGAGCTGTTAGAATACTTTTTGTTGTCTCTCTGTCCACTGGTACTCCACATCCTTCTTTGTGAGTTCTGTCAGTGGTGTTGCTGTCTGGGAGTAGTTCTTAATAAACTGTCAGTTGAAGTTGGCAAATTCTAGGAAGGCTTGTACTTCCTTGACTGATATTGGTGTTGGCTATTGTTGAATCACTTTGATTTTCTCAGGGTTGATCTTGATCCCTTCAATTCCTATGATGTATCTGAGGAATTCAACTTCCAGTTTGTTGAACTCGCATTTCTTTGGGTTAAGCTTGAGCCCTGCCTTTTGTAGGTATCGTAGAACATCCTTCACATGTTTGGTATGTTCCTGTTGCGTGTTCGAGTAGACAAGAATGTTGTCCAGGTAGGTGATAGCTGTTTGGTCCAGGTGTGCTCTGATGATATTGTTGATCAATGCTTGACATGTTGCTGGTGTGTTTGTGAGTCTGAATGGCATAACCAGATACTTGTAGTGTCTGTATCAGGTTCTGAAGGCTGTCTTCCATTCTTCTCCTTCTTTCATGTGTATCAGGTTGTATGCTTCTTTCAAGTTCAGCTTGGTAAAGATTGTAGCTTGGCTGATCCTGTCTCGCAATTTGTTTACATTTGGCAACAGATATCAGTTTTTGATAGTAATGTTGTTGAGTTTCCTGTAGTCCACATAAAGTTGAAGACTTCTGTCTTTCTTTGGTGCAAATAGTATTGGGTATCCTGCTGGTGATTGAGATTCTTGAATGAAACCTTTTTTCAGATTTTCCTCCACGTACTCGCAAAGTACTTGGAGCTCTTTCTCTGATAACTGGTAAATTGGTCCAAATCCTGGCTCCATCCCTGGTTGCAACTTGATCTCATGATCCCAAGGTTAGTGCTTAGGCAACACTGCTGTTGTTGTCTCTTCCTGAAAGAGGTTATCATACCCAGGTCAGTACTCTTCAGGGATCTCTAGAGAATTAACAACTTCCTCTCTCTTCATCTCTGACTGTTTGGCCACCTGGTTCTGGAGTGTGTCTGTCAAGGTGGACCTCTTCTCTTGAGAGTTGTCCTTTCTGTCAGTGAGGTTCCACTGAGGACTCCTTCCCTCATCTGTCCACGCCTTCTGCGGCTGGTAACAGGTCCGAGCTGTGTTGTTAGTGCAGTTCCTAAACATGAGTACTCCTGTCCTCCAGTTAACAACTGGGTTGTGCTTCTTTAGCCAAGGTATCTCCAAATAGATATCCTGAGTGGCCAACTTGACAATATCAAGGTGGATCCTTTCAGCATGGTGTCTGGTAACTATTTCCATTGGCTGCGTCTTATGGCAGACTAGCTCTGTCTGTCTATTTGCCATTGCAAGCTGATAGGGCTGCTGCTTGCGTCTTCTTCCAGTGCTGAGGGTGTTGTAAAGTTGTCTTGAAATGTAGTTTCCACTGGCTCCAGAGTTGACAAGCGTGTATGTCTGTACTGGCATGTTGGCGTGTAGTGACACAGGCAATCACAGGTGCTTTGCGTTGCTAGGGGTCATGTTGTTGAGCTCCCGATGTCACCCCTTGACAAGGGAGTTCAGTCTTTTCCTGATTGAAGTGTCTTTCCACTGACTGGGCAATAGGTCCAGCCATTCCCATCAGTTCTGAGGAATCTGTTCATGAATTTATCTTGCTGATGCTTGTCACATCCAGACTTGAGACAGTACTGCCAATTGTTGATGTAGCAGTTGTGGTTGTTGCCTTGCTGTAGAAACATGAGGTGTTTGTGCCAATCATGTGTGTGCCCGGGGAATGCGGTGTGTTGGCGTTTGTCCCAAAGATGGATCTCACACGCATCCTTCTCACAATTGACCCAATGCTTGTGGCAGGTGGTGTGGTAGGGTGAATGTCCTCCATACCTTCGTAGTTGTTCGTAGTAGGTGCAGTAGTGCTTTGTGCAAAACCTCCACTGTAGTTCGCTGTGCTGTAGATTTCGTGGGTCCATGCTGTAAGCATAGCTTCCTTGTGGTATTTCTTCTTTGATAGACACAGGTTCATCTTGGTCTCCATCAGAGGTGGTTAAGGGCTCCTGTCCCTTGTCCTGACCTGTCTGTTCTGGTAGGTCCTTGCCTCCTGATGTTGCCAGTTGGTGGGCTACTTCCAATGTCTGATCGTAGTTGTCCTATTGTTCAAGGGATAGCTGAGCCTCTCCTGGTGAGTCCTCTGGCTTGATGACATTCCAGTCTCTGTCGAGTGTATTAAGTTGCTGTCGGTGCACCTTGTTCTTTGAACAACAGTCTCTCACCATGTGGCCTAGCTTGCTACAGGTATAGCACTTCAGTGCTTTCCTTTTTTTGTTATTCCTTCTCTTCGTGAACCTTCTCTTGTGGTGGACTGCATCCAGTTCCATGGGTGTATAGCCATATGGGTCATGTGGTGGTGCCTTGTTAGGCAGCTTATAGTGGTTGCTCACATGCCATACGGGGTGGCTGTATCCTCCGTTGTGGTGTTTCTCCATCGCTCACTCGAATAGCTTGTCATCAATGTTGATTGCTTGTGTGATGAGCTTGTCCAGTGTGTCAACCACTCGTCTGTCAAAGGTGATTTCATCCTTCATGTTTTCTTTGAGTCTACGTCAGTACATGACTATCAGGGTGTTGTCATCCCAGTCAGTCAGTACTGAGTATTGCTTGAACTACGTGGTGTACTCTGCGGCTGAGCGTTGTTGTTTGATGTGCTGGATCATTCGTATAGCCACTTTGTCTTCGTTAGATAGTCCAAGGATCCTTTTGATCTTGTCCTTGAATCATGTCTATTTTGTCATCCATTCTGATGTGCTGTCGTGATCTCTGTTTCCTGAGAGATGTTTGTTGACGTAGGGCTTGATCTATCAATAAGTATTGCCTCTCATGTAAGTGGTTGCAAAGAGGGGCCACTTCTCCTTAGGCAGCTTTGTTTCTGGTTGGAATTGAAAGTAGACTTGGAGTTGCATGAGCTAGTCATCAATCTTGTTTGTTTCGCCGTAGAACAGGTCTGGCTTGGCGACACTAATCTTTCCATCTGGGAAGTTGGGGTTGGTTACTCCTGAGGTACTCATCCTTAAGGGTCTTCAAAGTGTTGTGGTCTGTACTGTACTGTCCTATCCGAGTATAGGATTAGGGTGAGAGGTGGAAGGTGGGTTAGTTCTCGCAGGAGAGGAGTGTCAAGGAGTGCGAAGGGGTTTGGTGGAATGTGGTGGTGGTGACACCTGATCAATGGCTTTGTACAAAAAGATTGTATTGAAGTAGATCTAGTTGTCTGGATCACAACATGAGTTGAAGACAATTGTTCCATAAGGGAATTATCACCGGACTATATAGTGCTGGCCTGTCACGACAATCAAGATTGTCTCAACAGTCTTGATGTCAAGACAGGTGAGATTGTCTTGACAGTCCCACCATGTTATGCACCCTGCGTCAAGACTGGTGAGATTGTCTTGATGCTTCATGCATCCTGCGTCGAGACTGGTGAGATTGTCTTGATACTTCATGCATCCTGCGTCAAGACTGGTGAGATTGTCTTGATGCTTCATGCATGCTGCGTCAAGACTCCCGTGTGTCTCGACAGTCACGTGACCCCTTGTTGGTTGGTCACTTGACTTCCATGGTGTCCTCTTGCCTGGCCCGCGGCCTGATTGCCTATAAATAAGTGGCTTCCATCCCATGGGTCGTAACACCCTTCTACGTCTGACACCTGCTAATCCTATCCCTGGCCAATCAAATGAACACCCTGGCCCTGTCATTGGTCAAGACACAGATGAAGAGTTCCAGGTTGAAGAAATCTTTGACTCCAAGCCAGCAACGTCTCGACAGAAGTTCAAGTACCTGGTCAAATAGTCTGGATGGCCAATTGGAGATGCCACTGAAGAGCCTATTGAGCATCTTGACAACGCCAAAGACACTATCTACAACTTCCATGAGAAATACCCAAGGAAACCACAGCCACGGAACTACATCCACGAGCGGCCTGAGGCTCACAGGAGTTTGCCATGTGAAGGAGGGGGGTAATGTCACAGTTCTGGCCCAGTTGCATATCTGGCACAAGTCACGCACCTTGCCGGGAAGTCCTATCTGCACTGTTGCCTGCTTGCTCCGCTGTTGCCTGATCCCCTGCCTATAAGAACTTCTCCTGCTCCCCCAGCTTCTTCTCTTCTTCTTTTCTCTTTTCCTTCCTTGTCTTTTGTCTTGTATATCAATCCAAGTCTCAAGTCTCAAGCCAAGTCAGGTCAAGGTTACTGAATCAGTTAGGCTCGAGTTCTGCTCTGCCATTGCCTCGTCACAACGTCTTGTGTACACTGCAATACTCAGATCTCTACTGAGTTATGCTGTGGGGATCTGGTTCAATCCTCTAAGAAAATCTTCTAATATCTCTTCTCTTAGCACATTCCAGAACAAATGCCTGAGACTTATTGGAGGTGCCTTCAAAGCCACTCCATCTTTCTTATTAGAGAGTGAGCTTTTTCTTTTACCTCTAGATCTCTATTTCAAATTTCGCACAGCCTGTTTTCTCTCTTCTATTCAAACCTCCTCTCTGAAAACACTTCTAGACAATATCTTTTCCAATATCTCCCACTATGCCTCTTCTGTGAAGAAACCTTTAAAGAAATCCTCAACTATCTCCCCTTATTGGAAGTTCACTTGGTTAAACCAATTAACTACTAACCAGGCTAGTTCAAAGAAAGAACTACAGAAACTCTTTGTTAAAGAGTGGGAAAACCAATGGGAGGAGAAGAAAAGAAGAAGCTACTCTGGGTGGCAGGTGTTTTGTCAAAAGCCTCACCACAACAACCTGAAGCTCTACAAAGAGCTACAGAAAGCTGAGGCAAGTCTACTACTACAAACCAGAACTGGGAGAATTGGCCTGGCAAGTTTTCTATTCAGAGCTGGAGTTCCAGATTTTCCTACCCCTTTATGTGTCTGTGGTCAAGCAGAAGAGACAGTGAAACATATCACCTCTTCATGCTCTCTTTATTCAAGTCAAAGACAGCAAGCTCCTTTTAATTCTCAAGATTTCACTTCTATTATTTCAAACCCAGAGCTTCTACAGAAGTTTCTATACTGGTTCATGTCTTTGAAAAGACTGAACTAGTTTAATCTGGCTTTCAAACTCCACTATTCACACTCTAATATCTAGAAGTTTTCTTTCTACCAGTCACTACAAGATTTCCTTTTGCTACATCCTCTAGTCACCCCCAGTCTTCAGTTTTTATTCCTCTAAAGGTTTTCTGAAGAAAATCACTCTTAGCTAGAAGATCTGCATGGCTGAAAAGCTACTATCAGTGTAAGAATCAAATAAATAAATAAATAAATAAAATGTGCATGAAAGCTGGTGGCTGGTGATTTGCGATCAAGCTTGCCGTGTTACAAGTGTCGACCCCATCACATTGGTTGCGCCCAATTCGATGTTTGGATGAGAATCGGAATCATTGCCTTATCCTACCAGATTACCGTTACTGTATCAAGACTGTGAAAAGTAGATCTATACCACCACTGCCTTGTTTGAATCATGTCGGACGTTGATGATGAGATGCTCGACGGCCAGGAGCTCAAGGGAAGCACTGCCGTTGGTGTTTCCGTGACCATGGTGGAGACCACCGAGGTGATAGAAACACAGGCCGAGGAAGTCAACGGCTCGGCAGACCAAAACGGCAATGTTGACAGTGGCCAAACCCACCAACACCGACATCTCGGGGATCATGCCGATCGAGAAGTCACAGATGTGGGGATTGATCGACCAGCTACGACCTCTCCCCGGACAATCTTCCTCGAGTGAGATGGCGGTCCCGCGCGAACAAGTCGACGCGGTGCTGAAAGATACTAGCTCTCTCAAATCGCCCATCGTGGAGATCGTCGTCGGCGACGGCACCGCCGCCACCACCCTCCGAGCTCACCGCGCCCTCCTCGCGAAAAGCCCCTACTTCGTCGAGCAATATGCCAAGCTCGGAGACGACGAGGTGAGCCCGACCGAATCCCGCCGCCCTGCTACCGACGCTGACGGCGGTCGCGTCAGACTGCCCAGGTCTACTTCCCGGCCCAGGAGCTAGATGCGGTCGGCTGCTTGTTGCAGTACCTCTACACCGGTGAATACTTTCCCAAGAAGCTCGCCGGCTCGCGATCTCTCGAGGAGGACCCCGACGCCCCAGCCGTCGACGACACGGGCGAGCAGCTGCTCATGCACGCTCGCGTCTACACCCTGGCCGCTAGGCTCGATCTGCCGGTACGTTGCCAGAGCCCCGCGTGGTCGACGGTGCTGCCGTCTCGAGCGCTGTCGCTGACCGTCTCGGACAAGGAACTGCAATCGCTGGCGCACTCGAAGATCCATCGTATCAACTCGACCGCCCAGGGCGAGATCGCCTACGCGCGATACGTCTACTCCTCCACTCCGAGCGACGACACGACCATCCGCAAGCCCATCGCGGCCTTCTGGGCCCATCGAAGCCACGTGCTCCGGCACGAGGCCGAAGAGGCCTTCCGCAAGATGTGCCTCGACTTCCCCGAGTTTGGTTTCGACGTGCTTAGCCTGGTGTTGGATGCCAAGGAGAAGACCAAGGACAAGGAGCACGTCGGCAGCTCCAGGAAGAGGGCCCGGGTGTCGGCCGCGACCGATCGCACTCCCCGCACTTGATCGAGGCGCTGTTGCTGGGCTTGGATGATGCGGTGTCGACAGCTTTCGCGGCGTCGGTTGGTCAGACATGTGACACCATCGGCGTTGGAGATAGGTCCGAGGGCTATGCGCACTTCACAGCCTGCAATGTAATCAGTACCCTCTCCTTGTCGCCGTGATCATTCTACATTTGTATCAAGATCTTCTGCCGTAGGATACAGTGCAGTTCTGTTCTGTGGATTGATTACGCATGAGCTTGTGTACGAACCACTGGTAGTTGCGTGCCCTGAGACTTCTGTCAACACTGGTCCCGTCCTTGTGTTTTGCCTGTTGCGACGCTGGCCAATCACGGTTGGAGCGCAATCCGATTGTGGGGTGGAGGGTTGCCACGTGACTGCGCGCTTGTTGCGCAAACACGTCCCCATAACAAACTCTCCTATATCGCACCCCACACAAACACTATTTAACCAGCACCAATTCTCCCTTTCTCCTTTTTCCCTCACCAATCATCCTTCTCACTCACATCTCTCCTTCCAATACACAAGATGCCTCGTCCACGACGGAACAAGGTGGCACCACCGGCGCCGCCGCGGCAATCACAATCAACGGCCGCTTCATCAGCAAAAGGCACAGCACGACTTGACAGAGAAAGCGTAACCACAAGCGATGACAGCGACGGACTTGTCATATCTGTTGACAGTTCGAAGAGGCACCACCGAGCTGGGCACGCCCCACCGAACGGCAACGAAGATCTCCCGCGCATGAGCGGTGGACTGGGACTGGGCGACATGCGAGCGGCGCCGTCCACTCCCAAGACCAAGCGTCGACGGGTGGAGCTGTCGAGGATCGCCCGAGAGGCCGACCACGCCACGGCACTCGAGGGCTTGCGGAAGCGGCGGCAAGAGGCCGCCGAGAAAAAGAACGGAGAGGTCTCGAAGACCCAGGACGGAGCAGAAGTGACGGCGGACTCGGCGACCCGAAGTGAGACGGTCACACAGGAGGGGGTCGTTGGAGCAGAGTCGGATGAAAAGAATATCGGGTTACCGGAAGCAACCACCACGGCCGAGGCCGGCCCCGCCATCGATAGCTCGATGATGCTCATCGCCAATTTCAAGAGACGGCCGCGTCAGCCGAGTATCCTACGGATGGTACGGGACGACGAGGACGAGCAATCTGACGGCGATGACCTCGATTTCACTCTTGGCCAAGATGAACTGGGGCCTGAAGATCAGTCGACTCCGCTCGGGGGTCGGCGATCTGCTACATTGAGAGAGATAGAACCATCCGACTCCGATGATGACGAGATTGAAATCGGTCGGGACGCGAGCCGAATCAACGGCTACCGGTCCACCTACGACCAGATGTCGGCCTCTGCACTTCAAGTCCACGATGACTCGTCCCCGAAGGCCGCGCAGCTCTTGCCACCGTGGAATCCCGAACCCGCTGCAAAAGAGGCTCATTCGGACGGCGTCGAACCGTTTCCCGACTATGTGGACACACCCCCACAACCTGCTTCGCCTGAGTCGCAACGGGCAGCTACCCCCGACACTGTCTGCGATACCCTGAAGGGTAGCAGCGAGGAGGAAACCGAGATTGAACTGAACTCGCCTGTGCCGAATCAAGCAAACATGTCCAAGAAGCGAAAGTCTGATGGAATGGAGGACGCAGGCAAGGGCATCAAGAACAAGAAGGCACTCTCCACGGCTGCTTTACGCGGCATGCTGCCGCGCCGTCGTCGACCACTGCGGAAAACACGCCGTCAGCTCGTTGACGATGAGGGCCTCGAAGTACACAGTTCAGGAGAGACGGACTCCGACGATGAAGAGGTGGACGATGTCCAAGATGAGGATTATGTTCATGGAAATAAGCGCCAGCGCCGGGGAGCAACTGACAGCCGTAGCCGTCGCGGTGCAGCCAACGCGCGGTCGAAGCGCGGCGACGCGAAGATCACACTACCAAATGGCGGCAATAGCGGTGCTCTCCGACCACCCCGGGGAGTCACCAGCAAGATCAATGATCGCAATGCTGCAAAAGGGCAGCAACCCGTCAAGGCTGCAGCATCAAGGTCGCCTACCAGGATCAACGGCCATCACCTGTCACCCTCACACAGCGTCCTTGGCTCTTCTGACAAAGAGAATCACTTTGGGCCTCGCCGTCTTCCTCGAGGCAAGGCTGGAAAGGGGCAGGGAAAGGGTCCCACCAACGCAGATCAGGAAAAGGGCAGAAAGAGAGTCCTCCAGTCATCTAGGCTCGCCCCTCAAGAGGGCGAAACATCAGACGACCCTGACGGCGACGACACCGAACCAGAGACCACTCCGACCAAGAGACGTCGCGTAGACAACTCGCCCGCGCCACAAAGGGAGCTGAACACGGACGCTCCACCGAAAAACGCGGCGACCGCTGACGAGCTTACTAAGGCTGTCAAGAAATTCAAGGAGGTGGACGAGTGGGAGCTTTGTTACGAGGACGACACTGGTCCGAGCGTCACGCCGCCTGCTCCGGCCGGTGCCCCGGGAACGCCTGTCACGACGGCAGACGTCGCTCAGCAAGCGGAATCCCGCAAGACGCCGGACGCGCCTTGGTCTGCTTTCTCTACTAACACCGCCACCGAATACAACCCCCCTCCGTCGCCCTCGCCTGAGGGACCACGCACACTTGGTGGCCAGCAGTGGCGTCGACAGCCGGCGCATGCGGAGAAGGACGAACGACGGAACGCAACTGTCGATTCGCCACCCGAGATCGGACATCATGCGCAGACTGAGCTTGCCAGTTCCTCCCTCGACGACCAGCTTTCGTCAACGACCGGTGGAGCGGAAGGACCTCGCGGTCGCGTGACCCGCGCTTCGAAGAACGAGGCTAGAGCAACCGATCGTGCGCTCTCCGACGATCCAATCACGGCAACAGCTACGAAGACGACACGGGGGAGAGTCTCGAAGAACACCAGCGCCCGAGGCAAGACGCAGTGTGGATCGAAGAAGTCGGACGCGGCCGGCACGGCACGATCTAGTCGTACCACTACAGGCTCCGGCACCAAGACCGGCGCGAACAATCGAGGAAAGGGAAGAGCGAGGGGAAAGGGCAAATAGACCGTTTCTGGACGTGGGTGTTTGCGGCAGATGCAGACGCTCGACACGAGGCTCGGCCGGTGAGGGTCGATCTACATTGACATGGATATCTGGTCGACGGCAGCGGGGTTGTGCAGCATGGGAGTCATCATCATGGGACGAGCGATACGGCAGCATGGGACAGCGTGGACCTTGACATTGGACACAGCACGGATGGGGTCTTCTTTGGGCGTTCCATCGCGTACGACGGCATGGGGCGGCGTGGACCTTGACATTGGACACAGCACGGGTGGAGTCTTCGGGCGTTCCATCATGTATGACAGCATGGGACAGCATGGACATTGACATTGGACACAGCACGGATGGAGTCTTCTTCGGGCTTTTGGTCGTTCACGACAGCACGACAGCACCAAAAAAGCTTGTCTTCCCTCTTCTTTCGGGCGCGGTATGGCCCGTGCGCACAGTGTGTACGCCTCATCGCAGCCACACACATTCGGTCTCGACATGCCGCACACTTCAGCGGCAACACCCTTCTGAGAAAACAAAACAACATGACCTCAATACACGTGGAGCAACGAGCCTTTGCGGGGTTGGGAGGGAGCGAAAACGCAAATTCTTCATCACGGGCTCATCGGCTTTTTGCATCAGCATGACCTCAAGAGACGTGAGACACTGAGTCTTTGCGGGGATGGGGGGGAGGGAAAACTGAAGCTTTTGCTCATGGGGTCATCAACTCTCTGCATGTGCTGGTGTCATGGCGAACCACAATGTCTGTGGGCGCATAGTGTGGAAGGTTTGGATTTTCACGGGCCTTCATCAGATGTTGGAGAAATGAAGGGCATTGAGCGTTGGGAGGAAGGATCACTTCCACGCAGATCGCATCTGAACACGGACCGCTAGGCCCATGCAACAGGATGCAACGCAGCATACGAGCGGCATGAAAAAAGCGCAGCGGACGAGCGAAGCTGCAGGATAGGAGTTGGCTTTGGACGGCTCCGGACACGGCTTGGAACAGTCTCTGGGTCGATAGTCTCTTTGAGGGACAGTCTCTGGATTGATAGCCCCTTTAGGAGGGGGGGCGGTCTCCGGATTGATAGTCTCTTGATGGACAGTCTCTGGATCGATAGTCTCTCAACAGCCAGTCTCTAGACACAATCTCCAAAAACAAACAGCGCACATGTTCAGCGAAGCAACATCATCATCATCAACAATTCTTTTTTAAGAAAAACAAAGAAAAAAACTTGGAACAAACCCCCCTTGACACAGAACTACAACACAGGACAGCATATCTTTCAGAATCACTTCTAGCACAGATCCTCTCCGGAGTAGAATGGAGGGGAGGGGGGGGAACGTCCCACAATACACTGGTATACTGTACTCGACAGAGAGCCTCATCAACACGACTGTAAATACGTACAGCTCGGAAGTATGTGGTCTTCCGCGCTGTTGCGCCTACTATCGGCGATAGCTGCCAGTGTTCTGTTCTCTGCAAGCTTTTTCTACGTACTGTCTGACTCTGTTTGTACATAAGTATGTACAGTATGTATGGAACTTGCCGTACAACTGGAAGAAGGAAGACGAAGAAGAAAAAAGGTCCACTTGGAAAAGAGAATGCCGAGTGAGATGTTTGCCGCACAAAGTACCTCGACAACGAAACAACAAACAGCGCAAACCACTGTCATCTCACAAGCAATACATTTTCTTTCTCCCACGCCATGATATACTTATTCTCGTTCAGTAGAGTGAGACAACATACAGTATCTTATTGTAAGTCAGCGATCGTCAAGATCTTTATTGCCGACACAACAAACACTCTTTTTTGCACCTTTGAGTAAAAGGACTGGATCGACTAAAGCTCTATACCGCCACCCAGCCATGTCTCACTCGCTCACAGCTTTTTGTAATCTGGTCGAGAGGGGCACTCTCAGATGCTGTTCAGCTTGATTGCATGTTGGTAGACTCTTAACAAGAGGAGGAGATGGGGATAGAAGGAAGAACTGTATTGACGCAACTGCTGGCACTGGTACCCAGCCATGTCTCTCCCACTCACAGCTTTTTGTAATCTGATCGAAAGGGCCGCTCTTAGATGTTGTTCAGCTAACTTGCATGTTGGTAGACCCTTGACGAGAGGAGGAGATGGGAAGGAAGGAATCAAGCAAGCAAGGGAGAGAAGAACAGAGATTTATCCATTTGCTCGCTCGTGAGCTCGTACGTCACGTCTTGGTCCTACTTTTTCCCGAGACTCTCGCTCGCGTCGGCTGCACCTGCGACACCACCGACGCTGGTTGCGCCTGCTTTGCCGCCATTCCTGCGGTTGAAGAAACTGATACTGTCCCTAAAGGCGACGTACTCGGAAAGCGAGTAGCCGAGCACGTTTGGGATCTCGCTGCTCTTGAGCCCCTTGATGCGCGAGATCTCGGTGGCGGAGTAGTTCACCTGCGCACGCCCTACCTCGTCCGTGTCGTAGAGCTCGAAGAACTCGCTCGACGGCGAGGGATACTTGGTTGCGGGCGCATACAGCGCGACGGAAGTGAGCGGGGTCGAAGTGCCCGAGCCTGATGATCGCGAAGGCATGAAAGACTGCGTTTCTTTTGTCCTGAGGGCGTCGACTGGTGACGGCGTGTCAATTGGGACGTTGATTGGCGCCGGCGCCGGTGTCGCTGCTTCTTGCCGATGCCGCTTCGTCACTACAATCAGCGTCGCCGCCTCGTGTTGGCCGAAGCTGCCCTCGACCTCGACGATGCCGGCGGGCAGCAGCCCTGCCTTGTTCAGAAGAGCCTGGTACGCCCCGTTGTCGATGTATATCTTGCCGTACGGGGCCAGACCATGCAGGATCCAGAAGTATCTATCGCGAATTGGATGCGGGTCGCGCAAGAAACGGGTATGCAAGGGAGCGCGGTCATTGGACTTGGCGTCGCTGGTAGAGTCGACACCAGTCGATGCGGCTGTACCTGTGGATTGGCTATGGCTCAAGATGCTTGGAATGTTGCCTGGAGTGGAAGATCGTGTAATGACCGTCGTCACGCCAGCGGACGTTGCTAGCTGAGCAGCGACGATCTTGGTGTACATGCCGCCTGTCCCAAGGTTGGACCCTGCGCTTGACACTGCCGACGCTCATCTCAGCTGACCCGCCATTAAAGATTGCGGCCAGGGAGCAGGGGTACCGTCTGCTTTAAGGCTCGCAACATCCTCGACGACCTCGATCGGCCTTGCCTCCGGATGATTTCGTGGATTCTTGTCGTACAAGCAATCGACGTCTGTCATGAGAAAGAGGTAATCTGCATGCACCGCGACGGCTGTAATGGCCGACAGAGTATCATTGTCGCCGAATTTGATTTCCTGGTAGCAAAATCAACGTTGAAAATTCAGAGCGCTCCGGAGAAGACGAGCGTACTGCGACAGCCAAAGTATCATTCTCATTCACGATTGGCACAACGCCCATGGCCAGCAGCTCGTTCATGGTGTTTTGTGCATTCAGGTATTGTGTTCTCTAAGGGTTTCATACATTAGACCAGAGGCAGACAGCCATAGCCGCAAGGAATAACTCACATACATCGGCAATATCGTTTCTCGTTAGCAATATCTGAGCCACCGGCTGGTCCACGTCGTCGAAGAGTTTGTCCCATAGACTCATGAGTCTGCATTGGCCGACTGCTGCCAGTGCCTACACGCCACAACTTTAGCATAAAGTGGTTCCTCCGGGACGATGCTGGATGCACCAGATACCAACCTGCACACGTGCGAGCTGCTTCGGTCTCTTCTCCATGTCCATCCGCCGCAATCCCAGCCCGATCGCCCCAGACGACACAAGTACCACTTTATGCCCCTCATTGCGGAGTTGGACAACGGTGCCGACAATCCGAGACAGAATTGGCCGCAGAGGTTGGTGCGTCTTCTCGTCCACGATGGAGCTGGTCCCTAAAGCACGGGCCAGGGAATTTTCAGCAGCTACCCTCATGACGTCGCTCTCAGACAACCGTCCTACCAAGCTTGATGACAATCGTGAGGTGTTTTTGGTTCCCCATGATGGCAATCTGTCCTGGCAACCTCTAGCATGCTCATTCTCTTGTCATATCGGAGCGGCGCTGACTCGAGGATAAGCCGGCCAAGACAGCTCTCTTCGCTACCGTAGTTTACAGGCCCAACTCAACACTTTTTCGTCAAACCTTGAACAGCGGACTCCCACGTCATGGACGAGCAGAACGGAAACAAGCCAGCGGAACCCTCGCCAGAGACGCGCAAATACCCCAACGGCCCGACATGGCGCGACACCTTCGACCTGATAGCCGGGAAGTTGAGCGATGCCGACCAGGAAGAATATCGAATTGCCCGAGACATCAAGAACGAGAAAGAGGACATCCAGAGATGCGAGCAACACAGAGCGCATCTCCTAAAGCGCAGTATGCACGCTTCACGTCAGCTTTGTGCCTCTCGCCGCTAATGTCGTCGCTACAGGCCCCGTCATCCGTTTCATGAGAGAAAAGGTCGCCCAGCTCAACGGCTCGATCGACGAATCCAACATCCGCTGCTGTCGGTGCACGCACCGCGCCGGCGGCGGCTTCTCTCCGGATGCAGGCATCAGGATTTGCGCCAACGAGATCATCAACCGGAAGCACATGGAGGATACGCTGTCGCACGAGTTGATCCATGCTTACGATCATCTTCGGTTCAAGGTGGACTTTGAGAACTTGAGGCACGCGGCCTGCGCCGAGGTACGACGGCCACGACACTTGCCTTTGAAACGGAGGGTTGATGCGGTGGACTGCTCCGCTGACCTTCCGTCCAACAGATCCGAGCTTCGAGCCTGAGCGGCGAGTGTCGCTTCATGCAAGAGTTCTTCACAAGGGGCCAGTTCAAGGTGTCGCAGCAGCATCAAGAATGCGTCCGGCGAAGAGCAGTCATCTCGGTGACGAACCACCCCATGTGTCGAGACAAGGCCAAGGCGAAGAAGGTCGTCAGCGAAGTGTGGGATTCTTGCTTCGCCGACACACGACCTTTTGATGAGATCTGGCGATAGCCAGGATGCATTCTGGCACGCGAGCGTCGTTTGCCGGTGTTGACGTGTACAATATCATCTGTCATGATAGATGGAGCTGGAGACCCTCGCCGATCACTCGTCTGGGCACGAACGTCCTGGCGCAACTACAGGGAGGAGAAAAGTGATTGCATGCATAGCCACGTAAAAGGCCTTGAAAGATACTGTCACGCGAGACAAGGGAAAAAATGAAAGCCCCTCGGTCATTTCGACCCGGCCGAGCCTGATTTGCGCTGCAGCGACTGTTCCCCCTTTGCGCAGTACCTCACGATCCACGGGTGCTGTTGTACCTCTTCCAGCGAGATACGCTTTTCGGGATCGAGCACGAGCAGCTAAACTCGCCGTCAGCATGTCTGCGTTGCGCGGGACGCAAAAATCTCTTTTCTCCCTCGAAACGGACCTTCTTGATTAAATCTCTCGCCTCGGCGCTGACGAACGGCGGCACAGTCATCTCTCCGCGAGCGATGCGTCGCTGGGTCATGACGGGCGTGTCCTCGAAGGGGGCCTCGCCGACGAGGAACTCGTAGGTCAGCACGCCCAGGCTCCAGAGGTCGACCTTTTCGCTGTAGTAGTTGTCCTGGCTGCCGGGCTTGATCATCTCCGGCGGCAGGTAGTCGAGCGTGCCGCACATGGTGTTGCGCCGGTTGTTGGGCGCGTGCACGCTCCAGCCAAAGTCCGAGATCTTGATCTCGCCCTGCATCCCGACCAGGATGTTCTCGGGCTTGATGTCGCGGTGCATGACGTGCTTCTTGTGGAGGTAGCGCAGCGCCGCGGCCATCTGCGCCACGTACCGCGCCGCCTTCGGTTCGGCGAACTTGGTCTCGCGCCGCAGATGCTTGTACAGCTCGCCCTTGCCGGCGAACTCGAGGATCAGGAAGACGCGCTTGCTGTCGTGGAAGTGGCCGTACAGTCGCAGGATGTTCGGGTGGCGCAGGTTGCTCTGGATCTCGATCTCGCGCCGCAGCTGCTTCTCCACCTTGCCCTGCTGCAGCTCGCTCTTGTGAAGCACCTTCAGGGCACAGACGAAGCCTTGGCTCCGGTCCTTCGCCAGGTAGACCCGTCCGAATTTGCCTTTGCCAAGCGGTCGTCCAATCTCAAACATCCCAAGATGGAAGGAAACCGGTGACGGTTGATCGAAGAGCGCGTTCGAGCGCCTTTGCTGTTGTTGCGCGAGTTCGCTCGAGTTTCTTGCCCCGGCTGCGCTCCCGCTCTTGCCGGAAGGAGATGAGGGGCCCTGAGGAGGCATATTTGAAGTTCTCCATGGTCCTGTCGGACATGAGACGGTGTTGATAGTTGCGCCACCCGCGGCCGCAGCCACGGCATTGTTGTACGTCGACTGGTTTGTGTTTTGAAGGGCGATCTTCAGTAGATTTGTCCGGCCATTGCTCGGAGCCAAAGGCGTGTTCGACACTATCGACACCGTCGCGTGGGATGCCTGACAGGCAATCAAGTCAGTTGCATTCCCAATTGGCAGGCTCGAGATGGGCTTGCCTTTGACTTGTACGTCCCAACCCCGTTGTAGGTATCATTCTCGTCGCTGACTGAAAGCTGCTCGAATCGCGTCTCCAGAACTCTTGTAGCCATTGTCGCAGGATCAGATTGGGCTGGCGCGGATAGATACGGTGACTGGGAATCGAGGCTGGATTTTGTTTGGCGAACGCTTGGTTGCAATTCAAATGGTCGCAGGGCGTAAGTCCGGTGGTAAACAAACCGGCTTGTTGTCATGACAACCTTCGAATCCAAGCAGTGATAACCGAGGTGCTTCCCTAGCGCCTCGGCTGATGGTTCCCTTGACGCAGAATCTTATCAGATTAGTCAGCTGTCATTTAGGTTTGGATAGGGCTGAGATCCAGATGCCAACCTTTCGACAACTTCAAGAGCGTTCGGGGGCCAGTTGGCCATTAGCACTGACTCTTTATCGGAGTCAGTGTTCGCTTCAAAGCCATGGCAAGCGTCAGTGTTAGTCCGGATTCAACTTATCCCTTGCGAGGGAACTCTGACAATGTCTTTCGTCACCGAGGGTGGCGGATTTTGACGAGGAAGCTACCAATACTCAAGGCTGGCCCCATCGATGAGATGACGTTGAGGCTAGGCATCACGCCCCCAGAGATGATCTTCGGCGACAACGCCGTAGTAGTGGAGCATGAGCAGCTGGAATGGGGCATACATTTCAATGCCTTCGATGCCCTGGATCGAGTGGACAAAACCGGAAAGGCGCGTTTGTCCGTTGCTTACTCCAAGGAATGGCAGAGAAACAGGTGTGTTTTCTCAGCTTCTCCCGAATGCCGGTCTCTGTCGAATGAGACTGACCCTGAGCGCTTCCTAGGGAGCAGATTCATGAAGGCATCAAAGAAGTCGTCAAGCCTTTCGATTGGTCCTACACCACCGATTACAAGGGCACGGTCCACCACGGGTCCTCACCGCTGAAGTCTTGCGATCACCCAATACCTTTAGAGCTACTGAAACGCCCCGATCCTATTCTCTTCTTTGACAATGTCATCCTCTACGAAGACGAGTTGGCCGACAACGGCATATCGATGCTGTCATGCAAGATCAGAGTCATGCCGGGGAGACTCCTCGCATTGTCTCGTTTCTTTCTGCGGCTTGACGATGTGCTATTTCGTATCCGGGACACAAGAGTATACGTGGATTTCGAGACGAGAGAAGTCATCCGGGAATATGTCGCGCGCGAACAGGACTTTGAGAGCGTAAAGTCGGTATGAGCAGAATCAGACCTTCTCGCTGCTCCTGCTCATGGCACTATGTTCTGACTAGGTTTCCACGCAGAAACTAGCAAATAAGGGCCATGACATGACTGCCATCATGCGAGACCAGAATGTGCTCTCAGAGATCTTGCCTGTGGTGGAGAGGACGGTTGAGAATGTCTTTCTTCCTTGATCTGTCTTTCCGAGCCCTTGAAGTACGAGACAACAGCCTATCACCCGTCATATTATGGGAGTACTGTCATATTCTGGACAGAGCTGAGTATGCTTCGACCTTTTCTTGCCGAGCATGGTACAGGTGTCATATCTTACTCGTCATGAAATCTATGACCTTCCACCAATCGATGAGGTTAGTGAATTGGTGTTGAACCAAGGTTTTCTTTGGAATAGTAATATCTAACTGGACTTAAACGCAGGAAGGGCATGAGAAGTCCTTGCCACTGTAGCCCCTCCCTTTGGGGTAGAGGTTGAGCTGATACAGAACCTCAAGGCAAGCGTCTCCGTCTTCAATGTTCTTCAGCAATGTGTCGAGATCGATGGACGTACAGCACAAGGGGTCTGGTCGGCAATCTTGGACAATTTTCGTGCTGTTAGCGGCTAGCCTGACGGATGAAAGCTCCCCACATCCAGATGGTTGTCCTCGAATCGCTATAGGTTCAACATGTCCAAAGTCAATGTGTCCAGGCTAGCAAGTAGAGTCGTTAGATGATGCTCAGACTCAAGAAACCTGCCGGAGCAGACCTTCTTCTAATGCTCTGCAACAGATACATATGATCGCGGCATGCTGATGGGTCGGATAGCTGAAGATCGTACAATACATATGTAGGACAACAGGAATAGGCGACCTGTTCCCGCTACTCTATCGTGCTGTACGGTAGATCCCAGTGGTGACGTACAGTAATTACTCGGCTAGCTCGCACTGCAACAAACGACCAATGTTTAACGATCAACTTTGATCCATCCCTGCAAGTGTGTCTCGAGCAATTGATCACTTCCAACCTTTACAGATCATGGCCCTAGAGCCCGCCTGGCCGAGGCTGGTCCTTCACCTACGGTCCAGAAGATGTCCGGTGCGCAACGTATGTCCGTCGCGCAATGCCGTCCGTGCTCAGGAGCAAGTATTCTCGGCTTCTGCTGATCTTTGTCGTCGATTTAGTTGAACCAGCAAGTCATTCGCCCCGGAACATGTGCGTCGGGCTCGTGGCGGTCGCCCGCCAGACCGTTTTCAGTCCATGCAAGCCATGCGCACCCAGCGCCAACCCCTCAAGCCACATCTCCAGCGGCGTCGGCATCGACTCCTTCGTCGTCGAAATCAACCCCCAGGCCAGAAGACGCACCCAGAAAACATTCGCCGATCGCCGTCAAGGTGGCCCAGACGATCCATCGTCATGCACCGGGCATGACGGAGACTTACGTCGCCTACGGCGCCACCGAGAAACTGTACAGGCAGTGCGCTGCTCAGGCGGATTACCACATCCCTCAGACGAGTGTCAAGGACGGGGAGGTTTCCAAGACTGCCGATGGGATCGAGATGGGCGTGAGTGAGAGCTGGTGGTATCAAGGTATGTGATGCTCCAATCCTGCGCCGTGGCCGATCAGTCCCTGCCCCGGATTACGTTCTTGGTATACCACAGGCTCTGGCACCGCTTTGGCGCTCTCCCCAGATTGAGAAACCCGCTCATATCCATCATTTTCTACAGGACTTGGCCTGACGCCGACCTTCAACAACTGGGCGCAGGTGACGATGCTGCACATCTACTTCTTCGCGACGCGATTTCGGCACTTCCCGGCGGCGCACGCGCCGTCGTGGCTGCAACACCTGCTGGATCACTTCTTCCACGACGCGGAGCGACACATGGTGATGGACCACCGGATGACGTCGCGGGCGGCGCGCAACCGGTACCTGAAGGACCTGTTCGTGCAGTATCGCGGTGCCCTCGCCGCGTACGACGAAGGGCTGTGCAAGGGCGACGCCGTGCTGGCGTCGGCGCTGTGGAGGAACCTCTTCGCCGCGAACGACGACGTCGATCTGCGCGATCTCGCCCTCCTCGTCGCCTACTTCCGGAACACCGTGCGCGCCATGGAGGCCATCCCCGACGATTCCATCGCCTCGGGCATGGTCCACTTTGGCGATCCCACGACCCATCGCGGTCTGCTGCAGTTGAGGAGTCGACTGATCGATAGACCCTTCGCCGAGGATGGTCCTGGCAGGTCACAAGAGCAGCCGAACGCCCGCCCGTCCGGGCCGTCAAAGAGATAGTCGGCGGCATTTTCTCGTGTATCTTCTGAGGGGGTCACATCATTCTTGTTGGTTTCCTACGTTTTATAAAGAACCTCGGCTAGCTTCGTGTATCACACCATATTCGTTCCAGCCGTATTGAGCTGAGAGCTTGGCAGACGGCATTCGCTGCCGGGCTTCCCACGTCCATGGCTCACCCATAATATGAAAAACTGATTGCCCTGCAAGGACGCCTGAGCGAAGATGCCATCTCTGCCACAGATCTGATTCATACTAGTTGGCTGCCCTGGCTGACTTTCAGAGCTGCCTGCCGAATCCTCGGAGAAAAATGATTTCTCAGCAGCTCTCCTTCCCAGACCGTAGCAGCGTAGGGGTTCGAAGCCTCGACGTCCCCCGTCAGCGCGTCGAACACGCCGTCGCCCTTTCTCTCCTCGGTCCTCCACAGAGCGGCAATCTTCCTGGCGTGGATCTTGCTCACGTTCTCCATGAGCGAGAGTGTGGAGAAGCTAGACTTCTCGGGTAGGTGCAACGCCGCCGTCATGAGCTGCTTCGAAAATGCTGCTAGCCGCAGTGGCGGCACCGAACGAGCATTCTGCGGAGGAAGCAGGACCGAGTTGAGACCGCGCAGAAGCAGGACCATAGTAGTGCGGAAATTGATCTTCTTGGTGTTGTCCAGCTCTTTTTGTGTTCTTGTTCGTGACTCAGGCTGTTGCAGGCGCGGAAGCTTAGAACCACCTTCGACGTCGGGGTCGAGGGCAACAGCGTGCAATAGATCGTAGAGGGCGGCGACAAAGAAGCTGAGGTCTATATTGAGCTCGCGGATCGTCGACTTTGTCGGGCCGACGGACTGGCCTTGAAGGAGCGAGAGCGCGGTGCTGATGCAAAGGAGGGTCTGTCGGACGTGAGGAGCAGGGTCTGCATCATCTGCCGACATCATTTTCGAGTCTCTTGCGTCATTGTCTTCGTCATCTGCGTCGCGAGATCGCCTCTCTTGTGCGATGAAATCTCTCAGCACTTCCAACAGATCGCCAAAGAAATCCTGATTGATAAGGTGTGCGTATTTTGCCAAGCCTTCCAGAACCGCGCCGATCAGCTTTGGCGGACGAGCTTTGAGGATTCGAAAGTATGTGACAAAGACAAGCTTCAGTGTTTCCGACTGAAGGCGGTCCCGTTCTTCGTGGCTGACGATGGCGTCGGCTTCGCGCATCTCCTTCTCCACCACTTTCTGGTCCTTTGCGAAGCGCTTCTGCTTCTTCGTGTGGAAGGCCTTCTTCTCCATTCGTCTCTTGAGCCGCTTTTCTTTGGGATGTTCCGACTTTTCGACCTTGTCTTGCGAGCCTCTGAATGCCAATTCGGAAAGCAAGCGCAAGTAGAGAAATACGTCGAGGACGCTAACGTCGATAATGTAGTTTCGCGTCTTCATCATCTTTGTTAACAGACTCACTGCCTCCAGCGAGGGCTTCCCGTCGTCATCTGACTGGAAGAGCTCCTCAAGAGTCTCCCGGCATCGGCGGAAGCCGTCATCCACAGAATGGGATCCCAGAACGCCGACAACAACCGTAAGCAGCTCGCCACGAAAGTTGAAATGCGGCACGGCGAGCAGGAGAGAAGATGCACAGGATATGGCGACGCCGGCTAAGCTCCTCTCGTCTTCCGAGCAAGACTTCTTCCTTCCTTTAGATAGCTGGATCAAATCGCGGACATAGGCCTGATAACCTGCCACCAAGGCCTGCTCGAAATGCTGCTGTTGGCGGACTTCCTTGGAGATCTTCACCTGCGACTCCTGCTCTGAAAACGGTCGTATTCGGTACCCGGGGATGATATCTTTGTACACGGCCAGTTGTGTGCCCAAAGTCAACTTCCTGATAGTGGCATGTCTTCCTTCCCCAAATTTGTTAAGCACCTTGAGCAGGGACGCCTTGAGGAACGTTAGTGCCATTATGAATCGAGTCGTTCGGCCAAGCATCCACTCACACGACCTTCAGGATCCTCACTTATTTGTCCAGCAATGCGAGCGAGCTCTTCCTTTGCGTCCACTATTTGCTGCCGTAGCTGTGGCCGACGTGGCTCATCTAGGGCGATTTTTGAAGCACTCTCGATGGCCGGCGAGTGCTTCTCGTCATCCGTCTCATCCGAGACATGTGCCTCGTGGTCTGGAGTATCTTGGAGCAATGAAGGTTGTAGATGACCATCAGGAGTCTTTATCGGTAAGCGGGTACTTTCCCTTTCGTGTCGTCCCTTTTTGCGGGGTCTCCTCTCGTAGTCTTGCTCCAGGTTCCACGCGGCGGCTCTCTTGGCGAATCCATTCTCAAATATGTCTCGCGGTGGCTGATACGAGCTTGCAGGCGTTGGCAGTGGTCTTTGCTTCGATGTGGTTGATTGCGCCATTGTGGTCCTAGAGAGTCGAGGGTTGGGAAGAGCTGTGTGGCCCACAAACGATATCGGGGCAGTCACCCGTGAAATCACGTGACCGTCGTAGATTGGATAGCCTAACAAACTACTCCGTACTTCCGTACTTCGCCCCTTAGTTTGGCTGGTCAAAAGCCCGATCAGTAGGCATGCCTCGCCTAACATCTAGGCAGCTAAACCTATGGTACGGTAACAGTGGTCACAAATCTCGAGTAATCACCCCCCTTGCGACATCAACGGCGACTTGAATACAACCCACATATCAAGATGCGACCTCTCACGGAAGGAGAAACGAAGACGCTCTTCAACAAACTGGCCAACTACACGGGCCGGTCATTGGCAAATCTCGTAGCCAACACCGATGGATCTGAAGATCGTTATGTCTTCCGGCTGCACGGGTCTCGCGTCTTCTATGTCCGGCTCAGCATGGCGAATCTGGCGACGTCCGTTGCCCGGTCCAACCTCTTGACGCTTGGGACATGTTTGGGGAAATTCACAAAGACGGGCAAGTTTCGGTTACACATAACGGCCCTGGATGTTCTTGCCCAGCATGCCCGATTCAAGCTATGGATCAAGCCAAACGGCGAGATGCCATTCTTATACGGGGGAAATGTCCTCAAGGCACATGTCGGCCGATGGAGCGAAGATTGTCCTGAGCATCAAGGGGTTGTGGTGTACAGCATGGACGATAAGCCGCTGGTGAGAAAAATCCATCGTCTGTGCGGGAGGTCTGTGACTGAGGTGGTCTTGTAGGGCTTCGGGGTCACGGCCAGGTCAACAGCCGAGGCCCGGAAGCTGGAACCTACAGGCATTGTCTTGTTCAGACAAGCAGATGCTGGGGAGTATTTGAGAGAAGTAAGTTGACTGACGTACCATTTGTTACATTTCTAGCCCTTTTCTAATGCAGTCACAGGAGGACGCCTTATTTACTACGTAGCTACAAAGTACAATCAATATCTGTGAACCAGTATCAACTGATGGTCTACTACACGTCGCCATGCCCAAGCCCTGGGACGACATAACTTCTCCCACTGTCTACCGCCCAACTCTCCCCTTCTTCTTTTTGCTCTTTAGCGCTGTAGCGCTTCCTGCGTTGTCTGTCTTGCCTCCTGGACCGATTCCGGCGCGTTGGCTACTCATTTCTGCTTGTGATGGAGCGATGCCGCCTTGCGTGTGTGCTGCCGCTTTTGCTTTGCCTCTTTTGTTCTTCGGTTTAAATGTTGACCGATCTCTCAGCGGCAGCCATCGTTCTGGGTCGGGAGGTTTGCTTGGATCGTAGTTCTTTGGCAGCCTCGATTTTCTAGAGCGTTTTTTGGCAGGTTTTTCGGCATGCTCGGCCTCTTTCCTCTTTCGAGATCTCGATGCGGGTGCCGGAGCTCGTGGAATGCCAGCCTGCTCAAGTACATCGACGTCGATCCCGGCCGTGAGACTGCTTATTGGAGACAGCTGCTGCTCTTCAGGGGGTTCATTCTCGCCACTTTCAAATGCCCTCAAGGCAACGATGCCAGCCAAAGCTGCACGGTCGTTCGGGTCCCGGTCTCTTAGTCCCTCAAAGATCCGGGTTGCGGCCCCCAAGTCGTCCGCTTTTCCTGAATGCAGTAGCTCTGCGCCACCTGCCCGAAGTAGTGACGGATGCTGCTGCTTGTTTTGCCAGTAAACGGCGGCTTTCTTCAGCTCTGCTCGCGCTTCTCTGGTCCGCCCTTGCCTCTGGTGAAGGGAAACAAACAGCCCAATAAGGCCAGGTGCGAAGCGAACCTCGCTTGCGCCTACGTCAGCCTCACTCTCCAGGCTTGACAGAGAGCTCCGAAGAAGATTCGCGGCCGCATCGTAGGATTTTGCTGCTGCACACTGTTGGACGATCGTGGCAAGCAATCCCACATGGTGAGGACGCAGCTCGGAGAGTGGGAGAAGGGCGTTCAAGCATGCTCTACCAGACCGACTGCGAGCATGCGCTGCAGCATTGAGGACTGAAATCTGATTCACTGAGGCCGATGTGGACGGGCCCAGCTGACTCAACTTTCGAGACGAGGAATTGGCGACAGCAGTATACTTCAACTGCAGAAGATCCAGCACCGCCGCATTATGCTGCAATCTGGAGTCCTGATATTTGAAAGGCGAGTCGTTCTGCTGAAGCAGTGATCGCGAATGGAAAAGTCGATGGGCCAGGTAAGGATTATGTTTGGAGGGCGAGCAAGCAAGAACGTTATTCTGCGCGATCCAACGGGTGCCCAGGTCCGAGATTCTAAATCGAGTTAGACAAATCCGCAATAGGAGCCTGTGACGGATTGACGAACTCCTCTATTGTCAAGTCCTTGCACAAGATCTCGGCCTCGCCGACTTTTCCCAGCTTGAGTAAAACATAGAGTCGTTGAGCTGCAATGGGCAAGACTTCCATTCTCTTGTCCTCGTCCGGCCAATCCAACGCATTGCAAAGATCTGTACCAACTTAGACATAATATACCTAACACAGCAACGATGTACGGACCTGTGGCTCGCCTGAGCAGGACTTCAGCTCGGGCGAGTTCCCCACGAGCGATGTTAATACATGCAGCATTGTATGTAGTTTCAAACGCCTCAAGATCGGCTCGCGCCAATTTCGGTGTCAGGCCTTGACGGGCCGTGTCGACCACCCAAGCCAATTGAGCACCTGTAGCTGTGGTGTTTATCCTGAGATCGACATCTTCATTCTGGACCTGGGCGGGCTGATTGGAAAGGTCCTGATATAGCTGAGCCGCGTGCTCAAATTCTTCGAGACGATAGGCCTAAAGCATGAGACGTCAATTTAGAGAAGAAATAATTAAGATGGCCCACCCCGCTTACTGCTTGAGCTTCAATATGCTGCGGTCCTCGGCCTGTCGGATGCTCCTTGGCCAGACTCTCTGCGTCCGCCCATCTCCCCAGTTTGTATAGGACATAGCAATGCTCCAATGCCGCATGCTGCTTCAGGCCGTCACTTCCACGCTCCAGCGTCTGTAAGGCCTCTTCATATCGATCTAGCTTGATCAGAGCCACAACCTTGACGTGCTGCGCTTTGATATCGTCTTTTGATGCTCTGAGGCTCGCATTGGCCGCTGCAAGAACTTCTTCATGGTCATCAAGAGATGCACGACCGAGTAAGGTAGCCAGGGTCTTGGTCGATGGTGGAGCCATAGCTTGACATCAATAACCTCGAGCCCGCAGTTAGAATGAACGTTCCGAGTGTGGGTGCCTGCTCCGCTTGCTGTCTGCGGATGACTTTAGGTCAGGGTTCGTAAGTCGCTAAGCAATAGCCTAGACTTTAGTATGGTGTTCCACTACAGTATCGATAGTGAGCTAAGGATAGTAGCTTCTGAGCCTATCTCACAGTGGCTCTTCCACTGTACTGTAGCTTATTGCACGCCTGATCGCGGAACGTTCCGTACTGTCAAAAGTCCTCAGTATTCCAGTTACAGCTGCCGACACGGGACACTCAAACTTTGCCGTCTTCAACATTGTCACAGTGTTCTGTCGGGCTTTCAGACCTCCTCCAGAGAGGGGTCTACCTTAAGATGGCTGGACGAGCCCTGCTCATCCAGGCAGACCGGACGCGGTTGGTGTATGCATACAAACAATCTCGACGACAAGGAAATGCAGAGAAACGTGGTTGGCGGAACTTCCAGCGCCAGCACACTCCAGGCAAACAAGTAATATCGGACATGGGATTTCTCAGCTCATGCCTCTTCTCTACGATTAATAGAAATTGTTTTCAGTGCTGCACTTTCTTCAGAATCACTCCTATCCGATCGAGGTCTCTCGATAATATCTTTCAGTTTCATGGGGAATCTTTCTTCAAGCGGCATTGGTAGATCTGCCAGGCGTCCAACACAGAGAAGACGTTCTGGATCCAATCGAGTTCAGCCCGAGCACCAGCTGGCTTTGGATCTTGCACGAGACGAGACTCTGCGTCAGTTGGTTGCTGAGGGTATCGAGTACATCCGAGAAGCGCTGTTGGAACTAGAGGAGCAATTTGGCACAGGCCGAGGTGGCAGACATGCCAGAGATGTCTATCACTGTGGGTCAACACACCATGTAGGCCTCGGCAGTCGAAGCGACGGCTAACTAATGGATGTTACTTGCGTATAGCCCATTTCAGGCCCGAATTGAGGACAAGTGATCTTGTGAATGGAGCATATCAAGGGGATCGTCTCACAGAGCCCGTTGATGATCTCCCGCGCAGCAGAGATGGCAGACGGGACGAAGATAGCGGCAAAATCCCCAGGAATCATCAACGGACACAGGGTTCAGCCCGGATCCCAGAACAATGTCCGGATCCGCATGGGAGACATCGATCTGGAAACAACCGACCAGATGAAGTTGCAGGCCAGAATCGGACTCGGCTCTCGGATGACGGGGATGAAGACCTGCGAAGCCGGAGACGTCGGACGTGCTCGGGGAATCGCGAAACCCCTTCACGATTTCAATCGCCCGGACAGGTGTCGGAGCCATGGGACATGCACCAACAGTCACCTATTCCCAGCTTTGAAACTCGGAACCTTGACGGACATCCTGGCAGGCGTGAATGGCCTCCAAGCGGAAGGGGGCGACGCGTGTCCTTCAATAGTAGCACCAGCGGCAGCAAATCGTCGAAGCCCCCATGGCCGTCCCGACATGATGGACGGGATGGTGACTCTGCCAGCAACAGCTCAGCTTATCCAGCACAAAGAAGAGATTTTGATGAGCAGCAGCACTGGAATGATATACAACCCCCCTTGAGCGCGACGATGGAACAGGCACCGGCAGGTACCACAAGACCAACACCGATCCCAAGGTTCCAAGGACCAGGCGGACCAACCGAGTCGGGACGCCCAGAAGCCGCGTTCCGTCGCCCGTTCGGTGACGAGCAGGAGCCCTTTCACAGTGGAAATAAACCGAATAGAGCCACCGAAAGACGAGCGCGGCGACCACCGCCCAAAAGCATGCACAAGAATGTACCAACGATGAACGGGGGGCTTCCGCCGCGACGCGGCACGGGTCAGCGACGAACATCGACGTAGTAGCCCTACGTACTTCAAGAAGCATCAGCAGACACGAAGTCGAAAAGTATGCTCGATTTTTCAGTCTCCTGAGCACAACATATGGATAGTCCTCGTTGTCTTCATCTCTGCCCAAGGTGAGGACGATGAGGGGTACGTGTCAAATGGCGCAAGAACTGTTGGGAAGTTGTATGTTGTAGGCATGGAGCCCTAGCCTTAACACCGTCACATACTACTCTTCCCCATATACTGTACTGTACATAGGGCAGTCGCTGAGCCCTAGCTAATTACTTCTGTTCACAACAACAACACAAATATTTTCCTTCTGCTGCGCCCGCAGATTCGAACAACAACAACAACGACGAAGCACCCCTAGCGTAGCTCGAAAATCCGAATGTGAAACCCCCAAGAAGCGAAACACCCAAGACATGAATCAACCAGTAGCACGACTCAGTACTGCACGTAGTCGTAGTGCTTGTTACGGGAATATGTACCTGTTGTAGTAGTGATCAGCACACGTAGTCTTTCGAGAAGGATTTTGTGTCGTTGAGCGTCAGGGTCAGGATCAGGGTCAGGGTCAGGGTCAGGGTCAGGGTGAGGGTCGGGGTCAGGGTCGGGGCCGACAAGAGGGGGAGGCTTCCTGGTCGAGCTGCACGATCCCTAGTCAAGTTGCACGATCCCTCGTCAAGCTGTATGGTCCCCGAGTCAAGCTGCACGATCCCCGAGTCCAACTGCAAGAGTGTGTTTAGGCTCCTCACATAATCACTGTACGTGACGTACCGTACCGTACCTCAAGTCCCGTACAGTACGCTACAACATGGTGTCCAAGGGTGGCCGAGAGTTCGGCGCACAAGAATGGTATCAAGATGTGGCAGGGAGTCTTGGAAGACTCGGGCGAGGAGTAACCAATTGTACTGTACTTCTGTACTTTCGTACTTTGACCGATGTGTGGCTCGGAGCTGGACTCGGACGACAGAATGGGTTTCAAGATGCCTTTTTATCATGATCAGCGATACTAGAGTCACGGTGTAAGCAGTCGAGTTGGTCTCGTGCGGCTGCAGGCCAAACGAGAGTCATCATGTTCAGGAGCACTTTGTATTCGTGAGCATACAGCAATTCTTGTTTGATCAAACAACAAGGGGGTATCCGCAGAGTAGCAAAGCAAAGAATTATTTTGGAGGTTCTATTAGGAGTAGTAGTAGTGGTGGCAGCAAAGGGTATCTTGTTAGTAGCAAAGATGCTCATCTCGAAGATAAGAAAGAGCCCGGAGTCGTTGTCGGTGTTTTTCTTCGGAGGTGGCCCACACCCCATTGTCAGCTTCTCAGGGCGTCGTCAGGATGTCGATCATGCGCGGCCACGTGCGCCACCTCGTCCTCGGGCTCGCGTGCTGCCGCCTCTGCCGCGGCCTCGGCCTGCTCGTCCTCGTGCTCCTCCTCTGCTTCCCCGAGCTCGTCGATCCTGTGATCCACTTCGTGCATCCGTTGCCGTGGTCGATTCGGCCTTAACGCTCATCTGACGGCCTCGTCGTTTGGGTCTCCTCCATATGCCGTAGCCGCCGCCCTCTTCGACCTCGTAGACTTGATCGTCCTGGGCGTTGTGGATCGAGTGACTGGCCGCGACGTCTCGGATCTTGCCCTTTCGGATCTCCTTCTCTTCCTCCGGTCTGATGAATCGGTGCACCGTGCGGTGGTCCATCACTCGCTTCTCGTGATCGTCTCGGCCTTCGCGATCTGTCTTGGGCCACTGGTAGCCGTAGAGCTTGCTGTGGCGCTCGCAGCGAGGGCAAGCCACCCGGGTGAAGTATGCGTCAATCTGGACGAAGGCACTCTTGCAGATGGTGCACGTGACCCACGCTGCGTACGGTGTCGATAGCAGCGCTCGATTGCGAACGTAGTCGCCCGGTACTCGGACGACGGCCGTTGGGACGCTGTTGTCGGGGACCTCGCAAGGGGAGACGCCGTCCTTTGCTTTCCGGGCCTTGGGCTTACGGGCCGGCGCGCACTCCTGTGAGTGCACAGTTCCAGCGAGTTCCGCGAGTTGTCCGTCCGAGATCTCGGACGGGCACGAGCTCGAGTCGTCAATAGCCAGATCTGGGCCGCCGTCTGCCTCGATCTTGTCGACAACCGGAGCAGAGGCACCTTCAGGATTCGGTTGCGTCCTTGGGACGTTGGTCAGAGATGCTGGGGCGATGAGCGAGTCGTCGCAGATCGAGGTCGCCTCCGTCAGGATGCCAGAGTTCTTGTAATCCTCAGTCTGAAACGAATGTGGAGAGCTGCCCCGTGTGATCTCAGAGCCTGGTCCCAAATCGGAAAGGTATGTGCGATCCTGCTGGGCCACAGACGTTGGCAGTAGCGGCGCCTTCAAGTCGATATCATGGCTTGTTGACGGTGTTCGGGTGGAGGCTGCTTTGTTATGCATGCCCTCTGCAGACTGCTCATACAGGCTGTTCTCCGGGCCACTTGGCGTCGCTTCACCACAAAGAGCCCTCTCGAGACACTTCTGAGGGGTGCCCTTGTCGACGCCGTCATGCGCGAGCGCCCCTACGCCATCTGTGATCTGCGTACCATGGCCGCATGCATTTTGTGGATCACCTGCAGTTTTCGGCGGCGACACAGACGACTGCTCGGCTTGACCGAGGCTCTGACAGCTCAACTCCAGGGCACACTCCGGCAGAGCCACGTCAGGATCGGTCTTGATCACAGGATCCGGGGTTTCATTGGCCAGCCGCCGCCTTTTCCTCGGCTGACCGCTTGCGCTCGAGAGTGGCGTTGCTTCCTTGCTCTGAGGGTATTTTCTCTTCCGTCGGAAGGAATATGGTTCTGGTTGCTCGTCGTCGCGTCCAATATCTCGGTCGAGCGGCGCGGTGCTCCCGTCGGCTGCTTCGGCCGTCCAACCGCTGCGACCGGCGTCCTCACAGGTTCTGCAGAGGCATTCGCGATTGCCAGGCCCGAAGTAGTCGGCGCCGTATGCAACGGTGATCTCCTCACCGACCTGGATCTCCCGAACGGCGGCGACCTCCATGCCTTGGCCGCCCGTCGTCACCAGCCGCGCGTTCGCATCGCAATCATGGTTCGAGAACCGAGCAGGCCCGAGTAACACCGAGGCGGACTTCCTGCGACTCGACATGACGATGCTGAAATCTCCACGGCGAAGATCCAGTTCCTTCTCTTCGTCGGCCGTCAGGCCCACCTGGATGCCGCAGAGATACTTCACCGTCTCGCCCTTCTTGATCTTGCGCCGCGCCACGATGGTTGCTTCATGTGAGGCGAGGGTGTATCGGTTCGTCGTCGAGACTTCGAACGGACAATCCGGCATGTACATGCAGATGTACCTGCGAAGGTGCTTCCTCAAGTCTTCTCGCTCTCCGTCCGTCCCTAGCCTCTGTGCGTATCTCTGCAAGGCTGGCATCGCAAGAAGTCTGCTTTCGGCTGTAGATGGCTCCTTGGCGAGAACGACCGCCTCTCTGAGGGTAGATGCCACATCCTCTTCCCGAATGGCCCGGCAGGGCACGTACTTGGTGCGATTCTTACGAATCTGCGTCCAGAAGTAGACCTTGCGACGGGAGGCAGGTCAGCTTCAAGGATCATCAACGATGTAGCACGGTCACAAACCCGATCGATTAGAGCATCCGTGATGATATCGTCGTAACTTGCCACCTGGGCAAGAGTCAGGGCCACCTTCTTCGAGGCGGATCCCTTCGGAGGCATGACTGTAGCTGGTTTCAACCGATGGATAAACTGGTATGATGAAGATGCATCGACAAGGATCGCGGGAGCGTGATATATCGCTGGGTTAAAGAGCGAACGGCGCCGCCATTAAACCGATGTTGATGGATGCAAAGACCGATCGCGCCGGCATAGGGATTGGAGAATTGAGTACGGAAGTATGGAGTTGTGGGGAAAGACGGCGGATTGACAGAAGGGAGGAGGCTGGGAAGCCTCCGTTCCCTCTGAGTTGACCTATTCGGGACACAATAGCACAAATAGAACCGCGCCTTGCGCACCCTGTTCGGCGGATAAGCGATCGTACCTGACAGACGCTGGAATTCGCTTGCTAACCCAAAAGGAGCAAGGGCGAGGATCTACGTACAGTACTTAAGTAAAGGTACGTACCTACGACTCACGTATACTGGCACGTACGCGTAACCTCGCAGCAGTGCAATGTAATTCGATAGTGTCTCATACCTATTACTCCGGCATGACCAACAGACGAGCCCCCATGAGATAGGCTGTTCGGTCGCTATTATTAGGGCAAGGTCAACAGGGCTTCGATTCGGCGCTAAACCTTAGGTATGGAGTATCCCACCGGTCATCTTTTGTACGGACAGTTATAGGAGCACGACAAAGGTCTGCGTACACCTCCATACGACATCTACCTCAGGTTACTCTGGAGAATCAATACATAGCTGCATGTTGTTACTGGTGTAAGCCCTCAACTTAGTCGTACTACTTACGAAAGTAGCAGCTGACACCTTGTACTGGTGTACGCAGACTTGCGTCGTGACACTGTACTTCCGTACTACGGTACCCCCTCTATGCACGTACAGGTATCTTACTGTACTTCGGTGCCCCCCTCTTACAGTACTTTCATGCAACCCTCGCTTAGCAGAATACTTCTAGTTTGGTGGCACTCCTCAGACGAACTAAGTATCACTAAACTTTTGGGGCATCAGCCCACCGACCGCCCAACTCCAGTGCTGACAAAGTCCTCACACCACCGAGAATACTATATGTGACATCAAAAATGAGATCTGACTCCGTGGACATAGAGTTAGGCATTAGATGCGACCAGGAAAAGATTCGACTTAAGGATGTGTGTTGGGTGATACCCTCAAGACTTATGAAGCGCATACCTCGCTTGATTTGAAGAAATACCTAGCTTTATATGGTGTGACTTGGCAAAGTGCATGTACCGATTTATGCGGGCGGGCATGAAAGCAAGAGGGGGGGGTACGTGGGGGGGGGTACCATAGTAATTGTCCGCTTTTATAATGGCAAAGCTCTACTTGACTTTACACGGCACTGGTATGAGATATGCCATCTCTTTGTGAGACGTATCAGAACTTGTGACAGATGCGGCTAATAATGCGGCTCAATAAAGTGCCACTATATAAAATGCCTGCTGCCATTAACTTGCTCCTCTACGTACGGCATACAAATGGTGTAGCTTGTGTTGATCAGCTTTCTCTGACCTTGGATGTCGTGGATGTCTCCTGAATAGGCGTGCAAGGCTGAGTGGAGCCACACTCACGTGTGCGGTAAGTACGATCTATTGAGCACAAAAATCCGACTTGGAGCATCAAGAACGGACAGAATCATTCTACGGTAGGGTCTACCAGTCCAATCAATAACCTCGGAATAGCCGACATCGCCAGTCGTGATGCCATTGATGACCAGCCTCTGTGCGTCCACATAGAAACAATTGTCCTTGGCGGAGCTGCTACAGACCCGGACATAAGGTCTTGAAAGCCGATGTGCGTGTCGGCGGAGAATGAATAGATTGGTCCCTCCTAACTAAAATCTAGGAGCGACGACAAAGAAGAAGGAGAAAACTCTGCACTGTCACGTGCAAGCAAGACAACAATTTAGCCGTCGCTCAGGGAGAGGCTGATCTCGACACCCCTGCAAACCCCCGGGCAACTCTTCCAGAGAGTCCCCGGTCAACAGGTCTTCGTGCTTTACTGGCAGAGCCGACTGTTGCGGCCGCAGGGCTGAGCCTGGCTTAGTCAGTGGTGTTAGTCAGCTAGATAGGGGGCCATATACCGTAGTCCTCGGGTCTGAGAGGGCATCAATGATCATCATCTTCTCCCCGCTCAGAGCAGGCCATTGCCTTGTAGCTCCAGCACTGACGTCAGCCAGGTTGAGAAAATCCAGCCCGTGTGAGACGGCATTCTCACAGAGCTTGGCCGCGGTTTGGTCGACGCTCTTTGAAACTGTGACATGGGCATCTTGGGACAAGAAGCCCTTGTTGCGACGTTGATGTGTTAGCAATCTTGAAGATGCGATTTGGCCCACTCGGATCTCTTGGCCATCTTCACCCTATCTGATACTTTACACGAAGATTGATGCTGTCTGTATCCTTGGTGCCATAGCGCACCAACGAGTATATATTGTCAGCCATCGTTAGTGGTGATACAGCCCCGGGCCTGGCGGCGCCATATTCAGCACGTACCTTTGTCGTATCATTACGAACGACGATCCTCCCATCCTGTTTCTACTTCCGTTTTCCTCGACCTATAGAAAGAAGGTATGCTTGAGACAAGGAGCCTCATTCTCTGTTTGCGACAGTCAAGTGCTTTCTCTACGTAGTGCGCTTTGCACTATTACTTTCGGCAATGGCTAGATTCGGTCATTCCTTGCCCGGAACTCATTTGGCAAAGAATGTGCAACCAGTATGCAAGGATGTCTTGCTCGTCACGAGAGTCGAGGAGCTGGAAGACTTCCGCCGTGCAACCCTCACAGGTCCCAACGCACCGAGGCAGCGCCCAGGTGCTGAGAAGTCTACTTCAATGTGTCACCCCACACTTCTGAAGAGAAACTCGCCTACACATATCATCGTATTCAAAACTTGAGGTTCACTTCTGTCGGACTCCTTACCGGTACCGGTACCGGTACGGTACGGTAGCCAATAAGTACCGGATCACATCATTTCTGATCGTTTTGTTTCCAAGGAACAGCTTGGCCGATGTCTTGGCAATACTGTAGCAGCCCGAGGCGTGGCTCGCCTGTCTGAAGATAGTTGGCCTCAAGGACGCGGAAAGTGCAACAATGAGCACGGACAGAGATGGAGCTGTCTCAATATCACGGAAGACAGCAATACCCGGGCTGATGGCGCTAATGATGTTCCTCCTTGCCTGATGAGGATAAGCTAGAGCAGATTCCGATAGCCATAACTGCTCTGGGAAATCACAGTGCTTGGTAAAGTGGAGGGTTAGCGTCTTCGGGCATATCACTGGTTGGATTTTGCAATGTAGCTTGGTCTAGGTCTCTGTACGTACGTAGAGCTGCGTTTGGTACGGCGCGAGTATCAATTGTGAGAGTGCTGAAGGTGTTGCCTACGTATCTACTCGCAATACGTAGGTTTTCACGAAGAGAGTCTTATAGTCACAAACACCTAGCACCCGACGGCAGTCCTCCCATCCTCCGACCCAAACTGCATGATACCTTCATGAACCAGTTCAAACCATACTGCAGCAGCAGCAAAAGGAAACTCCTCTACTGTGTTCGCTATTGGTCTCATACAGCTTGTTTCTGGAGAAATACGCCAGGACAAAAGATTCAAGAAGAACCCCAACGGAAGGACATGCCTCACCCAAGACCGCCAACCATCCCTCGACCTCACCCACCATGCACCGGTGACAGCGGAGCAGGCTCCCGGCGTCCAAAGGGGGACAGTGGAACGTGCCCAGATTCAGGCGTTCCGCCGGAAGAGGGAAAGGAAGAACTCCTTCAACTCCTTCCCTTCCTATCATTGTCATCACCTTCTAGCTCCTATCCGTAGCCGTGCCTACCTGTAGTATAGCGTACAAAGTACCGAAGATATGTACCGTGAAAATCTCTCGCACGCAGACGGATGATGGACAGACCGAGAGGCCATTCTATCAAGAAAACTAAAATCTGTCTGGAAGTGTCGTACTCCAAGTCTCCTCGGCACCAGCCAAGACCCGACCCCCGTCGCTCCGCTGGAGAATCAGCTTTTCAGTGCCTCTAATCGGCCCCTCATCTGCTCCAGCGTCAACTCGGGCGACGCTTCGTCTTCTTCCGCTAGGCCCGGCTCGCCCTGGGCCGCAGCTGGGAGAGTATTGGAGCCTTCTGCACTATCTTGCGCGAGCGTCGGATGCTTCTCCTCAACCTTCTTGGTCTTGCTTTGTAGCACTTCGCCAAGGACCTTGTCGACCTCGGCTTCTTCCTCGTCTTCCGCCTCGAGGGTGTCGTCCGGGAGCGTGTCTTCGACCATGTCCTCGATGATGCCGGCCTTGACCAGCTCTTGACTCAGCTCGCGCATGGTCCCCGTCAGCTCCGGCAGCCGAACTAGCGTGTTGACGTCCTTCATGATGCCGGTACTCGCTCGGATACTGCCTTCGATCTTGCGCACCGAGAATGCCTCCCGTACCTGCATCCCCACGCTCTCAAGCTGGGCCTTACTCGTCGCTAGCCGTGCGCTCTGCTTACGCGCCCGGATCAGCTCCCGCGCGAACACGCGCGTGTCTTGTGCTGCCTGCGTCGCCTGCGAGGGGTTGCGTTGCGCCCGTCGGGATGCTTGCAGTATCAGCGTCTTCGTCTTCGCCTCCGTCTGCCTGAGCAGGGCGATGTCCCGGTCGAGGCTGCGCACGTTGGAGCGGATTAGAGCGTTGCATTTCCGGAGCTGGGATGGTGGATCAGTACCGTATAGGAGTGTGGACGGTATCCGTGGATGGGCTGGACAAACCTGGACTGCTGGGTCTGGCTTGAAAAAGATGGATCTGATGGATTCCATCTTGGGAGATCGGACCGGGCAACGAAAAGATTGCAGCTGCGAGGCCCTTGATGGACTGATGTCGCAGGAGGTGGTTCGGCAATGTACGTGCTGTGCAGTAGCCCCGCATGCCGCGGTAGGCTCCAGCGTCTCCGAGGGGCAAGCGCCCTGACCTCGGTGAGCCCAAGCGAGCCTACCGGCAGTAAGGAATGCTAAATTTAGGGGGAGAGAGCCTACCAGGAAACAGCCAAGTCGACGACGCCGCGTACGAAGAAGTGTTGAATTATACATCTTCCACCGACTAGCTTTGTCGGAGCCGTGCCACAGCTTCGATTTTGCCATTCCCAGCATGGTATGTCATCCGTATCCGGCCTAAACGATAGGCTCTTCAGGCTGACTGACGCTCCAAGGAGTCTCAACTTGAGACCGGCACCGGCCTTCCTACGGGATGGGAGGTCCGTCATTCCAACAGCAAGGCCGCGCCATATTACTACAATGCGTCGAGGGCCGCGTCCACGTGGGAACCTCCTCCAGGCACCAACATCGACGCGCTAAGCGTCCACATGGCTCGTCTCTATCCGCAGCTTGATGTAAGAACGGTACCAAGACTGCGTGCTTTCTGAGAGACGGAGATCGAACCCCGAGAGATGACGCCTCCCAAAGGGTGAAGGCAACAAGGAAGCCATCCTGCAAGGGAAGCCGGATGAGATCCGGGCAAGCCATATTCTCATCAAGCATCGGGGAAGCCGAAACCCCAGGACCAAGCGAGTGGTAGGTGGCTAGTTATCGGCGGCGCTGTGGCGAATCGACCCAATCGACCCCGTTACTCAAGTTCTGCTCCACAGCCATCCGAAGTCGTGACGCGGACCAAGGACGAAGCGTGGGCCGAGCTTGAGCAGCTGGAACGACGCATCAAAGACACAGAGAGCCCGAAAGCACGGAATGCGGCCTTCACAGACATTGCCTCCGAGAGGTCAGAATGCTCTAGTTACATGAAGAATGGCGATCTGTAAGCATGCTTTGCTCTCTGAGTTGCTTGTCGCTCGTACGTCTCCTGACCCGCACTGCAACGCGATGCAAAGAGGGAGATTCAAGTCTGGCCAGATGCAGAGGGAGTTTGAAGATGCGGCCTTCGCCTTGAACGTGGGCGAGATCAGTGGGATCGTTTCGACGCCGTCCGGCCTTCATCTGATCATGAGGACCCCTCTCGAGCCGCTGTCAGAGTGATAGGGACGGGCTGAAATCAAAGGACGGAGGTTATCTGTGATCTGAAGAGGGTCGGGCCTCCCCACACCCACACTGAAGATATATTCAAGCAAGCGGACATTCATGTAGGCTTACGCTTACAGAATCAAGCACCTCTACGGTGGGCTTTGCGTGGGCTGTTGCAAGAGCTGCGTCCAAGCTTGCTTGATAGACGGCCTACAACACTACAGAGATCGTCATGGCCACTGATATGAGCAGACGTTCTTGACAAGAGCGACCAACGATATCCCTGTATCACAGCGACCTTTGACTCCCCTCTGGTTCCCTCTCCCCTGTCATCAGCCTTCACAGATTCAATGGTCCGTGAACTGGCCCGAGCTTCAGCGGAAAGACTGCTCTAAGAGCAAGTATCCCAATCAAATACATCGTGGCTCCACAAATATCGCAGCAAACCCCCCAACCACGAGCTTTCAAGCAGCTCCAACCTGTATTTCAACAACCTTCCATAGCCTACCTGTCTCGGACGATCATGTGGCAAGCATAAGACCACCACCCAGTGAGGATACTATATAATTTAATGGAACAAACCTTTGTTCCCTCACGCACTCACCCTACCATATCTCCGCCACAGCGACGTCTTCGCTGAGACTCGGGTGCTCATATCGACCGTGCTGTATATCGCTCCTTCGCAGAGCATCACGCGGCTCAACATGCAATGAAGCAAGCCGACTAACGAGCGTCTTACCGTGCTGCTCGTCGCACCAGCGGAACTCATCGCACCAGTCGAGCTCGAGCCGCTCCGCTACCGGACCGTCTTTTATCCTGAAGACGTACACGCCCACGATATGATCGTACGGTCGTACATTTCCGCGTACGTCGGCCGGTACTCGAAGAAGAAAAAGCTGCCAGGTGCGTACGTTACGTAACCAATTGTACGGTACAGTACTCCGTATGAGCTGCAGACTCTCTCGAGCTTCTTCGTCGGATGACTATCCACCCGTAAAAGGAGACTTGGAGGGAAACTTGGCAGTAGAGGGAAGGGGAGGCCAGAGCGTCGACACAGTACTAAAAGATTGTGGAGAACAAGCCTGTACGTACTCCCAGAAAAACGCCTTCTAGATTTGCTTATTGTACACCTGAACTCGAAAGAAAGAGAAGGAAAGAAGAAGCGCAAGACGGGTGAGGTGTACGGAGAGCGAGAGGGAGAAGGAGAGAGGGGGGGGAAGGAAGATTCAACAGACAGCCCCAATCCCTTTTCTCAAATAGCCTGTCTGCATGATGATGGCGATCTAGGCCGATGGACAAGGAGCATGCTCGAGCAGCGCAGGTCCCCCTCACCCATTTTTGTAAAACATCGGTACAGCCTCGATAGTCTTGTCTTCGTCGTCGCCTTCCCTTCGTCATCGTGCACGGATCGATCCAGGAGGTTCACCTCTTGTAAATTTTTGGTACTGTCCGAGAACGAAGCAGTCATGAGGAGAAGACGATTGTTCTTTTGAGAAGGAGCAGCCTTGGACCGATTCGATCATCTAAACCAGAAAGAAAGAAGGAAGGGGGAGGGAAGAGGGAAGAAGAGAGTGGGCTGGCCCAGAGTAGAAGACAAAGAAAGACGGCGAGATCGAGAACAGATTGCATGGTTCTGCGGTGACCGGCTCTCGCGCTTGAGACGTTCTTGTGGCGGGCACGACGTGATAGGATGTCTGGGTTCGAAAGGCTGTTGCCGGATACGAAGCCCCAGTGATCAGAGCCTCGCCACGGCGAGCGGAGACAGCCGGCCAGCCTAGAAGATCATCGACTTGGTCGGGTTGTGCCCGCGTCGACGCGGCTGCGGTGTTTCCTCCGCCGTGGGCAGCTGATGGCGGGGACTCTTGTCGACGGGCGGCGGCGGCGCAGGCGCCGTCCTGGCTGGTGGATCCTGTTTCCGAGGACTGCTGGCGGTAGGATGTGAGGTCGGCCGGGTCAGCTGCTGCGGTGGTCTTGTCGTCGCCGTCGTCGTCGTCATCTTTCCAGCCGGGGCGGCGGTCTTGCCGGCGCCGATATCCCTCTTCTTCTGGGCTTCACGCGCGAGGACGAGGTCCGTCCACGACTTGCGGCCGGTGTTGTCTCGGCCAACCGCTTCCGAGAGCGCCTTCATCCAGCCATCTTTCGCGGCGGCGCTGTCGGCGTAAAAGTCGATAATCTCGCCGTTCGCGAAACGCACCCGGAATCCTTCCTCGACGAACATGTACCCCTCCTCCTCCTCGGCAAAGGCGCTCTTGCGCCGCCCGCCCTTGCTCGATACTTCCTTCTGCAGCAGCGCCGAGCGGTCGTCGATCAGCTTCGATGCTTTGGCTAGATTGATCGTCGCGCGCGGCTGCCTCGTCGTCTCGTGGTAGGCCGTCAACTTTGTACCGTCCAGCTTGAAGAAGCGGCGACGCCAGTACTGAGACAAGATCCGTTAGCTCGATGGCTCTGACGAAGTTGCCAAGGGAAACTTACCGGACAATCGCCCCCTTGCTGGCTAAGATGACCCTCGTAATTCCGAGAGGCATTGGCCTCAGCCTCCTTCAGCTCTCGAACGCAAGAATTCAAACTCTTGGGCAGGTCTGCATCCTGCGCCCCCTTCGGCTTCGGCACAAAGAAGAGCTGAAGCTCGAGCCTGCCGATGCGGTACGGCGCGCGTCGTTGCACCTCGCCCCGCTTGCTCTTGGCGCTGCTCACCGAAGCAGCTGGATCAGCGGCCCATTCGTTGAAGCAGTCGGTGAGGACGTTGTAGGGGCGACCGTAGGCAGCATCTTCGTGCTCTTTCAGAGACACGTAGGCTCGCCCGAACGTCCCGTCGCGAGCGACGATGTTGTGGAGAAGATCCCACGCGGTCGGCTGCGCCACGCTTCTCCTAGCCTGTGCCTCCTGCTGCCTCTGGCGACTCAGCCGGAGGTCTTCTTCCTCCTGCTGCTTCTTCTCCATTTCCCTCCGTTTCTTGGGAGACGCAAAGACACGGCTAAAGGCGGACGTCTTGGTCGGCTTGGCGCTCTTGGTAGGCGATGGGATGACAGGCTGGGCTGGAGGCTGGGGAGGCTCGGTCTGCAGCGTCAGGGTGAACTCGAGATCCTCGAGCACCACCAGCTCAAACTCCTGCCCGATAGGCGCATTCCTTCCGAGCTCAGTCCAGGCAGTCTGGACGCAGTGGATGCCATTGTCCAGTGTGAGGTTGAACCACGACTGCTGATCTAGCCAACGGAGTCAGCTACACATGATCCAGATGAAAGTCGCTCGTGCGTACCTTTGACAAGCGGAAGTTCCAGATCCTTGACGCCGACAACTTTGACAAAGAGTCTTCCTCGCTCGCCCCCCGCTTCGGGCTCTTCCACGACAGGAGCAATTGCCGCGGCCACGTCGGTGCTGCGAGAGACGTTGCTCTCTTTGCCGGGTAGGGGCGGTACCGGACCTTCTACTGGCCTCTTACGCGGGCTGCCCGCGGAGTCTTTGATGCTTTTGCGCCGCACTTTGTTGTTCAATGGCTCGACGTTCCACGATTTCGATCGGTCATGGCTCGACTTCCGCGGGGAGTTGCCGGCAGAGCGCGCTCCACGTGGGATCGAAGCAGGCTGCTCGATGATGCCTGTAGTCGGCTTACCCGCGTCGCTGCTGGCAACAATCACTTTGGTATTTTGCCGCATCAGATAACCTCTCTGATCACCGATTGTTAGCCATGCATTTCGGGTGTAGACAGCACGGGAAAACGAGCAGCATCGGTCTACGGCTCTTTCGCTCCACTTACTTTTTGGTTCGCCATCATGCGATCAAACTCCTTGGTCAAGCCGGCGGTCAAGTCTTCATCCAACGTGTTCATTGGCACATCCAGCTTGACGAGGCTTTTCCTTGGGCTGTAGCTCTTCGACCGCTTGTGCGAGAGCTTGGAGGGATCCGCAGATGCAGTCTCATCAGCTGCCATCAAGGTGCTGGATTCGTTGTTGGCCTCAAGAACGAGGGATGGACGATCCCGGTGCCGTTCTGGAATCGGCGGCGCTTCCGAACTGGGAGGTCGCTGACCGCTGACCTTGCGCCGTGTCGCGGCCATTGAGGCCAGATCGGCTGGCGTCGCGGACGGGCGAGCTCGAAGCTTCCCGCCAGGCGCTTTGATCGTGGCGACAGGATCTGGCACAGCTACTGGTTCGACGACCGCGGCCTGCTCCTCTGCCGGCGGGGTCGCTGGAGGATCCGAGTGATCGCTCTCTTTGTGTTCGTCAGGAGAGTTGGGCGGAGAAGACGACAGAAGCTGGCCCTCTGGCGTGATCGGGCGCTCAACAGGCGGCGGGAGATCGACGGGCGCCGGAAGAAGCGGATAGTTGTCGTCTGCCTGACTGAAAGCCGGCTCCGGGACAAGCTTTGGAGACTGCGACATGAAGGACTGTAGCCCAAAGTCCAGATCGTCGGTCCCTAGAAGCGAGGCAAACTCCGGTAGAGACATGCGGGACGTTTCATTTTTGGCCTCATCAGGATGGGATGGCGTGGGAGTCCGGGCTGGGTCGGGGATCTTGGTATCGTGCTGTACGACATCCTCCTCCTGAGCGCCTGTGTGTTGCATATCGAGATCATTGCCAAGGGAATCCCGAGAGTAATTGCTCTCGTCCTCGTCGTCGTAGATCTGGTGATGTATCACCGACTCTTCGCCAACATTCTCTTCGTTCTCGCCAGGGCATGCGTTCTGTGGCATGTCGTATATCGCTGGGACGGCGAAGACATCGGTCTCATACTCGTGCTCCTGCTTGATGAGGACGCTCGTCTCCGCATCCTCGTAGATGGACATTGATTCGGTCGACGGCAGCGGCACGTCTGGATCGAGCAAGCTCTGCTCGGGGGTGGAGCTGTGGATTGGGGACGAGAAGTTGAAGTCGATATCGTCCCTGATCTGGGCTTGAGACTTGACCTTTCGAAGAATCGACTCTCGAGAGATACGCGGCCGGGGCTCGGACTGTGGCGGTTGCATGTCTCCAAGCTTGGCTCCCTCGGTACGAGCGTCCATCGCTTCGACACTCAGCTCGCGAACCTCATACTCGATCTCGGCTTCAACCGCCAAATGCATGTCACTGCGTCCGGGGCTGCTCTTCTGGTCTTCGTCTTGGGTCACGACGAGTTGCAGCCGCTCCTCGAGGGTCAACTCGACGCTGGCCATACCTGAGTCGTCGGACTTTGACGCCGAGGCCGGTGGCGGCAGAGCCGGCAAGAACCTCTGGGCGTGACCTGAGCGCTCTGCTACATCTGACAGATCGATGGAGCTGTTGGAGCCCACACGAGAGCTTTCCTGGCCCGGCACCGGTGGAAGAGGTCGAGAGTCGCCCGTCGAGCCATCTGAGTTCGTCCTCGACGTTGAACGTCTGTCATCGTTGGCCAAGTCGGCCGCCGTCGTTGGCGCGGGACTGCTGTCGTCGCCAAAGGGATCCTCGAAATGCTGGCTCAATCTGTTGGGGGCTGTCGCTGGGCTCATGTGACGCCAGTCCTCCGGACCGACAACGGGCGTCTTCTCGGCATCTTCAAGACGAGGGTCAAAGCTGTCTTCCCTGCTGAAGGACTCGTCCTGGCTATCGCCATCGATATCCAATCCATCACTGGCGGAGCCATAGCTGCTCTCTCGCGAGCCTGTACCCACGGAAGAGAGCTCCGGCGTGGTCATCTCATACTCATTGATTTGCGGAGGGCCGGAGTCAAAGGTTACGCTCTTGGCATGACGATGCAAGACGCGCCCCGGGGGCAACTGTCGATCCGACCCAGGCTCCTCGTCAGACCAGCCCTCGTGCTCCAGTCGGAGCGGCGAAGTTTCAGCGTGAGTAGTATGGCGGTTCGACAAGGACGACTTGATCGGCGAAGCCTTGTTCTTGCTTGGCGTGTTGAAAGACGTCGGAGCGTGAGCGTCGACTTCAACTCTGTCCGGATCCGCGGCGGCAGAGAAGCCCGGCTTGCTAGTGTATTCAAAAGTGGCACCCTTGCGGGCGTCTTCGTTGACCGGACTGTCGACGTTGCTGTTTCCCAGCACGCTACTGCTTTGGAGCTTGGCATGCAACGGACGGCCGCTAGCCAACGGCCGTTCGATATGAGGCATCGAGGTGGGATCGTACTCTTGATTGTGTTGACGAGCAAACATGTTGCTGTTCTTGACCCTGGAGGCACGCTTGAGGTTCTCTATGGACTTGCGCTTGTTGGGCGAGGGGGAGCTTTCGTTGAAGCTGTTCTCCGACGTATAGGGTGCCGGCGAGTTCGGGTCACGGCCTTGCCAGAAGAGCCGAGTGGACGTCGGTCCCGAAGAAGGGTTGTACGGAGATGGATCGAAGGGAGACGCATCTCTGATTTTCTAAGCGAAAAGCCGGTCAGCTTAGGCATCTCCGCTGGACCACGACGCGATCAAAACAAAGACGCACTCCGGTAGCCTGGTTGAAGCTAGGAGAATTTCTCCTTCGCTCCATTGGGCCAACTTCAGCTAGCGGGCGCGGGGTGCTGACACCCATCTTGCTTGGAGAGGACTCGGTTTGATTCTTCTGGATTCGCAATGGGTGGACCTATGCGTGGGTCAACAACAGATCTCTGGGCGAACAGCATGTGAAAGGGACATGGAGAGTTCAGTCGCGTACAGTAGGAGCCATTTTCGTCTGCTGCCCGCCACCAAAGGTGACAGGATCGTGGTATGCGGCCACAATCAGGGCCCAGAAGCAGCACGCGAAGAATGTGCGATTTGCGCCAGCCCTTGACCAATCCAACAGGGGGTTTGCCCTTAACGTAGATAGTGGGAGGCCCACTAAGTAGAGCTCAAGATGATCGGGCAACAAAGCGAGTGTCTCGATCTTTGAAGAAGGGTCGAAAACAATGAGTGATGGTGGAGGAAGTTGGCAAGATGGTAGATGGGATGGGGAGCGGATGGTACATACGAAGCTGCGCCAATGCGAATGTAAACAAACAGACCGTCCCTCCATACGAGAACGGATTTAGCCTGAGCCGTGCATGGATCACGTGGCGTGTGTTACTAAGCATGGCATCAGATACACCGTATAGTGCTTACTAATTGCTGACCGGCGGCTGGACGCTTGGCCGCAGAAAAAGTTCTACGAGGTAGATTGCCCACTTGAACTAGGCGTGCTAGGACAGGAGCAACGCTTTATCGACAGAGGCATGTCGAGAAGTTCGACATGTCTATTATGCTTTCAACGTGCTCTCTGGCAGACGCCTCTATTGTTATCCAAAGCTTCTGCGCCATGGCTGCAACAGAGGACCCTGGCCCAAGCGCAAAAGCGCAGGCCGGCCCGCAACGTACTTTCGTCGTCCGTCGCCGAAGGCAATGGCGCCAGATTGAAGAGGTCCACAAAACACCGGATCCCTGGCCCTTTTGGTGGTATGAACCTGAGAAGTGCTCGCATCCGTGGTCCACCGAGAACACAGACGTCGACAGTCCGGAAACGATCTCGAGATGCAGTGTCCAGGACTAGCACGAAGCCACAGACGCCAGCAGTACGCAATGGATCTCGAGACGCCACGTCCAAGACTAGCACGGCGCCCGAATTCAAAGCTTTGAAGATGCAGAGAGCCCTATTTCAGGTGCCCTATGCACAGCGGTCATCGGTGAAGACTCAAATCCGGGAGGTTGACTCCTTTGACAAATTCGCACTGCTCCCTGCGGTTCGGGATGCCGTATACAACCAGGTTCTGCACGGATTGGAAAGCATCAGCCCGACACCGGTCCAGCGTCTCGCCATACCCGCTCTCCTACAAGGCAGCAGTCTGCCGAGCAAGCCCGGCCGTGAGCGGAAAGGAGACGATTCGATGAAACAATTTCTTTTGGGAGCAGAAACCGGTTCGGGGAAGACCTTGGCGTATCTGCTACCGACGATCGACGCCATCAAGCGCGCCGAGGCTATAGAAGCTGAGATCAAGGCGGAAGAAGAGCGGAGGCTGGAAGAGAGACAGAAACAAAGTCTATTTGATATCGAGCCGCCACCGCTGTCCAGCGAGCCAAACCCAAATCAAGGGAGGCCAAGAGCCGTCGTTCTGTTCCCCACGGCGGAGCTGGTCTCACAAGCGGGAGGTGTGGCAAAACTCCTCTCTCACACTATCAAATTCCGAGCAGCTCTCATCTCCTCTGCCTACTCGCCTCGAGTCATACGCAACCGCGTCTTCAATCCTGCGGGTGTCGACATCCTTTTTGCCACGCCGCATCTGCTCGCGAGCATCGCGGAAGTGGAGCCAAACGTGCTCAGCCGGGTAACTCACCTGATCGTAGACGAAGCCGATTCGCTTTTCGACCGCTCGTTCGGACGCTTGACCTCGGCCATCCTGGATCGTGCAAGCCCGTCCATGAGACAGTTGGTGCTCTGCTCAGCGACGATCCCCCGAAGCTTGGACTCCTACACGCGGCGGCGGTTTCCCGCCATGGAGCGGCTCGTGACGCCAAATCTGCACGCTATCCCACGGCGGGTGCAACTCGGCATCGTCGATGTCGAGAAGGAGCCGTATCGAGGGAACAAAAATCTAGCCTGTGCAGATACCATCTGGACCATCGGTCGGTCTGCCGACGAGCACATGTTGATGATGGGTGAGAACAAGAAGGAAAAGATCGACGTCAAGAGGGTCATCGTCTTCGTCAACGAGAGAGAGACGGCCACGGAACTGGCGGCATATCTCGTCACCAAGGGCATTCAAGCGAGCGCCTTGAACCGCGACACGTCGGAGCAACGCCAATCGGAACTCTTGTCTTTCTTCACATCCCCCGCCACGGAGATGCCGTCGGATCCAGGTTCTGGCAAGAGCGCATCGCCAACTTCCTCACCCAGCGCAGAAGCATCGACCCGGCAGGACCGACCGCGGTCATCCGCTACTTCTTCGTCTCCTCGACGCTCCTTGCCCAACACCCGCGTGCTCGTGATGACAGATCTCGGTTCTCGCGGTATCGACACCATCGCGGTGCGTCACGTGGTCCTCTACGACGTGCCCCACACGACCATCGACTTCATCCACCGTCTCGGCCGGACGGGCCGCATGGGCAAGAGAGGCCGAGGGGTGGTGTTGGTGGGCAAACACGATCGCAAGGACGTAGTCAAGGAAGTTCGAGAGGGCATGTTCCGCGGCCAGGCTCTGATCTGATTACAGCTTCGAGCAAAAGATTTGCCGCACGTACTGTAGGCATTGTGCATATTGCCATATCTTGTATGAATCCTACCATAATCCGTACAATCCCAAGGAAGCAGTAATAGAGAACAATCTCCATCTCCCCTCGACCATTCATGTCGTGCACTCTAGACTTTGCTCCACCGAGCCCTCCGTCCAATATCATCAATCCCACGAACCTCCCCAGCCGGACCAATCCAGCCAGCTTCCAACAAACCTCCACTGAAGAATTATCTATTCACGAGTATCATGGCGTTGAGCAAACACCAATAACGAGAAAGATAACTCGCTCATATCAAACCAAGCCATGTCCCACTCCAGGTTCAATGTGTATCAAGCATCCACAAGCATGATTAGTAGAATACCGCTTGAACTAAGTAGATTGTCTGTGCTTTTCTAGATTATCAGGGAGTGAACTGCCTTTGGTGTGGAAGGATGATGCAGAAATCAAGTCCTGTCCTGCTTTCAGCCGCCACGAGGGGTATGGTCGGTGTGGGGGATCTTGCTGTAGTCGGTGATGATGATGATGATGATGATGATGATAATGACGCCGTGAAGCCGTTGGGCGAATGTAACTCGTCTGTCTTATAGGACACAGGAATTGATTTTATACTTAGTACGTTACTTGTGAGCGGACGATTGGTAGGTGATGAGCAGGGATTTGGTGCGTGGGTGGCCACTTGGCTTTGGGTTTGTTCTACGTGGTCTAACAAGGGATCTTGCACAAACAGTACGTACGGTACATTTTGCCGGCAATCATCACGTCGAGCTTGGAGGGCAGGATATTGTGGAGAATCCGGGGTGGAGATGAATCACACGTATGACTTCACCTCATTAGGTCCTCCCAGAACTTGACCTGTGATGTAACTAGGCTGTGGCTACTAAAGCAATAGTAAGCCCTCACAAACTTGCCACCGCGACGCCAGATGGGCGTGGTATTTCTGAGCAGTCGGCCGTTGCTGAGTAAGTGCTGACACACCACCGACATCTCTTGGGCGTATTTGCACATTCAACGTTTAGTCTTGACATCTGGCTTCTTAGTCACGGTGGCCTCCGCTTCCGTCTTGCCTTGAGAGTCCCTTCGCCTCTTGTTGGCTTTGGTAGCCCCCGGCATTGGAGACTGCAACACGGCCAGCTTCGATGGAAAGAACGCACCACTTTCTGCTCGAGAGTGCCATGGCACTCTGATGATAGGAACTCGTGCCCGGATAAGTTCCAAAAGCGCGTCCGTTTCTGCTGCCCCTTGGATCAAACCCACAACGTTGGCCCGCTTTAGCCCCAACGAGGTACAGAGCCTGGCCTCTGAACCTTTAGGCAGAGTCACCAGACGGGTCTGCGGACCGGATTGATGGGCCAGCGATGCTGTGTAGACCAATAGCGGCAGATGAGAGTGCAGCACCGACGGCTGAGACGAACGCGGCACAAATACAGCTGCGATAGGCGGCGACGATGAGGGCCTATCGCTGTCCGCACTTGCCTCGTCTGTTGGTTCCGGAGCGCCTTCTCCTCCAGCCATCGCTGCTGGCTTTGGGTGCAACGTTACTAGTTGCGCCAATGGTGTCATCGATGCAGGGCTGGCGCGGTGAGATAGATTCTCGAGGTATCTGACAGTGCTGTTAAAGCCAACCGTCAAAAACCGGGAGAGGTCTGGCGGCTGGGGACGAGCAGCAGGTTCCACCATGCTAACATCCTGAGGGTTTTCCGGCTCTGGAAGAGAGCCGCCTTCCTTTCGCCCGGCCTTCAGAGCCTTTGCTCTCCGCTTTCCCTTGGATGAACTGGCAAAATTTCGCCGATAACTCCCGATTGGATGTAGAAGACTGCAGACGATAGACGTCAGCTGCCTCTGGTAGAACTCCGGAGAAGCGGTAAGGATGATGACTGCAAAGGATGTCCAGAAAAAGGCGCACCTGCCCCTAGCTATGTGCCACGGAGAAAAGGGTACGTAAGCATCAGTGCAGGAGATATCACAAGCAGCCGCAAACAAACAAAGAGAGATATCAACCGTCTGCGTACCTGCAGAGGAGATCCAAGACCACATCCTGATCCTCCAGGGTCATGGGTGGCCTTTGTCTCGATCAGCCGGGCTCGTCGACTTTCGGAAGTGTAAGGGGAGATCCTGGACAAACCATTCGCTGGACGAGTAGGGTGTGTCGACCCGGAAGACCGTCTTTGTTTTTCTCGCGACGGTTTGCTTCATGCTGAGCTCACGCCTGTGAGCTTCGGGAGGCTCTTTACGGTACCCTTCGTAGCCGGCTAGCTTTCAATTGAGTGATAGACCAGCGCCTCCTTGTCGTCGCGGGAAGATCATTCTCGCTAAACGCGCTATTCGCGGCAGCCCTGCTCGAGTGGTTTTCCTTCAAGGGATCTTCCTCGCTTATGATACCGTACCGTACCGTACCGTACCGAACGGCGTCTCGGAAGCTGCCGACTGTCGCCAGCCAAGAGTAGCATGAGTAAGCGCTTACTAAAGCCATGCTTAATAATGAAAGCGTCACTTCACTCGAGCAGGCAGCTGCGAGTCATCCACAATTGAAATAGCTTCATCAATGTGGAAGAACGCCCGCATCCTTTTCGTGCAGGTGGTCTTGGCGAGTTTGTCTCTTGCAGCTTCAATCTTCCACTCCCTCGTCTGCTTCCTCTTCACCTTCTTCTACGCGGCTCAGGCGGGTTTGACTCAAAGAAGAAGAAGAAGAAGAAGCAAATACCGTACGGTCGGAGTGCGCCATAGGAAGTTTTGCCCCACCGTCAGCCCTGCAGTTCCAACCAGCACAAAAGTGGCATTATCATCGGATAAGGCTTCTCGCCTACCTACACTGTACCCGCTGCAGTAAGGACAGCACGATCCAGCCATACGCTACATACTGTACGTAGGCAGGAAGTAAGTAGAGCTACGGCAGTCGGTACACTCTCCCCCGCCCAAAAGTATTGCCCAATCCACCGTTCGGATGAGCTAGGAGTGCCTATCATAAACTGCATATTTATCGTGGCTAACGCCTCGCTCAGATCTTGGGCCCAAGCAACGCCCCAGCCTCGGAGCTGCAGGACGACATCGTTCTCCAGTCGGACCAGAGCTGCAGCTACGTGAGGCTGCCTGTCTCCGCGAGCGGCCGTGTCGGCAAAAGTGCTGCTCGCCGGTGGAGATCCTAGAGCACCGCCTGAGCTCGAGAGCTGCCGAACTCCCGGTAGCTCCATACATGGCCGACGAAGATGTCATGGCCATAGACGCGAGGCCATCACCGCGTTCTCTCGCTCGCGAGGGCTCCTCCGAGCCAGGAAACCCGCGACGCGACTCCACCGAGGATGCCGACCCGACCCTGACCAGGAAACGACAGCGACTCAACGCCGAGGCCCGGCGGTCGCCAAGCATATCTCTCGAACCGAATATCGACTCTGGCTCGGGCTCGGGCTCGGGCTCGGGCTCCGGATCTGGCTCGGTGTCCGGTTCCAGAACCAACGAGCCAGTCTTTTCGGAAGCTGCTGGCTCTAGTCTTGCCTCGTCGCCACCTGTGCACGATGTGGCCCGAGTAGAGCTGGGCCGTCCCGAAACTCCGGACCCGAAAACTCCCAGCGAGCCGGTGTCGGCGACGCAGACCCCCAGCAAGATGACGATCAACGTTCGCGGCGGAAGGCCTGGCACCCCGGATGGCATTCCGGACGGCGCGCCAGATCGGTTGCCTGTTGCCGAACCCGTCGCCGCCGATGCTCCAGATGGCCACGGAGAAGCGGGGCTTGCTCGTCGCACCTACCCGGATGACGATCTCTCGGCATCTGCTGCCACGGTAGCGGTGGCAGAGGGGTCATCCGACGAAGAGTCTGCATCGTCTGCGTCGCTGCACAGCCCACCGCTGGAGGTCGCCGAGGTCGAGGACATCGACCAGAATTACACGGGAGCCGGTTGGGGTTCTCTTGTCAGCGTGTCGGTCGAGCCAGAGGGCCGAGAGTATCTTGTGTCGAGGTTTCCCTTCTATTCTCGCGAGTGCGATGCGAGAGAGCCGGTCTTGCAGATGGTCAAGACGGTGGAGCTTGGTGAGCGTCGACCGACCCGAGCTCCGTTCTGGCGGCTCTCCGTCAGAGAAGTGCTGACCTGCCTTGCAGCCGGATCGATCAGCTGTAGTGCCATCCGCGACTTTGCCGACTGGCTGGGCTACTGCGTCGAACGAGGAGAACAGCAGGCTCTCGATTGGTACGAGATATTCGCCGAGAACCGTGATTTTTGGGAGGAGATCCCAAGCGTCCTCGAGGCGATTCTGAGGCGAAGGTATGTCTCACGCGGACAGACACCGGTCCTCGCCTTCTAGTCGAAGTCATGTGCGGCGCCGGGGCTAACCCTGTCGCCCGTCCCCCCCCCCTCCACTCTCCCAGGGTCTTCTTCGAGCACGAGCCCGGAAACGAATCCGCCTTGGTCATCGGGGGCCCCGGCGGCGACCCGGGTTCCATCTTCGAGCTCCTGGTGCACTTCGCTCGGCTTAGCTTGCAGCTGTTCTGCGTCGACGTCAACACGCTGACCGGCAACGATGCACCCAACGAGGAACCTGATCTGATCTCGCTACGCTATCAGATCACGCTCTCGTGGATCTTGCTGCCGCATTCTTCGCCCGATGTGCTCCTGTGGCGCGTCCTGCGGGACCAGTACGCCTACGACGTCGATCAGCTGTTGACGGCCGTGTCGACGACCTTCCTGGCCGGCCCTGTGAATGGGCTGCAGCTGGTCTGCCGCTTCACGGACCTGGTGTTTGGCCGCGTTGCGCAGTGTCCTCGACTCTGCAAGGTGCTTGGGCAGCCTGTCTGGATCGCTCAGCGGCTGATCGACATGGCCGTCGAGCGTCTGGCGGCGGCCGCCGCCGCCGCGGCCGCGACCGACGAGAACGACGACGACCGTCAGGCTGCCGTGTGGCGACGACTGGCTCGAGACTGCGCCGACCTGTGCCGCAACATCGACCAGCGCCTCGACGCGATCGTTGTGAAGCAGGTCAACGTCCCTCGTGACAGCGTCAAGGACCTTTGTCACGGCGTCGCGCAGATACTCGAAGGCGTGGCGAAGGTCGACCCGGAATCTGGTCGGCGTCTGCTGAAGGAGAGGGAGTACGCCCTGGCTGGCGCCGTGGGCGTCGGTGTCGACGAGCTGCCGCAGCTGCTCGCACGGTCGTGGAAGTTCCATCTGCTCAGGAAGTGCATCGTGCACGGCCGGATGGAGGTGAGGGTGCAAGGGCTCGACACGATGTGCAACGATCTGGTAGAGGCCTACAAGTACTTCGGCGTCGCCGTCCCTCACCCGGTCATGCAGTACCTTGCCGACTTCATCCTCGGGAACAACCTTCTCGAGTACCTCGTCGGGGTCAACTCCCACATCCAGCTGGTGGAACGCAGCGCCAACGTGGCCGGCTTCTTGGTGGTCACCGGCCGATACACGCCGCATCAGACGGACATCATCTGGCAGATGGTCAAGACACACCAAGATCCTCGATTCGTCGCCGCCATCCTGCGCATGCTCAAGGGCATCTTCAACGTCTCCTTCTACCCGACGCTCCTCTATCTCTGCGAGAAGCTCAACGAGCTGCCCGTCCAATCCTTCGACCTGGCCGTGATCGACTACGCGTCGAACCTGCTGAGCCACCTGCGGGAGAAGTGCCGCCCAATGCCACCACCGGCGCGGATGGAGATGCCGCCGTACCGACTCTGCATTCGGCTCGTCCGGCAGGTCACGCCCTCGACCCACTCGTCCCCGACCGGCAACCCGGCCGTCTCTCAGTTCGCCTTCGGTCAGTTGCTGGAGCTGCTGCCGCTGGGACCGAGCGCGGAAGACCGCAAGGCCATCTATCTCGCGTGCCTCGAAGACATCACCGCCAAGAATTCCTACAGCACGGGGAGCATCCGTGTGTTGAACGCGCTGCTCCAGCAGGTGCGAGTGAGCCGCGATGCGACGGACGACCTCGAGCGGCTGACGTCCGACCACGACCTCACACGCCTCGTGATCGAGGAGACGGCCTGCGCGTTGCGCCACGACAAGGGCCACCTGCCTCCGCAGAACAACGACGTCGTCCTTGGCTCTCGCCTGGAAGTCGTCTCCCGCATCATCGCGAGGGCCCCTCTGACCATCAGCGACTCGCTCGCCGACCGCCTCTGGCACTGCCTGGCCGAGAACGACGCCTTGGACACGGGCCAGCGAGACATGGCTTGGAACATGCTCTGCAGCGTCACCACCAGGCTCCGGGCGCGGAACCCCTTCATCGATCGCTGCATCGAGACGTACCTTCCGCGCCTCCCTTCGAGGCACTTCACGCCCGGCGTCCTCAGCATGGTGCAGCAGGTCATCCAGTACGAGCACCGCATGGCCCCTCAGAGGCTTCCTCGCGAGGGCGACATCATCGACATCACCGGCTCCGAGCTTCTCTGGCGACTGATCCTCAACGCGCCAGAGCGCACGATCGAGCAGCAAGCCATCCGCTGCCTCGTCGGCTTCTATTTGGACGCCGCCATCGCCCGTACCGTCCCTCAGTCTACAGTCGAGGCGACATATTTAGCCTTGGCCGATCGATGCATCCGTCAGCTGACCGACGCCGCCACCAAGCTGAGGGCCTCCGGAGGAGGTGAAAGCCACGCCAACGGAGATGACGGTCCGATGGCGGTGCTACGATCCGAGCCAGAGACGGCGGCTGAGGAATCGTGCTTCAGCCGCTCGCTCATGTTCCTCCGTGATTTCATCCGAGGCCTCAGGGAGAGACCATACTTCATGTCTAGGTTGATCCCAGCCTCCGGTGGGTTGACAAACGGCGACGTCGCCGCCGCCGCCGCCGCCGCCGCCGCCGGCTCTCCAGGCGATATCATCCGGCTGCGATACCAGGCACTCGCTCTCGAGAAACCGGCGTCGGCCATGAGAGAGTTGGAGATTGGCGATCTGGAAACCTGCCGGACCTTGAGGCACCGCCTCACCCACGAGACCGGATTCAACAACTTCCGCATTATCTCTGGCGGCCAGGAGGTCGACCTCGACATGGTCGCGGCCAAATCGATTCGGGAAGTGCAGCTGGCTTCGCATCCGCTCATGATATCTAGGGCCGTCAAGCCTGCGACGCTCGAGGTTAGCCAAACCTCTTCTGAGGGCCTAACGATCGTGGAGCTGGAGGTGATGAAACATTTCGACGAACTCTATGAGCTTCTTGGACTCGAAGAACGGCTAGCTTCACAGGTTGGACATCCCCACCCTTGGGATCCGGACCGCTTTCCCCCTCTCCTTTATGCTGACACGGAGACGGAAATTCCAGCTGTGGGAGTTCTTGAGTGCCTTCCCTCCACACGCCAGACCGACAAAGTTCGCAACGTTCGAAGCCTCGGCCGATGCCGTGTTTCCCTTGGGCCAACCGTTCAAGGTCATGTACTCAGCTGCGACGATGGAAGATGCTCTCGAAACGCAATTGCGGACGGTTCGCATCCGCTGTGTTGACGACCCGAGATGGCAAGGTTATGCTAATGCAGAGGCAGAAGCCTGCGGAACCAGCATTTTTAAGGCGATGCATCGAGCTCCTGATCAGAGCCGTTATCGACGACGGGTTGTTGGACTCCTTCCTTCCTGGCCCTCTGAGGACCAGAACCATAGTTGCGCTCGTGCATTGCCTCCGTCGCTTCCTTGAAGGTGGGCCTGCCTCTCGGGACTTCCTCGCGGTATTGGGACCGGCCAGCCACTGACAGCCTCGAAGCGTCTCTAGGCCCGGAAACGCCTGTGGTGACACTGGTGGACGAGACGAATCTGTTAGATCATCTCTTTGCATTTTTGCATCTGTCAACGTCCCCGGCAGCGATAGATCTCGAGGAATCCGTACTGCTCGCCGTCGATACCTTGTCCTGCATTCTGCACGCATCGCTGTTCAACGAGCGCTTTTGGACTGCGTTGAGCAGCCGCGAAGACGTCTCGGACCGCGTCCGGCAACTCATCCTCACCGATCCCAGAGTCGGACTTCGCCAGATGATTGGCATGGTCATCACGAACTTCGGTCACCTGACCATCAGGTATCCCTCGATTGGCACTAGTCATCTTCTAGCTAGATCTGACCACGACAGCAGTTTCCGCCAAGAGCGAGCGCGGGAGATGGTGCTATTACTATGGCGGGTCTTCTCCTCGATGTTGTCCACCATCTCAGAGAACCTGGTCCCGCAATGCGCCCAGCTCTTCGAGACAACGCTGGTCGTCTTGCGAGTCGTAGGTAGCAACAGTCCTGGCGCCCTGAAGCTCGAGGAGTCTATCGGACACTGGATTGACCTGTTGACCGATCATCATCACTCCGAGGTAAGCGGAGCACGTACCGATTTAGGGCCTCTAGCGCTTACTTGTTTAGGTGGTTGGACGGGACACCATCGACTATTTCATCGTCGGACTGGCTCGGCTCTTGCATAGTGCGCTCCGATTGCGGATCGCAGAAGGAGCCCCGTTGAAGACAGGGTTTGTTCTGTTCGTCTATCCATAGCGGTATCGTCGCTGAGCCTGTTGCTAGAAACCTTGCTACCGTCATCGTCACCCGACTCCTGTTTCCAGAACTGTCGACCCGTACAACCGAAGAACGAATAACAGGACGAGTTCCCGTTCTACACAGCCCGTCGAGAAAGGAGCTGAACGATCTGCTCTTGCTTCTCTGTCAAGATGTTGACACCTATCGCGGGACCATCGGACTGCTTACCGATCTCGTTCCAACACGTGCGTAGTCCGGTCTTATAACGCCCGGATCTTCTCTGACGATGTAACAGCCTACGCGTATCCGCTCCTCTGGAACTTCCAACGACAAAAGGCCATCCGCTCCCAGACCGGATACGTAGGCCTACACAATCTCTCCAACACTTGCTACCTGAATTCGCTTTTCACCCAGCTCTTCATGAACGTTGCGTTCCGAGGCTTCATACTGAATGCCCACGTTGCGGATCCGGATGGCTCTCAGAGGCTGATCGCCGAGACGCAGAAGCTCTTTGCGCACATGCAGAGCAGCTGGCACGTGGCAGTGGAACCGAGGGAACTCATCAACGCCGTCAAGAACTACAACAACGAGCACATCGATGTCGCCATCCAGATGGACGTCGATGAATTCTACAGTCTCATCTTTGATCGATGGGAGGGTCAGATCCTCACAGATCAAGACAAGAAGACCTTCCGCTCGTTCTACGGTGGTCTTCTCGTGCAGCAGATCAAGTCCAAGGAATGCCACCATGTCAAGGAGCGAGAAGAGCCCTTCCTGGCGATCCAGTGCGACATCAAGGGAAAATCCACCCTCCAGGAGAGCCTTGAGGCGTACGTCGAAGGTGATATGATGGAAGGCAGTAACAAATATTTTTGCGACGGTTGCGGCCGCCATCTCGATGCTGTCAAGAGAGCTTGTCTGAAGGAAGTGCCCGACAACCTCATATTACATCTCAAACGCTTCGACTTTGACCTCAGGACCATGCAGCGGAGCAAAGTGAACGACTACTTTGAGTTTCCCATGACTTTGGACATGTCAGCGTACAAGGTCGAGTATCTGAGCGACCCTCAGTCGTCAGTTCCGGAAGATATCTTCGAGCTCGTTGGAGTCCTGGTTCACACCGGCACCGCGGAGTCGGGCCACTACTACTCCTACATCCGCGAACGGCCTGTCGCGGGCGCTATGCACTCGCATAAGTGGGTGCACTACAACGACTGCGAAGTCCAGTATTGGGACCCCGCCAACATTCCGATGCAATGCTTTGGTGGGACGGAACCCTGGGCACAGCCAAGAGAACCGCAGCCCATACACGTCCCGAAATCATACAGCGCCTACATGCTGTTCTACCAACGATCATCTTCTATTGTTAGGGAACAGGCAGCACAGTCGAGAGACGATACATCTGGAGCAATACCGTCTCCGCAGAAGCCGCCGCTCTCGATGGAGGTCGCCAACCACATCGCACTGGACAACGAGCTTTTTGTTCGGAAGTATTGTCTCTACGACGAATATCATGTCGGCCTCGTCAAATCGGTATTTGGCATGCTGAACTGCATCGTCAAGGAGTCCGACTCTCCGGATCATGGCATTGAACGTGCAGCCATCACCATGGCCATGAGCTATCTTGACCAGGTCGTTGCGCGCACAAAGGATGTTCCCGACTTCGATTCCATGGTAAAATTGGTCATGGACACGATCGAACAGTGCGCCAAATGCTGCAAGCTGTTCCTCGACTGGATCGTCGGCCACCCAGAGGCGGTACGGAGTCTACTGTTGCGATGCCCGACCCCCCGGGTGCGGTACTCGTTCGCGCAGATGATCGTGCGAGCCCTGGACCGGCTGCGACATCTCGACCCGTTTCTCTATGGGCTGGACATCAACAAAGCCGGTGCACTTGCCTGGATACGTCATTCCACCCCGGTGTCAGAGATCTTATTGAACCTAGATAAGATCTGGCACTTCATCGAGGTACACACACGGGCCTGGGATGATTACTTCGGGCTCATCGCCCACATGATGGCTCTAGGTGGTCCGGAAAGGGCCGTAATCCTACGGTCTGGCATCCTCCGTCGCTGCATCGAGATGTTGGTGGCCGACAGCGACTCAAGACTGAAGCTCGAGTATGAGAGAGTCTTCAGGATGCTGAGCAAGGGAAGGAAGCCGTCCTACGCGAAGTTGATCGAGCTCGTGAAGGACCTGCTCGGCATCCTCGATCTCACCAACCCGCACTTGGCGGCCGATGAACGCGACCGGTTTCAGCATGACAGACTCGACTCGTACCCCTTGACCCGAGCCGAGAACGTTCTGATGAGATTCTCCCGGGTCGAGAAAGCATCGGTGTTCCTGTCGAAGATCATCGGCATCAACCAAAACGCCGAAGCCGTCTCACAGATCGTCTCGCAGGTTGTCTTGGCCGCACCCGACTTTGACATCTGGACCTCTCTTTGCGCGAGTTTGATGCGGGGCATCGCCCAAGAGCCCTCGTCGCAAATCGGTCCTTACCTCCAGGCGGCCCTAGTGGCGTTTGAATACGCACCTACTCCGACTGACATCAAGGAACTTGTACGTCATGCCGCGAAGGAGATTGACTCCATCGGGACCAACGGCGGACGGGAATATCTGGGGTTCTATCGTCGACTGAACTTCATCCGAAATCAGCGATGGCCACATCACCCGCACTACTTCCGCTATAAGATACTCGAGACGGCGAGCCTTTGGGCTCCGACATTGCTGCTGTACTGGGATCCAGAGGTGCGGGAGGGGACGGAGACCTTCTTGCACCAGATTCTCTTCGATCACGGCGTGCCGCCGACCACGGAGCTGGCTACGCTGAACGAAGTCATGGACCAGGCCGGCCGAGACCTTGGTGAAGCCTGCATGGCTAGGCTTGAGGAGCGCTACGTGCAACCGGTTCAGCAGGTGGAGCGGAAGCTGGTGGAGTCGATCTGTCGAGTCATCGGTGAATGTCGGACTTATTGTCTCGATGATGAAGCGACTACATTTGAAGTGAGGCACGATGGTGAGTTTGGCCTGAACTGTATTCACACGCACCACGTCACATGATAGTCGCATTGAACGTCTCGCTGACTGGTCACTTTGGAACAGTCACGATGACCGGCATCCGGGAATTATTGATCGAGGAAGCCGATGACGTAGCTTCTGGTATGGCCGCTGTTTACTTCTAGGGCGTTTTCGTTGTCTCTGCATACGTACTACCCTGTCTCCTATGTCACTACCTCCTTTTTCTTGTTTTTCCCTCCCATCGCCATCTTTCTCCTGTCACCTCCCTTCAAGTTGCCGTTTTTCATATTTCCCACGACAAAGCCAATTTCCTTGAGAAAGTCTTGTCACGAACTGTCAAGCTTCTATGTCGTTCGTCGCACCCACACACTCAAGTCATTACTTCTACGACAAGGCAAGCATTCGTTCTGACGCACAATTCGAGATACTACCGTAGACGAATGGGATAACGACTCCAACCAAGCGAGCGACACGTCGGACGTTGACACCACGCTTCAAGCCGCCGGGGGATCCTCGTCGTGAATAACCGGAGTTTCGGGCCGGGTCTGGAGAGGAGGGAGGGGGGGTGAGGGGTGTGAGCCTTCTCTCTGTTCTTCTTCATTCATGATTGAGCTTTTTACCCTCCGGAGAACTCCTTTACCTCCTACCGTACTCTTACTACTGTACTAGAACTTCTTTACTCCTACTACTTCTCCTATCACGAATTCTCCTACTTCAACTGTCACCACCACCATCATCACCATCATCACCACCACCACCACCTCTATCACTTTCACTACCACCACCACAGCCACTATCACCCCCGCCACAGCCATCATGAATTTCTTCTTCTTCTTTATTTCCTACAGCGCCCCCATCACACCAGGCCCACGAGGACCTCTCAAACTCTTTTCTGCGTCCGTGCATGCGTGTATGTATCTCCTACCGTACTCTTATAAGCCAAAAAGGCAGGCACTGATTGGTACCTGACTTGGTATCCATGATCTCGCCTTTTCCCTTCTTCTCTCCTTCGCCATCCTTCTCTCCCCCCATCTGTTTCTTCTGCACATCTCTCTTCTCTGTTTGCCTCTTTCTCTTCTTTGGCCTGGGCTTTTCTTTCATTTCCTTTTCCCTCCTCTTCTTTCTCTTCTTGACCTCTTCTTCTTGACCTTGTTTTCTTTTGTCCATCTATCTACCGTTCATCCATCTATTTGCTGTTTCCTTTCCAAACATCTCTCTCTAGAACTGGAGCTGTGAAGTGTAGAACTGCAAGATGTAGAACTGTGAAGTGTAGAATCGGCAGTGCCATGACATCTCATGGGTGCTAGTTGAGTCTAGTCTAGTTGATACCACACTCTGGTCTATGTCACTGCTGTCTTTAGGTTATTTTTGGTGATTTGTACTATCTGCTGTCTATCCCACTTCATTGGGGCGGCATGGTGTAGCGGGAAGCTGGTGAGAGTTTCCCACTACGTGGCACCCATGACCCGGAACTAGTGGTGTCAGGCCTGGAGAACCTGACTAAACTAGTTGTTAGTTTAAATCTGACCCACCCCACATTCTGCCACAAAAACCCCTGAGATTCATAGAACTTGTCTAAGATGTACTCCTCGCAAGATGTATGAAAATCCTCAAGAAATAGCTCACCCAATATCCGTCAAGATCCACAAAACCCTTATTACTGTGGTTTTCCTATTTCCCCTACGGGGTTTGGGGTGTTCCCACAGTACGTACACTACAAACCACGGGGTGTACAGTAAATGCGTCAGATCCCCGAGTCAAGTCTACCAGAGACAAAAATCCTTCAAGAAGTTCTGCATGGCTTAACAGCCGAATCAGTGTAAGAATCAAATCAAATCAAAATCAAAAATCCCACTTCATTCCACATCATCCCAATCCCCCACCCAATCTCATTCCATCTTCATCCCCATCCGTCCCATCTTATCCGACACACCCACCCAACACTACACTCCACCACCTCATCACTACGACAACCTCCGTCCTCATCACCTACTCCACAACCTCAAAGTGTTCTTTCAAAGCAAATATTCCTGCCACAAACAACAAACCAACTATACTGAGTCCGGAGTATCTTGATCTTTCACTGCTGAGATTTTCCAAGATTATTTTCGTGGTTGTTTTGAGGGGCTGTCTTGAGCGGAGGTTTTCTGGCTCTCTGGATACTTGATGATAGTTATCTCTATAGCAGTGTTGAAGAGGGGAGTAAGGGAGAAGTGTAGGGTGGCGAAGAGGGAGGGTCGAAAGAGGTCGAGTGCATGGTAGGTTCATGCTTGTGAACCTGTGTAGATGGGGAGCAGGGTTGGGAAAGATGGAATGGTAGCGTTGGACAAAAACACATTGTTGGCAAGTATAGGAAGATGAAGTTAGTTGTCTGTCTCTTTCTACTATCACTCCACTATTTTCCTCCTTTCAATAAGGGTATTGGGATCTTGATGCTCTTCATTTTCTATAGAGGACACATTATTTCCGCGGCTTACAGGATCGCAGGAAGAGGAGGGTTCATCCACCTGTGTGTGTTCAAGGAAGCCGGACTTTGGCATGTTGCATGATACAGCACAGCACAGCATGGCAAAGGCACGATATATGTGTACAGCACAGCAGGGTAGCGCAGCACGACAGCGCAGGGCGACAGAGAGGAGCAGAACCCCACGGAAAAACATGTGCAGAGGCGTGGTGATTACTGACACCTCTACACAGTCAACAAGTAGCAAATCAATGAAAAACCAAGCCTGCAGCCACAGCCTAGACATCCTCAAACTCAACTTCTTCCTCGTCGTCATTCTCGTCTCCTTCCGGCGCGGCCTGTTCAGCCTTGACGGACGCGCCATTTGCCAACACTCTTTTTGCCGACGAGACGACAGACGCTGCTGCTGCTGCTGCTGCTACAACTGCCCGTGGTCCTGCAGCAGGAGGTGCTACGTCGTCTGTTCGTCGGCGTTTCGCGGGATTTCGGTTGCTGCTGGTACTACGGCCTTCGTCGCCGTTCGTCGTCGGTGTCCCACTTGAATTTTTCGACGCCCCTACTTTGTGCCCGTTCGATTGCGGTTGAGAACTCACGCTGCTTGCTTTCGAGGTGTCTCCGTTCGGAAGAGCAACGACGGCGGCGGTGGTCGTGGCTGTAGCGGGGGTAGCGCTGATCGTCGTCGTGTTGTTGCTGCTGCCGCCTAGCGTGGGCGTGCCAACGTCCTCAAACTCTCCTTCGTCGTCGTCATCCTCGTCCTCGTCGTCGTCAGACGCCTCTTCCGCCTCCTTGGCTTTTTGCTGGTCACGTGCCAACTGTGCGTAGTACTCGGCCACATCATCGTTGATCTCTGCTTCAGCCGTTTTCTTGTCCTCCTCTTCCTCGGACCCGAGGGCGATCAAGGTGTCGCGTTGGCGCCTCGCTGCCTGTTCTTTCGCACCAATCGTTGTATGCTCGCCCGTGACTGTGCTGGTCGTGTGCCACACGGGCAATGCGTTCTGCTCCGCTACCCGGGCCTTCCGCTCGGCTTCTGCTGCCTGCTGTGCTGCCGACTTCTCCTCGTTTGACGTCACGTCCACTTCAATGCGCTGCACGGCCACCTGTGTGCCTTTGACAACGGTTGGTAGCCCATCGGAAGCTGACCCAACTGGGACAGTAGTTGCTATTGGATTTATCAGTAAATTCCGCTGGACAGGAAGCCTTGCATTGTATGCAATATCGAATGTGTTGCTGTAGATGGGCATGAAATTAGCCATGGGTCGGTTCAACGGCAAGGAGTTCGTGGCCGTACTCGGGTATGACAACTCCGTCGATTCGAGGGAGCAGCACAAGCAACGGTTCCAGCTGTTTCATCAACTTGCTCTGCATTTCGTGGCCGCCTCTGTCACCAATGCTCTCATCGTCCCGATCTAGCGGCCCATCGCATTTGTGGCAGTAGAAGCCTTCCGGTCCGATGTAGTCGAGAACCTCCAGCTGCGTCCATCGGCTTTTGCACCGAGGACAGAAGTAGTCTTTCCGTTCATCGGTCGGTCGTATCAGACTCTCGACCTCCTTGGTGACTCGGTATATCCGAAACTTGATGGCATCAAGAGTCTGTCGGAAGTCGATATAGTAGTATGTTCGACTGATCGGTCGCTGCATGCCCTCACGGGTCTCTTGGCGATTGTGCCTATCCTCTGCCGTTAGCTTGCTACGAAAGCAGCAGTCGCAGGGACGAGTACACTGCGAGTAGCCGATGCTCCTCAAGCTTGGCGCACAACTTCCGGAGCTCTTTGGTCTGTAGGCCCAAGAGATGAGCCAAGTCATCGTCGCGCAGTCTAGGACGTCTGTTAGCATGTCTGCATCAGGGTGCTGGATAGAAACTCACGCAGAGTGCACCAAGAGGGCGTCCACGATGAGAATGTGCTTTGTCTCATAGAACGCTCGTACAACAGAGCGGATAAGTGGCTTGGCAAGGTCCATGGTGACTTGGTCGCCGCGAAGTGACTGAAGAACGCAACGATAATGAAGGTTGTGTAGAACGTTAGAAGGAGTTTTTAGGAAACCATCGGGATCACACAGGTTGTACAACGCTGCCCATGGCTCACTCCTTCTGAGCGTGACGGCTCAGCGAGGTGGAGAAGTCACATGGGCATTGGAATGTTGATTGTTCTGGAGCCTGAGCTTATTGTGCCTTTGTGCCTCACTTGCGCTGTAGGGCTGAAGCGGCAAGATTGTCAAAAATCATGAGAATAGCCGCCCTACCATCTCAGAACCGACGACCATTGACGTAACGTCCCATAGCTTGTGCGTATTTAGAGCTAGTACGTCATCTACGTGTCGTAGCACGCCATCAATGATAGGAAGTGGACGAAAGACTGTCTCCCGCCTCAAACTGCTGACTTCGATACTCAGCACAAGACAAGGGTCAATTTTCTCAGATGTCTCTAGCGCAACTTTGAGCAATTTGTACTCTCAGGGGCACAATTTGATTCCTGGTAAACAACAAAATTCTGCTATCATGAAGCGATCCGGGCAGGAGAGCCATCAAACAACGGATCCAGGGAAGCGGCGCAAAAGAGATATGGGACGTAATGAGTGGAGGTTGTTCGATTCTATCCTGATATCTAGCGCCCTCACTGACTGTCCTAGACGTCAATCGAAAGGCAAGCAAGGCCGTAACAACGGAGAACGGAGAGACAGAAGAGGGTATCCATCAAAGACAACAGATGCAGATACACCAGACTTATCCCTGACTCATGAGGGTGAAGCAGCGGAAACGAGGAGACCCAAACGTAAGGTGGCTGTCATGATGGGATATTCGGGCACCGGCTATCAAGGGATGCAAGTGTTGGTGCGCCTTGATGCCATCGCAGCTCACCCAAGTCGTCCTGACAATGAGATCTAGAAATAACACAGCCAAGACCATCGAAGGAGATCTGTTCAAGGCTTTTGTCGCTGCCGGGGCAATATCCAAGGCTAATTCCAATGACCCAAAGAAGTCGTCCCTGGTCCGCTGCGCCCGCACCGACAAAGGAGTACATGCGGCCGGCAATATTATCTCGCTGAAGCTGATTATCGAAGATCCGGACGTGGTACAAAAGGTTAACGAGCACTTACCTTCTCAGATTCGAGTCTGGGGCATTGAGCGGACAAACGGGGGCTTCAGCGCTTATCAGCTATGCGACTCAAGAATATATGAATACTTGATTCCTTCGCATGTCATGTTACCACCGCATCCGCAAAGCTTTCTCGGCCAGAGGCTAGAGGTACTCGCGCAGAAAGCCGGCGACATTGAAGGGCTGAGGCAACGACAGTCGGATGCTATGGGTTTCTGGGACGAAGCGGACGAGAAATTTGTCAAGCCCGTGTTGGAGACAATACCAGCTTCTATCCGTCCAGCGGCGCTGGCGGCTGTGCACAGTGCGGCTCCTGGCTCTCAGTCCGAGACATCTGCTGGGGTAGACTCAGTCGACGCCCGGCCAGAGCCAGGCGATGGAGGGCGCCGACGACACTTGGAAGAGGTCAAATCCCTGGAAACCGCCGTCCGCCAGCTGAAAGCCGCTTACGTCCGAGCAAGAAACACCTACCGCATACCCCGTGAGCGGCTGGAACGGCTGCGGCAAGCGCTGGACGGTTACTGTGGCACGCACAGATTCCACAACTACACAGTCGGCAAGAGCTATCGAGAAGATAGCGCTAAGCGGGTCATCAAAACGTTCAGAGCAGACGAGCCCATCGTCATCGGAGATACGGAATGGCTATCCCTCAAAGTGCATGGTCAGAGCTTCATGATGCACCAGATTCGAAAAATGGTCTCCCTGGCAGCCTTGGTCGTCCGCACCGGATGCCCCTTGGAACGAGTCGAGGAGACGTACGGGCCCAGGAGGTTGACCATACCCAAAGCTCCTGGCTTGGGGCTCCTTCTGGAGAGGCCGGTGTTCGATAATTACAACGAGCGGGCCGCGCACATTCAGAGGAACGAGATTGACTTTGACAACTACCGCGCCGCGATTGACGATTTCAAGCGGAAGATGATCTACGAGCACATCTTCGCGGAAGAGGAACAAGAGAAACAGTAAGCGGCGACGTCAGAGACGGGGCCTCATCGATCGTGTCACTATCTCTTGGCTGATTTCGAGTTCGCTGTGCCTAGCTTTCACTCGTTCTTTGCACAAATCGACAGCATCGTCAGCACCCAGTTTCTGTACCTCAGCTCGGAAGGTCTCGAGGCTCTGCCTACCGGCCCCGAAATCTCTACCAAGGAAGATGCCGTCAACGTGCTGACTGTCATAGAAGGAAACAACAAGGAAGATAGAGATGGAGCTGACGAGGGCGACGATGGTGGCGACGAGGATGTCGACCGAAGATGACCAGTGTGGGAAAAAAGAGCTGGTAGATGGATGACGCCTCCAACCTACCGCAGGATGAGAGTTGGGGGGTGGAAAAGGGGGGGGGGGGGTGTTGTTGGTCCATCTGACAGTGCTGGGAAAAAGCGCTTCGGAGATAGTGCGCGTCATCAGGAGCATGTGTTGAGCCACATTTCGCAGCCCAGGATTGCCGGTAGCGCTGGCCCTCGCCACCTATCGCGGATCGGTATTATCATCATCATCAACTGCTCATAGGGTGAAACCGCCGCATAGCCGCGTCGTCGTCCTGGCGTCCCTGTATTTACCTGAATAACCATTCTACAACGCCAAGTGAGGAGTAGTGCTTACATAGGAATCGTCCTGTCTAGCACAGCCTAGCAATGCCATAGCAGCAACTCTGCCTCCAACTCTCTGGTTAGAAGCTCGCCGAGCGCCAAAACTTGGTTATTTCGATGAAGATCTCAAAGTCCATGAATGTCCGAAGCACATGCGTGCTTTTGAGGGACTCGGAACACGGTGACTCGATGTTGGAGGCTGCTTGAATGAAGCAAAGGCTGGCTCGTTTACACCTAGTCTTTCGTCCGGTACAGTGGATATATCAGAGCAGGGCATCGTCGTCGTCGCCTTATTAAGACATATCTGTAAGACTTGGTTCATCAGAGTGGGTATACTGAGTGGCTAGCTTACATGTCATATCCCAGACTTGCGAACGGACCTTCAGACATCGTATGACAATGGTGTCGTTGGTAACTCATATAGCTCCCTGGATGGAGAAGGACGATAGGACTATGACAAGGACGTTGATCAATGCCCAGACCAAGGGAATCCAGGTCGACATCTGAAACCTTCCGGTGAGGTAGAGGCCGGCGAGACTGTAGTCACATGCGACGACATGTCAGCCAAAATGTCCGTCCATGACGTGATCTGGATGCCCATTTCTTGCTTGCTTTATTCCATGTTCATGATTCTCTCCACATGAGGATAGAAGATCAACATACATTAACCCGATGACACTGCCGGCCATGGCGGCCTCAAGGCCGGCGACTACGAGAAATACGAGCGGCACCATCCAGGTAACCGGCCAGCTCTTGCGCTGCTGCATCGCGACCGCGTAAACGCTGGCACCGAGGTGTACGATGCCGTAGACCAGCAGGGTCCAGAACAGCGTAAAACGCCATATGTCTTCGTAGTCGTGAAGATACGTCGCCGAGCTAGACCTGCCCGGAACAGGCCAGTAGAGGGATGGGAAGGAGGTTCTCCTGTCGTCATGTTCTACGGCCAGGGCGGTGGAAAGGGCAGATGGTGCCGGAGGGGAGCTGGTAGAGTGCGAGGTCAGCTACGATGGAGATTTATGCCCCTTTTGGCAGCAGGAGAGGCTGGCCGTGGAGTTTACCTTGTTGACGCCATGCGTGCGGTCGAAACATCCCCAGGAAGGCTGTTGCTCTTTCCTGCAGGTGTGACGGAATGGCAGTTAACGACTTGAAGGTCCCTAAATTAGGGTAGCTAATCACTGGAAAGACGCTAGTGATGGGCAATGCCAACCCGAGCTTCTAGCGACTCGTTTAGGCTCTACCGCATCACACGGTAGATGGACCTGACGCCTTCGCCTACTAAGGAGGTCATTCCCACAACCTCAATGCGACTGAACACCCGCCGCAGGACCCACAACACCCAGTTGAGTAGCACACCCCAGGAATGCATCGAGTTGCGAGGACGGGTCATCCACACTGATGGCAGCTGTGTACCGGTACCCCTGTACTGGTGTCGGCATCAGGCAGGATGGTTTTGTGGACGATGTAAGCAGTGCTGCTTCGTCTGCCCCTGCCTCTGCCTCGCGCGAGAGTGTGCATGGCTAAGCCTTTTCACAACACAGCATCCAGACGGTGCTCTTCATCTTTGGGCCCATCCTGCTGCCCACACTCATAGGCTACTACTGCTCAAGCCAGTCGTCGGTGGCGAGGGCTCAGCACATCCATGTTTGTGCCAAGCGGCGTTCAACATGCGCTGAACATCCTCTTCACCACAGCCTTCCTTGCACTGCTCTTGTCGCTGGTGTCTCTGCAGCCGTTCAACATGTTCAAGGTGACTGGCTCACGCTTGCAGATACCCACAGACGTCCTCTTCAACCAGCTCGTGTCTGCTACCGGGCAGTCGTTGACACTGCACGATGAGATTCTCAGGTCCAGGTTCACGTCCCTTGATTTTTGTCTGCAGTACCTCGCTTTCAGCCCGGATACCGTTGTCGACTGTGTCTTCTGCAACACAGACGAACCAAAGTCGTACCTCTACTACACACTCCCGTCCATCCTTGCGCCGCACCTCATGCACGTCAGTCTGCTGGGCCTGCTCACGTCGTCACTGCTCTTCGGCGTCAAGGCAGGCATGTGGCGCACGCAGGTGACGATCGCAGGCAGTGCCCTGGCCGCGGTCGAGCTGTACCTGCGCGCGAGCTACGACGTCCGGCCCAACACCTCGACAATACGGCTCCACGAGATTGATTTCTTCCACTGGCGGCTTCTCTCGTACCGAGGCATCTGCATCACCATCGCCGACGCCGTGCTGGGGTGGATGCTGTATCTGTCATCGACGAATTGTGCCTTCGCCAAGCCTCTCTCGCTCGACAAGCGTCTGCGCCAGACCACCGAGCTTGTTGACACCGCCCACCGCAAACTGCACGCCTTGGGCGTCACCAGGGCCGCTGTCGCCAATGACGCCCGCCTCAGGAACGTCGTCGGCGGCTACCGCGACGTCGAGGACCACTTCATAGCGAGCATCGTCAACAGAGACGCCCACGTGCGACAGGCCATCCGTAACGTCAAGGCCCGCATGGATATAAACACCGTCAATCTCGAAGCCGACCAATATGTCAAGGCTCTGATCGTGGGCAGTTCTCCCGGCGGTGAGTACCCAGGGGCAAACAGCGGACAGGCAATTGCACGTGCAACCAGCACAGGTTCGAAAACAACACGTCCACCCCCTTCTTCTTTGAGGCCAATACCAGTCGCGACATCAGCATCAGCAGCAGTACCCAGCCCACCAGATCCACCGCCAGAGACACCCACACCTGTCTTTGCAGATCAAGACACGGAACCGTCATGAGCCGATGTCAACACCCCATATTATCTCCCCCTCCCTTGCCTTCTCCCTCTTTATCAACAAACAAACTAGATGCACATAAGTATAACATCGAGATCTCAGATCACGTCTCAGTATTTCTTGGTGAAGTAGCCCTTGGTGAAGAGATGCTTGGTGAAGCAAATGGCCCCCACATCCATAGCTCAACAGCCCACTGAATGCCCATGGTGACACCTCTGACTTTTGATCTTGACTCTTGTCTAAAGTGAAAACCTAACACATACACTGAATAGGACTATCTAGAAGTACTTGATTAGTAGGGTGGGAGTGAAAAGAAAGGAGGAGGGGGAGGCGGTGACTACACTGCCTATCGAAGGAAGAATGTATGCCTTGGCAGCTTCCCAAGGACATGAAGTACGTCAAGGTACTCCTCTGGCGGAAGAACTATGTAGAAGCAGCCGACTTTTTCATATGTAGGTTCGGGTGCTTCGACGCTACGGATCAGAAGACCGCCCAAGGCGCGCCAGTCCTCCAATTCCATTCGCGCCATATCCTAGAGATAGTCAGTGACTGTCTGTTGGAATCGCAGTGCCGGTAGGTGTCCCGCAGCGTATCTCACGTTTGAGCAGCAGATGGGTAGAGCGAGAACCTCGCCAGCCGAATCTTCTGGATAGTCGAGACAAGTCTCCACGAAAACGTCGATGTCGGGGTGAGCAAATTCATAGGCGTAACTGCTCCAGGGCCGCGTCCAAGGATCACAGCCCAACCCAAGCGGATCTTGGTTGTCCAGTGTGATTAACAATAGCAGTGGTGCTGCTATTCGAATCCAGCCCACCCGAACTTCTCCGTAGGTGTTGTTTGCTGGAGCTTCCACGTGGAAATCAATGTAACTGGTCATATCTATGCTTTCCCTGCTGGTGGAAGAGTATAGCGTGTGAAATTGTATCGGTCCGTCGAACGACACCCAGGACCAGGAAGGCGCGACAATGTCACCTCGACTGGGACGATGCCTCGAGCTGGCGTAGAGTGAACGACCTTGACACACCCTGCTCCACAAGAGGCCGGACCCTACATCTCTCCACCATATCCCAGCCAGGTATCTATCATTCAGGGTAGAGACGCGAGATGCCAGACCAGATAAGGCAGGCAGCTTGTCGGTTTTGTATGTGATCCGACGCTGAGAAAAGTTTGCTGCCATCAGATACCAAGCCTCATACGACACTTGCCGGTTTTCAAGTAGCTTCGGGAGGAGCTGGTCGACGGACTTGATCAGCCAGTCTCTTGGCCCCATCTCGTGCCAGTCACACGAAGAGCATTCCCAGTGGAATTCCTGCTTTGAGAAGAGCAGCAGCCGAGGCGCAAGATAATGTTCTTGCAAAACCCATGCACGGTCGTGCCAGGGGTCATCGCGGTAACCCCTGCTGTAGTCCGGAAGCTGGAGGTAGATTCGCGTCGTATCCCCCGGAGACGCAGTAAGATCCAGAGAGAGATGAGATTTGCGTTGGCGACCTTTCAAAAACCCTTCAGCGTTGTCGCCGGCGTTCGACGCCGCGATGGTCAAGTAAGCGTTGGAGTAGACATCTCCCATTCTCGAGCCCTCGATTTCCCAGTCCCTCGTGTCCCCCTGGATGATGCAGAGGCTGTCGATCCAGAGGAATCGAACACCCAAAGCCCTCACTACACGGACAGCATCTCGAAAAGTGGCGGGCATCATCCCCAGACTGAATCCTTTTTTCCTGGCCTCGAGTGTGGCTCGAGTGGTAAGAAATGCCTTTGATGTACCCCAACAGTGACTCAACGCAGCATATGTACCTTTCTGGCCTTGACTCTCAAAGAGCCTGATAACTTCAGAGCCTGCCGAGGTTCCAACATCTAGCACGCGTGTTGGAAGTCGACGGTCTGAAACAGAGCAATTCCGGTGCTCGGCATTGCACTTCTCAATCCAGTGCTTCACGTGCGCAACGCAGTGGTCAGACCAGGGATCCTCATGACGGAGGAAAGGAATCCCAGGTTTGGCCACGATACTATCTTTGATCAAGCGATCGACATGAACACTCATAACCGGTACTCAGTAGATGGGACAACTTACCAAAGTCAGTCCTGACGATGATGTGGGCATCGGGCTTCTCGATCAACCACAGAAGAGACTGACTTCCGCACGCATAGGAGTAGCGCCGACCAGATTCATCCAGGACTGGATGGGCGAGATGCTTCCTCGACGAAAGAAGACGCAAATCGATGAATAGTCGACAGAGGCCGCAATTAGTCTTCCAAGCATCGAGTGCTTCCGGATCGAACTGATCGAGCTTGATGAAGCGATGAAGGTATGTGGGTGGTGAAGTGGTCGTAAGTATGTCGAGTGGAAGCACGCTGCACACAGGACAAAATTGCTCATTTTGCGCATGGTCTATCCAGTCGAAGACAGTCTGTTAGTGGTGAGCTGTGCTGGTAGTATCCAGTGACGTGGAACGGATGATGTACCAATTTCGAAGCTACAACAGGATCGAGAGATTAGCCCAGTTTCCCAGAACCTGTTTGGGACTCCAATAGACACGTACTCAAACAAGTCATATGCCATCTACAATTGATGCTTTCCTCGTCACCTTGATAAGTTCTAGACTGCGGGGATATAGCGATAGAGTTGTTCTATGGGACTCATCTGACTTAGAAGGTAGGAGTGCCTCATAATATAGACATGCCACCCTTCTAGGACTACCTTACAGTACTGTACTATTCAACGCTGTAGCTCCTCCGCCAGCTAGCAGTACGGTATCTCTGTCCTCTGGGCACCATCCAGAACGACACTCGGTACACTAGTACTGTAGCATCGCCTGTTCAGCCTCGAAATGAGATATTTAGCTTTGGGCTGATAGGCCCAGCCTCGGGCTGATTGAGAACGTCGACCAGGGTAGTGCGGGGGTGGGAGAGATGAGTTGTCACGCGATATTTCACGTGACACATTACCGTAGCGCCTATATACTGGAGATCCCTCTCTGGAAGTCTAGTTCTAGTAATCAATCCACATGTTCCAACCTCTTCACACCTATCAGTGGTATGACGACTGACATTGTACTTTACAGCAGTTGCTGTATAGTTGATTCAATCCGCTAGGTCCAGCTCAGCAAGAGCGTCACTCATTCAGTCGTCGTATGACCTCTCCATAGCGATACAAAAAAAAGGGTCAAAATCTACAAGTACCGAGCGTTAGGTGATAACGAGCATCACGTGATCGACTACGGTACAGCGCGCGGTTAACCTCGGTAAATACAGCTTCGAGCAAGAGCTACGGACGAGCTAAGTTACGGTACGAAGTTCAGCTTCATCAACAAGCTCGCGGCGTCTACCAGAGTAGCCTCCTATTAACAATGCGCGACAAGACCCACCATGCCGGCCGACCAGCTCCTTGCCACGCTCTTACGAGCTCTACAGCAGCCCAACTACGCGCCTGAAGGCCGCGCCAGGTATGCGTGGACTTGTAACCACCCCTACAGTTAATCCCTCGACGTCATAACCTACTAGCTAACAAAGCTGACATACGGGCGAATGTGCAGGCTTCTGTCGACTGCGCAGTCGCTGTTTCTGGCCTTGTCCAACCCTCTGAATATCAGCCTCCTAACCTCCCATCTTCTGTCGGCACCGGCGCTATGGGATCGACCAGACGGGTTGAGCACATGCTTGCAAGTGCTTCAATGCTTTCACGGCGCCACTAGTCTTGTGGTAGGCCCAGCACCCGCAGCGCCATCACCCCAGATACCGCATGCTGGTCCGGGCAGATCTTCCTCCGGCTACTCAACACTACAACGCCCGCCGGCCACTGCTGCTGCTGGAGCTAGTCTCACAGCAAAGAAGATTCCTCGAGAAGACTGGGTCCGCGCCTTGATAAAAAGCGCCGACAGGAAGTCACCCCGATGGAGACACATCCTGGTTCTATCCGGGCTGCTTCTCGGTCTCGACAGCTCAGCTCAAGGGCAGTCAGCATTCCCATTCAGGGACCAAGGTGGTAGTTTACGAAGGGATATAGCCCACGCGCTGATTAAGGCCCTGAATCTTGCGATTGAGGAGGCTAGAAGCACTGAAGAGGATCTGTCGAAGCCATGCATCGTCTTGGTCGCGACGTACACTTCCGATCTGCTCTCCGAGGCCCAATTTGCTGAGCTGGACGTCGAGGTATACAACTCATCCACTGTCCTCGACATCGGGTCACGGTCCACTTCTTGGCACGGAAACTGACACGTAGATTAACCCACTGGATATATTTAGGGCTTGCTACCAATGGCTGTTCGTACGGCGCTGTTTAGCGGAGAAGGATTTCACTCAGGCTACTTCCTGGGCCCGATCGACGCCGATGTGATTCAGTCAGGTAGAGACAGAGTCACATGGAGCGTATGTAGCAACCGAGAGAGCTACCGCCGACGTCGCAACAGACGCGAGTGACGGAACCTAACAATGAACTCCAGGCGAAATCCACCACGTTCGCCCGGTTGCGTCAGCACCTATCCCAGCCCCTGCTGCAAGCGATGGGTCCGCTATCGCGTCTGATCGCGCGGAGCGTCGAGCAAATCTCGTCCAACGACGGCGCGGCGGCGCTGATCTACGGCGTGCTTGAGGACCTCGTCTCGTTCGCGCGCACGCTCGCGACGCAGTGGCGCCAGAACAAATTGTCGGAGATTGACGCGTCCGAGGAAGCCATCTTCATCGGCGTCGAGGCCCGGACCACCACCCTCCCGCGTCTGTGGCACTTGCTCAAGATGGTCTTGTTTGCGTGTGTCAATGTGCTGAAAGTAACCATTGCGAGAACTGTCGCGGATGCGGCGTTGGGCGGTGATGCTTGTATGTCTCTGGCTTTTGTCTCCCTTCTACCTGCCTCAATTGACTGCATCGATGGATTGATGAGCACAAGGAGCATTGCCTCGCCGTTTCTAGACCCCGCCGTTCACTCCCTCCCCATCCTGCGGGCTGGCAGTCAAAAGAAGCTAACCTCGCCCTCGCCACAGACGCCCCCTTCATCGCGACGCAGACGCTCCACATACTTCGTCATCTGTCGTTCATCACGGAACGTCTCGGGGGCTACAACGCGTTCACGACGATGGTATTCGTGACACTGAGCGCCGTCGACATGTTGACGCAGTATCCCGAGCACGCCGTGACCTTTCTCGAAGCCATTCAACCACGTCGTCCAACAGGGATTACAACCGGAACAGGAACAGGAACAGGAACAGGAACAGAAACAAGGACAGGGACTGGGACTGGGACCGGCACGAGCGTCACGACGACGCTCGTGATCTCCGCCCACCCACTCGACCGCACCCTCGATCTCTTCTTCCTCGACACGGCCGAGCATTTCGCCACCGTCGTCGCCTTGCACGCTCCCGTTCTCACAGAGAGCATGCTCCTCCCTGCCGCCATGCCCTACCTCGACCCCGTCGATACCATCAATCCCGACGAGCGCGACAACGGCGGCGGCGGCGACGGCGGCAGTGGCGGTCGTGACGGCGGCAGTAGCAGTGACGGCAACGGCGGCAACGGCGGCAGTGACCGCATTGGCAGTGGCGGAGCAAGACCAAGCCTGGTCCCCGTCTTCGAGGCTGCGCATAGCCTGACTCTCGCCGTCCTGGCCGTGCCCCTGAACGCCGACCTCACGGCCAGGTTATTGCCGTTCTATATCGATGTGCTGCTCAAGGTTCGTGAAGACTTTCTTGTTTTGTATTTTTCTTTTCTTTTCTTCAACTCCTCTTCTTTCTCTTGGAATTTCTACGTTCTTCCTGTTGGGATGTTGCGAGGTTTCGTGCGCCTCGTCCAAAAATATTTTGGTGTTTTTTTGGGGTAGGTTGGGGGAGGGGAGGGTCCTCGCGACGTGCTGTGGGCGTGGGCACGACACCCAACCAACAAACGGACAGACGCCGCCCCGCCTCAAAAACACACATCCACACATGCACATCAAGACCGCAGCCACAGCTTTGTTTTACATCATCTCTTCCTATCAAGCCATATCGCTGGCATCACCAAAGTCTAAGCTCCGTGAAACTCCGTGGGACACCATGAAATCCCGTGCCTGCTAACCAGTCATCATCATGATCACCGTGGTGTGTCTGTACGCGTTCCAGGCCTTCCCTCGAAATCTCTCGCAGCGGCAGTTCAGACTCGCCTTCAAGACCGTCGTGCGCATCGTGTCCCCGCCTTCTCCTCTGTCGGCGACTCGACCGGATCTTCCGAATGTCTTGCTTGAAGTATTGCGGCATCGTGTGTTGCAGCCTTTTGCACGGCCATTGACGGGTGCACCGTCGGTGCTGCCGCTGCCGCTGCCGACGCCGTCGCCGCGGGAAGCGCCACGAGGATCGCTACAAGGACCGGCTGGGTCGGCGTCGAGGACTGTCGATGCTGCTGCTGCTAAGCCTGTAGATTCCGGATCTTCGCCACCGTCGCTACCGCCAGAGCCATCGCTGCCATCATCATCATCGTCATCATCATTACCATCATCGCCACCGCCGCTACCACCACAGGTAGGAGTGAATGGCGCGCCGTTGCCAAACACAGCATCTCCAGCGCTTGCCACGGCGGAGAAAGCAGTGCTGGTACTGACCGTCATCGACTCGCTGCCGTTTCTCTCGATGGAGCTGCTGGTGGAGTGGCTACCGCTGACGGCGTCGCTGGTGCATGCCCTCGCGGACGAGACGGACGGTTCTGTTCAAGGCCCGACCCCGGTACGCGGGCGTGATCAACAGGGCAAGGAGACGCCGCTGGCCCCGACCGCGGAATCTTGCCGCGAGCGGCTGTGGGAGGTTTTGAGCGGCGGCGAGATGGACGTCGAGCGAAGCCAGCTCTGCGTGGCCTGGTGGACGACGCGCGGAGGCCGAGAGATGGCTCTGTTCGGGCGTGGCAGCCATGCCGATGACTGTAATATCGATAACCCCGGCGATTGACCGCCGGGCGAACGAGAAAACTCTCTGGGGGGAGAGAGCAATGTATGATATCCCACCTGAGAGGGACTGTAGTATTGACATTTGCTCCTTTTTTCTTAAGGGGGTGATTAATTTGGTATATCATAGCACGTCACGAAGGCATGAATAAAAAACTATCATCGTCACCATCGTCAACACCACCGTCATCATCATCGTCACTGTTAGTGGAACAATGACAGGTCCAACATCTTTTCGCATCTCCCACTTTGGTGTTTAGACCCGGGAGTCTTCTTCACGGAATGAAGGGAATGCGGACAGGCGTGTCTCGTCGATAATCGATGTAACGCTGACCGAAGAATCGGACGAGAAACTGCTCTTCATCTGATTTAGAGAAAGGAGTTAGCGTCTGGGGTTCGCAGCATATTTGTTTCGGGCATGAAATGGAGACGATGGACTGGATAAGGATAGAAGAGAGATAGGAAGGGCATAAGAGAGAGAATCAAGCACCAAGCCCCGAGCCCAACCGGAAGGTAGAGAGATGGCGACTGCAGCTGATAGGACAGCAAATATTCGAGCGGGAATGAAGAGAGAAGCACGGTCTACGAACTTGCGATTCTTCGAGAAAAGAACCTCCACAGCACCAGCGCGTAGCCCACCAAGGAGATGCGGTTGCCCATGACAACCTGCGTGCCGAGCGCCCACCAGAAGAAGCCAAAGTAACTGGGATGGCGCAGGTATGCGTAGATGCCGGACGTGACGAGCTGATGGTCGGTGCTGCGACGGGTCTGGACGATGTGGTTGAAGCTCGTGCCGGCGTGGGCCATGGCGCACGATCTTGTGAACTGGCCTACGGCGGTGAGGGCGAGGCCGAGCAGCGTCACTGTTGTAGGCCACGGGCCCCACAGCGCCGAGAACCACGACGGCGGAGATGACCAAGACGACGGGGACGACGACGACGTCGGGAGGGGGAAGAGGTGCGTCAGCAGACACTCGGTGAGACCGACGGCGTGAGCGATGTTGTAGGCCGTGCCGTTGGACGTCAACAGGAAGGCCGAGACGGTGGCGAAGCGCGTGTTGTACCTGGCCGTCGTCCAGAACTCGAGGAAGTGGAAGAGCGAGAGGGCGGCGACGAAGAAGGGCACGCGCCAGAGCGGTCGGTCGTGGTAGGCCATGTGCAGCAAGACGACGGAGGTGGTGCCAAAGGCCTGGCCCAGGAACCACGACCGCAGCGCGATGCCGGCCCGAGACTTGCGTCGTCCGGGGAGGCTGTCCGGGTCCAACGCCGGTGGTGACGAGCCCGCCGTGGACGTTGTCACGAACTTGGATTCCATCGACGATGACGATGACGATGGTTGTCGCTGTTGTTCCTGCCGGGTCGACTGTCGATGGCGGGCGCCTAGGACGGCAAATGGCGACGACGAGAGATTCGGTGGAGTCCAGGCCGTCCCGTTCTCGGTGGCTTCGTGCTGGCCGCCCTGGGTCGGGGGCTCGTCCGGGACGGACGCCAGAGGCACAGCTGCATCGTCTGCCATCGTAGTATCACACTGTGGAAGCTGCTGGGATTGACGATGCTGGACGTGATCTTCGCCAATACCATGTGCTGAAATCGACGCAGGCAATGGCGTTCTGGCCACTGTCACCTTTCTGATGTTCGAGATGGGAACGGCGAGGTTGGCTGGCAGGTCGTGGCTCATACGGTATGTAGTAGCTCCAGTCGACAAGCTACGTACGTACAGCGGGTCTAATCATCGACAACCCATGTTGTCCTCGAAACATCCAATGAGCATCTTCTTCCCAGCGACGACTGCTACCACGCACGCGAGGGTCCCGAAAGCAGCGCTTCTGCCAGAAACGGTCAATGCATAGCAACTCTTTCCATTGTGATTAGAAAAATGACAGGGTGATGCTAGAATTGTTCTCCTCGATATGCAAGGACAATACCAAGGCAGGCCTTGGTAGCTGAGTGGAATGCATTCCATTAGACAGAGACTTGATCAACGACGCATTGACCAAGATTACATCATCTGCGGACGTCAGATTCAGAAGGTACGAGGTACGGTACGGAGGTACAGACTGAGTCTGCCGATGTGGAAGTGCTAAGGTACGTACGGAGTAAAATTACGTAAGTTGGGTACGGGAGTACGTTACGTAAGTTTACATACGTACTGTACGTATTTGTCATGAGTTGTGATCCGCCTCCGGCTGGTCACATTTTTGTCGGACATCGCGCCGAAAGCGGATCAGATTGTGGTCCACCCCCCTTCTCGGCCAGCCCTATCGCGGCAACACCCCCCTGTCAGAGGGCCGCTGACAAAGCAGCCTCGGAGGAACGTTTTTCCGGGGACAGGCGGCACGCATCAAAATGAGCCTTTTCGCTTTTTCTAGAAGATCGTGGGATTCATCTCTGAGATGGAGGCTTAGAGGTAGCGATTGATTGTCTTGCTGTCCTTGTGAGGCTGTCCATGCTCTGTAGGGGTGCCCCGTCACAGTTGAGTGTAAGTGTCGCAGTCGGATACATACCGGTATATCTCCGGCCAGTGTGTTGAGCGCCCTTCCAACTCCCCACATTCCACTTCTTCAGTTTTTAATCAATGCAAGCTATTCAGCGTGCCTTCCAAGACTAAACAGACCTTCAGGACCTACTGGCAGCCACCTATGTACGAATGTATTTTCAACGGAAAAACAGCCGCTTCTGCCACGAAGACCTGGGAAGTCCCCTGTTCTACCTCCCATGCCTACCGGCCCAATTTCATGGACAAGACACGTAAAAAAAAGGGTCGATCAGGGTCACCCAAGACTCCCCCCCAACCAGAAATCCAGTCTGCAAGACGAGGTTCATCTCCGAGCGTCGCTTGCCCTTGGCTTCACACCCTGGTATCAGCAACTACAATTCTGCAGAACAACTAGTCAAAGCTGGAGAAAAATCTCAGCCACTGGGCAAACAATGGATCGAAAACTTCTTGGTTCATCCGTGCCCTCGTGCCCTCGTGCCTCGAAGCGGAGATCTACAGACCGAAACCATCACTGAAAATTCAATCAAGGTGAAAAGGTCTTCCTCCTTGGCTGTTTCGTGCACAAAAACCATCGTCATGCTATAGACATGAGCTCTCCCGCCAAGCTCGCCTTCCCAGACGCGCCTGATCGAGTCGAGCAACAAGCCCCGACGATAGCATCCCACGCCAAGCACCGATCAGGACGAACGAACCATAGTGAAGCCTGTCCACAAGGCAAGGCCTTGGAGGGCGAAGTGAGGGAGGAAGCCCCACAAGCCGATCGAACGTCCCTGGCCGCCGTTGCCCATCTGATCGCGAGAGTAACCGCGCATGTAGAGGAAGCGCGAGACGATCCACGCCGCTCCGAGCCCGGCCGAGACTCGAGGGAAGGACAGTCCCGCGATGAGCAGAGCGAGGACGACCGGGGTATAGTTCTCCACGGTGTTGGCTTGTGCCCGCTGGCCGCAGTTGAAGGCGTACGCCTTGGGATCTTTTTCCGCCACCTCACGAGGGAAGTACGTGTTGGGATACGGGAGTTTCGCCGCCTTGCGCAAGCCGCCAACCATGTAGGAGGCATAGTTCGTCATCACGAACGACGCCGCGGCGGTGAGAACGACATATCTGCATGCGCCAGACAGGCTGCGGTCAGACCTGATCGAGTCGAGGGGCGGACGGATCTTGGCGGCGAAAAGCGTCAACGTACCCGTAGTCCTCGGGGACCTGCACGGTCAGAGCCATGGCGAGAGGCAAGAGGGCAACTGTGGAGATGAGGGCGGTAGTTGACGTGTCCGACGTTGCAGAGACGGTCGCGATGTCGGTCCAACGAACTCGGTGGGAGATGTCCTCAGGTGAATGCCGCTTTTCAACTCTGGAGCTCTAACATCGAAAGGAGCCAGGCGGTCACGATGAGATATATTTGAAGCAGACGTCCCGGCCACGGTGGCCTTAAGGCCGCCAGGCGGTTGCAAGCGCATCTTCGCGCCGGTCAAAAATGGCCGTTCTCCCTGTCGCGGAGCTTCGATCTGGCCGCCGCCCGTGGCAATTTCAAATCACCCAGGGCCAAGAAGGTCGTACGTAACACGAGGCCCATGAAATCAACGGACAATTCCTCTGGTACCCCCCACTATGCACGTATGTTACTTCGGTGCCCCCTCTTACTTCCACGCCCCCGGCATACATCGATACATGCGCTTTGCCAAGCTACACCATATAAAGCTAGGTATTTCTTCAAGTCAAGCAAGGTACGAGCTTCATAAGTCTTGGAAATATCACGCAGCACGCATCCTTCGGTCGCATATTTTTCGTAGTCGCATTAGCTCTATTCCCATCAAGTCAGATCTTATTCTTGATGTCATACTTCCGTATATGGTATTTCCGGCGGTGTGAGGCCCCCATCAGCGGTGTGGGGTTGAGCGGTCGGTGAGCTGATGCCCAAAAAGTTTAGTAGTACTTAGTTTGTCCATGTAGTGCCACGAGAATAGAAGTACTTATGCTAAGCGAGGGAGGCACCGAAGTAAGATACCTGCAAGAGGGGGGTACCGGAGTAATTGTCCGGAAATCAAATGCTGGTTATGATCGAGTCGTAAGTCCTAAGCAGAGATTAGTCTCCGGATACTGTCAAGTGGGTCGCAGCATTTTCTAATCTCTCGGGGATGCTGCTGCGGCACCTCATCACGCTTGCTGTACGTATGTGCTCCGTACTCGTAATACGTACGTCGTCTGGCACTTGCGCTCACACTTACGTACAGAGTAAGGAGTACCGAGTACAACTAACCGGACGTATTACTGCACGTAATACTAGGTACTCGTACGGAAGTACGTATGTACTCCTCCTCTTCTGCCCGACGCCCAAAATGTATGACGCCGTGTCATCGCCGGTCGCGAATCCTCAATTCTCGTGTCCAGCTGTCGTCAGGATGCCCCGGTGGCCATTTCGTCGGAGTAGACATTGTGTGGATTACAAACCGGCACCTCTCTGATTATTGATGATTCGGGCCTCGGCTTTGTATTGTTCCGCTCGGATGTCGGAGGCTTGCAAGCTCCGACCCGAGTTTGATCCGAGACTTCTGATGCTCCAGGCTTTTCGCCGCAACGTGTCATAATATCGCCAGGCAGATGGTGGAAGCGAAGTCCTGTCGTCGATAATCAGTCAGTCCACAAGCTTGGCCACGCCGTGACCGCAGAAACACTGAGAGAAGGTCTCCTCGGGCGGAAGCGCGCAGAGAGCGAGTGCAGAGTGTGGAAGGGATCCAATATAAGGAGTCTGACCCGGTCTTCATGGATCTTACCCACAGGCTTGGGTGGTTATCTTCGCCGAGACTGGCGACATTGTCGGCGGAGATCCAAGCATCACCAGGCCATCCCGTCAATGGCATGGTGATTGTAAAACTAGCGCTGCGGGAAACGTTGCGACGATGAGATGTACGGTAGGGTAGCGGTAGGCGACGCTGTACTCGTATGCACCAAGTAGTGACACTGTACGCCGATCATATAGAACTGCCGCTCTCGATTCTGGGCAAAAGATTATTCAAGACACCAGACGCCGAGCCTCCAAGGAAATGGCGAAAGGTTCGAATATCCGCACAAATGTCAAGAAACACCCTGCTTGCTGACACTGCCGTACTTGACCTGCCAGGCAAAGAAATAAAGTAGGGCGGCCAACGGCTGTCCCACGAGGCAGAAGCTGATCCAGAAGATGGCGTTGCCGATGATCCTGCCGTTGATGCTCTTCATCTGCTCCAACGAACGCGTCGCCCACACCAGGGGGAGCTGAAGAATCATGCCGGCAAAGGCGACCCCTAGAGGAATCCAGTCAGCTTCGGCTGTGGACGTTGTCCCGCCAGGCAAAGGGAGAAAGAACGAACCGATGATGTTGTGGGTCGGCACGCCGACGAGCAGCTCGTGAAGAACGGCGGAGAGGAAGAAGACCGCGGCGCTTGCGACGGTGGGATGCCATCCCCTCGCGAGCAACGGCATGAACACGTGCCGTTTCATGAAGTAGTACACGGGCTTGTTCCACATGCGCCAGTACGCACCGACGCTAGGGCTGTTCCACCAGTCGTCGTAGAACGAGCGGTCGCCGAACCGGATCAGCTCGGCCAAGGCGTTCAGGGCCGATTGGAACGTGGCAAAGAAGCCGGCCAGCCATATCACGAGCGAGATGGTCGAGAGCTTCATGAGCCGCTCGGCCATGGAGGTCCACTGCAGCGTCTGCATCTTGTCCAGGCTGTTGCGGAGAGCGGGCGCGGCGTACTGCGCCGACGCGATCCAGATGAACATGCCCAGCACCAGCGCCTCGGTGACTCGCTTGAGGAAGAAGCCCAGCCGGAACGACGGCGAGCGCGGATACACCGGCTGGTAGACCAGCGTCGGCGCCCACCAGAAGTACGATAGATTTCCGAGCGTGATGTTCCGGGGGTAGGGACAGGACGAGTACATCGGCGGCGGCTTGACGTCGTCTGCCGAGCCCAGAAGCGCTCGGCGCATGTCCCGGTTGGACAGGGCGTACGAGCAGATCTTGAGCCACACGATGACGGCGTGCAGCTCACACACCGTGCCGATGAACGGATGATGGATGTTGGCGTACACGATCGTCGTGGTCACCCCGAGGCACAGCGTTGAGTTGACGGTGTGAGCGAGGCTTATCAAGCGCCATGTCCATTTCGACCCGGGTCCAAAGGCTCTCCCACCGGCAGCATCTTCCGGCGTGTCCTTCTTCCGTCTGCCGATGCTGTCCAGCGCTTGTGTCGCCGCCGTGAGCTCGATGAGATGCGCGACGAACAGGTGGCATGGTATGAGCAGATAGAGCAGGCTGCCCAGCACGAAATCCTGCCGGCGATAGTCGTGGCAGCGGATGCAGATGAGGAAGCCATACTGCGAGATGGTGAGCTGTAGCTGATGCGCCTCAGAGATCGAGCTCCAGGCACGAATGTACCTTCATGTAGTTTTCAACCATCAAGCGGAGATTCGACACGACTGGCAGGCGGTGTCAGCACCCAGTCGCGTAGTCAGACACATCAAAGATGGCCTCGGGGAGGCTCACCGAGCACAATGACCATGAGATTCCGGAATCCCAAAAAACTCGGGGCCACCGGAGCATCGTGGCTCAAGCACGACGGCCTTGGCCTCGAATGCACCACTGCGGCATGCTTGTATTGACCGTCCCTCCTCTGACGACTGCCATCGGTGGCATGGTTGCCGTTGCGCAGTTCGTGACTTTGTACTGGGTGGCCGTTAGTCATCACGTTGCTATGCAACTCGGGTGTCCGTGTCGCTGCCATCGCAGGGCTGCCCGGACGCGAATGTCGACGTCGAGGACAAGACGGCGTGGAGAACCGACTCGACCCTCAAGGTGATCGATCGACAACGGCCAAAACGCCGTGAAACCCCCGCTCGTCAACAAGCCTGCATGTAGGACGAGTTACACATGATCCACAAACAGGGCGCCGGTCCAATCGTACCTGCCTGGTTGATTCGACGGCCAAGCAGCTTCCCATCCCTGAGCTGTCCGTCCGTGCGTACCCGACGCCCACGATGACGTACGTTCATTGGGACGGCAGGTCGTCTCGACATGCCCATCTCAGCGTCCCGAACCCGTGGTTTGCGCCGGCGACGGAGAAACTATGATACGGGGCGGAAATCTTCGGCCCGAAATTTGTTCCGAGAGCTCCGTCAGCGATGCAGGTACGGAGCCCGAGATGTGCAAATCAGCCATCTGCAGGAACTTCAGAATAGCAGCAATGGCTGCAGAGAGACTTTGAGACGTGGTTGTCACCTCCCAAAACTGACTGATACATGCGGCAGCTTCGATGGAACGCGATCATGCTGGCGCCGTCGCGCCCGGAGGTGGCTACGACACCTTTCTTGGACGAAGGGGACGAAGTATGATCATCCTTTCTCGGCGGCGCCTCTGCAGACGCGGCCAGCATGCAGCCATGACTACCTTGCTCGCTCCGTTGATGGGATCTTGAGGCTGACGTGCGCCTCACAGGGTTGGTCACCGACTATGGCCCGCTCATGGTGCACTGGATGCGGCACCGGAGACCGTATTGGCAGCCTGGACGGGGCCTCGAGGCGGAGAGACCGAGCTTGAGCTACATGGTCGATGTCAGTGGCAGCCTGTGTCGGAGACTACTGCCCGCTCTGAAGATGTTTGATGGCAGATGCTTCCGCCAGCTGCGGCCCCCTACAACCCTGCAGACACCATTCCCGTCAAGCATCTGCACTCCTCATTGAACAAAGTCAAGCATCCGATCAACGTCGTCCGATGGACACCCGAAGGCCGAAGACTGTTGACCGCCTCGAGCAGCGGCGAATTCACGCTCTGGAACGGGACGGCCTTCAACTTTGAGACGATCATGCAGGTTGGTCTTGCGGCGCGGATCCTGTCAAGGCCGAGAACGTCGGCAACGAATGACTGAAGGGCTTCGGCCGCACAGGCACACGACTCCGCGATCCGGGCCGCCGTTTACTCCCACAGCGACGATTGGCTCCTGTCGGCCGACCAGGAAGGGACGATCAAGTACTGGCAGCCGAACTTCAACAACGTCAAAGTGCTGCAGGCCCATGCCGATCCCATCCGGGATCTTGCGTTTAGCCCGACCGACTCCAAGTTCGTGACGGCCTCGGACGACTCGACCATCAAGATCTTTGACTTCGCCGGCGGCGCCGAGGAGGCCACGCTGACGGGTCACAACTGGGACGTCAAGTCGGTCGACTGGCACCCGTCCAAGGGCATACTCGTCTCTGGCTCGAAGGACCACCTCATCAAGCTCTGGGATCCCCGGACGGGCCGCTGTCTGACGACGCTGCGCGGTCACAAGAACGCCATCTCCAGGACCGTGTTCGAGCCGACGCGCGGGCAGCTGTTGGCGACATGTGCCAGGGACCAGACCGCTCGCGTCTTCGACATCCGCATCATGCGCGACGTCTGCCTGCTCCGCGGTCACGACCGAGACATCTCGACGCTGACGTGGCATCCCGTGCACGTCTCGTTGCTGTCGACGGGTGGGGTCGACGGGAGCCTGTTCCACTACCAGCTGGACGAGCCGAATCCGCCGCCCGGCGTGGCGCCGTCGCTGGCGCCCTACGACAGCCCGGACCCGTCCATGGCGCCTCCCATGACGGTCTATCCCGCGCACCGCGTCCCGCACGCGCACGACTTTGCGGTCTGGTCGCTGGACTGGCACCCGGTCGGCCACATCCTGGCGTCGGGGTCCAACGACCGCGTCACGCGCTTCTGGACGCGACCGCGGCCGGGCGAGACGGACTGCTTCCACGACCGATACCACCTCGGCGAGGCGGCGGCGGAGGCGCAGGGGACGTACGACCGTCGCGGCATGCGGCGCCAGCAGCGCGACGAGGAAGAACAGGAGATCGAGGACGAAGCCGACGGTCTCGTCGATCAGAAGATGCCCGCGAGACCACCTGCCATCCGTGGTCTGCCCGGTCTCCCGGGCATGTCCGCACCGGCGCCCTCGGGAGGCGGTCCCCTCGACGGCGGCGACAGCGAGCCTTATCCCAACGGACCCGCTGCAGGACCGAGCAGCATCCCTCTCCCTCCTCCTCCTCCGCTACCACCGCCACCATCGCAGTTTCACCACGAGCACTTTCCGCGGCAGAGCCTTCCCCAGTTCGACCCCGCGAACCCGCCCGATCTGTCCAAGTTCGCCGCCATGATGGGCGGGGCTCTACAGCATCCACTTCCGCCACCGCCACCAGGAGCAGCAGCCGCTCCCGGTGTAGGTGGACCGGGCACAGCACCAGGAGGCCCACAAGGACAGCGTCCTCTGATACCACCGTTTCAGCATCATCCTCCACCTCACCCCGGCATGCTACCCCGCGGTGTTGGTCCCCCAGGTCCTCAATTCCCACCGCCACCGCCGCCATCGCAACAAGGACCAGCACACGGAGCACAGGCAGGTGTTAATCTCCCCCATCAACATGAGCACGCCCCATATCAGCAGTCACTACCCGGTGTGTTCGCCCACGGCGCAACACCAGCACCCGGTTTGATGCCAGGCTCAGCACAAGGACGTCTTCCTGCACCGGGCACGGGCTCCAACGCAACAGGAATCATGGACCCTCACTCCGCCGGGGGTCTCGCCCATAACCATGGATACAGTCTCAACTACGCTGGTCCTCCCGGCGCTGGTCCTCCCGGCGCTGGTCCTCATGGCGCTGGCCTTCCTGGCGCTGGCGTTTCTAGCGGAGGCAGCGGTAGCGCTATGACCGGCGGAGACGGCGGTTCCGAAAAAGCGACGACTGCAGACGGGACCACGGCTACCACCACTATCACCACCGCCACCAACGGCGTCGGAGCCGGAGTCGGATCGATCCGTAAAAGAGCGCCGTTGCCTAGTCAGCAGGAAAGCCTCGCGATGGAGCAAATGCAGGGGAAATATCGACCTGTGCGATGACGACGATGGGGTTTCTGGGTTGGTTTTCTGTTGAGAGCCGGGTGGGTTCTGTTGGGCGCTGGGCTGCTTTCTGCTGAGTACAGGGTCGGTCCTACCAAGCGCCGCATTGGTCCAACCAAGTGCAGGGTTACTTTTCTATCAAGTGCATTCTGCATCGGGGAGGGAGGCACGGGAATGGTGCGTCGTGGAGTTGGTCTGCGTGTGGGTTTGTGTCTGATGGTGGGTTGAGATGCTTCAGGCTTTCTCTCTCTCTCTCTCTCTCTCTCTCCCTCTCTCCCTCTCTCTGTGTCTGTCTGTCTACCTGTCTGTGTATGCATGGGTCAATCTCTACAAGCCTCACCCTCCACACACAAGTTCAACTTCCTGTGCCTCAAGCTCCAGCGTCCAAATTCAATCTCCAGACAGAGTTCAAGCTTCAGGGCTCAAATCTCTGTAGTACGTGCCAATTTCACGTGTGCCTAGGTTCCAGTAGGTCAAGTGTCCCTACACACTGCATGGCTGTCCCTGAGCTACATAAGTATTCACCGGCTGTGTGTGTGTGTGTGTGTGTGTGTGTGTGTGTGTGTGTGTGTGTGTGTGTTTCACAATGTTGCAAGACTACCCAGCCATACCAGGTTTTCTTCAAAGCAAGCTACGTGTTAGTATTCTTGAGGACGGATTGTACGCGTTAGATTTTCTTGAGGGCGGCGGGTTGTCTGTTTGGGGGTCCCTGAAAGCAGCCTGCACGCTTGGGTCATACAAGGAACATTCTGTTCAGCCCCCTGAAGAAAAAGAAGAGACGGAAAGTTCTGCCATCAAAGTAGTCAATCGTGTAGGAGCTATCACCCGACCGCATGAACGAGTCACGCCGATGTTCTTGTATACCATCAAGCTAACGTACAGTACGCACACCACATCAACCCAAGTCAGACTGGACCACACCTTGTCTTCCCTTGCTACAGTACTCCTTGATGTTGGTTAGAGAAGGTGGGAGAGGGGGCCTTGATGTCCCAGCTTCGGGGCTATCACCTCGTCTGCGTCGAATCGGTCGTGGGCCTGTCGGCCTTCTTGGGCCGTGCCTTGCGAGATTCCGCATGATGATTTCCAGTCCCGGCTAGGCCGAGTTTACTTCGCCGCCCGCCGCTCGGACCACATCCGATCAATTACCTGGAAAACAGCTGTGACGGCCTTCATAGTGCGACGATGGTCGTCGTCGTCGTCTTCGACAAGGTGCTTATCTTGATTCAGGCTCCAACTGCCGTGGTCATGCCGAGTGTCGAACTCGCTGTTACGACCGTGATCATGTCGACCTCGCTCGTGGCGTGGGCGGCTCAGACCGAGTCTCTGTTGGACTTTATCTGGATGCCATCGCACTCGCTCAAGCTTGAGGATGTTGAGCAGATGGTCATCGGCGGTGATCTGCGTGGCGTTGGATGATGGCGTCGATGAGGAGTCTTGTCGACCGCTGGACGGAGACGCCGAGGAGGAGTATGTTGCTTCCGAAATCTGCTGGAAATAAGATTCGACGGCCTCCGAGCCAACATCTCGAATCCTGCCGGATTCGACGGGCCAGGGGATTTTCTTGCTGATCCTGCGGGGCGGCTCGTCTCTGGCAATGTCGGCGGGTTGCCTTTCTCGCCTGGATATATCGTGCTCGACAGATGCTGAGGGACGCAAGGAGTCCCCTCGCACTCGGTCCCAGGCTGCGAGGTAGTCTTCCCACCTCGCCTTCCATCTTGCCTTCGTTTTCCTCTGTTCGCCTCTCTGGAGACTCCGTTCGATCTCGACATAAAAGTCTCTCCGGCTCTCTTCCAGCTTTTCCGTGTCGCGTCGAACCCGCTCTCTTCTCTTTCTCTCCGCCTGTCGACGCTCGCGCTCTTCGATGATATGCTGGTGCGTCTTCTCGTACATCCTCGCGCGGACGTGGGCGGCATATTCTTCGTCGGTCATGCGCTCGAGCTCGCCGTCTGGGCCAGCCTTCGTGGACGAGTACGTGTGGATGGGCTGTCCGTACACACCTTCCCAGAACGCCGCTCCCTCGTCGTCGGCCAGAGCGTCAAATAGCGACTCGCGGAAGGCGGTGTCTGGATCCATGTAGGCAGAGGATCGAGCATTTGGAAGATAGGCATCGTCGTAGAGTGCCGGATCGTCTGCAAAGGGCTTCGGTGGCCCGTCTTCGTGGCCGTGTCGACGTCGATGGCGGCTGGACCTTTTCGACTGATCCGCTGAGGCATCTGCACCGGAGGAACGATGTCTCTTGCGAATGCGATCCACGCCCCCATCCCCGACGTGATCGCGTCGTGATCTCTTGGATTTGAAGCGAAACTTCTCAGCTCTGACCGACTCATAGTCGCCTTCGGGTGCCAGATTGTCAGATGGGCTTACGGAGCCCATGGAGAGAGGTGTTGAGCTGCCATGCGCGTCGGAGGCGCTATTCAGAGCTGGTCAGATAACCGTCGAACATCTCAAGATCTCGAATTTGAAAACTGACCAATGTGACTCGAGCAGATTATGGCAAACGTCTTAGATCCTTAGACCGGCCAATCAGACGTAGGCTAGCGCAAATTTGTCGAACATCTCGAGATCTCGAATTTCGAAGCTGACGAATGGTGCTCGACGAATGACGCTCAAGCACGTTATCGCAAAGTCATTACGGTAGATCCTGGGGCTAGCCAATCAGACATACTCGAATTTTGGATGTGCTCAATCAGACTCAAGCATCTTACAGCATCTATGATAATTGGACTCGCGCTAGTGCGGCTCTTCGATACTGATCTAACCAATCAGTTCACTCACCTCAGATTCCGAATCAGACGGAAGCTGACGCAAGTTCGTCGGACATCGCATAATCTTGAATTTCGGGCTGGCCAATTAGACACAAGGGGGGGATTCACCTAATCCGAGCATGCCAAGGTCACTTGTTGGAGCGTTCAGCCAGCCGTTGCAAAATCCGATCAGCAAGACAGCAACATGAGCACTCTTTCGTATGGACTAAACATCACAAGAAAAGCCGGGCCTACAAAGACGGTGCCTTCCAAAAGGAAGACCATATTTGATGATGACGAGGATGAAGGCGACGATAGAACGGAGAGCCGTGAGACTGCGCCGGAACAGATTGTCTTCGGTGATGAGACAGCAGAGCCACCGAAGCACAAATCGGTGACCCAGCCGCAGCATGGCTTGGCCTCGAAGGGCAAAAGGCAACCGGTATCAATTTACGGGGATCTTTCCAGCTCGCGAGCCTCGAATGCACATCTCAAGGAAGCGGAAACTCTCGATTCGTCCATCTACGACTACGACGCCGCGTACGACTCGTTACATGCTGCCTCCAAGAAGAAGAAGGCCGCCCAAGCAGCAGAAGCGGCGGAGCGGAAGCCAAAATACATGTCCAACCTCCTAGCAGCTGCCGAGGTACGGAAAAGAGACCAGCTCAGAGCCAAGGATAAGCTGTTAGCTAGGGAGCGCGAGGCCGAAGGTGACGACTACGCCGACAAGGAAAAGTTCGTGACGGAGGCCTACAAAGCTCAGCAGGAAGAAGTCCGGAGGCTCGAAGAGGAAGAACGGCAAAGGGAGGAGGAGGATGAGCGGCGACGAAAGGGCAAGGGCATGGCTGGATTCTACCGTAGCGTTCTGGACCGAGACGAAAGGCGGCACGAGAAAGTCATGGCGACTGCGGCCGAGGCGAAGGACAAGCCGGACCAGGGCGTCGACGAAGCGTCGGAGCAGAGGTCTGAGGCGGACTTTGCGAAGGAGCTCAAGGCCAAAGGCCACGACATTGCGATCAACGACGAGGGCCAGATTGTCGACAAGCGGCAGCTATTGTCCGCCGGTCTCAACGTGGCACCAAAGTCACGAGGAACGACCGCCTCGCAAGCGTCGTCGAGACCGGGCCATGCTCGGCCATCAGGACAGAGCGGCTTGCCAAGCAAAGCAGCCACCCAGCGAGCCATGCGCGAGCGACAATCGCGCATGGTCGAAGAACAACTGGAACAGACCGCAAAGCAGACGGCCGAGGAAGAGAACGAGAAGAGAGCGGCGCTCGAACGGGCGGTTAAATCGCGAAAGACCGAGAGCGATGTCAGTAGTGCTCGAGAACGATACCTTCAGCGGAAGAGGGAGGCTGCTCTGCAAGCGAAGCTTGATGCGTGACAATCTTCCTTCTGAGATCCGGATGGACGGAACATCGGTTACCGCCGGCTTGTTCAGAACGCTACCAGTGTTCTCTGTCGTCCTGAATGGCATTTTGAGAGGACGGGCATACCCTACGGCCCTTCTGTGCTTGCTATCTTCTCTGCAAACCGAGCCTTCTTGATGTTTACGTCCCACACCCCTCCGCCGACTGTTTCCCGACTTCTGGCTAGGACCAAGACCACCACCGTCACCCGTGGTCTACCCACTTTCAACACCACGATCTTCTCGTAACATCGCGCTACGACCAACAAACGCAACAGGAGTCCCATAGAGCAAACACGAGAGTGCAATGAACGTGCGACGACGCCCTCGATCTCTCTCACAGCAGCAGCAGCAGCAGCAGCAGCAGCATCACCAGCCCTGTGCGCATCATGGGAGGGAACCTTCCCCTTCCGTCGTCGTCCCCAGTTTCGCGGAGAAGCGAGCGACGAGAGATTTTAACCCGCCAGGGCGGATTTGCGGATCCAAGCACGCCAGATGCTATTGTGCGCCGTACCACGATGGCCAGCTGAGGAGGCGCCGTCGTTAGACGGCCACCGGCCCGTTGTTCTTGACGGTATCCTGCTGAACGGCTGTGGATCTTGTCGGCGGAGAAGGCGATTGTTGTCGGCACGGCGCATGGCGTGCGCAGGAAGGTTCGTCTGCTGGATTGGTCTTCTTGGCCTTGGCGGAAGGTCTGAGATGAGGCGGTGTTCTTCTGATAGGCGAGACATTGTTGACAGGGAGGTGTGGCTGGCTTGTCTTATCCTGGGTCCTGTTTAATATCTTTCGGAGGCCCAGCTACTGTGGATCTACAGATTAGATATTTGAAGAGACATTTGGACGTTTTTACTGCAACTACCAGAGAAACTGTCTCCATTTCCCAATGAAGGTGCCCAACATAACCCCGATGGCCACAGCCATTCACGAGAACATGGGGGCTGCTCTCACAACCTTGAACGGCCATCCCTGAGCTAGCCTTCCGTGCAATCGCAGTTCCAAGTCCCCGTCCAAGCCAGCCAAAAACAAAAACAAAGTTCCGAAATTCACCAGCCGTACCGGCTTCCGGCCTCCTTCTTGTTCCTCCGGCCGGCCGCAAAGTGTTCTTCGAGGGCCTCGCGCTGGGATTGCGCCGCGTTGACGAGTTGCTTGAGGTTGTGCTTGCCCGGGGCGATGGCACGCACGGGATTGTGCTGCTGCTGCGCCGCCTTCTCGCCGGCCGCGCGCAGAGCCTCGTTGTCGTCGTATTCTCGGTCCGTGTTGAAGTTCAGGACTCTGATCGCCGCCGCGCTGGATTCGGATTTGGCGCCCTGCCGGCCGAGGAGTTGCCGCCGCGCGGCTTTGGAGAGGTTGAGATCGTCGGCTATGGTATCGAGCGTCAGAGGGCCGGGTTCGGACACCGTCGATGGGTTGCCACCGTGCTCGGGTAGACGCTCTGTGACGAAGGAGGGGTCGGCTTCGTCGTGGGAGGTGGCAGTAGCCTCAGACGTCGAAGCGTTGTAGATCATGGGAGTGTATTCTCCCTGCTCTTGAGACGTTTGCACACGCTCGTTTGAACCAAGACCAAGCGAGAACAGAGAGACTCTCGGTGCTGCCTTTTGTGTTGATGGACCAGGTCCTGGATTGTGTGCATCTATTTCCGACGCCAGGGCTTGCCCGCCCACAGGGGTGACTTTATTCTTCTTCTTCTTCTTCTGCTGGGAACGGGCAACAGAAAGCGGTTTGAACATCCTCGCACTTCGCTGCATCAAAGGCTGTGTGACCCCGTCGGTCACAGGCGGATTTGTGGCTCGCTCTTCAGTCCAAGCTGGTTCGTTTTGCTCCGTCTTCTTCTCCCAGTCGGCAGCATCATCCACATTTGCCCCGTCGTTGCCGGTACCTCCAGCCTCCACCGACGCAGCGGCGACATCTCGTTGAAAAGCAGGTTCCGCAGCGGTCTTGAGGCTTACTCGTGGTCGCGAAGATGCATCCGATGCAGATTTGGCACTGGTCCCAGAGGTTTGGCCGCTGCGCTTGGGCGCCGGCAGGAATGAGTTGAACTCAGCAAAGGCGCCGACCCCTGTCCGCTGTCTCTTTGTGGGCGGCTGTTCCTCCTCCGCTGCGTCGTGATCGGCGACGACATCGCTGGCCGGCCGCGGCAGTTGTACTTTGATCTTGTTAGGATTCGCCCTGTCCACCACTTTCGTGAAGCCTGACTTGGGTGGAGGCTTTGATTTAGTTGTGGAAGACACCTCGTGCTCCGAGGTGTCGGAGTCGGAGTAGTCCACGAGCCCCATCGTATGTGTACTGAGATGGCTCAGTGCGTCTCCGGCATGAAATTTTGAGCTGAGCCCGCTCGTGACGTGGTGATGTAGATCCGCGCACGTGATCATACGAAGAACTTTTGAGGCACTTGGCTCGTCCACTGGGAATCTAGCGTCATGTGGCTTTATTTTGGCGCCATCCTCACATGAGGTAGCCTAAGTTTAGCTGCCAGTAGCCTAATCGTCAGTGTCTGAAACTTGGTTGTACGTCCTTAAACCAGTGCGTCAACGAACGTACTGTAGATTGCTGGGTGTCGTACGGAGTCTGGCGTAAGACAGCGAATGCCAGTATCCTAAATATGACCAACATCAGGTCCTCCCTCGACCACGCCTTTACCCGAGATGACAGCTGTCGGCCAGGATGACGTCAAGTATCGCCAACCACCCCACGTGGATACGGTCTCACCGCAGCCATGTCGCTACTGCAGAATGACGAGTAAGCGTCCTAGCGAGACTTGGCCCATGTCGGTAACTCAGAGCGATCTAGGTTCATCATCTACAGCTTACGAAGCTCATACCTATCTTACATCACCGATGGCGTTGGGGAACGGCTGATCAACGTCAATCAGGGCGTCTTCAACACGCCTGGCTTTCGAGCGGCGGGATGGGAGCCAAGTTCCGTGGATATCAAGAGGACCTACTCGCCGCCAATTCCCACCGGGGTCTCCTTGGACTATTTCCAGGCCCCACCGAGGTCGGCCGGTCCACCGCCGCCAGGCTTCGGCGATGATGACGATGAAGGTGGCATGGTCACTGGAGGCGGTGTCAACGGGGATACTGTAGGGCCCGGTCCTAACATCAGGAGAAGACGGAGAAGGGAACAGCTCGAAGAGGATGACAGCAGCGATCTGAGCGACGAGAGCGACGACGATGGAGACGGCACGCAGAGGTCGGTCGCTGCTCGATGCTGGTCGTTTCATGTGTACTAAGCCTCGGGACCGACATAGGGCCGCCCAACAGATCCGATTCGCCAAGATGCCTGTGCGAGCAAGATCTGGCTCCTCCCCCATCCGCAACTCGGCCGGAGTGGACAGTCCGTCGACACTCGCCTCGCCGCCTCGGAGAGGGGAGGGCCGAGTCCGCCGAGGCTCCCTGAGCGCCGTCGAAGCGATCAAGCAGCGTGCGCGAAGAGGAACGACGACGAGCAGCGACGTTTCCTCCGAGAACGACTATGAGCAGTCTACCCTCAAGAACAGACCAGACAATATCGGCAAGGATGGTGACAGAATACGGTCTGCGATCAGACAAAACACCAAAGAAAGCACCGACCTCGAAGACGAGGCGTCCGGCTCCGAGCCCGATGATGCCAGCCTGTCGTCCGAGCTCCCCGAAGCAGCCGACTCGCCGTCGACTCTGGACGATGTTGGGCACCCCCTGACGTCGTCTCCGCCATCGATCGCTCCGGCCCCGGCACCAGCGGCGAACGCTTCCCCGAGGCGGACACGTACCGGCTTGGCCCCGCTGCAAACGCTACCCCCGCGCCAGCCCATAAGCAAGGTCGAGTCTGTCAGCGCGCTCAGCTTGGCCCTTCAGGAAAAGCGCTCGACGGCAGCCAGCCCGTTCGAACGCTTCGCGACGCTGTCTGGCCGGGGAGACCCTAATCCGCTCCACTTGAAGATCTACGCGCCGTTCTCCGAGCGGCCGACGAAGGCGTTCGAGGTAGCTGTCCGGAGGTCTGTGCGAGACGAGGCGGGCTGGGAGCGGAAGATCAGCGTCGTCGAAACGATCGGATTCAGTCTATGGCGATACGGCGAGGACAAGATCGCGCCAGCGGTCACGAGGAGCAAAGTGGACGTCAACCGGTGGATGTTGCGGATGGTCGAAGACGACGAGGTCGACTTTGACTTTCCGCCGTTGGATCGCACGAAGCCGATGAACGACTTTGCCTCGAACAACAACCGCGCCGCGCGGGGTCGGTCGAACTCGAAGGTGTACGATGAATTCGCGCTCGTCGAAGCATCCGAGGAGGAATTCCGCGAGAACGAGAAGCTCACGCCCAACCCGAAAGAAGCCGGGTCGAGCGTCGCTGCTGCTGCTGCAGCAGCGCCACAGGCCTCGATGGCTTCCGCGCCTGTCTCGTTCACGCCACAGGGGCCTGAGGCCACTCCGCAGCCGCCGTCGTTGATCAACCAGGGCAAGCGATGGAACCCGGTGCTCGGGTACGACTTCAGCGGATTCGGTAGTCGGAACAACTCGATCACGCCGCTGGACGTCCCCACTCAGCCGGTCAGCCACGCGACTCCTCGTAAAGGACCGTCCAAGATCGTCAAGGTTCATCTCATCTCGGCCGAAGGCTATTCGGAGCTTGTCGCCTTGGACGTCACCACCGACACCTACCTCGCTGAAGTGTTGGAGAGGGTGTGCAAGAAGCGGAATCTGGACCGGGCGTACCACATCCTCAAGGTCAGCGGGACGATGGTCATCGCTCCGTTGGACCGCACGGTCGAATCGATGGGTGATCGCGCCGATCTCGACCTCGTCCGTCGACGCTTCGCCAACGATGGTTCGATTGGTGCCAGCAACACGCCTGGGAGCACGCCGCCGAACGCACCGCTTCTGATCGCCGAACCTCGGAAGGGCGGCGGCGGTGGTGCAGGCGCCGGCGTCGGCGCCGGCGGCGGTTTCTACGCACCGCAGCAGTCGAGGAAGGGGGGCGGCATGCTCCACCCGCTCGCGCAGGTCCACGACGTGCTCAACGTCATGCCGGGGACGTATAAGCGGTGGACTGTCTGGCGTCGGCAGCCGATGAGCTTCATGCCGACGCACGAACGCATCTTGACGATCGACGGAGAATTCCTGCGCATCTCACCGGTCATCGACGGTGGGCTTGGTCTCGGCACGGCGAGCACGGTCACAACGTCAAGCGTCTTTCCGCCGCGGACGACCAGCAGACCGAGCATCAGCACGATGACGTTTGACTCGTCCAGATCGGACATTGGCACGACGAAGGCTGACAAGTCCGGCAATCACGGCCACGGCGGCGGCGCAGGTGGTGGCGGTGGCGGTGGTGTGAGCAAGACGACGCTCTTCGACAACAACAACACCAAGGTCAGCACGATCCACCTTGGCTCGATCGTCGGCGTGAACCAGTCGCGGAAGCACCCGAGCCATTTCCGCGTCGTCATCTTCAAGGCCAAGGAGACCAAGCGATACGACTTTGAGGCCCAGTCGGCCGCGGACGCGGCCGACATCGTCGACGAGATCAAGCGCGCGGCCGAACCGTTTCAGAGCGGTGGTGCCGGTGGCACGGGTGCAGCTGGGATTGGAGGTATCGGAGGGGGCGGAAGTGGGGGTGGAGCACCTGGAGGGGGAGGAGGAGGAGGAGGAGCAGCAGGAGGAGGGGGCGTTGGCTGATTTCTCGTCTCGTTGTAGTCTCTCCGTAGTCGTCGTCCTTCACTTGGCGGGGTTTCTTTTTTCTTACCACCGTCATCGTTGTCGTTCCATCGTTGTCATCTCGTTGCCATCCCATCATCGTCATGCCATCGTTGTCATCTCATCGTCGTCATCATCATCATAGTCGTTGTCATCATGATCACCATCTTGTCGTCATTAATGTCACAGTCGTCTCTCATGGCCAATTTGACGCCTACTTTACGCGCTCGGCGCACTTCTCCTTATCTTCCTACCCCTCGACCTGTCCAATGTGCTTTTTTTTCCCCCGGCTGTCTTGGTGGTCATGTCCCGCTGTACGAAGGATCTGTCACGAGGTGTCTGATTACCGTATATGGTGTCTGATCGTACAGTGTTCCATACATTACATGACATCATACAGACAGTGTTCCTTCACACAGGCAGTGTCCCATGATAAGGTCCCTCCATCGATCGGCATCCCATCAGACAGCGCTCCATATACAACGACCCATGGTTGCGAGTAGAACCACTTTGCCCTGTCATAACCCTGCCCCGTCACGCTCTGCTCTACCGTATCCTACTTCCTTCCATCAATTCAGGTATGTACAGTAGATACGGTATTTGAAAGAAAATCGGGCACATGGCCACCAGGACTTTTGTCCCTGCAGAATGAGATGAAACAACGTGGTAGCAGGCCTAGGAAGGCTCCTAGGACCATCTACGCGGAACTCAGTCCAGTCGTCAAGACGAGAGGGAGAAGATGACTTGATTGACTAGCTAGGAAGAAGAGCTAGCTATATTTTAGCCGAAGAGCTCCAAAGCTCCTACCCGAACAGGCACCTGCCATCCCCAGCTCGGCCGGACTACGTCAGCGCCGGCCGGGTCGACCAAGTCCCGGCCCCCGAGTCCTCTGGGCGTGGCCGTGACAGTCTCCAAGACTGTGAGATCTCCATGTCGCTATCCCTCCTGCAAAGAATAAGGAGGAAGAAAGAAGAAGAACAGTGTCGACAGGCTACTCTTTTACAGATACTCCCTCTGCCTCTTTCTGGGCTCTCTCTGACTCTCTGAGTCTTTTGATATTCATTCTTTCTGGCAGAGCAGTGTACCGTACAGGTATACCACAGGACAGATGCTACTTTGACCTGTACGGTACTGTACAGTAAGAGAGGCCTGGCTTATAAGATGGATCATCGATGAGGAGGAATACAGAGGTGGAGAAAAAGGAGGAGGATGGGGAAGGAGAAGGAGGGGAGGAGAGAAGAATTAGAAGAAGACTTCCGAGAGAAGGAAGAGAAAGTACACATGAGAAAGGAAAGAAAAAAAAGAAAGAGAAGAAAGAGAATAGGTCAGTCGACAAAAGTCCGAGTGATACGGTAGAGGAATGCCGAGAAAGAGGAAGAGAGGAGGGGAAAAGAGTGGAGGTGAGAGGAGAAAGTGCCACTGATGATCCTGATGGTCCCGATGATCCTGCATGGGCGCCACGGACGCCTGCATGGACCCGCCATGGATCCGCCTTGTGCCTTCTAGAGCCTTCTGCCAGCTCCGAGGCAAAAACCAGCTTCGTGTCTACATAGTCGTGACACTCATCTTCTTCCCGCTGCTCGCTGTAGCGTTCACAGTCGAACACAGGGCAGTGGCTGAAAAAAAAATATAGAAAGGAGGGAAGGTCAGAGGCAGGCACGAATGGTCTCCGACACAAGCGCTAGCGCCCTCCACAGCCCCAAAGCCCCAGTCCCACAGTCCACAGTCCACAGTCCACCGTCCACCGTCCACAGTCCCACGGCTCCACATCCCCACATCCCACACAGTGCCCCCCCCCCCCCCCCCCCCCCCCCTGCCCGCCTACTGTCCCACGATGAACGGCCAGACAGCGACATGGCCAACCCTTCCGCTGCACCCTTGCCTCCGCCAACCTCCCCGCGACATGGAATTCATACGAAAGTCTTTTTTGTCGCTACGTTTCTGATGTCGTAGAGCTCCTCCGAGGAAATTACAGTGCGCAGCCGCTTGCGGTTACTGCTGCTGCTGCTGCTACTACTGCTACTGCTTGTAAGGCATCATGGCGTCAATAAACCTCCCGTGCCTCCCCTGCTCAGTACGCAGCTTCTTTTGATCGAGCATCAGACTGGACCGTACGCGAACGGGAATGAAAAAAAAAAAGCGCCCCGGTCAAAAATCTTGGAACAATGCACCGTGTCTGCATCGTGTCGCCGTCGTCAGCCAGTCAGTCGGTCATTCGGTCGTGCGCCTTCTATACAGAACACCAAGGCCGAGGCAGACCGTATGAGCCGACTTACTGATCGTCGATCATGACGCCGTACTCCTCCGTCTCCTCTGGATACTTGTCGAACTGGCTCGCGTCGCCCATGCCGCCCCGCACCGGCGGGATGTAGGGAGCTTCAATGTCCCTCCTGGCCAGTCGTTCCCAGATCACCTCGGCGAACCACGGGTGCGTCATGACGTCCTTCGAGCCGCCGTGCAGGTTGCCCAGCCGTTTCGTCAGATCCGGCGTGATCAACCGCTGCAGAAGGTCCTGCGCGTCCGGGTGGATGTACAGCGGGTACTTGACTCGACCTTTGAGGATGTTCTCGTAGATCTTCATCGGTGACCCGCCGTCCCAGAACGGGGTGAAGCCGCAGAGCATCTCGAAGATCAGGATACCGAGAGACCACCTGCGACACAGTCCGTCAGACATTCTGGCTACCTGTCCAACCCGACAAGATGATGATGATGATGATGTACCAGTCCACCGATCTGTTATATCCCTTCGACGCGACAACCTCCGGGGCCAGGTAGTCGGGCGTGCCGCACAGCGTCCAGGTGATGTCGGGCACCTCCTTGGCGAAGCCAAAGTCCGTGATCTTGAGGTGGCCGTGTCGGTCGAGCAGCAGGTTCTCAGGCTTCAGATCCCGGTAGACGATGTTCATCGAATGGAGGTAGTCCAGGGCCAGGGTCACCTCGGCGGCGTAGAACTTGGCCACGGGATTGGGAAAGCGCTGCGTGCCGACCCAGTCAGGCTCGTGCGGTCGAGATGCTCGCGCGCCCGATACGTACCTGCGACTTGCGAAGGAGACTGAAGAGCTCTCCGCCCTCGACAAAGTCCATGACCATGTACAGGTTTCTGGCGTCCTGAAAGGTCCCCCACAGCGTGATCAGGAAGGGATGCTTGACGACGCAGAGCATCCTCCGCTCGTCGTTGGTGTGCTCGACCTGCTTCATCTTCACCACCTGCCCCTTCTTGAGCACCTTGATGGCGTAGAATCGCTGGTTGTGCCGCGACTGGACCAGGTGCACCCTTCCGAAGCTGCCCGTGCCGAGCGTCCTCTGGATGGCAAAGTCGGCCAGCTGGTATTTCCCCTTGGTCACGCGCGGCACGGGTTTGGCGGCGGCGGCGGCGGCGGCGGCGGCGGCGGCGGCAGGGGCCGCGCCTGCGCCATCCACTTGCGCATGCCCTAGCGCCGACTGATCCTTGACGGCCTGCTCATCGTCGGCCGGGGGGTGAATGATGTTGTTGATGCTGGCGGCACCGGGCTGCTGGAACCGATGCGGGCTCTGTGCCGGCGCCGACGTGTACGGCGACTGTTGTTGGGACGGTAGGCTCGGAGGCTGCTGGTTATGGTCCACCATCGACTCGTCAGGCTTCGCGGAATCCGCCGACGGCGGTGCCGAGGTCGGATGGAAGGAGGAATTGGACGAGGCCGAGGTGATGGAGCTCCGAAAGCCCTTGGACGACGACGTCTGCGTCGTCGAGGTCGCGGTGTCGCTGGCAGGCGACGCCGGAGAAGCAGACTCCTTGGTCGTCGTCGTCGTCGTCGTCGTCGTCGTCGTCGTCGTCGTCGTCGTCGTCGTCGCTGTCGTCGTTGTCGGCTTCTTCTTCTTCAGGAATCCGAGTGTCGGCATGTGAACGAGGGCACCTGACCCGGGTTCGCGATGCCGCCGGCTAGATGCAGGGAACCGGCACTCCGTACCTGATCCGGTTCCGAGGCAAGGCGGAGAATATTCGACGGGTCCCGACAGCGTTTCGAAGTGGGGAAATCAATTCTGACCAAGGCCGTCGCAACCGAGGTCCAACATCGACCGAGCTCGACGTTCCGTGGTCTCCTTGGGCGGCCGTCGAGGTGCGACGTGACGGACCGGATTGCTATAGAGACGCTGTGGACAAGAGACCGTTGCCGAAAAGAGCTCTTTTGGGCCCACGGTGCCGGTCCTGCAAGCGGTCGCGAGTCCGGCGTATGATGTTGGAGCGAATCTCAGGCTTGCCGGAAGCCTGCTGCGCAGCACTGCGGGTCGGTACAGCTCGGATCGATGGAGGGGTATTGACGAGGAATGGGCCTGGAAGCGAAGGAGCCCGATCGATGGGCCCAGGTTGGTAGCTCGGCAGATGTCAGAAACGACCGAGAAGTGCGAACTGTTGTCGTTGGCGACTGGCAGCGACGTTTGTCACCGCATGGCAAGGGAGAGTCGGGTCGTCGTCGCGACGAAAAGAGATGTTGTCGGCACGATCGGCAATACGGATGTACTGTAGAGGTTGCGTCGAGGATTTAGGAGGAACAGACGGCGGGAGGGCAGTGCGGGGGGAGGGGGGAGGGGGGGAGGGGGGGAGGGGGGAGGGGGGGTTGGTGCCGATACAGCACTAAACGGCGCAGCTCCAGGATTGGTTGTGGGGGGGATCTACCTTGTCCTTCGGTGCCTGAGTACGTAAGTTGCGGACGTTCTCGATGGATAAATCAGAGAAGAGAAAACAACACAGGAAGATCGAGGCACACGAGTTCATCCTTCGAACATTCTCCTCCGCCACCGCCAGAGATAGTAACCCCGGTTTCGGGCCGTGGCTCGTCGTTGCTTTTTATGCGCCATATCTTTCTGAAGCCGTCGCGACCGCTCGCGACAAGCCACCTCGATGCGTAGCCTACCACATGCCTCCCTAATCGAAGAAGGCGCGACGGTACGTACGGAGTGGCGGCAGTGGAGATGCAAGCGTGATTTTGGTTCTGTCTGTAGCCCTAACGTTGGAGGTATATTTGGGATCTGAGACGGTTACGTAGGGTGAGGTTGCTGAGCAAAGCGGTAGGTGGCAGTCTCGTGATAAGCAACCCAGCTTGCAAGTTCTTGCGAGGACGAAGAGTAGAATCTGATTGATTCACTAGCTCTACTTGACAGATTGCATAGATAGCTAGTGCAAGTAGTTACAGGTAGCCAGCGCCACAGCCAACTCCACAGCCTGCTCCACAGCCTGCTACTCCTATCTAACAAGATGATTTCAGTTCTACAAGCCTGGAACACCTTCTGTGTTGTGGGGAAGCCAGCTAGAGTACAAGTCATGTGACCTGGCCGACCGACTGATCCTGTTGAAGTTGGGCGATCTGCAACGTCATACCACGTGACACGCAGAAGGGCGCTAACCCCAGATTGGGAGGAAGGAAGGTTTTCTCATTTTTCATTGTAGACGAATGTCTTAGTACATCCTATTGAATACAACATCCTATCGTCTTCTAAGTGCCTCGTCATTCTGAAGTGTCACCGACACCGATTATCCCAACAGATCCCGTACAGTCACCCCAAAGTCCGTAGGCACTGGTAGACAGTACTAGCAAGGCCAGCTATCTTCAGTCATCAGTTCCTAGTATCGTGCATTCGAGAAGGGCCTGGAGCAATCGGTAGGTTGATCTGATGGAGTGTCCGCGGGCCTGGGTGGTGGCCGCCAAGCATTGTACGGTACGTACCGTATCGTACCGTGGAGGATAGGAAGCCGTGAAGGTGGGGTGTGGGCGGAATGAGGGATCTGCCTGCCCTGACCCAGACGCCCGACGATAATTTGACCACGGTCGATTTTCCGTCGGACGTCGGGGTGGGGTTTTTTCGTTTGATACGGTATAGGCAGAATTTTTCACCCTCCCTCCCCCTCTTTGCCCCCCCCCCCCCCCCCCCCTCCTCTTCCTCCAATCGCCCACGCCATCGTTGTATCATCCACCCTGAATCATCCTCGGCTGGAATGGGGCCCAGACGGAGGTATCGCCCGAGCACCATAGAAGCCCTTATAACTACGGTAAGGTACAGACACACAGGCACCGTCGTGACTGTCCAGCTAGCTCCGAGTTCTACATTACTGTAGGGCCTCCTACGCTACTCGGTCATGACCCAATACGTAGTGGTAGACCAGCACATGCTGAAGAGACAACCGCTTCCTTGATTCCCAGTCTTACAAGACCGTAGGAGACTTGGTACTATCCATTCTTCGCGAGTCTCGGAGAGCCGTTCACGCCGGCAGTCATGTCGCCAAACGCTCTTGAGAAGCTTGCTGATGGTACCCCTACCTCTCACGATACCTCCTTCGAGGTACGTCTCAACCGGATGCAAATCTCAGATACAGGATGAAGAGAATAATCTGTCCGTTTGTTGATGTACAGTAGGTGGTTCGGATCGAAGATATTGATGATCTTGGTGGTCGAACGCTCCAAGAGCTGAGGAAATGCGAAAGGGCTAAAGACGATTGACGGAGATGGATCTTCAGATACATAGCAGCCATTCTGTGCACTAGTCATCGGGAGAATACGCGACGGTCGTGCCCCGACGCTCAAAACCGGGACCCCCGACTCTGTGATTTCCAAAAGGTGTAGCCGGCATATGCTCCGGCCATGACGATGAAGAACAAGATCACCTTGAAGAACCAACCGTACCCTCCAGACTTCGGGGCGCTGGCGTCGTAGGGCGTCTGTGTGGTGTCGGCCCCGCTTCCGCCGTCGGCCCCAGATGTGGGCTTGGCCACGTTCGGGCTGTAGACGTTCCTGGTGTCTACACGGATGATCTCGTGGTTGTCCGAGAGCTCGCCCGTGTGGGCGCTGAAGCCGAGATACGCAACGGACGGGATCGTGACGGACTTGATACGGAAACATTCGATCCAATTGGGGGCGTCTTTGTGCTGCAGCTCGAGCTTCAGGTACGCGTCTTGGAAGTAGGTCAGACGTGCCTTGGCCGTCTCGGCAGAGTTGCGGAGAGCACGAGCCTGGTTCGATGGCACGGTCAGCCAGGCAGCTTCGCCGACGGACGGGGGAAGAAAAAGGCCGGAAAGGAATTTGCAGGGGCTCGCCCACCGAACACCCGGCCAGTTCGTTGGCCTTGCCGTCGTTTCCCTGATCGTACGTCGTCTGGCCGTCCCCCATCATCGCCATCACGTACGGAAACTGGACCCCAGGCCGGTTGTTCTTGTACGTGTCGAAGAAGATACCGAGACCGTCGAACCGATCGGTCGAGCCAAACACCGTGCCGGGCACCCCACGCTGTTTGGTGAGCCACATGGCCATGCCGTCGCCGTAGAGAGTGCCTTGTCCGTGGATCATGAACTCGACTTCGATCTGTCGCACGTTGAGCCACGCAATGCCCCGGACGAGGGGAGAGCTCGCCAGAACATACTTCCCAGTTGGTCGCGGTCAACGGCAGACGCGAGAATAACCAGCCTGACCGCGATGGCCTGTCCGAAGTAAGGCGGATGTACCTGTTGGACGACGCAGATGAGCCTGGCTTGCGGTATCACGCGACAGCTTCCCATCGGCAGCCATACTGATCTGTCCGGATGATGGTATCGCCGCCATAATCAAACCATCGACTTTGCATGTCGGTGTCGAGGTATGGCTGGACGTACGGTCAGCAAGCGGATCGGCGCTTGACGGAGCCTCTCCTGCGGAACCGACCTGCGCAAGGCTATGTGTTCGCAGCTTCCATCACGATGCCAGTCAGCGCTCGACATCTTCAACTTGGCGATATCTGGCCTCTCACCGATACGCTCTGTTTCACCTCTGGCTGGTCTGCGCCAACGCATTGGGCCGCCAGCCCCAGCAATGTCCACTGCCATCGATGAAGCATTGCGGCCGCGGCTCTCCAAGCTAAGCTCTTGATATCGTAATGGGTGTTGGTCCTTTTCTTCTCCTCCGTGGTCTTCCTCGATGTGGCCGGTGTACATACGCACTTTGTACTCGGAGCGACATTTGCGCAGCACGTGCCGTCGTTACGGTACTACCGGCACCGTACCGTGGCCTGGAAAAAGCAACGGCGTAGAGGTCCCCAGCTGTCTCGATCTCTCCCTCTGGCTCACCACGGCATCTTGGATGATCTACGTTCCGTACGTAAGTACGTAATACACCACTACAGAAAGGCTATGGAAAGCGATAGCCGAAGTAGCGGGGGCTAGTTTGCTGATCTTCGCACTCGTGCAGAGGATGAGTTTCGGTCAGTGTCAATTACAGTCGGTGACTGTAAGCTGGAAGCTGCGTGAAGTTTTGGATTGTATTGTTCTCCTTGCTAGTCATCAGAGGCCAGGCAGTCTGCCTGTTGACTCTGTCTGCTGCGGTGCAGCCTTTGAGGCGTGGGGCAGCTCCGTCTTCTACGAAGATGGAGTGCCTTTTGCGCTTTTCGTGATGAGCCGATTGATCGACTCTCTATACGTCTCACCTCTTTTTCTTGTCTTCGTTGAGAGTTCAAGAGCCGAGGGGGCTGGGTCCTGGCGCCGGCCACGTGACTCGGAACGGCCGAGTCCATGGCCAAATCCTCAGATCAGTCAAGACTGATAAACGTATGTATATGTGAACACTCCCGTACCAGATCGACTTTGGGCATGTCAATCTGATCGTTAGTGATGGGTCGTCCACCTCGGGTGAAACTGCTGACTATGTCTTATTACCTATGACCATTGTGACTAATGACCCGTTGGCCGTACATACGTACACAGATCTGGCGTGCTGGCTAGACCCGGCTAGACTCGGCTAGACCTCTTTCCCTGCTGGGGAGGAGCCACTGGGAGCTCACCACTCTCAATAGTCCCGATCAAGAGTTGTTTTGGACCACCTCTTCTCCCTCTCAGCACTCCGTCGTCTTTGCCGTGCTACAGAGGACGGATCGTTAGATCTTCCACTCATCATCATGGCGGAAAGCTCGGTGAACGAAGAATTTTTCCATATCGACCGTCAGCGGCTGTTGGCAGAGATTCATGACCGGGTAGTCGAGCATCGTGGCACCCCTGAAATAAGCTCTCTCGAGAGGGCTGTCCTTTGGCTCTCTAGCACAAGCCTTCTGAAGACGCTGCTGCAGAACCCTCGGACGTTCACGCTGGCTCTCAGCGGAATCCGCACGATGAATCTCGCTGGCCTCTGTGAGTTAATGTTGTTGCCATGTGTCGTGAGGACTTGACTGAATCAAGTGTAGGGCTACAGGTGGCCGGTAGTGCTCCTGGTGCTTCTCCACGTCTTTCGCCGAGCTCGTCGTTGACCACCCCCCGTCGAAACCAGCGTGCAAAGGAGAAGGTCAGCCTTCTTCGATGGAGCTTTGTTGACGGATAGAACGACTAATCATCGTGAATGCTCAGGCCCTTGACAGGGACGGCGGTCACTGTGTCCTTACAGGCTTCATCGCCCCCGATGTCTGCCACATATACCCGATGTCGCTGTCATTGTTGGGGAGGAACATGGCCAGAGCTACGGAGTTCTGGAGTGTGCTGGGGTGCTTCTGGCCGCCAGAGCGAATCAATAGTTGGCGAGAGCCCATTCTGCCTTCCGGCCCAGATACTTGCGTCAACATGATCTGTCTGTCCCCGAATCTACATCGCCTGTGGAACTTGGCAAAGTTCGCCATGAAGCCGGTCGACCCACCCAACAACAGGACTGTCCGGGTACAGTTCTTTTGGCTGCATAGTCTTCGAGGAATTCGACTGGAGAATCCACTCGATCTCCTGACACGGCCCAATCTCACGCCTACCCAGCCCCCATGCGGAGAGCAGACCAACTTGGCATCCGGCGACATCATCGAACTAACTACCGACGACCCGGAGACCAAGCCCCTCCCATCTCTTGCTCTCCTGGGGATGCAATGGGTGCTGACGAGATTAGCAGCCATGTGCGCGGCACGAGAAAGTCTGGGCATGTTCTACGACGGCGATGATGATGATGATGATGATGATTATCCCCTCGACGAGGTTGAAGCTTATGGCGGTTCACCCATGGTATGGGCTTGGTCGCCCCCCACTGGCAAATACAGCACGCCGCATTTCGATGCCCGGACCCTCTTTCACATTCTGGACTCTATGGCGCGTGGGGACACGGAAAAAAACCTGGCCGACGAGGGTTACCAGGCCCATATCACCACTCAGTCGATGGACGTACCAGAGCACGGACCGTGATCCTGACTCTCTTTCCTCCACCAACCCGAGAGGCTCATATCTGACAAAGCTTCATGACGGTCGCCACATTGTTACTCCCTTGCTTGCTTGCTTGCTTGCTTGCTCGCTTGCTCGCTTGCTCGCTTGCTCGCCATCAATTGTTTTCTTGGACGGATGGGAGAGACTCATGCCTGATGAACAACATCTATGGTACTGGACTCAATACAAGGCTGACCATCGCTGTTGCGGCCACAGGGCTGAGGCTGGCTTAGTCAATAGCGTTAGTCAGCTGGATAGGGGGCCATATAGCCCTCGGGTCCGAGAGGGCGTCCATGATCATCATCTTCTCCCCGCTCGGAGCAGGCCATTGCCTTGTGGCTCCAGCATTCGCGCTACACATCTCCACCCATGTTTTCAAATATCCATACGGTGAGCTGTCTACCCCCCCCTTACTGGTACCGTAGGAGACTTCCTTCTACTTCCAATCAGGCCGGCGACATTCTGGGCCTAGGTCCGCTACGAGCTACAGGTGCGGTAAGGAACCTCCCCGATGGAGTCACGGGGAGAAAGATCTGGTGGCTGAATTGGCTACAGTGCTTCTGACAGGGATACGTGATGAGCTCCGGGTTATCGTCACTCGGACTCCTGACCGGTCTCTCAATAATATCAACGCCAAGGCCTCTGCGACCCTTGGCTTCCTCGAAAAGGTTGCTTGCTCAGATCTCGGTAATCCGACCTCTGATCAACTTCCCCTTCACTGTTCATGCCCAGCACATGTCGTCGCATCCTAGGACTCTCAGTGCCACTCGTTAGACACCTTCCCTACCCCAGCGTTAGCGATCGGCCCCTCTCCACCCTGAGAGGTTGGAATGCTCACGGGTACCAAACGGTCTTTGAGCAAAGCTTCAGAAGCCAGTCGGCCATAGACTCACAGTGGTCAACGCTGGCCGCTGAACTGGGATCCCAAATCTAATCGTCTGAAGGCTTCCACGATCCTGTCTCGCAAAGCCTTTGCCTGCGCCGGAGTCGTTGGGCCGTACAAGTTGGAGGTCGGGACCGCTTCCGACGCGTCGCAGGTCGAGGGTCTCGTGCATACCGGCGGACAACGCCGTTCGTCGGGGGTCTTACGCTTCCGCAACCCCAACGTGCAGTCCGGGCGTTCCGTGCACACTAGCCGACACGGTCGATTGACAGGGGCATTCGGCGCCGCCAGGACAGCCCCGAAGAGGAAGAGGGAGCAAAGTAAGACGAGAAGAGTGGCTCGAGCCGTGACGACCGCAGAATCAAGTTGAGTCTGGTATATCGCAGGAAGTAGCAGCTGTGATTCGGCTCTGTTCGCCCGGGGTGCCCGGCAAGATACTTATACGAAGGTGGGGAATTGTTAGTAGCGCTATACGAGGTCGGAGATCCGCAGTACCCTCCCGTCCCTTCGGTCCTATTTCAAGGGCTCTGATACAATCGCTGCCTCGCCCCTGGACAAATTTCAAGGGTACCCGTGCCACAGAGATACTTCGTACCTCCCCTACCCTCGCAAGCTTCAGTCAGGACACCTTCCTTTGGAAGGGTGTCTGCCACCGGTACGATAAAAAAAAAAAAAAACTTAGGTGCTTACGTATCACTGGTACGATAGATTTTCCCCACAATCGATGGAATCATCTTCAAAATACTATAACTTCTCCACAACATGGTCAAAACATACACTGAAGTGGAGGATCACATCCAGGAGGCTCTAGACTCCATTCTGACTGATGGGAAGTTCTCAATCCTAAAACTAGCCAAAGAATTCAATGTTCCAGAACAACAGCTTCAAGATCACTTCAAGAGAACACCTTCTTGAAAATCACAGACTCCAGTCAATCCGGAGCTCTCTCCAGCCGAGGAACTAGCTGTCCGTCAGTATATTGATAAGCTTGACCGGCTAAGTAGGAATATGTACAAGACCACTGATAGTCCAGTACCGTGTTACACCTTGGATGATGAGTACTCAGGCGATAGTGGCTGTCTCGGATGTTGCTGACGAGAGCTTGGATGATGGAGATTACGCCAGGGACGACGACAGCGGCGGCTTGAATGAGCAGGGCTGCAAGCCTGATGAAGAAGCCTGGGCCTTGCGGAGGCAAGAACCCCCTGTTGTCCTACATCAAGAAGCCTCACCGTGTGTTCACACTGTCGCTACCTGCAACAACTGCCCCACGACATTCCCATCCAACAACAGGCCGCACCGGCACCTGCGAGAACACTGCGAGAGCGGCCCGCCCCATAGCGACGACCACTCAGGCCATGAGCACAACTACACAAGCAACGCCGAAGGCACGGAGTCGCCCTACCCCACGCCAAATCACCTTGAGTACAACAATAGCTATACTGATAGCTACGAGGATTCCATTGGCCACAGTAATGGCTGCAAGGGTGACAACCATGTCGGCGAGCAATCAAGCAATGACAGCCATCAAGATCATCATAGAGTCGACAATGCCCACCGGGGTGACTTCGTGCGAGGTGACCGAGTGAGCAGTGGTAGTGAGGTGCCTGAGAAGGACGAACATTGCGGACAAGCGCTGGTCCCACCTACTCCGAAGAATGCCTGCTTCATCAACAGGCACCTGCACGACGACCCGAAACATCGCTACGACGAGCTGGAGCACTACG